>OX438921.1:802500-2049500 GCA_949316025.1 Lapara coniferarum
TGAAGGGAGTCAAAACATATTCAAAGTTTCCGTTGCATAGATACATACATGCATACATACATATGTCTGAAGCTAATAAAAGCGTGTTAAAAAATCATTATTATATGTAACTTTGTTTCTACTTACAATAAATGCCTTTTTTTTCAGGATCGAACCCAACTCCATGGAGTCAATATTGTGCGAAGCGATAAAATTGGAATTTGAATCGTATACCTCCGTGAATTCGTGTAGCGGTTCATCAAGAGAACTTAATGAGGTAATGTATAAATAAAAGATTTAGGACCTGTTTCATGGCGTCTGAAGAAATAATAATCAAAACCAAACAAATTTCGCCTTTATCCTCGAAGGGGTAGACGGAGGTGCGCTTAGAGTCTATCGCCAAGATGCCTTTCTACAATCGTTAATAGAAACCAAGAAATGTATGGGATAAGATGGCGAGATAACCCCAGTTCACCCACGCTTCACCGTGTGTATTGTATCCCATGATATGTGATATGGGGTTAACCTATCGCCATATAAATTAAAAATTCCAAACTCAAGGCTGAGCAGAAAAACCCCATAAAACCCATAAAATGTAGCAATGAATAACGCTGTGTTACAAAGCGTATCGTATCAAATAGCTATCCACTATGCTCGTCATCGTCAGACATGACATTATAGAATATAGTGAGAGGGTAGTGTCTAAAATAATCTTTTTGTGGCATCAAATGACGAGACGAGCATGCCGTTCGCCTTAGTATAATATTACTTATTTTTATACTTTTTTGTTATTTATGGAAACTAAAACACCTTCACCCTTCCCACTCCTCTATTCAATTAATTGTGGTCGGTAACACACCCATTATTTTTCGTATTTTGTGTTGTTCTATTTATGAGCTTTGGATATCACTTAACAATGGTAACGCCCTTGATAGTTTGCCGATCTTTAGGGAGCGTGCACGAACTAAAGGAGGCAGCACAACATCGACACAAGAGTCAGTTATTTTTCATCCTTTTATAATTAATATTTTACGTCAATGCCAAGTATCGATGGGATGAAAAAGAATCAGATTGCGCCACCAGATGGCAGTGCTTACGACGTGCACCACAGAACAGAGATAGAGATAGAACTATAAAGTGGGCGTAACCTTTGATACACTAGTTTAGAATGCAGTACAAACTCACTGTTTGAACGGTCTCAGTCGTCATTGCGCATTGTCAAAGGTTTAATGATTGGAAAAAATATTTAAAAATATTAAAATGCCCTATTATGCTATTCTGGAATGCAAAAATAATAGCCGTACCAAAAATGTGTCCCACGGAGGTATTTCGTACCATCGGTAAGTAATATTTTCTGGTATATTGCTATTTAGTTGAAAAATGTATCTTGA
Source organism: Lapara coniferarum (assembly GCA_949316025.1). Classification (NCBI taxonomy): domain Eukaryota; kingdom Metazoa; phylum Arthropoda; class Insecta; order Lepidoptera; family Sphingidae; genus Lapara; species Lapara coniferarum. The sequence continues at coordinate 803,871 of OX438921.1, forward strand.
TTTTCTATGTCAAACATGACACAAAAATTACAATTTAAAATGTTCCTTATTCTCTTCACTATATGGTTAATTGTCGCAAACGAAAATCAGTTGTTCTAGAATGATTTGTCACCACGAAGAAAAGAAGAATAGCGGAGGTGCCGCAAGGCATATAGGTCATGTCACCATCAATTTGGGCCATGACGTCACAGTAGGCGGGGCCTAAAACCGTAGTTCTGAGTGAATCGTCAGTGCGTTCGGTTCAGCCTCATCTGACGTTTAAATACGTATTAAATTCTTTTAACCATGAAATGTGATATTGATGAGAGTAGAAGTTGCTCAGGATCAAAAATCAAACAAGATGGCATAACATTTTATGTGTAAGCCGTTTAAATTTATGTTTATTTGCATTTTGAAACATATTTTCTTGTTGCATTACCAAGAGACATCTATCGTCGAAAAGTTGCATTCTACATATTTCTCACCGATATCTTGATTTTAACATTATAAACGCATATTACAATAATTTTTCGGCAGAAATAAGTAAACTTAGTTAATTTTGCCTCTAAATATATTCATTATTCAATCATTTATTATTTAGTTACAAGAAATGTGAAAAAATATATTAAAACATGTAGTGACATCAGTGGGTAAGTATTCGGAAATAACGGATAGCGAAAAATATGTGCGTCATGCCAGCGACATCCAACATCGAATATAATTCGACGCTTGAAAGGCAATAATATCTAAACGACAGATATACCGAAAATGAGTTATATACATATTTGGAATCGCCAAATTTTTCTGCGTCGATTGATCCGGGTTTCGTAGCTCTAGGACAATTTTTTTGGCGGTTAGATATTAGATGATTCCGGTAAATTTCACATTTTTTTTTCTCATTTCCCGACAAAAAATTTACGACTTTTCGGATTTATAGTAGTTGGTACACTTAGGGAAATTGATTTTGAACTTATCGTGTTTTACTTGAAATCGTGATATTACTGTTTTGCATTAATATATGTTTACTTGAAATAAAAACAATGCTCACTCTTTAATTAATTGTTTATTACCTACACAACAAAATTATAGCATTGGCGTAGATATATATTTGCCTGGACCCATACTCACCATATTGATGTGCTAAGATATTTTCAGCTTAATAAAATATATTGTTAATAGTACATATATACAACTTTACATAAAACGAAATAAAAAGAGAGTAATCGGTTAGATAATTTTACCTGAATAATACAAGTTCTATTTTTTATGCTTAGATATTTTTACTTGTCAACCTTTAACTTCAATGATGTCGCATAGTTAATATTACCGGGTATGTTGAAGTGGTTATACTTATTGTTAAGAGATATTCACCTGTTCGCAATAAAGAAAATACACCCGCTTGCGAACCTAGTATTTTGAAAGTGTCGTTGGCTATTCTCATCTAGCCATGTATTTTTCTTATATTCCATGGCCTCTTTTACATCGTCCCACTTTCTTTCTCGTGTTTGCAAAGTATTATGAAAATCTTTTGTGGAAAACGTATGTCAAAATCGTAGAATGTGGTGCTCCATAGTCTCTGACTACCCGTATGGGATAAAGGCGTGAGTTTGTATGTGTGTGCTTTCAGCAAAAATAAAATTTGAGTGAAAATTACGAGTTTCCAACACAATGAATAAATCCTACTAATATTATAAAGGCGAAAGTTTGTAAGAATGTATGGATGTTTGGATGTTTAGATGTTTGGATGTAAGGATGTTTGTTCCTCTTTCACGCAAAAACTACTGTACGGATTTCGATGAAATTTGGCACACGGGTAGATCATGTCCCGGATTAACACATGGCTACTTTTTATCCCGGGAAAATATAAAGCGGGACTTTTATCTCGGAAAAACTTTTTTAAAGCGGGCGGAGCCGCGGGCAAAAGCTAGTGATAATATTATTGTTTTCTAGTTCTGCTTGAGGCGAGAACCTCCTTCCAGCGAATTTGTTAACTATTATCAAATTCTATATCAATATGCCATATTTTGGATGTATGTATGTTTATCTAACAATAAAATTTGATTTTCATTAAAGTTTGCTGTTTATTAAATAGTTTAATGTTGGTGGGAATAACAATATTTACAATATTGGGCACGTATTTATGTTTTTCTACATTCGTGCGACCCAATAATTTAGCTATAGATATTTTTACTTGATTTTATTAATATATTTAGTTATCCTTATACGATTCTTACCAACTGCGCATTTTTAAATATTTGATATTTCTTTAAATTTACTTGTTACGGTATCCATAAAATTATTCATTTAGATGATTTTACATGTTTGTAAATTAAGGTCATTTTTAACTAAGCGACGGTAACTTTTTAATTTATAATCGTCAAGGCTGTTGATTTAAGTCAAAAAATGTCAAATATTAAGAAGTTCCTAAAACAGTTACAATTATTTTTGTGCAGAGAATAGTTTAGTTATGTTTTTTTTTTGTCAAAATCAAAACTTTAAAACGCTCTACTGAAAAAAAATGCTGAATATCGCTTAGATATGATTGCCTTTCAAGCGTCGATATTATTTTTATTAATTTCGTTGTATTTGTAAGTTTTTTCGTGTTATTGATTTATTTGTTATCATTTTACATTCCCCATTTTTTTTTTTGTTTTTTGCGGAGAAAGTGACTTATTACTACCGATGCTGTAAATACAGACATTCAAAATGCATGAATACGTGTTATGATTAGGCGCAACAACTGGACGCCAACAAAATATTCGAAAACATAAAAAAAAATGGTTGGAATATAGTAAAAACAATAATTTCGCTTTTCCTTAGAAAATATTCCTACCTGTCAAACATTTGATGTTCGCCCGTCGTTTAGAAATCAATTATATTTACAAGTTAAAATATCATTAAAAGTGGAGTTTTATTCTTCTTGTTTTGGTTTTGAATGTCAAACGTTTAATATTCGTCCCATCGTTTAGAAATCAAATTAAATTTAAAAGAATACTTTAGTTTTTTTTTAAATTGACAACCAACAATTTCTGATCGCAACTATAATATTTTACGGACTTTGGCGGGAACCTGGGCGTAAAGGTTGCGTTGTTTCGGTTGAATTTGATTTTTATGTGCATGATGCGGTTTGTTTAGTGGCCAATAAGGAATACATTCATTTTTATCATAATACTAGGTGTTTCTTGCGGCTTCATACGCGTGTAATGCCTTTCCGCTAAAAAAAAGTCCGTATGAAGAGATTAAATATATGCATTACTTCCATGGGGCAAAATTACTGGGATAACAAGTAGACTATGTGTTTATCTAAGACATGATCTACTCGCGTGCCATTTCATCTAAATCCGTTTTGTTGTTTCTGTGTTTACTTCTAACACACATGTAAATATCCAAATATTTTTATGAACTTTCGCATTAATAATATTATCACAGGATACTGAAGTAGATATTAGTAAGATTATCATTATTAATTTTAATCAATAAAGATTTTTTATCAACAACTTTAACAACTTCTTTTATTTTGTTTTATTCCTTAATTTTTCTGTATGTATGTGTCACCTATGTAATGTATATGCTGAAAAACGGCTAAGCGCCAGTAGCATAATAAATAATGTGGTCCCACCATACTAACGCACATAGAATCGTCTGGAACAAAACCCTATTGCTTGTTACGCCATAGGGGTGAAAAGACGAACTAAATTATTGACAACTTAGCTCTGTTACGCTGTAATAATGCCATTCACCGCTAGATGGATTTTGATTGGGGGGTGGAGCTATCGTTATATTTCATCCCCCGACCCCCCGCATTTAGCGACGCTACGTTCTAAAGAGATTTTGGCTTGACACACCTCCGCTATTCTTCTTTTCTTCGTGTTTGTCACCAATTCATAATGTCATCGCTACTCAATTAGTGCATGTAGTTTGACAACTACGTCACTACAGTAAACAGTAGCTCTGTAATTAACTGAACGGATAAATAGTTGTTCTTATTTTTTTCTTGCACATTGATGTTCTCTTAAAAGTACATCATCTGAATCGCCTCATCTATCGTTTGTGACGCTCTCCCGTGACGGATTTTCGAGATAAAGTGAAAATAGTGTACAAGCAAATTTTATCGTACAATACCTACAAAACTGTGGAATCCTAGAAAATTATAGCTTCACCTGTGTCTCAAGTTATTGACTCATAAATCAGTGCGAAAAAACACTTTGTGTGGGACAAATAGTGACTAAAAGTGAAAAATAACATTTAAAAGTTCGTTGCTATGTTTAAAACTGTGAAGTGACTAAATAACGTCTCGTGATTGGTTAACTCGAGAACACTATTAAAAACGTTACAATCCTTCGTAGACAAGCAACTATAATTACTCAATTTCATCAACCACTTAATTAGCAGGCTCGGCCTGTTGGTACGCAAGCCAAACGTTGTTGCGAAGTTACTCTGAGACACCGAGTTCAAATCCTATACTATTTGCTGAATGAGAAAAAATTAATAAAATTTATAATATTATAAAAAAGAAATTGTTTTGCTTTATAGATTGCTTTGTGGACTAAATTGTGGTTAGCCTATCCTAATATTCCGCAATGAAGTACACTTGTTGTAAATCCACAACAGATGGCACCTCTGGTGCATTAATTTGCTCTAAATGCAAATCTAACTTCCACATCGCATGTTTGTATCCTAATGATAAAAAAAGACAAGCGCCGAATACAATTAAGAAAAATTGGATATGCCCCGAATGTTTGTCCAGTCAGAAAAAACACTACAACGATGACGATACACCAGTACGGCCTAACGCTCGTCTTAATAGCGGCAGCCCGGAGAACGTTACTGTTCGAAGAGGGGCGTCTTGCACATCCCCTCCTCATGTGGACTCCCCAGTTTCTTTTAACCAAATCAGGGATATCGTCGCCGCCGAATTCGACAAACTGTGGCAGAATCTTATGCCAACCATCGTCAATACCATCGCGTCTGAACTTAAACCATTGAAGGATGAGATTGCTAGTTTTAAAGAAAGTATAACATTTATAAATAATCAGTACGAAAGTTTGAGCAAACGAGTCGCCTCCATAGAAAGTGATATAAAGGGCGTTACCGCAATTAAGAAGGATATTGGTGAACTCAAAACGACACTGAATAAGTTTGAAGATCAAAATAACATCCAGGAACAATGGTCAAGACGTTCGAATATAGAGATTTATGGTGTTCCAGAGAAGAAGGGCGAAAACCTGTTGTTACTTTTGAAATCAATTGCAGCGAAGATTGATTTTCCTCTGAATGTTACCAATGATTTGGATTTTATAACTCGCGTTGCCCCAAAAAGCGATAAAGTTAAAAATATGATAAAACCTATAGTGGTTCGATTTTTGGCACGCTACAAAAAGGACGACTTTTTAAGTAAGACTAGAAAAGTAAGAATAAACGCTACTGATCTTGGTTACCTCAACAATAAATCTATTATATATGTCGGAGACAGTGACGGCCGATATCGATACACGTAGGTTCACATAATAAAAGTCACAAATGAATTCTCTTTTAACTCGCTATTTATTGTTCGTTCGTCAATTATTACGTAATCGAATGTTCACAGAGTACAATACCACGTCAGGAATAGTTATTAACTTTGGTTATTATAACACACTGCATATCGAGACAATTACTTAACCGTTTGGTTAAGTGATTACAATCAACTCACCTAGTAACAACTCGAAATAACATAGTAACCGCTTTACTAAGCACTGACCGATATGAACACCACCATAGTTACCACATAGTATTGAACTGCACCCAACTACTTGCAACACCACCGAACTTAATGACGACAGACTAAGACTGTTCCTTCAAATGATTGCGCACCCTTTTTATGCACCCAACTGTAACTCCCACTACGAGTTCGACATACCGACTGGTTTGTCGCACGATTATTATTTTATCTTACCCGACTTAATATATTCAGACACCCTCAATGAGATTAATAAAAATCATAATTCCTTTTTATACTTCCTTCCTGTCCCGACACGGCCATTCTGGCAAGACACACGTCCTCGTGTGTTACTCTGAATGACACAAAGTACGATCATCACGTAAACTTAACAACACTCTTCAAAACAACATAGTTAGTACCAATAATGTGATTAATAAAAATGATAATTCCTTTTTATACTTCCTTCCTGTCCCGACACGGCCATTCTGGTAAGACACACGTCCTCGTGTGTTACTCTGAATGACACAAAGTACGATCATCACGTAAACTTAACAACACTCTTCAAAACAACAGAGTTAGTACCAAAAATGGATGAAGGTCCGTCTCGATTGCCAAACGCAAACCACATAATCTAACCAATTAAGCCCTGCATGTGATCTCTGGCAGTAACCTCTAGTTACTCTCATCTCTTTCGAACTCTATGGCTTCCTTTGAAACCCGACCTCAGCCAGAACCACCCGCGCACCGCGCATCCACGGATTGCTTACACAGCAAATACCGACTTCCAACGGACTACTAAAGTCCAGTCCAGATCATCATGCAAACTTAATTACTGTCACTGCCACTTGTCTCTGCTAAAATTTCATCGATTATCTCAAAACTTAACCTTCAAGCATTTTTCGCTAACGCACGCTTTATAAAATCATGAAAATTTTACACAGACTAATTAAAAGACAATTTAAAATTCCAATTAAGGTGCAAGAACCCAACCAAAATTTTAAAACTTAGAAATCAATGCCGTCATGAAATAAGAATTATTTCTGCAGTAATACCAGTGACCATAATCGATAGGCAAAAAAAAGATATCGCTGTAACCATTTACACAAGTTACTGTAGTCAGTTGCTTCTATTGTTCAAACGTTAAGGAAAAGCTCGCAATGTGTCTCCCTAAGTGCAAGGGATTTAAGAAACAAATCTAATTCTAAAATTAGGTTAAATCACGTATAGTGACATGATACTCCTGACATGTGATCGTTCTCTTACGTATGTTTTACAAAATAGACAGCACCCCCAAATCGCCCTTCCGCCATCACTTCCTAGTACCTCCTAACAAGAGAGAAGTAGTGACGGTAACAAACTCTCAAGGATACAGCTGTCCAATAGTTATTAGAACTGTATACAATGCAAACAATTCTTATCTAAACGGAGATCAGTGCCACTGACGATCAGCAGCAATCTTCCCTCGGAAGCGGCTCAGTAGCTGCACTGCACTGCACACTGTCTTCGAACCGGAGTAGACACGTCACACGCGGCACCACCAGCAGTAATTTCCAATGCCTGCAAACAGAAAATATACGCAGCAGCATCACATCGCTCGGCCTATTCTGACCTTACATTAAGACTCTTCCTAACTACTACAATCACTATTTCAGTTATGCTTGTTTACCATCAGGACCAAATTTGCTACAATGATTCAGACCCAGTGGAGGATGATCACGCTATAGTTACAACATAATACACAAGACACATATAGTGAGCAGATTGTAATTTATTTACTATTTTCACAATATAAGACTGGTCGAAGTCACGTCATCGATTTGACCACACAGCCATTCTTAACCACATGGACTTGACCACACAGCCATTCTTAACCACATGGACTTGATCACACAGCCATTCTTAACCACATGGACTTGATCACACAGCCATTCTTAACCACATGGACTTGATCACACAGCCATTCTTAACCACATGGACTTGATCACACAGCCATTCTTAACCACATGGACTTGATCACACAGCCATTCTTAACCACATGGACTTGATCACACAGCCATTCTTAACCACATGGACTTGATCACACAGCCATTCTTAACCACATGGACTTGATCACACAGCCATTCTTAACCACATGGACTTGATCACACAGCCATTCTTAACCACATGGATTTGATCACACAGCCATCCTTTATCACATGGACTTGATCACACAGCCATCCTTTATCACATGGACTTGATCACACAGCAGTCCTTAACCACATGGACTTGATCACACAGCCATCCTTAATCACATGGACTTGATCACACAGCAGTCCTTAACCACATGGACTTGATCACACAGCAGTCCTTTACCACATGGACTTGATCACACAGCAGTCCTTAACCACATGGACTTGATCACACAGCAGTCCTTAACCACATGGACTTGATCACACAGCAGTCCTTAACCACATGGACTTGATCACACAGCAGTCCTTAACCACATGGACTTGATCACACAGCCGTCCTTAACCACATAGATCTTGTATAAGATTTTAACCACAAAGATCTTTTTCGAGATATTTTACTGGAACATTCACCTCACACATTTATTGCGAGAACAGGCTCATCTACTTTGTTCTAACGTTGAACGTTAGAATCACTACTTCACTTTCAGGCTTTTCCACAATCAATCGCAGGGACAAATAAAAAAAAAAAAAGCTCAACACAACAAAATGAAAACTTCTCACCAAAGTGCAAGAATCTTCAAACTCCTGATGCCCAAATCCTCTATCACCGCAGTTAATGTCAGATCCACCAAAAGATCCCGCAGAGGCTCTTCAGTAGTCACAGCTTATGGTGTCTTCTAACGCTGAATACTTTAAGTACTCCCTGCAAGGATCTCCAGTTCCTGCAATCAAAAATATCGCAACAGCATCAAACCGTTCACCCTATCCTGAACTTAAATCAAGTCACGCACCAATCTTTGAGCGGGAATTCAGTAGTTATCTTAATATGAGGACAATCACAAAATTATCGCACGTCTCGGTCTTAATTCAAAAATTTTAAACAATGGGAAACATTGACCATGGAAGGCTAGCAATCCTTCAGACCCAACACTATACACCTAGATCACTTTTGTAAACCAATGCTATGCACAGTCATAGTTTACAACAACAGGTACCTACTTGTCCTTAAGTTTAAGGACGGTTCTGTACTAACATAAACCACGAATAGCTCGTTAATCCATGGCTGCACATGCCCTATTAAACAAGATCTCAACATTTGTAAAGGTTACCAAGAAATAAAAGAAATCACATAAGTTGAATTACGGTAGGCCTTCCCTTTAAGGAATCTTTTTATGCCAAGTAGTTAGTAGTAGAAATTAAAAGTTTTACCAATTGAAGCCATGAACGATATTTTGTACTTAAAACTGTCATTTAACGGAAAATATTTGAACCTTCATAAGTACTCAACAAGTCAAATATCACTAACATTATATCTGGACAGCAATCTTATTGACACAAAATACATCCACTATGCGAATTACACAAGAAAATGGCTATACTTTTTTTTTACACTATACGGTACTTGACTTACATCCACAAATAGATTGTTACGTACAAGAACTAGGTACATGATTACTAAACGAAATTCCAATATTTTTAGAGATAACCAAAAAATAATAATAAAGGAAACCATAACCTTCAAATAAGGATTATGGGTCATACGATACCAAACTTCCTCTACCACTGCAGTAAGCATCATATCTGTCGTCTCAGATAGCCACACATGATACGCGATGCAGCAGTTATCATCAACCGGTACTAGACAACCGTGCAGTCACGTTGTCCGGGACACCAACTACGACGCACCATACGCAGCACATCTACCGGAACGCTTGAGCACCATCACGAACATTCGCGTACCAACAGTTCAATCGCGGTACACACGTAGATTCTCGTTCATTCGAAGTCGTATGCACATGACGTCACAATCAAACATGCGATGGTTATGTTTCACACGTGGTCACTTTTATTCACGTTGTAGTCTAGTTCTTATTCAGATATTACTCAGTGCAATTTCTTTTTCTTCACATGAATTGCGGGTAGTTAATTAATATCTCCATAGTAACAGTTATTGCATTTCACGCATTTGCGGGAACAAGCTCATGCCACTTCTGATGTCGGAGACAGTGACGGCCGATATCGATACACGTAGGTTCACATAATAAAAGTCACAAATGAATTCTCTTTTAACTCGCTATTTATTGTTCGTTCGTCAATTATTACGTAATCGAATGTTCACAGAGTACAATACCACGTCAGGAATAGTTATTAACTTTGGTTATTATAACACACTGCATATCGAGACAATTACTTAACCGTTTGGTTAAGTGATTACAATCAACTCACCTAGTAACAACTCGAAATAACATAGTAACCGCTTTACTAAGCACTGACCGATATGAACACCACCATAGTTACCACATAGTATTGAACTGCACCCAACTACTTGCAACACCACCGAACTTAATGACGACAGACTAAGACTGTTCCTTCAAATGATTGCGCACCCTTTTTATGCACCCAACTGTAACTCCCACTACGAGTTCGACATTGTCGCACGATTATTATTTTATCTTACCCGACTTAATATATTCAGACACCCTCAATGAGATTAATAAAAATCATAATTCCTTTTTATACTTCCTTCCTGTCCCGACATATATTTTAATGATCACTTAACCAAAACCAACAAATTACTTTTGAAGCACGCGAAGGCTAAAGCAAAAGAAAATAATTACTTGTATACATGGGTTAAGAACTGCTCTATTATGGTCCGTCGTTGTGACACAAGTCCTATAGTACACATTGCAAATTTTAATGATTTAAACAAAATAAAGTAAGTGTTAGGTTCTTTTGTATTGTATGTCTCTTATATGAATTTTTCCATTTATTTTTAGATGTTGCTGCTATTGTACTTTTAACTAAGAATTTCAATATTATTGTAGGTATATTTAACTTTATTATTACAATGTATTTGCCGATGACATTAATTTGTGAATTCTTATTTTTGTCTATTCTCTCTCTGCCGTGTCTTCCATTGCCTGAGTTTCTTTACTTTATGCATATTCCGAACATTAACTATCTCAGTACGATTTTATTAAATTATTTACATTTTATCACAATATTTAACCATGAATAATTTATCGATCTATTACCAAAATGTTCGCGGGCTGCGAACAAAAACCAGTACATTCTTTAGGAATTTAATGAAATTTGATTATGACATAATTTGTTTATCTGAAACGTGGTTACTTCCTGGAATATACGACGCGGAACTATTCGATAATCGCTACAACGTTTTTAGGAATGACCGTGATTATGCCGCGAGAGGGGTTACTATGGGCGGTGGAGTTCTCATAGCTTTACGTCGTGAGTTCTCGGTCTTATCATCAATGCCGGTTGTTTTTTCAAATGCATCGGCAGATGTTATAGAGGTCATTATTAACCTAAATATAACGTCTGACCAAAAGAAATTACATTTATTTTGTTGCTATTTTCCACATTGTCAAAGTCATTTCGAAAACCTAAAATATTTTCTTGACTACGCTTCAAATGATTACATACAGAAGTCGGATGACACTTTTTTAATTGTTGGCGATTTTAATCTAACTTTTGTGAAGTGGTCTGATCCCAATCAGCATTCCAATAATGTTATCGAATTTAACGAAAGCGATGAACTTAGTAGATCAATGTATCACTTTTTGAATTTCACAGATTTTACCCAGTTCAACTTAGTTCCTAATTTAAACGATAGACAACTCGACCTTGTCATAAGCGGAAACAATTGCTTAGTTCGCCGGTGTTTGGAACCACTAGTTGTAGAGGATTCTCACCATCCAGCTCTGTGCATCGAAATGCGTGTAGTCCTTCAGCGTAAATTTCATTCCCTTGTACATACAGTCCGCAACTTTCGCGCAGCTGATTATGATATCCTAAATAGGGAATTTGCTTTAATTGATTGGGCCAGTGAACTGAATAATGCGATCAATGTTGAATCTGCTACGGATAAATTTTATATTTTAATTAACGATATTATTTCTAAATTTATTCCCACTAAAAAGATTTATGGTTCAAGATATCCACCGTGGTTCTCTGGCGCATTAATTAAAATAGTGAATGAGAAGCTGAAATATCACAAGAAGTGGAAGATATACAAAAGACAAAGTGATTTTGACACATTTGTTCTTTTGCGTGAGCGTCAAAAGCGCGTGCAGAGAGAGTGCTATGATAAGTTTATACGTAATGCTGAAGATCAATTAAAAACTCACAGTAAATACTTTTGGAACTTCATAAAAACCAAAAAAGCCTCAGCTGATTTGCCTGACACTATGTACTTTGACAACTATAGTTCTTCCCACGGCCCCGAGATCTGTAACCTTTTTAACATTTACTTCCGTTCTGCTTTCGAACCCACGTTTCAGAACAATTTGAATAGTACTGTAAGTGATGAAAACTGTTATCAAGACGGAGTCTCGATAGGTTCTGTTGATTTGACTCATGAAACTATTGAGAAATATTTAAAGAATTTAGACATCACAAAAGGTAGCGGACCTGATGGAATTCCTCCTTTATTGTTAAAATCATGCCATAAGACTCTCGCTCTGCCTTTATTTATACTATTTAAATTGTCTCTTAACACAGGATCAATTCCTGCTGTATGGAAACAATCCTTTGTTGTACCAATTTATAAATCAGGTGATAAGCAAATTATTCGAAACTATAGACCAATTTCCAAATTAAATACCATTCCTAAATTATTTGAGAAGATAATTTTTGACGTAATATATCCAGTCTTGAAACCTATTTTAATCGATCAACAACATGGTTTCATAAGGGGTAAATCGACTGAAACTAATCTCTGTGAATTTATTCAACATGCAACACTGGCAATGGATAATGGAGGACAGATGGATGTCGTGTATACAGACTTCTCCAAGGCTTTCGATAAGATTTGCCATAGTTTGTTGATTTGTAAATTAAAAATGATTGGTATACATGGCGACCTTTTACGATGGCTTGAGTCATACTTGAGGGATAGAAGTCAGGCAGTTACCATCAAAGGCTTCTGCTCTACTTTTGTTCCCGTTACTTCAGGTGTCCCACAGGGCTCACACTTAGGCCCTTTACTTTTCAACGTTTATATTAACGATGTGACAACTTATTTAAGAAGTAGTAATATATTACTTTACGCGGATGATTTAAAAATTTTCAGAACGATAAAATCACTTCAGGATTGTAGCTTACTTCAAACGGATCTAGATTGTTTGTGTTATTATTGCGATAAAAACCGCCTCGTTTTAAATATTGATAAGTGTAACATTATTACGTTGACAAGGAAAAGAAAGCCATTGCACTTTGAGTACACTTTGAAAAACTTAGTTTTAAAAAGAGTGTCTATAATCAGAGATTTAGGTGTATTTTTGGACCAAAAGTTAACCTTTTGTCATCATTTTGAGCAAACGACTTCCAAGGCGTACAGGATGCTTGGTTTTATTTTGAGAATGGGAAAAGAATTTAGGCAGTGTTCTAGTCTTGTTCTTCTTTTTAACTCATTTGTGCGTTCTATCCTGGAATATGCGTCAATCGTTTGGAATCCACAATACAACATACACATCAATAGCATCGAAAACATACAAAATAAGTTTTTAAAGCATCTCCGTTATAGATTTGGTGATTCGGAAATAAAAAGATTAAATATGTCTTCTTTGGTTGACCGTCGGCGTGAGAGAGATCAGATGTTTCTTTATAAGATCTTGAATAATAAAGTAGACAGTATATTTTTGTTAAACCATATACAAATCAAATGTCCTCGTTTAAATTTACGTAAACAAATGCTATTTTATGTACCTGCTTGGAAGACAAATTATTGCAGCAACACATTTTTGTATCGTGTATGTCATATATATAATAAAGAATATTGTACAATAGATATTTTTAACGAAAAACTTAATTCATATAGGACAAAACTAAAGGAACTTATCTATATACACGCAGTAAACTTAATTATTTAGTTTTTATTTTTCCCTTGTTATTTTATAGTTTTTTTTTTTTCCTTATGTTAATGTTTTATCATTTTTACTAATAGCATCTACTGTACTGTATAATAGCTTTTTTATAAGTGGAAACTTTATTGATTTCTATATTTTAAATTAACTTACCTAGTTTATAAGAATAAAGTATTGTATGTTTCCCAAAAATAAATAAATAAAATAAATAAATAAAAATAAATGCGTGGTCGATAAAATATTATCGATAATTATTAATTTTTCACTGAAGCGTTATGTTATGCAGAAAAGTACGAAAAGTTATCTGATGCATGATCCGCTTGTGATGCATAGCTGTGGTCGATATAATAATTAATTAATGAAACAATACTAGATTGTTAATTTTCAGTTTTCCAAAAGATCAATTTATTAAGGAAAGTGGGATCAATGCTACGGGAAGGTTAAATTGGTTTCCTTCCAATTTTTCCGTAATATGTTCAGAACATTTTGTAGAAGATGTGTAATGTAAAAAAAGGGGAAATCAATATTTTAAAGTGAATGCAGAAGCTCATATAAATATTCTAATTCATCAATCAATGAGTAATTATAAGAAAGCCACACACCATAATATTTATTTTATTGTTTTATTTTACTACATAAATTTATTAAAAAAAACTATAGGTTATTATTTAAAAATACCCTTTTTAATCTTATCTTACTTCTTGTCTTATTTTAGTAATATCATAAATGCAAATGTTTGTGGAAATTTTTGGATCTCTGTATGTCGGGATGTTTGTTTGGTTTGTATGTTTCTTAGAAGTAAACTCAGACATTTGGCACACGAGTAGATCATAATACCCTTTTTTTCGCGGAGAAAGTGACTTATTACTATCACCTAGCCTTTCAAGGGAGGCGACTGAGTGGTTTTGTTCGGTTCACCGTGCCTTACGACCCAGCGTTGAGCCACCGGGCCGAGTCCCTAACCTATGCACAACGCACGGCATGCCAACTAAAACTCTGCGGTGGCCTTCTTCGGCGCATTAGGGACGGCTGCGGGTTTCCCCGGGCTAAAGTGTCTAAGTTGTCGTCCGCAGCCAGATCATAATACCCTGGATTAACACATATAGGCTACTTTTATTCCGGTAATTTGCTCCCATGGGATATAATGGATATTTTTTCTATGCGTCGTACTGCGTTTTAGGGGCTTTTCTAACGGGAAAAGCTTTTTATTGAGACAACACATAGTTTTAAATAATTGTTTTTAATTACATATAAATGTGCCTGTCTGCTTTATAGGTTAACAATGTTTGATCAGCTATGTTACTTGATATTATATTATGAGTATTACTTGATATCTCATCGTTAATGTTATTTCTTAGGGTGGTGGATTCCAAAGTAAACCTGAAATCATAAATTTAAACGCAGGCGTATCTTCTTCAAACGAAGCACAAGAAATTGTTGCCCCCAAAAAGCGTAAAATATTACCGAGTCAGATCCAGGTACAAAATTAAACAACTTTTGCTTGACAAGACGAGCATGTCGCTCAACAAGCGATACGACCACTCATAAACAGCACAAAGCACTATTCAGTTTGGAATCAATGCAGTTACGCCGAGACATTGCCTCACTTAGTGTATTCTATCGTCCGTGTCTTGGTGAGTGCTCTGGACAAAAGTTTAACCTTAGGCCATCCTCACACTTCCTTAGGGGAACCACGCGTGCTGGCTTGCGAAACCACTGCTTAGTGATTTCTTCTATCTCAGCCCATATCAATCGGGTTAAGAAGTTCGTAATTTTGCTATTAAACTGTGGAACAGTTGCCGGGCACGAATGTTTCCAAGTCTTATGATATTGAGTCCTTAAAACAGAACTTGCAGAAGCTATTAGCAGGCCGGCATAATTCTGCTGTCCGTCAAAGGATATTTTCTTGCCTTGCCGGTTGACGTTTTGCTTAGACGTGAAGTCTACTCTTACTCTCTTAACCCCAGCAGTGAAATCACTATGATAAGTATATATACTCATTATAATTTATTGCAAACTAGCTATATAAGCTGTGTAGCTAATATAGTATGTGTAACATACATATCTGCAGTATTGAAATTATAAAGTAGGAATTTAAAATATATACTTAAAATTTAAAATAATTTTTAATTTACTGAGTTAAAATTGTATTCAAGACAGTTCCAACAACTTTTCCAGTACTTATCAAATTAATATTATATAATTTTGTTATAAGTCCATTTCATTTATTAATGTTAGTTATAAAACAAACACCATCGATAGGTTTACAAAAAGGTAACGTATGGGTGCAACACTATTACCGGCATGCGTAGCGTACTGGGTGTCATTCAATAACTTATCTTAAAACAACTGCCATTGAGTTCTTATGAATGCCATTGCGATTATACGCCATCTCGCGTGGACTAGCGGTATGAAATCGAATTAAAATCAAAATTCAGACTGAAGGAATAATGTCGTATGAAGTCATGTGAATTTTTAGAATACGAAGTTTATATAATGGCATTAAGGTTAAATTTAATGCAAATGATTTTGTATTATACGCTTTATCTTTATTGGTGATTTTGGCCAATCATAATGAAGAGATGATAGTATGCGAATATATGCATGTGTGAGTTTGGCGACACTGGTTTTCTTAGTAAATTGATGCTAAACTCTATCCATTCTATCTTTAATTCGTGACTTGCACATTCTCTATACGATACAAAAAAATTATATCTGAAACAGAAGCAAACCAAAATCGGCTTATACATACTAAAGAACTAAAAGTACTGAGAAAACCAGGAAATCCCGGTCCTGTAAGTAAAATGTACCGGAAATCCTGGTTCTTAAAATTTGTACCGGTTCCGAAAACCCTATTACTAATAAAATAAGTTAATTTTTTTACTTTTTTTTTCGTTTATTCGGGATAACAAACAATAGTACATTTTAAATGATTACAAATTTAAAATGTACTATTGTTACTAACATTTTGATATAATATCCTCTGTTAATTTTAATAGTTGTTTTTTTTGGTACAATATTTCTTATGATGATTACCTATTCAAGGTACTGTGGCATCCGTTTATTGCACAATCCGTCATTTTAAATTAAATATCAAGAGGTGCTATTGCTACGATTCTATTTTGAGCACTGACGCGGGCTGTTCAGTGACTAAGCCATCCAGCTTACTTTTATTTGCCTCACTAAGCTTACATGCTCTCGGTTTCTATGCGTTATTATTCTAAGGGAACATTTATTTTTTCAGGTGGAGCGTGCGAAACTGCACGAGTTGATTGTGGCCAACAAGGCACTTAACGCCCCCATAGACGACGACATATCACAACTCGTCGAGTCCGCAAGCCCGGTTAGTTAAAAACTTCGACGGCCGATTTAACGGTCCGACAAAAATCGGTTCACCCAAGACATATTTATTAAGTAGAAATCACGTTATAAGCATTGAGCCTACCTACCTGGAGTAAATACGATTTGGACGACCGATTGATCAGCCTCATAATTATTAGTTAACTGTTAACATATGTTATATTTTAGTGGTAGAACTCAACCACATTTTTTTTTTTTTTTTTTAATGGTCATCTTCGGCTCATTAGGGACGGCTGCGGGCTTCCTCTGACTCACGTCTAAGTTGTCGTCCGCAACCGCCCCTGCGAACTCAACCACATAAACATCAAATGGTAGTGAAAGCGGCGATAGCCTAGTTGAGAGTGGAACAGACTGCCGAGACGAATGTCCGCAGGTTCAAACCCAAGGGCTCACTATTCTAAATTTTCTAAAAGTTATGTGTGTATTCTTTGTGAATTATCGCTCGCTTTAACAGTGAAGGAAAACATCGTGAAGAAACCTGCATACCTGAGAAGTTCACTGAATTTTGAAGGTATAAGAAGTCTGCCAACCCGCACTAGGCCAGCGTGGTGGACTAAGGCCTTAACCCTCTCAGCTGTAGACCTGTGTGCGGTTCACTTTTCTATGCCAGGAACGGACGAAAGTTACATTTAAAAAACCGGAACACAACTGTGCATGCACACTGCTGCTTGGCGGTAGAAATAGACATTGCGGTGGTACCTACCACCAGTAAGTTCCCTTCATAGCAGTGGTGTAATTTCATTAATAGATAATAGGTGGAATTTATAATTTGAAAGAAGAAGAATCAGCTGTTAAAGGATATAATTCACAACGGTATTTTCGTTTTTTAAATGACAAATAAAATGTATGAGAAAATGTGTTTTGGTAATAATTTCCTTGATCGTGAACTTTTCGATATTTATAGTTATTCTGCTATTCGGAACGGATACAAATCCAAAAACTTAAAGAACATGATAGTCGGTTCGGCCGTTCTCGAGTTATAAATGGTGTAACTAAACGACTTTCTTTTATGTATATAGATTTTCCAGTTGCAAGAGTCGGTGGGTGAGCACGACCCTCGCCTGATCAAGCTGGTGAACCTCACCGCGGTGGCCATCAGGCGGCTCATCAAGATCGCCAAGAAGATTAACGCTTTCAAGAACATGTGTGAGGAGGATCAGGTGGGTTAACTAAATTAGGTCTATGTATTAAGTTTTCCAAATAAATTCCCTACCCCTTTCAAAGCGGAGAAATTAAAGATTTTTTGATATTGTGGGTTTAACTAATATTAAATGGCTAACTTATTATTTAGCCTAGTCCATAAAAAGACCATCCACAAAATCGTAGGTTACACCTTACGTGAGATTTCTGAGAATTGTAGAGTATGTTCTAGTCTTTTTTATTATATTTCCTTTACTACTTTTGCCTGCGTTATTAATTTTTCCGGGATAAAAATCCTACTGTGTATTTTCTTGGGATAAAAAATACCCTATGTTACTTGCTGATATGTAGCTTTATATTGGTGAAAGATTTCTTTAAATCAGCCCAGTGGGCTTAGAATGTGAAAAAAAAGCGATGCGTCTCCGCTTCGTTTTATTGTGATTGGTTGAGAGACTGACGTATCGGTATTTTGATGTTTGTGATTGGTCGAGAGACCGATACGTCAGTCTCTCAACCAATCAAAATAAAATAAAACGGAGACGCATCGCGTTTTTTTTACATTCTCAAGCCCCCATTATAGTTTTCGAGTATGTCAATTACAAAAAAAACAACAAAATATAAAATTTTTCCTCTTTATAATATACTAGCTTTTGCCCGCGGCTCCGCCCGCCATAAAAAGTTTTTCCTGGATAAAAGTAGCCTATGTGTTAATCCAGGACATGACCTACCCGTGCGCCAAATTTCATCGAAATCTGTTCAGTAGTTTTTGCGTGAAAGAGGAACAAACATCCATACATCAAAACATTCATACATCCATACATCCAGACATTCTTACAAACTTTCGCCTTTATAATAGTAGTAGGAAGTATAGATAACAAGACTAGCAGATACAACTTGGGGCCCGTTTCCATGTCCCTCCCCAGTCTACAATCTTTACTCTGTTACTAGCAATTTGTATATTTAGGATGCGAGGCATTCATTTGTTTCACTGTTTCCATTGTAGGTGGCGTTGTTGAAAGGTGGATGCATAGAAATGATGGTACTGAGGAGTACTATGACGTACGACGGACAAAGGAATCATTGGAAGGTAAGAAATTATGTTTAATACTTACTAATATATTCTCGCGACTCCGCCCGTGTGATAGGCTGTTCATGGAATAATTTCCTCGCCTATTATTGAGTTCGTTGATATATAAAAAAAATCGTATGTGCCCACTTTAAAGCAGTTATTCATATTGGAAATATTGTTGTGAGCAAAAGTGGGGGCGCAGTGGTGTTATGGCGTTATCTTTGTCACGCACGCAGCGTTATGGCAAATGACACTCGCTGACGTCATAGTTTGCAATAACTGCTTTAAAGTGGGCACATACGATGCGATTTGGTACAGCCGAACCATTAAAATGGTATGCCATCGAACCATATCGCATCGTGTGGGGCACAGTTCGATGGACATTATTATTATTATTGTTGGTACGGCTGGTTCGATGGCTTGTCCATCAAACTTGGTTGGATACAACTGGACGTCGCATGGTACGGTTCGATCGTGTCGCGTGAAGACTGTACCGCGTGACGAATTGGTCGCATGATACCAAATCCCATCGTATGTGGATACTATTAGTTGTCAACCAATTTAGATACTGATTTCCTATATTTGTTTTTACTTTTATTTTTATTACACACTTTTCGTCGTTTTTCCGTAACATAATGTGATAGGGGGCAAGCCTATCGCCATGTCAGGCACAAATTTCAGACTCCGAGGTGGTATTGAATAGAAATGATTACATATAAAATAATATTGTGACTGCCTCGGTGGCGTAGTTGTATTATGGTACGACTGCAATGCTGAGGTCTCGGGTTCGATCCCCGGGTCGGGCAAAGTGGTATTGAGTTTTTCTATTCAGTATCAGCTCGGAGTCTGAAATTTGTGCCCGATATGGCGATAGGCTCGCCCCCTATCACATCATGGGACGGAATAACGGCGAAAAGTGGGTGCACTAGTTGCGCCTCTGTCTACCCCTTCGGGGATAACAGGCGTGAGTGTATATGTATTGTATAAACATAAGGAATTATTCTATTATGCCAAATCTCACTCCGGGTGCGTATTTAAAAACGTGCACAGAGATTTATCCTACTAATAGTATAAAGCCGAAAGTTTGTAAGAATGTATGGATGTTTGTTCCTTGTTGCCGCCTTCACCATGGACTGCGCAGGCGCAGGCGCGGGGACGCGGGGCGCGGGTCCTAACCGTTCGCCCAGCGCGCGCGCCGCCCGGCACTCAGCTCTCGATCGCGGACGCATTCGGGCACTTCATTTCTTAACTTTATTGAGATTGATTATAAAGGCATTAAACCTATGTATACAGTCCACTACAAGTTTTATTTTACAAGTCCGATCACTGGCCTAAACATTCCTCTTTCATGCAAAAACTGCTGAACGGATTTCGATGAAATTTGGCACACGGGTAGATCATGTCCTGGATTAACACATAGGCTACTTTCTATCCCGGGAAAACATAAAGCGGGACTTTTATCCCGGAAAAACTTTTTAACACGGACGGAGCCGCGGTTTTGCCCGCTAGTCTCGACATAGTAATAAGATCTCACCTCGTGCAGATCCCTCACTGCCAGGAGCAGTTCGGTCGCATCCGCACGGACGTGCTGAAGCTCGCGAAGGGCAACATCTACCGCTCGCACGAGATGTTCATCCGCTCGTTCGAGTCCCGCTGGCGGACCGACGAGTACATCATCCTCATCATGTCCGCCATACTGCTGTTCACGCCCGACAGGTCCAAGGTCGTGCATCGGGATGTTATTAAACTGGAGCAGGTAAATAGTGTTGTGGATCCCTTTCCGTTTATCGT
This sequence comes from Lapara coniferarum, assembly GCA_949316025.1. Taxonomy (NCBI): domain Eukaryota; kingdom Metazoa; phylum Arthropoda; class Insecta; order Lepidoptera; family Sphingidae; genus Lapara; species Lapara coniferarum. The sequence continues at coordinate 824,964 of OX438921.1, forward strand.
TAGGTGCAGTTGGGCCACTTTTCCCTGACTATAGAAAAAGAACTACGTACAAACTTGAGGATATTGATTTTTTTTTGCTGCTTTGGAGTTTTTTTTTTTTTTTTATTGTCTCGAAGGCAGACGAGCTAACGGCCCACCTGATGGTAAGAGGTTACCGTCGCCCATGGACGTCAGCAATGCCAAGGGCACAGCGTAAAAAACTTTTTTAAACCTCGTTTGAAGAAGGATAAGTCATAGCGCTGAGGAAACACCGTGATAACTTAAAAAAGCAGAGAGAACTTTTGCATTAAAATAAATCGTAGTTTACTCTCTGAATAATTTTAAATACATACTCATAGAAAATATGTCAAAAATGGTTCAGCCGTTTTGAAATTTTCCCAAACATAAAAAATACTATTAAAATTTTTGAAACATGTTTTATAAAGTTTATACTGTATTATATATTTGTTTATATTTCTTGCACTGGCTGACCTAGCGTCTACTGCCAATTTATAATTTTACACAATTATTTTTCAGAACTCCTACTACTACCTACTAAGGCGCTATCTAGAAAGCGTCTACCCTGGCTGTGAGGCGAAATCAACGTTTCTAAAACTAATCCAGAAAATTCTGGAACTGAGGAAGTTGGCGGAGGAGATCACAGACGTGTATCTAGACGTGAATCCCCTCGAGCCTCTGCTGATGGAGATCTTCGACCTGAAGCATCACGGAGGGGGGGAGTGACGGTTGACTTTAAAGTGGTTCTGATATAATACTGCGTAAGTAAATCGAATTGGTATCGATTTTTGATGTCAATCGATTATGGTATATTGATTTTAACGATTCAAGCAACATCTATTCCTTTTAAAGTTGTGGAGTGTCTGTGAGAATCAAACATCTAGATAATTCATAATTCGCAAATTTTTGTCCCATGTCTAAATAAATCAACATTATTTTAGTGTTGCCTTAGTAATACAATTCAAAAAGAACTTGTTTTTTGTTCGCAACTCCGCCTTTATAAAAAGAGTTCGTCGAAATCAAAGTCTCTTACTCAATCAAGTTCTAGATTTCTATTATTTTTTGAATCCGCTCTGTCGTTGAAATAAACAGACAAACTTAATGGTTTCATGATCATCATCAGCCCGTTGCAGTCCACTGCTGAACCTAGGCCTCCATAATGTATTTAATCAATTGTTTATATAGTATATTATATAAATACTTTCTGATTAGTTACATCGTAAAGGACAAACGTTATCTTTTATCATTGATCTTTTTCTATTTATCTTTTATCACAAGATTGTCACATTTACTTAAAATAATCGATATCCGCTTGACCTTCACATTGTTGCGATTTAGATCTTGGGATTTGTTTAGGGTGTCAAATACACTTTGTACTCAACTATGAACATTAAAACATTGAGTATTAAATTTGTTTGTCAAGAAACTTGAAACAAGTATTTCACCTATCAGGAATCGTATTCAGAACCGCATCTCGGCTCAAGTATGTCTAGTTACTCGGCCATAGGAACGAAAGTTATATACAAGATATGTTTTTGTAACAATCAAAAATACTTACGGAGTTTTACCTTGTTAAGGGACTGTGAAAATTAATTTAATTAATATATTTACAAAGTGAAGTGTCGTTAAGAGAAAAGTAATCGGTGCGGCCAATGGCGTCCTGTTGAATGTTTATAAAAATTCTATTGATACATTTTTTAATCAACTAAGTCTCGTCGCAAACTGACAGACGACTAATAGTCGGTAATGTCAGTGTGCCTCGACCCTTAATGTTATGTGAACATTGACAAAGTTTTTATATAAAATATAAAGGGAAAGTAATTTAGTAATGTAAAACGATAATTATTTATTTTTTGACATAGTTAGCTGTCGTGCTCCAGAGTCGTCTGGCAACTGGTTTTTTTAAAAAGGCGTTTCCATTTTAGAAAAATACACATGACATTGTTCCTGTGCATTTCATTAAAATAAATGAGTGTATCAAACTTCACGCAATGCGAAAAAATCGTGCGGCTCACGCAGTTTATGTAGCGTGGAAATTGTAACGGGCACACCGTAAAAACGGTTTTGCGACAAAAAATCGCACTGCATTTTTCACATTACGAACAAACCTAAATGTTTAGCCAAATCTATAGACTGATTTGAATTGTATATTTATTAGGTCTCCCACGTTAAGTCATCTATCTATTTGCATTTAGATTTACGCATAGGCATCCGTATTGTTTGGGCAGCGGTCATCACTATCAAACAATTCGCGCATTTGCTCTTCATAACTTTTTCATTTATAGAATTTTTTAAAAATTTAAATTTTGCACCCGTTCTAATTTAATTGTACATCATGTAATGAAAAAAGGATTAATTTATTGATGCGCGCAGTGACCCGAGTTATGATAAATGAAAAAATTTTCATTACCATAATAATATTGTTTGAAAATTGTGAGCAAGGCATGGAGGGATCGCGGATTTATCCCGCGGTAATAATCCTCAAAGACGTTTGTCTTATACCCACCTATCTGTGTCATTCTATACGATGTTATAATAAAGTAGGATACAAAATTAGTCCTGCGCTATTTTATATCCATAGTATCCCTGCCCATCCTCCCCTCTTGATACTGTTAATGGAGATGCTATTGTAAGTCAATACAAACTATATCATTGTTAAACATTTTAAAGATATTAGTGTATATATCTTACATTTTCGTTCATAGTTTGTAAATATAGATAGATTATAATTTTATATTTAATTAATTTAAAAGAAATATTTTTATATAAATTTTAATTTTTGTCGTAAGTGCAATAATGTATTCAAGAGACACGGAATTATAGTTTGTTATTTATATTGTTACTTTATTTCCTATAAAATTAAGATTACGGTCGACAACAAGACGACGAGGGTTGTGATGTTCACACACTTGTTATATTTGTTAGTTTATAACATTTTCTCACAAAAAAATATGAAATAATGTAAATTGATTCGTGTTATTTACCTTGTTATAAAACAAATTACAGAGAATGTACAAGTTCATGGCGTTTAAAACATTGTAACTAATGCAGCTATATCATAAAACTAACTTAAGCTCGCAGTTCCACCAACGTGAAAAAGTTTTACTGGGATAAAGGTCCCGCTTTATATTTTCCCGGGATAAAAGTAGGCTATGTGTTAATTTAGGACATGATCTACCCGTGTGCCAAATTTCATTGAAATCAGTTCAGTAATTTTGAAGATGTGCAGTAACAAACAGAAAAACAGACAGAAAAGAATTACAAAAACCGCTGATTTCTGTTCCATTGGTCGTCTTTAGTCACCCCTTTCCTTTTAATCACATTTCTTTCAATGTGCAGACACACCGGGATCTACTGCTTTATTATATGTATAGATTGTTTTATATAACCCCTGTGAGGGACCATACCATAGCCGTATATAACCGGCCGTATAGCCGTATATGTCCGGACCTCCTGAACCCCCCCTTAGCTTACAATAAACCACGCTTCGCCATTGACCGCTGACATTTTAGGAATCCGGACCCCTACCCTCCATTAGCTTCTAAATTCAGCTACAAAATTTAAACATGTCCACACTTTAATGCCGTGACCGGAGGGGGGTTGTATGGGTGTCATGCAAGGCAAGAACCCATACCAGTAAATGTTTATATCGTTGGGGAAGGGCATGTGAAAGCTATAGGTACGCCACTGGACCATACCTTTTATATAAACGCCCTGTTGTGTTTGGTGAATAGTTTGTCCTATCTCCAATCCTTTTATCGACTCACCAGGCTGCCTGATTAATTTAAAGAAAAAAAAACAGTTCCATCATTTATTACGTTCTACAACACCAACTAACACAATTGACAACAAAAACAAAAAATACACATTTCCTTTAATATAAAGACTTTTTATCCATCAAATAAAATTAAACATAATGAAAAATACAAAACATCAAATTCTTAATTCGCTTCTAATGCTAACATTTTATGTGTTATACAAACATAATGTGTAATTCAACGACTTAATTAAATGTTCTACAATATGAGATCATAATATTAAAAACTATGCAGCATCTTCTACGCCTAATGCTATCTTCATCTCAATAGAATAATTACCCATACGTGATTCTTTCTCCTCTATTGAAATATCTTCAATACAATCTTCAAACACTTCGTCTAGGGAAAGGTTGGATTTGTCTGCCCCACCATCCCCTGTTGGATGGTCATTCTCACGAACATTACCTTCTTCAGCTCTTACATTTGGCTGCTCAACATAATATGGTTCATTCAAAGACACCCTAGTTTTATTATTGCCTCGTCCAATTTGTGTTTGGTCAAATATTGGCGATTCGTCTATTGTACTTATATCTTTACAAACATTGGATCCAATATCTATTACTCTTGAAATATCGCATTGATCTGCCGTCAGTTTATCATAACCAAGGTTTACGTTGTCTATTTCATATTGTTTGCCACGCAGAGCTCTATCTATACCATGATTAGGGTTGTCACCAATCGTAACACTCATTTCATTAATATTTTCATCTTTATCTCCACGGATCTCAATATCGCTCTCAAGTTTCGTATCTCCGGAAGCCATATCTTCGACAGTACCAACTTGAACTATATTTGACACGTTTTCAACCGTAAGTGTGTCGTCGAATGTTTCAACGTTTGATGTGAGAGTGGTATCATTATCGTCTACTAGATGTTGAGGGCTGGTAGGAATATAGTGTAAGGGTTGTCCCGCGCGCCATCGCTGTTCTGCCGCTTCCATATGCGCCTCTAGTATTCTGGAAACCTCAGGGAGCTGATGAAAGATAAAATATCTCAATAAATAGGTAGCAATAATTATAGGAATGGTTTAGACAATGCTTAGATGACACGCACATATACTGGTGGTAGGACTCTCTTATGTAAGAGTCTGTCTGGGTGGGTACCACCGCAATGTCTATTTCTAGCGCCAAGCAGCAGTGTGCATGTACTGTTGTGTTTCGGTTTGAAGGGCATTGTAGCCAGTGTAACTACAAAACATAATAAGACTTAACATCTTATGTCTCAGGATGACGAGTGCAGTGGAATGCCACACAGTACTTTATAATTCAAGGTGCTGGATGGTGTTTCTAATATTTATGGGTAGTCGTATCGCTTACCATCAGATGAACGGCATGATCGTCTCATAACGTTAACTATACATCATCACCATCATCATCAATCTATATTTTAGTCCACTGATGGACAAAGACCTCCAATACGTGCCATTCTACCCGGTCTTGGCCTGTCGCATCCAGTTTCTGCCAGCGACTGCTAACTACATGCTATAATTTTATCGTGACTAGATAACAGACACAATTATGACAAGTAATTACAGTCCAAAATACTTATCATCCTAATCGCCAACAGATATGTCCTCCCTAAACCTATCACACAGGGGTAGGGCAGCTAACACATGTTTGTTGTGCATTTATAGTCCCAAAATGAATTTCTCAAACCTAACTTAACAGCATTTGTACACCACCACTATAATTTATGTGGTTCATACTATAAAAATGTAAGACCAACTGTGTCACCTCTTCAACCAAAAGCCTAACTCTCCATCGGGCTGAAAAATTACGCTCCCTTATTAAAAAAATATGCTAAGTAGGTATAATTACCCTACGACCCTATAACTCCAGATAGTAAGATTTAATCTGGGACTCTGATACCTAAACACTTAATTTGTAAATCGAGTGTACTCACAGTATACTCGTTGTCTACCTCCTCAGTCATATGCTCGAGGATAGTGTTGGTCCTATTGTCGATGTTACCCGCGTGGTTGTTAATGAGGTCGCACTGGCGATAGAACTCTTCCTCCTCGTGCTGTAGGGTCTTCTCTAGGATCTCGGACGCCACTGATTGCTCGATCACGCTGTTCTCTTCCATGTTAGACAAGTTATTGCCTGGAATGAAAGGATAATGAATATACCGCGTGCAATAAGTTCGGATTCTTTTACCTCAATCTAGATGACTAGTTTCATGGTTTACTCCTCGTGGACTTGTTTAGACTCAGTTTTTGCTCGTGGTATTTGTTTAGGCTGAGTGACCCAAATGATTAGAAAAGAGACGTTCATGTTCTAAACGTCTGTTGGCGTACCTTGTGACGGGAACCTGTCGTCTTCATAAGAGTTTATCGCATCTATGATGTATTGCTTCGCTTCTTCTCTATCTGAATCGTTCAATTTATCCGACATTGGAGTATCTATTTCGGATTCAACACCTGCGTTAATTTCTTTTGGGTATTGGGAATTATCTCCATTATCTTTAGGATATAGTATTTTACGTTTCGCAGAAGCAGTGGTCGGTCTAGATCTAGATGCCCAAGATTTTTCTGGTAGTTTTAATTCTACTTCATCCGAAGAATCTGTGTCACTCAATATGTTTATAGATTCTGTTTCTCCAGATGACGCTAAAAATATGTTTCACAATTTGCAAAACTGTAATACAGATTCCGCTAAACTAACTAAAGCTGTTAGTATGTAAATAATAAATATACGTTAAAATATTTTATTCTTTAATTTTTATTAAGGAAAAATCCAATTATTAATAAATCAATTTTACTAAAAATCTATTTATCGATTTCACATTTTATTAGGCTGTTTTAACTCTAAGTATATCTTATCAAGAAAATGATATAACTATCCTTTTTAGAAATACAGTTTGCGCTGAGCGAGATTCGTAGTTTCAACTATATAAAAAATCCTTAAAATAAAAACAAATCCGGCGAAACAAATTTCCGGTTTCATACTTACGTCCAGAATCTATCTTCTCTTCGCCGATCTCGTACTGCAGCTGGGCGGGAGTCTGTTTGTCGACGTACTCAAATAGAGTAGCACCGGGTACGTGCGTTAGTTTTACCTTCGTTTCGTCTGCAATATTCAAATTTTATCAACATGAAAATGCTCACGCTTTTTGACCGACTTCAAAAAGGAGGAGCTTCTCAATTCGACGTGTGTTTTATTTTACACCTAAGGAGAGACCCAAGGCTTTACGTAAAAATCCCTGTTCTACGAATTTTATTAGTGTTACAATGTCTACCCCCAGACAATTCATATTATTAATTGGAATTTTCTGACTGCCTCGGTGGCGTAGTTATATTTATTACGTATTACGGTACGACTGAGGAGTATGGTTTCGATTCCCGGGTCGAGCAAAATGATATTGTTTTTTTCTACACAGCCCGGAATCTGCAAATGTGCCTGGAAATAGAACCGCCCCGTATATATAGGACCTAACATAGCTGGCCAAAAAGCCAAGCTGGCTCTGCGTACCTTTGAAAAGAGGAAAAGGTTGCTAGTTCCGTTTTATCTTCTCAAACAAAAACTTGCTCTTACCCAACGTATACATACATACTTCTAGATCCCAGCCTAAATTACTAGAACCTAACACATTTAAAACATTTATGACTTGTCATAAATTGACAGTTTTGATCGCTTACCTCCTACGGTCCTCATACTTGGCGGTCAATTCGCAAATTCTGGATAATGACATATCAATTTGTCAGTCATTGTTATTTGTTTGTCTTCTATGTCCATACCTGGTTTCTCCCCAGCAGTGAGCTGGCTGAGCGCGATTCTGTCGAACGCGTTGTCGTGCTTGTACGTGGTGTAGTGTTGCTTGTCGGTGACGCGGTGTGCCGGGACCTGCTCCTCCGCCTTATAGTACGACTCCATAGTCTTCTTGTCGTACAGTTTCTAAACAACACATTTATATGTTACTGGGTAGTATGTATTAGGTTCTCTTCAAATGCCATTGTAGATTGGTACGTGTTATCATTGAGCTTTATGACTTAAGTACTGCCTAATATTTAAGTATGATGACCGCAATACATTACCATGGTGTCTTGTAGTTGAAAGTTATAATAATTGGTACTATTTGTGAGCATAGGTGACTATCTGGCGGGTGACTTGCTCGCCTAGTCATTTAATTGTATAAAAGTATGATAAGTCTGTACACCACAATTATTAGCTCCCAGTAATATGTCAGAAATGCCTACTTTGAAGCTACTACCATCTAAGCACTTCATTTATTAAAAACAATATTTATGTCCCGGTGCAGTTTTAGACCAAATAATTTCAAGGTACCATGGGATCAACAGCGGGCTCTCCCCTGTTAATTCTTGCCAGCCTCTCTGCCTCCTCCTTCTCCAGCTCAGCAAAGATCTCCAAATCTTCAGTGCTGGGCTCGAAGTCGCCGGAGCCTTCGTAATCGGGGTCGTTCATGTGATGCATGTAATCGATCAGAGTTGGACCAGCGCCGTCTGTTGACCCTACAAAATAATGTCATTTATATAAAGAAGTGGCTGATTACTAAAATGGCAAGACTAAAGCAAACTTATCGCCTCAGTATTAGATCGAATCAATATAGAATATACGAATCAAAATAAGGCATTTGGTATTGAGTTCAGTTATAATAACTTTCATTCAAAGGTTTTGCTTGCTTGCCTTGGGGCTTCCTTCCAATTTCCTGGCTTTTAGAACTATCTTTAGTTTGCTCTTCTTTAGGTTGATCGTTTTTGTTAGGTTTGTTTTCGTCGTTGCTTTTTCCATTGTCACTTTCTTCGACTTTATTTTCAGAATCAGTTTTAAGAGGTGTTTCTATAATAACTACTTTTTTCATGGGTTTCTTAGATTCAACATTCGTATTACCAAACTTTGCTATGAGTTTGGTTACATTAGATTCCCTCGTAGTTATTGTTTTCTTGCCGTGATCATTAATACTATTGCCTTCGAATACAATTCCTGTGTTTTGTGTAAAATCATGCACATGTTTGTTAACATTAACTTCCTTAGTATCCCCAGTAACGGTTTTAATATCTGTTTCTTCAGATTCGGATTCTTTTTCGTTGGTTCTGTTAATTTCATTAATTGTTTTTTTCTGAGCAATATTCGATATGTTTTCCTCGTCAACTATTTCAACTATTTCTGGCTGATTATATTTCCTTGACTCTGAAAATAACAAAAACATGACTTGATAATTTCAAGTCCAGTCAAACCCTTAACTGATATTAAATTGATGTCAAGTTTTAGGGTCCAAACATCGACACATAATTAAGATTAATACAAAATAATGTATATTAGTTACCTTGTAAGTCTTTCTTGGCACTGTTTCTTTCGATATGGGGCGGTTGGTTGAACAGTAAATTGTTGATAGCTTGAAAATCAGCTGCAAAGTCTCTGGGCAAATAAAATCAATATTGAGATATATTTAATACTTTTATCCGGCTTTACCTTTTCAACTGTAATAGAGTACTGGCTGAAATATTCTCAGCATGTATTATTAAGACTGATGTCTAACATTTAATATTAACAAAGATAAAAAAATTGCACTGGGTCAAGTTGTTACAAAAATTGCTAAACATTTCTTCCTTTGCTTTCTACTGTCTCGGAGGCGTAGTTATATTACAGTACGACTGCAACACTGAGGTCTTGGGTTCGATCCCCGGGTCGGGCAAAGTGAATTTTGATTTTCTAATCAGTATCAGCTCGAAGTCTGGAATTTGTGCCCGATATGGCGATAGGCTCACCCCCTATCACATCATGGGACGGAATACGCACGGTGAATGTGGGTGCACTAGATGCGACTCTGCTTTCCCTTCGGGGATAAAAGGCGCGAGTATCTGTATGCATTTCTTCCTTTGACTATGAAAACATAACAGTTACTCACGTGCCAACTTTGGGGCCCGACTTCAAGTCCCCTCTGTAGCCGTACCAGTAGTCTTGTACCGGCTGTTCCAATTGAGGCTGTTCATCCTTCAGCTCTTGAACTAGTCTCTTGCCGCGCTCCAACTGTGACCATTCGATCTTGCTGGTCTCAGGTTCTGAATCAAAGTAATTTATCTTATATTATCGAATGTCCTAGACGATCACATTTTAATTAAAATCATAAAGACGATGTATTTTGCATCTATTAGACATCAATCTTGCACATCGTGAAAAAGCACATTGATTTTGGCGATCATCGATACCTAAGTGTGAAATCCTATTGTATTTGCCTTGTAATGTAGGTAGATCCCATCTGTGTGGTGAGCGCGTTTGGACAATTCCACCACGATATCATCTGCCTGTCAAAAAGCAACTAATAGGAGCTATCGAGCATTTACGGACAAGCAGCGCGGGCTGTGTTAGCGTCCAAACACTTTATACATTGTGCGACCCCAAAGATGTAATGGCAGTACCTATGGCTGGTTACCGTATTGTATCCTAGTGTAGAAATTCCGTCTATTAGTTGTTATTATAATTGTCTGCTCACATACCTTCTTTCTTATCCTCCTTCTCTTCATCGCTACTGTCGCTACTTTCTTCACTAGTAGTATCTTCTTCTTCAGAACCTGTGAGCATATCAACCAACACTCCACCCTTAGTTTTTACTTCTGCTGGACCTTTCTCTTCTAAGGTCAACCCTTCAATGTCTTTAGCGTTCTCTGAAGATTCTTCCCCAGCAGTTTCCTGGCTCTCCACTTTTTCCTCCTAATATTTTTATTTTATGATAATAAAATACGCATATTTATAAATAATAATAAACAATTTATTACGATATTTTATAAATAATAGTTGGTCATAAGTAATGGTATGTGAACCCCGCCATTTCGTTATTTCGAGAAATGGAAAAATTGGTAGAAGTTGAATGTTTATCAAAAGGCTGTTACTACACGTTGGTTATTTTAAAACTTGAATATAAAACTACTACAGTGTTACCCTACCGCAAATTCTTATACCTTCCTAAATCATAAACTGATACAATTGTCTGCTAGTGACTAACAATTAATGTTACCTTAGGCGGCAGCCCCAATTTCTCCCGCGCTTCCTTTTCGCTAGCCTCCTTCATAGCTTTCTTCTCGTCTCTCATTTTGATCAGGTACCGAACGCTCTGCATCACCTTTTCCTGATCTTTTGCTATCCATCTGAATTAGGATATGTCAAATAGCGTAATACCTTTAATACATATGTTTTTTGGATGTATAACAAACACCCTTGATTTTTTTATGTATTTTTGTCGATTAATATTTTTCCCTCCCTTGTTTACGTTTTCGTTGACATTCGACTGGTTCCTTTATTCTTAAGGTTGTATTAATAAATCAATCTCAAGTTTGAGTAAAATCTCGAGTAGCCATTTAATGTGCATATATACACACATACAGACACACACACACACACACACACACAAACACACACTCTCTCTCACACACACAAATATGCACACGCACATGCGCGCTCGCACACACATACATACATAAACACATTTTATTTTTTATTTACTTTTCTTTTTCATTTGTTTTTATTTTTGTATTAGAACCTTTGTAACTCTGTTTGTCTGGAGTAGACATGGGCGCCGCCTAGGAAATAGCCGGCGGCGGCGGGCTGGTAATTTTTGGTCGGCGGCGGCGTAGCGCCGGCGGCGTGGAATTTTTAATGAAAATTGAATATACCTATAGGCCACATATAAATTCCTCAGTTACATGTTCGTAGGTAGTTGGGAGCACTAGCCAATTAACCTTTCGGTATAAAAATCCCTTCAAGACCCATGCTCCATCCGCCCTGTGGATAGGGGGCGTTTGAAGAATTTCACCACGGTATCCCCTGCCTGTCGTAATAGGCGACTAATAGGGGCCAACGAGGATCACAGGCAGGCGGCAGGGGACTGTCCGTCTTTAGTTTTGTGTTTTTTAGCACATTGTTGCGATCCTTGTGATGGACGGCAGCGTGGCAGGTAGGCCTCACGCTGCCGTTGATGCAGAGGGCGTCCTTCGATGCGTGGGAGCTTCTTAGCCCAACACAACAGGAGACAGGCCGCACAAAGCGGCGCCGCGTAGGGGCCGTTGCGGACGACAACTTAGACACTTCCGTCAGAGAAAGCCCGCAGCCGCCCCTAATGCGCCGAAGATGACCACCGCGGAGTTTGTTGACAGTGGGCTCAGCCGCCGCTAGGCCCGGGTGAGAGAAGAGTGGAAAATAAAAGGGGCCTCACAAAGCTGATGTCACCGACGCGACGTCCACGTTTGGTCTAGCGCCGGGTTTATAAACGACCACAGCATATTAAATATCTACCAAAACAATTTGTTGTGTCAGGGACGACTTCATGATCCCATGGTTAGGTACGTGCGCCTAATCATTTGATCCGCAAATCTCCATCGAAAGGACGGGTTATATTCACTTCTATCTCATGCCTCAAATTCCTCAACTGCTGGCGGCAGGAGTCCGACCTTTCGTGTTCCTGCACCATCTCTTTTCATATAAGAGGTCTACCTTCGTACCGGTAGGCCATCAAACATTAAGATCTTTGCTGTGGTCTTGGTTAGCAACACAGCAACAGCGAGAGGCCTCTTCCTTTAAATGGTATGAAATCGCTATGATGTCAATTAAGGCTAGCCAAAACTCCAATAAGTGTTAGGTTATATATTGAACCGTACATTGCAACCTCAATGGCCGAGTGGACGGTTATGATAGGTTCGGGAGATCCCACGATCGTCCGATAGCCCCTATTAGTTAGCTTTTACGACAGACCGGGGATGCTGTAGTGGACTTCCCTAAACGCCCCCAATTCACAGGTCAGTAAACACCGGTCAATTGACCACCAAGAGTATCTAACGTCACGTCGATGGCTGATGGATTAGCCCGTTATCGATCTCTCCTAGCACTCTCTTTCTGATGGAGGACTACTCCGAAAAAGTTAGCCACAAGTCCGAGCACTGCGGACGGGGTCTCTAGTCTGAGACTGCATTCTCCATTGCAACTCCGCCGAAAGGAGCCTCTATTTAGGAGCCGGACGCTGCTCGTGTGTGGAAGCTTCCTCGAGCCAGTGGAAGGTGACCGTAGGGCTTTGGGATCCAGACTCCAGACCCTAGATCAGTATCTAACAAACGCGTAAGTCACGTTCAAGACCGTTTGGTACGCCCTTATTGTCTGCTGCGCATTCTGCTGGAGAGCATTGCAGAGGGATTCGGATGTCCAAGGTTTCGGCCGAAAAGGGACTGCTGTAAAGGATCATGGACCACATGACTCCTTGGCATAAAGTCTGGTTAGCGATGCCAGGACCTTCTAGGATAGACAGCAAGCTTGAAAGAGCGCAGCCGCGTATGGGCGCGTGGGCACAGGGGCCGTAGCCAAGATGCCTTTTACAATCGTTTACGCTAATAGTTGTTTATCTGTTAATAACTTTGATTCGTCAAGCCCCGCTACGGACGCCGGCGTCCGAGTATATAAGGTTCCCCCATACATCTATTTATATAAGCGGGGTTTGACGGTTAAAAAATCCAAGTCGAGCAATAGCTATGATAAAAATTTTACAAGAAATTGTTTTTCTTTCCAAATCCACGCCGGCGCGGCGCCTATGTCTACTTCGAACTATGTATATATGACGTTTGCGACTAAATCATTAATAAAATTTGTCCATAAAAATTAAAAGTATTCACAAAATCCACGCCGTTTAAGTTAGGCGGCGGCGGCGCGCGGGTCCTGCGCGGCGGCGTAACGCCGGCGCGGCGCCCATGTCTAGTCTGGAGGTGGGCGCTGCTAACTGCGACACAGTTATGTCTTTAACTACTGTAGTTAGCAACATACAATTGTACTCTATGTTACTGTAATGTTTTTGATCCAATTAAATAAATTATTATTATTATTATTATTATTAAAAAAAATGTATTGAACTATTCAATAAACCAGGCTTAAGCTGTAATTTAAGAGCTAGTCCTCATTTGAGTAAGCGCTGTTAGATGAATAAAACTTACTTGTCAAAAATCGCCTCATATTGTAACTTATGATGTAATTTGAGGTGGTGTTAATGAGTTTATCAAATAGGGATTATCTTAAGATGCTGACCTTAACTTGACAGCGAATCAGCGGATATCGCTCTTCAGATCTTTACTGAGTTGCATATATTAATATATGCAACTCGGCCCATAGTTTCAGCAACTGAACCTCAGCACGTCATCATAATTCACCAACGCGCAATGAAACTATCTCTCACCGCTTCCTCTCAGCGATCTCCTCCTGGATGCCTCCTCGTTGCCACGCCTCCGCGCAAGCTCGATCCCTCGGAAACACCGGCCTGTTATCCAGGTTCAAGAGCTCCTTCAGACGGAGAGTCAGCGTCTTCCGGTACGCTGGTATGCAACGGACCACTGGATTTCCCGTGAGAACTAGAACTAGGGTTTGAAAAATGAGAATTATAATAGGGAAGGTAAGAAGAAAATTTTATAACATTTTAATGGCTGCTCCGCCTGCAATAAAACCGCTCTGAATGAAAAGAAGTAAAGTACATTGCTGAAGACGTCCACGTGCTGCGTTCATACTCCAGATGTGTAGGTACTGCACCCTACGTTCACACTGCAGTACCGTGTAAAACAATAATTATTGCAAATAGCGTAAGTAGTCAGTTATGTATAAAATCATTCATTCTTAATAGCGTCATTTTACCTTTCAATAATATCATGTCGGCCAGCACGTCCACAATTAGTGGATCTTCTAGACGGTTGTACGATAAATCCAGCACCGACAGATTCTTGCACATTTTTAAATGGTCTAAATCCGCTAAAAATAAATCAATGCGAGTCGCATTAGTCCATTACCTAACATTATGTGAATCATCTAATTGATCCAAAATGAACTGAATAACCATAGAACCGAAATACAATTGAATATACATAATGCCATCCAGATGACGCGCCCCACAAATTTTTGCATGGGGTTTACGCGGGGCTTTGATTATTATAGTAGGCATTAACAGAACTAAAACACAAGCTGAAGGTTTCACATACTTTGACTAAAAGCGATTACAGAAATTAATGGGAGGTGTCATCGTGGATGGCATTATCAGATATTTATTTTCATTACTTTTTTCCTTCCCTGGATATAGTTAATACAAAATACCAACCGACGCTGCTAAGCATGTTGTGAGCGATGCTCAGCGTGTGCAGATCGGGCACTACATCCAAATTCTCTATAGTCGGTATGAAGTTATGGTCCAAGTTCAAAGTGTCCAGCTTCGGACAGCCGCCCAGGTTCTCTATCTTCCGCACCACATTGTAGTGGAGGTACAAGCACTTCAGCTCCGATAAAGTGTCCAAGCCTTCTATTCTTTGTATGCCATTGTTCTCCAGGAATATGCATTTCAGACCGGTGTACTCTTCGAGGTTTTCGATTTTTGAAAATCCCTGGAAATTTGATTGATATGTAATTTTTAACGAACTTAATGGTTGATTTTTTAGATTTCATTAATATACCTGAGTTGGGTTTGGAGTTTGTGACCGATATAGGCGTAGGGTCGCCCTCTATCCCTTTACGGGACTGATATAAGCTCAGCGAGAAATGCCCGTGCACTCGTTATGCGTGAACAATTTAGCGTTATTCGTTACGGATATATTTCTATATTTCAACCACCACCATACCAGCCCTGTATACTACCCACTGCTGAGCACGGGCCTCCTCTACTACTGAGAGGGTTTAAGGCCTTAGTCCACCTAGCTGGCCTAGTGCGGGTTGGCAGACATTACATATCTTTGAAATTCTTATAGAGAACCTTTGAAATTCTTATAGACAACCTTTGAAATTCTTATAAAGAACTTCTCAGGTATGCAGGATTCCTTACGATATAAATAATTCCCAAAATTCCTCAAATTCAGAGGTGCGTGCCTTGGGTTTTGAACCTTCGGACATTCGTCTCGGTCGGTCGGACAGTCCGTTCCACTCCCAATTAGGCTATCGCCGCTTTTATATTTACGTGGGCTGAATCCGATATAACTCGATAAGTACTGTCGTAACGTATGCAGTAAATAATTATGCAAGTGATCGTTGAACAATGTAAAAAAGATGGATATTTTTAGTCTAAACGCCGCGCTGTCACCCAATACGTGACACTCATAGAAGTCATAGAAAGTAATAAGGGACAATTGTTCGCAATGCAACTCACGTAAACTAATTTATATACCTAAGTAATAATATTATTATGAAATATTTCTTACAAGGGAAAATAAAACGTGTTAATGTTCGAATAACTAGTAATAATAGCACAATGAAAAAACATTGGAATAGGGTAAAAAGGCGTAACAAAGTTTGCCGCCCAAAGCCTCGCATTAGCTAAGGCTATTTAGGCGCAATTAGTTAGCCAGTACTACGAGGGCCCTAGTAGTAGTAGTTAGTAGTTAGTGATATACTCCCGAGTGTCGACATTAGGCCGTAAGACTGTGTAAAACCAACATAACCATTCCACTCACCCCCCAGTAGTGGTAGCGATAAAACGTTTTTCCCCGCGAAAAAAAAAAGTCAGTAATTACATTCTGTTGTCAAAAACATCTTTACTCTAAAACTTATTAAATAGGGTAAAAATAACACAACTCATACAAAAAACACATTTTATTGTCTTCAGTAAAAAAACGTACACCTAAAAACATGGAAAACAATCCAATCGAGTATTTTCTGTCTGAAGTATGTTTAGTTCTTGGAAAGCTTCAGTACATCACAATTTAGAGCAACACCGGGACGGGCATCACCACGGGCTCCGGGAGTATGACTGCGGGCAGCTCCGCAGGGGGCAGAACCACGGGAGCAGGCACGATCACCTCGGGAAGGGCAGGAGGGGGCAGCACCACTGGAGCAGGCATGATCACCTCAGGGAGAGCAGGAGGGGGCAGCACCACTGGAGCAGGCATGATCACCTCAGGGAGGGCAGGAGGGGGCAGCACCACTGGAGCAGGCATGATCACCTCAGGGAGGGCAGGAGGGGGCAGCACCACTGGAGCAGGCATGACCACCTCAGGGAGAGCAGGAGGGGGCAGCACCACTGGAGCAGGCACGATCACCTCAGGGAGGGCAGGAGGGGGCAGCACCACGGGCTCAGGGATTATAGGCATGTCGGGCAACTCGGGGAAGGCCGGCTCTTGTCCAGCGGGCGCTGACGGGGCGGGGTGCTGCGCGTTCACGTTCACAACGATCTGCACCAGCGGGCCGGGCGGGGGAGGCGCGGGCATGGCGACAGCCACTGCCACCACGGCGAACAAGGCGACTATGGATTTCATGCTGAAAATAGTAAATATTGGTATTGGCACGGGTAATATTTTTAAAGTAGGTACGTAATCAAGTTTCCATTGCAATAGATGAAACATTACTGATTCCTGGCGGAGAGCGAGTTTAATAATATACTGTAGTTACCAGCACTTGTTGAAATGTCCGCGTCTGGGGTACAAAGAAATTTATTTATATCCCACATTTTTTTTAAATTTAGACATATTTTTACTATTCATTGTTATCCTATATTTGCAGTTATTTAAATATTGCTTTTATTTAACAATACTGTTTTCTGCCCACTCTTGAATATAATACTGTGTACCTACTTACCTACTTCACACACCTCTTATTTAAACGCGCTAAACTTGTATATTACTTATACAAATCATATGTAATTGGTTTCTCGGAAACGGTTCGTCCGGTTCGGATGATTATATATTTTGGATAGTATGAGCTCCCAAAATGAAATTAAAATATTCAGTTTTTTTAACCTCTAATTTGTGGGGTTAGAAGGGGAGAGATGCTAAACCGCTGAACCGATTATGATGATTTTTTTAAAGATATCTTGAAGCTTGAAAATAAATAGATCACATTCAATTTTTATTAACCTCTAAATACGCATACGCTTACTCACGCCGTTTATCCCCGAAGGTGTAGGCAGAGGCGCAACTAGTGTACCCACTTTTAGCCGTGCGTATTTCGTCCCATGACGTGATAGGGGGCAAGCCTATCGCCATATTAGGCACAAAATCCAGACTCCGGGGCTGTTAATGAACACAAACATCCAATATTACTTTTCCGACCCGGGGATCGAACCCGAGACCTCAGCAGTCCAGTAGTACCGTAATGATGTCCCTACATGTATACCTCTAAATAGGACGGTTATAAAAGGTAAAAAATAAACCGTTGAATCAATTATGGTGAAATTTGATACAGATACTGACGATAGCTATATATTGTACCTTGAGTAAAAATAAGGGATTAACTCCTAACCTGGGGCAGTTTAAGGGTAGAGAAACTAACCCGCGATTATATAATAAATATTGGACATTCGCCTTATATCAATTCGTAACTTGGTAAGTGAGACAAGGGATGAAAATAGAGGTGATCATTAAACGTTATAACTGTTAATTTAACTCATTATAAAAAATTGCTGTTAATTCTATTAACTACTATTGCAATATTCATTAAACGTTTAAAATGAACGGACTGCGGAGGCAGTTAATGCCATCTGTTAATTTATCATTCAACTAAACTTGATAACTGTTAATCATAGAAAAATGCTAATAACGCCTCTATAGGGTATTTATTAAATGAAATTTAATACTACTAATAAGCACAAAATGATATTTTTTCTTTAGCTAAGACTTAAATTATGCCTTGTCGTGATTTGTGAACAATAAAATCGCCACTTGCAATGATTGCGAAAATAATTTTATTTAGATAACGTCAGAATTGATAAAAGTGGCCGCCATTTTGAATTTCTTTGTTTTAAGGTCAATTGACCTCAAAATCGGTATGTGGGTATAACTTTAATTACCAAAGACTGATCCAATGTCAGAATTGAAAAAAGTGGCCGCCATTTTGAATTTCTTTGTTTTAAGGCCAATTGACCTCAAAATCGGTATCTGGATATAACTTTAGTTACCAAAGACTGATCCAATGTCGGAATAGAAAAAAGTGGCCGCCATTTTGAATTTCTTTGTTTTAAGGCCAATTGACCTTGAAATCGGTATCTGGATATAACTTTAATTACCAAAGACTGATCGAATGTCAGAATCGAAAACAGTGGCCGCCATTTTGAATTTCTTTGTTTTAAGGCCAATTGACCTCAAAATCGGTATCTCTGTTTAACTCTAGTTACCAAAGAGTGATCCAATGTCGGAATTGAAAAAGTGGCCGCCATTTTGAATTTCTTTGTTTTAAGGCCAATCCACCTCAAAATCGATATCTGGGCAGGCCTGTAGGTACAAAAGACGGATCCAATGTTAGAATTAAAAAAAGTGGCCGCCATTTTGAATTTCTTTGTTTTAAGGCCAATCCACCTCAAAATCGATATCTGGGCAGGCCTGTAGTTACAAAAGACGGATCCAATGTTAGAATTGAAAAAAGTGGCCGCCATTTTGAATTTATTTGTTTTAAGGCCAATCCACCTCAAAATCGATATTTGGTCATGGCTTTAGGTACAAAAGACGGATCCAATGTTAGAATTGAAAAAAGTGGCCGCCATTTTGAATTTCTTTGTTTTAAGGCCAATCCACCTCAAAATCGACATTTGGTCATGGCTTTAGGTACAAAAGACGGATCCAATGTTAGAATTGAAAAAAGTGGCCGCCATTTTGAATTTCTTTGTTTTAAGGCCAATCCACCTCAAAATCGATATTTGGGCAGGCCTGTAGGTACAAAAGACGGATCCAATGTTAGAATTGAAAAAAGTGGCCGCCATTTTGAATTTCTTTGTTTTAAGGCCAATCGATCTCAAAATCGATATCTGGGCAGGCCTTTAGATACAAAAGACGGATCCAATGTTAGAATTGAAAAAAGTGGCCGCCATTTTGAATTTCTTTGTTTTAAGGCCAATCGACCTCAAAATCGATATCTGGGCTGGCCTGTAGGTACAAAAGACGGATCCAATGTTAGAATTGAAAAAAGTGGCCGTCATTTTGAATTTTTTTTTACGGCCTATCGACCTCAAAATCGATATCTGGGCATGGCTTTAGGTACAAAAGACGGATACAATGTTAGAATTGAAAAAAGTGGCCGCCATTTTGAATTCCTTTGTTTTAAGGCCAATTGACCTCAAAGTTGATACTAGGCATGACATTGATAGTAAAAGTTACATTTAATGTTAGACTTAAAAAAAGTGGTCGCCATTTTGAACTTCTTTGTTTTAAGAATGATTGGATTTAAGATAGATATTTGGGCTTGTCTTTAGACAAATAGAATAAATCGAGGTTGGAATTTCAAGAACTGCATTCCATGTTAAATGTTCTTGTTTTAAGGGCTATTGGTTTTAAAATCAAACTCCGCTGGACATGGCCACAAACTATAGTAGGTTATAGAACTTTTAAATAATATGGCCACCATCAATGCTTATTCAATTCTCTTCAATAAAGATATCACAGGTTTGTTATGTCACAAAATAAAGAATTGAAGAACAAAGAAGTGGCCCGTGGCAGCAAACAGCAAATAAAGTAAATTCTTCTGTGAAAGCATCAAAATCGGTTAAAAATCAGGGAGTCGCTAACAATTCAACTATTGCTATAAGAATAATTAGCCGCGTAGTAGAAATTATCTTACTATATTTTTCTTCCCCCACATCGTTATGCCCTGTTGGTTGACCATTCAAATAATGTATCTTTTTTTTTATTTACCCCCCTTCACCAGACTTAAAAGGCTACTCACGTTGATTACCTTATTAATTTTTTAAAGTATTTAATTTTGATGTGACTGCGTATTTAAATTGTTAAATTAGTAAAATTACAACCTCGATTTATTCTATTTGGCTAAAGACAAGCCTAAATATCTATCTTAAATCCAATCAGTCTTAAAACAAAGAAGTTCAAAATGGTGACCACTTTTCTTGAGTCTACCATTAGATCTGTTTTTTTTACTAACGATGGCATGCCCAAGTATCCATTTTGACGTCAATTGATCTTAAAACAATTAAATTCGAAATGGTGGCCACTTTTTTCAATTCTAACATTGGATCCGTCTTTTGTACCTAAAGCCATGACCAAATATCGATTTTGAGGTCAATTGGCCTTAAAACAAAGAAATTCAAAATGGCGGCCGCTTTTTTCAATTCTAACATTGGATCCATCTTTTGTACCTACAACCCTGCCCAGATATCGATTTTGAGGTCGATAGGCCTTAAAACAAAGAAATTCAAAATGGCGGCCACTTTTTTCAATTCTAACATTGGATCCGTCTTTTGTACCTACAGGCCTGCCCAGATATCGATTTTGAGGTCGATAGGCCTTAAAACAAAGAAATTCAAAATGGCGGCCACTTTTTTTAATTCTAACATTGGATCCGTCTTTTGTACCTACAGGCCTGCCCAGATATCGATTTTGAGGTCAATTGGCCTTAAAACAAAGGAATTCAAAATGGCGGCCACTTTTTTCAATTCTAACATTGGATCCGCCTTTGTACCTAAACGCCTGCCCAGATATCAATTTTGAAGTCGATTGGACTTAAAACAAAGAAATTCAAAATGGCGGCCACTTTTTTCAATTCTAACATTGGATCCGTCTTTTGTACCTACAGGCCTGCCCAGATATCGATTTTGAGGTCGATAGGCCTCAAAACAAAGAAATTCAAAATGGCGGCCATTTTTTTCAATTCCTACATTGGATCAGTTTTTAGTAATTAAAGTTATACCCAGATACCGATTTTGAAGTCAATTGGCCTTAAAACATAGAAATTCAAAATGGCGGCCGTGTATACCAATTCTAACATTGGTTCTGAATACTATAGTGATAATGTCCATAATAAATAAATAAATAAGTAATATAAAGATACATACTAACAAATTGAACAGTCATTACACCTCAAAACAGATTTTTTCAATTGTATGAACGGCACACAAGCGTCATTTACGCAAATGTTCATGAATACGTAATAATTAGAAAATGTTTATTTCGATGTGACTGTTATTGTGAAAAAAAATTAACCTGTTGGTTATTGGTTCAATGTTAAAAAATGTAACATAATTAATATAAACGACGCAAGACACGTGTTGAACATGTTATCGCTAATGCTTTTCACGTAACTCCTTACTTCTTGACCGTTATAACTAGGGCTTTCATTTCGAGACTCTCGGTCTCGAAAATTTCGAGAGTCTCGACGATTTTTTTGTATTTTCGAGACTCGAGACTGCTGCCTCCAGTCTCGGGAAAAACGAGACTTTCGAAACTAACAACAAATAATAATTGTTATTGAAAAAGTTACTAAACTATCAGGATATTTTTAATGCGGATCAGTGGCGACATAGAAAAATTAAATTTTTGATAATCTCTCGGAAGTCTCAACCTAACCTTGTTGAAACATATACGGGTCTTTGTAATTAAGTACAGTATTGTTATGATAAATTGGGAAAAGATCTCTTTTTGACAATGGTAGCGATAGGGGGAAATACTCAAATCATTGCTAAATCTCTGCTAATTATGGTTTGAAAAGTTACGAAAATCCCAGGACATGAGACAACCCAAAGCATTCATATAACATTATAATTAAGCATGTCGAAGGTCACGGAGTGCACACATATGCACTCCTACGAAAGTTGCACATGCATGCTATCGCAACTTTCGTAGGAGTCTGCTCTTGAGCAGAGTCTCTCGCTGTTCGAAGATGAGACTCGAATAAAATGTCAAATAAGTATGAAACACTACGCGGCACCCTCATACACTTTATTTATACGGTAGCGGGTCACCGATCGCCCAACCGCCGTCTGCAGGCCGGTATTTAAAAGAGGCTGGAGACGTCTCGTCTACGTCTATTAGGAGAAGGGAGTCTTCACTTACTATAGCGTGACATGTTTCGACCCTAAAAACCTGCGACGCGAGACCATTAAAAATACAAAAAGTCTCGATACTTTGAGACACGAGATGACCTGGGACCCAAACACTAATGCTAATCTATACGTACTTCTAGCGTAGAATTAGAATTTTTTTCTTATGTGATTTACTTAATTAAAAATTGTAAAACAAAACCCCCCGCTGAGTCTGTATATATGTCTTAACGCCAAATTACTCAAATACTACCGAACAGATTTCGTTGAATTTTGGTATGGAGACAGTTTGAAACTCTGGAAAGGCTATAGGCAACTTTTTGTCCCTGTAAAACTATTTCACGTGGTTGAAGCGGTGAGCAAAAGCTAGTTTGTAATAAAATCAAATCCTCTCTTTGAAAGTAATTATCCAACGCTCTTTATCTTTTACGGGACAGATATAAAAATTGATTGGGCCAGGGGGGTATCATTCCTGCTTTTGGACCAAAGTTGTGGTGTGGTACACGGGTACGCGACCCCGGCTCCCCGAGCTGCTACTGTCTTTCTCTCCCTACCGTTGAGGCAGTAGCATCCCTTATCCTTTATGTCCTGTCTTACTTTGATCTTATTCCTTTCCATTCCCATTCCTATTTCCTTTCTCTCCGAGGTCTAACAACAGCGGCTCCCTCCTGCTTAACACACTCAAAGTCTGTTTCGGCGGGAAAGGCAACCCAATGCAGATAATGCGAAAGGGCTTGGCGGACTCGGCGATTCAGCAAGGCAAAGTGAATGGCCTAGGGCGACGGTAGAGGGCGTACAGTTACCGTCGGCCAGACACATCATCTGACCTCTTCTCCAGTCGTAGCGGTTCACCGTTCCACTGAATCGAGTAGAGGAAGGACGAGTGCGTGCGCCTGCGTTGGTGCGAACGTCTGCGCACCTTAATATATCCTGCAACTGACCGCTTCCGATGTATGGACTCCGATGAGACTAAGTCCTGTGGCGATGGGTTGAAGTAGAGAGGTCTGGCGTGATGCAACCTGGACTTTGTCTGATTCCTGCACATGGGCGGTCCCAGGGGTGTGTGTTCACGCCGTGGTCGTTTTCGCATTGCAAAGTTGGGACGACAATGTGGATTCGGCAGCACCTGGGGTGACAAAGCAGCCCTATTTAGGGAGACACTGCTTTCCTCGCTCAGCCGAGTAGGGGGCTAGAAAAGGTGCCCTAAAAAAATGTTCGTCCTCACTTGGAAGGTTGTAGTAACCGCGGCTGCCATCGCATCATCTGAATTCGTGGTCGAAGTAACAGAATAAATAAAAACTTCATGAAACCATCTGTCATGACATTTGGCGCGTGGAACGTAAGAACGCTCATTGATCGAGATGGCAACGCCTGTCCTGAACGCAAAACTGCTATAGTAGCTCGTGAACTTCATCGCTATAACGTAGATGTGGCTGCGCTCAGCGAAACGCATCTTGCTGAGGAAGGAGAGCTGGTGGAAGATGGAGGTGGCTACACTTTCTTCTGGAAAGGTACTCCTTCATCCGGCCCTCATCGTTCAGGAGTAGGATTTGCCATCAAGAATCATTTAGTAAAGCGACTTCAAGAATGTCCTGTACACATCTCGGACCGCGTGACCACACTGCGCCTTCACCTGGAAAAAGACAAGTTCTATGAAGAACTATCTCAATGCCTTGATAGCATAAACGCCAGAGAGCAAATCTTGCTGTTGGGCGATTTCAATGCCAGAGTTGGTCGGGACTTTGAGCTTTGGCCTGGTGTTCTGGGAAGACACGGAGTCGGCAACATGAACAGCAATGGCCAGTTGCTACTCAGTCTTTGTGCTCAATACGACCTTGCGATATCGAACACTATGTTCACTTAATATAGAAAACACATCACAAACTCTTACAAACACACACACACACACACACACACACACACACACACACAACACCCACACAACACACACACACACACACACACACACACACACACACACACACACACACACACACACACACACACACTCACATATTACTACAATCATATTCATACACCTACGATACATGTTGCGCTTCGTTCTGTTATTTAATTTTTTTCTAGTTCACAGTTTTTTCTATATTTATCACTACTCTTTGAAAATTTGTAAAAATAATAGCATCACTTTATTACTACTATGTATAATGAAAGCTTTGGAAGAGCGAAGTCTCCTAACACAAGCAATAGTTTTTGCTTAAAGGGAGATTTCAAACCATAAAATGTAAACCATATTTTTTGTTGATGAAATAAATTTATTATTATTATTATTATTATTATTATGTTCCGACTTGCCGCCAAGCACAAGACAACCTGAATGCATCCGCGATCCAAACACTGGCATTTGATCGACTATGCTATCATACGACAAAGAGACATCAGTCAAGTCCTAATCACCCGTGTCATGCGTGGTGCCCACTGTTGGACTGATCATCGACTTATTGTCACTAAGCTAAGATTCCGTCTCCGTCGACCACGTAGATCCATAGTGAAAAAGCATGCGTGTTTAAACGTGAATAGGCTGAAAGATCACGAGGTTAGGGAGAAATATGCTGAAGCCTTATCTGAAAAGCCTATGCCAATAAAGGAGAAAGCAGATGATGTGAGTGCTGCTTGGGGAACGTTCTCTTGTCATCTCCTGGAAGCTGCTTTAGCTATATTGGGTACGAAAGACCGAAATAGCGAAGATTGGTTCGATGACAATAACGAAGCTCTCAAAGCAGCATTCAACAAGCATCGAGAGCTGTTGCGACAGCATAGTCGTAAAGGTGGAAGTGCTACGGTGGTCAAAGAGATTGACCGGGAATTGCGCAGGCTGTCTCGGCAAATAAAAGACAAGTGGTGGCGGGACAAAGCTTGTCAAGTGCAGTGGCTTGCTGACACGAACCAGCTTGGGGAGTTTCACTGTGAGGTATGTAAGCTGATTGGTACATCCTACCGAGCAAAAGTGCCTCTGAGATCTTTAGACGGTATGCACCTCCTGACTAGCAAGGAGGATGTACTAAAACGTTGGGTTGGACATTTCAACACTTTGCTTAACGTAGATCGACCAGCTGATCTACAAAATATCAGCAAAATGCCTCAACTTCCAATAGCCATTGAGCTGGATGAACCCCTGTCATTCGACGAGGCTGTCACTGCCGTTATGTTATACCGGGCGAGCTACTCAAGTATGGTGGTAAGGAGTTGCACACGTCATTGTGGAATCTTTTTCTTCGAATGTGGGAGGAAGAGCGAGTCCCAGATGATTTTAAAGTGTCTCGCATCAGTGCCCTCTACAAGAACAAGGGTGATCGGTCTGACTGTAACTCATATCGCGGTATCTCACTGCTGTCTGTTCCTGGAAAGGCCTTTGCAAGAGTCCTTTTGAACCGCTTGAAGAATTTGTCAGAAAGGATCCTGCCCGAAACCCAGTTTGGCTTCCGACCTGACCGAGGCACGTGTGAAGCTATTTTCTCGGTGCGTCAACTGCAGGAAAAAGTAGAGAACAAGGTCGTCAGTTGTATCTTTGCTTTGTTGACTTGGAGAAAGCATTCGACAGTGTGCCTCGTGAAGCTCTGTGGATGGTGCTAGGGAAGCTAGGGTGCACAGAGAAATTTGTGAGACTTCTGCGACTCCTGCATGACGATATGCAGTGCTGCGTCTTCGTAGATGGTGAACAGTCACATTTCTTCCCCGTTACCTGTGGGGTGTAACAAGGGTGCGTTTTAGCACCCACACTGTTCGCCTTATACTTTGCAGTAGTAGTCAAGGAGGTTCTGCATACTGTTGTCGAGGGAGTCCGCATCCGCTTCCGTACAGACGGCAGTCTTTTCAACTTGGCCAGACTTAAGGCGCGCACTAAAGTCTCGTATGCAATGATTACAGAGATCATGTATGCGGATGACCTATGCTTTTTGGCAGAATCCCCAGATGGCCTGCAACAGTTAATGTTCGTTTTCCATCAAGCATGCTGCAAGTTCGGCCTGAAGATCAGTGTCAAAAAGACGGAGGTGATGTCTCTAGACACGCATGGTCGCGAGACACTGGCCATTAAGCTTGGTGAAGACATGCTGAAACAGGTTGATAAGTGCCGCTATCTGGGGAGCACTATAACATCTAAGTGTGACCTTGATGCCGAAATCAACAGTAGGATCAGTGCTGCAGCTGCAGCATTTGGGAAGCTGTGTTCCAAGGCCTTTTGCTCGCACGACCTAAAGCTGGCTACCAAGATATCTGTGTATATGGCGATTGTGCTGTCTAACCTTCTTTACGCGTCCGAGACCTGGTGTGTGTATCGTCACCACGTATACGCACTCTGGATCGTTTCCACCTGAAATGCCTTCGTACCATCATGAACATCAGATGGTCCGACCGAGTGCGCAATACCGAAGTTCTGAGACGAGCCAATATCGATGGCATTGAGGCCTATTTAATGCGTCGGCAACTCCGGTGGTGCGGTCACGTATCACGGATGTGGGAGGAAAGAGTGGCGAAGCGCATCTTTTATTCTGAACTACAAGAGGGCAAGCGACAGCTCCTCCGATACAAAGATGTTCAGAAACGTCACATGAAAAGATGCAACATTGACCCTTCCCGATGGGAGAGTTTGGCAGCACAGCGGCCCGAATGGCGCGGGATTGTGAAGAGGCAAATCCGTGAATTCGAAGAGCAGCGCAAAGCAGACCGCGACGCCAAACGCGATGAGTTAAAGGCCCGTCCACCCGTCGCCATTACCTATAATTTTGTCAGCGGCAAGCTCACGTGTCCACACTGTGCTCGGAAGTTTGTTGCCAAAATCGGCTATATAAGCCACCTCCGGGCGCATCAGCGCCAATCTGACTAGGAGTCGAAGCGGTCGCCATGGCCGAATTCGGTCGGAGATCATCATCATCATCATCATCATAAAAATTGAAAAGTCGTATAAGTAATTGGTAATTTAACTTCCATATGGCTTTATAATAGTGTAATTTATAAAGTACTTTATTGATATATCTTGTATTGGCTGCCTTAAAAGTCTATAATCGTGGCTTACGAGTACAATTACTATTTTTGAAATAGTCTCGAAAGTCTGGTTTTTTTTCGAGACCTGACCAAGTCTCGTTTTTTTTTCCCGAGACTCGTAAATGTACCGAGACTGAAAGCCCTAGTTATAACTTAACTATTAATTTAACACGTTATTTTTTTTTAATGTTTAACTATTAATCATTAATAATTTTTAACCATTAATCACATCACTAGATGAAAACTGAACCATTAATCTGCTCGTGATGGTAACTTATTATGGTTAGGTATACACTGAAACCTGAGAGTTAATGAAAATGAAATTCTCCTAGCCAGTTTCGGCCACGGCGGCCAATCTCAACGGAGACCAGCCAGGTACGCAGGAGATATTATAGTGCACAAGTGTGTGCGCAATACACAGGTGCACTCGCTATTCCTTCACTCTCATAGTCCGGTGAGACGGCAATCCGACATGACCGGAGAGAGATCAGGCGCAGGACCAACGGCTTTACGTGCTTTCCGAGGCACGGGGGTATCACACCGCCAACTTCCTGACTCCGAGCTGCGACTGAGTAAATTTTAAGATGAAAAACCCAGTCACAATTTTTTTGGCTCGACCCGGGATTCGAACCCAGGACCTCAGCGCGCAAATCGTACTCGTAATGCGTACGCAATACCACTACGCCACCGAGGCAGTCAATATGTGACAGGTAGGTATTCATTTTTTACCCACTTCAAAAAAGGAGGTTCTGTATTCGATCCGTATGTATGTAGGTAGGTATGTATGTAAATTTGTATGGCCGCGAGTTTCTCAAAATCTACTGATCCGATTTGGATGTGGTTTTCGATATTCAAATGTATATTTTTCAGGGAAGGTTTTTATTTATGAAGATCTTCGGAGATCCACAATGGAACTCTTCGATAACTTACAGCAGATGACTCGCGAATGCTGCAATCGTATATCTATGATGTATTGTTTACACCATTCCACAATTAACCAACAAAAAAGCAATAAATAAAAACTTTTTAACAAAAAATAAACCGACTTCAAATTATAGTATAGTATTAAACAATCACCCGAGCAAGACTCTGTCACCGTGGTACTTTTTTATTAATATAAGACAAATATCGCAACTAGCTAAATTATAACAATATCAATTATGTTAAGAAAGAAAATTCTTCTACTCACCTTTTCACTTCGACAATATGAATATCGTGAAGAGAACTCGCCAAAAACGTATTTATATAAACCGATAAACTCTTCTTTGTTGTTTTTTTATCTGCATTATCTTTGAATCGATAAATTAGCGGCATTACCGCAAATCCACATCATAAAAAAAATAGCATGTTTCCTTTTTAGAAAAGGTGCCAACGGTACAGTCATGTGGTAAATCTAAGTATAAGCAATTTTAACTTAACGAAATGATACCTATGTACGATATCAATTAAGTCAGTTTGGACTTAGCTGGAGCTAGGGCCCACGGGCTAGTATTTAACGAAATGAGGATTTTTTTGGAGTTAATATTACGTTTATGTAAAAGATACTCTCTTTCACTTGAACCCAGCTACAGAAAATCTGTAGGTCCATGAAACTATGATGAAATCCTCTGAAAAGGATCAGCGCAGCGTCCACTGATTTCATCCCTACCGTTACCTACTGTCACCCACTAGTCTGTCCAGCTGTAACCATGGGTACACCAAGGGGTCCCAGAGTTGGGGTCCCCCCCCCCCTTTAGCTTGCAACAAAATTGATCCGGGCCACAAAACATGTACACATTATAAAGATGATTTTTAATGAGATAATTGATGAATTAATAGACACAACACAACCCAACGCAAAAAAACACCACTGAAACTGAAAATACTTAAGTATAATAAAACTTTCTAGCAAGGAGGGTCCAAGAACCCATGCTACGCTATTTTTATATCATACGACCCCGATCCCCCCAATGAAACCTATAGCTACGCCCGTGGCTGTAGGTAACTGTCTTTGAACAAATAGAAGTCGGATTCGAACCCGGATCTCAAAGCGGTGTAGTACGTTCTTCAGGTTCTTTCAGTTGTTCAATCAACTGTACTGTTTTACAACAGCAGTTAATTATAATGGGCTATGTGACGAACCGTCTCTGCGATAATGTAATCTACTGATTGAAGTAACAAATCAATAAACTACCAAATTACACATCAGTGGACTGACTATGCGACGATAGCCATCAAAAAGCGGCGATAGCCTAGTTAGGAGTGAAACGGACTGCCGAGGCGAATGTCCGCAGGTTTAAAACCCAAGAGCACACACCCCTGACTTAAATATTTTTCTAATATAACTTGTATTAAGTACATACTGCCTAGTGCTCATATATTTTATGGTATGGCAATGCAACTATGGCATGGTGTCATGTAAGTTCAGCTGACAGGAGACCACGCACGCATCATCCCCCCCCCCCCCCCCCCTTGTGACCGAGCCGAGGTGGAATTGAAAACAAATTGACGAATACTGAGGTACCTATTGACACTATGTGCACAGGCTGAAGGGCCTCAGAAAAGATTATCTCCGACCAGAGACATGGCATTGGTTCTTACCACCAGAAGCGAACCCAAAAGCTACCTTAATTTGCGATCAAGAAAAAAAAAATTCAATAAATAACAGTCACGCACGCTATAGCCACTGGTACATGCGACAAAAGTTTACATTTATAAAAGGTTTCATTTTATGCATGCCTCCTAAAGATGCCGCGGTCCCTCGTACAATCTAAAGATTTTAGGTACCTGTACCTAATTCCTGTTACCGTAGACGACGTTATAAACGCGCTCTCAATATAGGGTGTTATATTACCAGCGTGCTATTACAATATTAATCTTCAATTTCGCTAGACCCAAAAAAGTAGTATTAAAGTCGTAGTAGTAACGAAGAAGATATCGATATGTCATATCAGCTGTATCTTCTCCTACCCCACTTACCTTAAAATGTAGGTACAGTATATCATTCAGATACGGCGTGCAGTAAAGCTTGTGCTGCTTGCAATGGTTGCGGATAAATTCTTTTGTCATCCGCGGGCCCCTGTTCATCTCCTCAATCTCTTTCTCCAGCTTCAGCCTGTACTCCCTGTGTCTTTCTTTTTCTTTATCGGCTTCTTCTTGCTTTCTCTTTTCTTCTTTTTTCTTTCTTTCTTCTAAGGGAACAAAGGGAATTAATACGTACCTATAGGAAACAATTCCAATGTTCTTTAGTCTACACATAAAAATGAACTTTGTACCTATGTTTAATCTGTTATAGGACCTCGTGACTTAATTATGGTTGACTAGCGACCCGTCCCAGTTTCGCCTCGGTAGCAGAACATATCTTAATATATATAAATTACGAGTCACGTTGTTTGTCTGCGATGGACTCCTAAACTACTTAACCGATTTTAATCAAATTTGCACACCGTGTGCAGTTTGATCCAACTTGAAAGATAGGATAGCTTACATCTTAATTTATAGTCGCAATATTATTTTATTGTAAGTAGTAAACAAAATTCTGTGAAATTCAATTGTTTTTACTTTTTATTTGACAGCTGATTCAGTTGCGCAGTCCCTGTGGCGGTCGCAAAGAACATATTATAATTTCATGTTACCTCCTTTCATAGCATAGGTACCGCTGCGCGAGTTAGCATCTTTTTTTAGTTTTCACCAATTTTTTTTTATACCCATGTCCATTTCTTATTATATTTTCTTTTGAAATAACCGTTAATGATGTGCAAGCTATTTTGTTGTACAAAGTTTATCAGTTTTTGGCCATTATCATTTCTTATCCCTGTTGTATACGGTCCGAGTATTTGTTCTTCATATGTTTGCCTTACCTACTCCAATTTGGCCATTGAAGTCTCCCATTATGATTACTGTTTTATATAAATCTGTCATGATTTTGTTGAGTTTATTGTAAAAATCCGTTTTTACAATTGAGATCGGTTGTTTGTAAGCAGGAAATTTCATATTTAGAAATTAGAACGGCAATTCCGTCCGACACTCCTTTGAACTCTATTATTTCATTTTTAAGGTATTTTTTAACCATGAATCCCACTCCATATAAACCTGCTGTTTCGTTTTTATAATATAGTATGTAGTTTTCGTCGTATTCTTCAATTTTTTCATCTGCTCGTCGCATTTCACTTAATCCTTACCTATGTTATATTTTTTGCACAAATTGAATTGTAGGTATATATCACATGATTCTGTGTCTTTTTTTAGTAAACATTTCCAATAATCCTGAAAGATAAGTAAAGGTGGAACAGTGCCTTAATTGTTTTCTCTCATTTTTACCAACATGAGAATTTGAAATCTCATTTTCGAACTTAATTAAAATTAACATAGGACCTTGTAATAGTGAGCCAGCGATATGTTTTTATTGATTTTGTGTTCAGAGTACCTATATTAAATATATTTCTGTCTTTTTTTATGTAACTTTTACAACATCGTTTTACGGGTAATGGATTCTTGGATTTCACTTCTGGAAGCTTTTGGGGGGGATGGTTGATGGGGATGGGGGGATGGTCTTTCACCCCACGGTGACCAGCCGTATTGGGGACTTGTTTGCTTTTAATCAATTTAATTTTTGTGTTCTTTACGTTTCCGGTGTCCGCTAATTCCTATGCTTTGTTTTGTTCAGTATGTTTTCCTGACAGTGTTGAAGACCTTGCCTTCATGTATGCAAATGCGTCAGATTTGAGCATCTTGGAAGGTGCTATAATACTTTTCTTCTCCGTAGGATGTGGTGGTGTTTGTATATTCTTGGGTGACAAAGAAGATTCCCTTTTTCTTTTTTCAAATTCTGGTTTTCCTTTTACAATAAGGACGTTATTCTTAATATAATATATGTCGGAGTGACTAAAATACTATAAAATAGGATGCTAGCTAATTACCAGTATTTCAATATTGCACAGTGAGATTTAAAATACACAATGTTGCAGATTAATTTGAATTTGTAAAATAAGTTGTTGATTTGACTATTTTTATTTATGAATATTGTATTACTGTTGACTTCAATGAATCAAGTAGTATGAAATTATGTAGAGGGGAGCGAACCTTTATAATGAGAGTGCAGACGCGCTTCAGGGCATTCGAAGTTTAGTTGGCTAGCTCAACAGAACGTTGTCATTACTCTGTATTGTTGTTCAGACGAAATATATTATGTTTATATGAGGAAAAAACAGCTTTTAATTATTATTGAAAGCTTAAATCATGACGAAGTCTAAAACATGGAAATACCACCTTCGCCCATACATCCATCATCCAACTCCGAAATCGGAAGCGGGATAAACAATCAATGCCCACAGAAATAGATTGCGCTCACTACATAATATGAACGCTATGTGGAATTCATACAAGGTACGATGGAGATATTTGACTACCCGCAATAAACATCAAGAAAGAAAATGCGCTGAGCAATATCGGAAGAAGAACTAGACTACAACATGAATAAAAGTGACCACGTGTGAAACATAACCATCACATATTTATTTGTGACGTCATGTGCATACGGCTTCAAATAAACAAGGATCTGCGTGTTTACCGCGATCAAACGTTTCTGTTGGTGTTCAAACGGTCCTGTTGGTGTTCAAACGGTCCTGTTGGTGTTCAAACGGTCCTGTTGGTGTTCAAACGGTCCTGTTGGTGTTCAAACGGTCCTGTTGGTGTTTAAACGGTCCTGTTGGTGTTCAAACGGTCCTGTTGGTGCTCAAGCGTTCCGGTAGATATGCTGCGTGTGGTGTCGCAATTGATGTCTTGGACAAAGTGACCACTGAACAACTGGCGGTTGATGCTAACTGCCCTATTGTAGAGGAAGTTCATCGTTCAGGAAGTTTGGTATCGTATAACCCATAACCCTTCTTTGAGGGTTCTGGTTCCTTTTATTTCTTGGTAACCTTTACCGATATTGAGATTTTATTTAACAGGGCATGTGCAGACGTAGATTAACGAGCAAGTCATGTTTATTATTAATACAGAGCCGTTCATGAACTTAAGGACTTGGACAAAAATACCTGTTGTAGTAGGCTATGACTGTACATGGCCTTGGTTGACAAGTGATCCAGGTGCATAGTGTTTAGTCTGAAGGATTGTTGGCATTCTTTTGTAACTGATTGCAGCACCGAACTGTTTAAAACTTTGGATAAAGAGAGAGTCATGCGCCAATTTTGAGGTTATTCTCACATTAAAATGACTATTGAATTCGTAGGCGCAGTTTGATGCAACATTTTATTAAAGGCCAGGGTAGACTGAACGGTTTGATGCTGATGTGATATTTTTGATTGCAGGAACTGAAGATCTTTGCAGGGAGCACTCACTCAATATTTGTAAAAGACTCAGTAAAGCGTGACTACTGAAGAGCCTCTGTGGGGTCCTTGGTAGATCTGACATTTACTGCAACGATAGAGGACGTTTGGACAAGGTGGTCCATGCCGGTACCTTTGATTACGGAGATGACAGCACGGTCGTAGAGTACTATGTACCTCAGTACTATGTACTATTTGCTCAGAGAAGCTATGATCCAACGCCTGAGCATGTCCCTTAAGGCAGTCTCCGATTGAGGCAATGCCAATCTGGTCAGCTTCATCGCAGCCAAGATAGGCTTATCCTTTTTCTGCCAAAAAGAGGCCATTTGACCTGGCTCCCTCTTTCCTTAATGCGTCCGTGCCTATAACCGACCATCTTAATCTTGAGTTCTAAACTCATAGTCAACGATACCCTTGTTAAAGCTCGATTACAAAACCTCGAGCATCGTCGCAAAGTTGCTAGTCTATCTGCTTTTTACCGGATACATTTCGGAGAATGTGCAACGGAATTGTACAATTTGATTCCTCCATCCCCATTCCACCACAGTACCAGCAGAGATACGGCGAAGCGCCATTGTTATATGGTCGAAGCTCCAAGAGCTCGCACTAAGCGCTTTGCGTCCACCTTTATTGTACGGACAGCCTAATTATGAAATTCGCTACCGTATTGTCTATTTCCGCATAAATACAATTTGAGACTCTTCAAGTCTCGAGTGAATCGGTTTCTTCTGGGCAAGCGTGCTTCACCTTAGGCCGCATCTTCGCTTAGCATCAGGCGGATAGCGGACAAACGTGAGCCCATTCAGAATTATGTAATGTATGCCAGAGTGGCTCTTTGGGCTCTGCAGACCGGCGCAGAACAGCGTGCTACAGGTAGCACCAAACTGCGAGGTTAGAGGGTAGTGTACAGAGCAACTACTGAGCAGCCTCAGTGGAAAAGCCTCTGCAGATCATCGTTTGACGGCTGTCAATTTTAGGGTGACCCTTTGAAAGTTTGTAGCTCCGCAAGGAGAAGCTTCCATTCTGTTTTGTGTTAAGATTTAATTTGTTCTTATGATGGTTTATAGAAATGCCTGAAGATCAATTGTAGAACAGAGTAGATGAGGCTGTTGATTAAAATAATAGTAAACACGTTGCTTTGTGCTCAACGGAAGCACAAGTATGGGAAACTCGTGTTTGCGTGTTCTAGCAGAGAACGCACGATGAAGGCATATCCTAGAAACCTTGTGCGTGGTGACACAAGTAGTTACTGGAACGCACGATTTAGATATCCCGGGAGGATCGTACTTAGAGGCACGATGTCTGAGCGTTTGGTGTCTTTTGAAATCATGTAGTAAACTGACCAGTTGATAAATCAAGATTTGTGTTGTAGATGAACCTTCAGTCATTTTTCTAAACTTTCCAAACAGTGTTATTAAGTTTACGTGATGATAGATTGGGTAAATAGCCGGAAAGTCAGAGCATAATCGATAAAATTGAAGCCGAGACAAGTAGTACTGACAGTAATTAGGTTTGTATGAGGATCGGGGTGGACCATACCACAGGTTGTCATGTAACCATAGCTCAGTAAAAGTCGTTGCCTACTTTTAGTAGGGTCGAGCACGAGTACGCGGTAAGCAGCCACCTCTGGCGGGGGTCGCATAGAGTTCGGGAGAGGTTCTGCATTCCCGTGGGGGTTTGCATGTGAGGGTAACTGGAGGTTACTGGGCTCTGAGTAGCCAGAGGTCACATGCAGGCCTTCATTAGTTAGATTAATTGATTTCATTGATAAGATGGCTCGATGATAATCAAGTATAAGTCTGAATTTCACGGTTGATGCATTTGATATTGAAAAGTAATTTTTGGAAACTCATTTTGATAAATTTTCTTTGATTTGATTATTTTCAGTAAATGAAAGTTGGTTTATTCAAAGTAACAATACAAATCTCAGTAAAATCTTTAAATAAATCGGAATAGAATTTATCTGGTTTGGGTCAGGAATGGCAGAGCTGTTGCTGTGTTTCTTTATTTTTACAATAATTGAGGTCATTCATTATCGGTTGTACCACAAGTGCTATGCTTATTTCGATTGAAGAGCAGTCTTCACTGTGGCTGCTGTTGGACATTTTCTTAGATAAGAGTTGTTTCAACTATATTCAGTTTAGTAACTATTTGACAGCCGTGTTGCTGGAGAAATTGTTAGTATCACTTCTTGATAATTGAACAAAGTTGTACTATAGGGGTAACGAGGGATATGACCTAGTCCAGTTGTATCATAGCTGAAGATTTCACCTACTAAAGGGGATAGATGATCTAGTCAAGCATTCCGTAAATTGAAGGGATTTCATCATTGGAATGAATATCTAGACCAGTATATATTACACGACGAAAGGGTCTTTTTATGACCTAGTCCATCAGTAAGATCATTTGATTCATAGCTAATTTTGGAAAATTCTCGTTTGTTTACATTAAAGAAAATTGCGGCACTTAAGGGCGTGCGATTGTCAGAATGACCTTGACAGTGACAATTGTGAAGTACAGTGCAAGACAGAGATTTCGATATCTTGCGCTGGCGGCACGTGCACCGAACGTCATCGCACCCACCTAATCACGCATTTCTAACGGATGCGTCTCGGTGCACGGGCTGCTTGCTGTCTCTGTACAATTAGTTGGTACTCCTACTAATTCATACCATTTCGGAACCTAAACGAGTCTAAGACAAAAATACCGTTTCTTTAGATTTTTCGGTTCCGAATGCGTTTATATTTATTTTATTGTTTTTTGGCACTTAATTTCGGAGATAAAAAAAAAAGAGGAACGTAAAATATAAACAAAAAAATTGATTTATGACTTCATACAAACTGTCGAAAGTAGTTGTTTCCTACTATTTACGTGAATATGTGCGTTGAGTGCCTGGGTATATTTCCAACTAGATGATGGACTGCAGGGTTTGTTGTGTTGAACTATCATTTAACAACTCAAAGTGAAAGTCGTGAGTAAAAGTGTTTGAATCCTGAGAAAGAAAAAAAAATGTGGATCCCATAATTTTGGATTCGGTGTCACTTACAATATAAACATTTTGGTATATCAAAGGAATAGTTATTGTTCCTTAACTAGTAAGATTTAAATTGTAATTGAATCATATTTTGCTTCTGATGTCTGAGCCAGTCTCGACATTCAGAATAGCCGTGTCGGAGTATCATTAGGTACATAGAGTATAAGTAGAGCTATAACTTTACTGTGTTTTTAAATAATTGAGAATTCTGTGTCTCCTTCGTATTGCATTGACACTCATCATTTACTGGTGGTAGGTCTCTCATATGTAAGAGTCCATCTGGGTGGGTACCACCGCAATGTCTATTTCTACCGCCAAGCAGCAGTAAGCATGTAGTGTTGTATTTCGGTTTGAAGGGCATTGTAGCCAGTGCAACTGCTGGACGTAATGAGACTTAACATCTTATATCTCAGGATGACGTGCGCAGTGGAATGCCACACAGTACTTTGTAACTCAAGGTGCTGGGTGGTGTTGCTACTGTTTATGGGTGGTCGTATCGCTTACTATCAGGCGAACGGCTTGCTCATTGCTCCTGTCATCCAGACCCAAAAAAAAAAAGAAACCTTTCGAATTGTGTTGACATTTGTCGATAACAATCGAATTGCATTCGTTGATGGCAGAGGCCTCCGAATTGCGTTGTGTGTTAGCATTCGTTTGATGGCAGAGGCCTCCGAATTGCGTTGGCATTCGTTTGATGGCAGAGGCCTCCGAATTGCGTTGTGTGTTGGCATTCGTTTGATGGCAGAGGCCTCCGAATTGCGTTACACTTACGTCTGGAGAGTGGTACCTCTGAGCTACCTATGTGGTGCCCTGGGTAGACATGTACACACCACAGAGTGGTACCTCTGAGCTACCTATATGGTACCCTGGGTAGACATGTACACACCACAGAGTGGTACCTCTGAGCTACCTATATGGTACCCTGGGTAGACATGTACACACCAGAGTGGTACCTCTGAGCTACCTGTGGTATCCTGGGTGGACATGTACACACCACAGAGTGGTACCTCTGAGCTACCTATGTGATACCCTGGGTAGACATGTACACACCACAGATGTGTGTTGGCATTCGTTTGATGGCAGAGGCCTCCGAATTGCGTTGGCATTCGTTTGATGGCACAGGCCTCCGAATTGCGTTGGCATTCGTTTGATGGCAGAGGCCTCCGAATTGCGACTTTTCATTTTCTTTACAGGTCAGAGGCGACCGTATTGCAGAATGGCCGTGTCGGAGTGACTAAAATACTATAAAATAGGATGCTAGCTAATTACCAGTATTTCAATATTGCACAGTGAGATTTAAAATACACAATGTTGCAGATTAATTTGAATTTGTAAAATAAGTTGTTGATTTGACTATTTTTATTTATGAATATTGTATTACTGTTGACTTCAATGAATCAAGTAGTATGAAATTATGTAGAGGGGAGCGAACCTTTATAATGAGAGTGCAGACGCGCTTCAGGGCATTCGAAGTTTAGTTGGCTAGCTCAACAGAACGTTGTCATTACTCTGTATTGTTGTTCAGACGAAATATATTATGTTTATATGAGAAAAAACAGCTTTTAATTATTATTGAAAGCTTAAATCATGACGAAGTCTAAAACATGGAAATACCACCTTCGCCCATACATCCATCATCCAACTCCGAAATATAATACTATGCTTTAATTTTTTTTCTGCCGTAGGTAGTATCTGTATTAGCGTGCTGACTGATAATATCCACAGACGATGAGATTTGGTACAGCCGTACCACGAAAACGGTATGCCATCGAACCATATCTCAACGGGTTCCGAGCGCGACCTTGTTGCCGAGAACAAAATTATAATGAGGTCGAAAGATATACACGAAAATGATTACCATCAAATCTTTATTGAGTCCCATAGAACTGTACTTCTGTCAATATCTATACTGTATTATAATATGGCTACTACTATTGTAAAGCTGAAGAGTTTGTTTATTTGTAAATATTTGTATGGTCGATCGCGCTAATCTCACGAATTACTGGTTCTAATTGCAAATATATTTTTGTGTTGGATTGTCCATTTATCGAGGAAGGATATAGGCTATATAACATCACGCTACGACCAATAGGAGCGTAGTATTAATGTAAAATGTTGCAAAAAAAAAAGGGAAAATATTTCTTTTGAAAACATCCGTTGCGTGCGCTGCCCAAACGGTTGAAGCTACGCAAAAATGATGTACAAAGGAATTGTTCCCCTTTAAATTTCTAAAAAAAAGTGCACAACAGCATATGTCTATCTTAAGTTTGATAACATCATTTGATTTCAATGAATATCTAAGGCGATATCATAGTTATATAAAAATTAAATAAACATTTAAATAACCCCCGACACAAAAAAAGTCTAAAAAGTATTTAAAATAATAATAGTGTCTATGTCGTTTAAGTACCTAGTAATATTTTGACCCAACCGTCGTCGCGCGTCAGGGAACCGCTAAAGAAGTATTTTCATCTCCCTGGTCCGGAGTTCGGTCCCCCGACGTGAGGACGACTTGGGTCAAAATATTACAAGGTACTTAAACGACAAAGACACTATTATTATTTTACTTTTTAGATATTTTTTGTGTCGGAGGTTATTTAAATTTTAATTTAATTTTTATTTCAAACTTTTTAAATTACTTTATTCTCCAACATGGGGCCTTGATAATCAACTATCTATCACCTACTCGTTGAGCCCATCCTTATGAGCCCAAACACACTATATCTGCTATAAGTTGTTAAGGAGTTGGGTATCCCGCAGACTACTTGATGCCGCAGCATCAGCTCACGTTTACAAATATATTAAATGTCACAGTACACCAAATTTAAAGTCAATTGGATATTTTAAGTTGGAAATGAGCTAATAATCCTCAAACGCCTGAACAGATCTTCATAAATTGTAGCTAAGAACCATCGCAGTCACATCAGCTTTCAAACAAAAAAAAACGCGTCCCAATCGGTCCATTCGTTTGAGAGCTACGATGCCACAGACAGACATACAGATACACACCCTAAACTTATTACTCCCCTCTTTTTTGTCGGGGGTTAAAAATAACTCCGCAACAAAATAATGATCATTACCACGCGCGCATTTATTAACGCGCTAATCTCAGAAAATTATTCCACTGATAGGAAGCTACATTACTCCTGTGTGCTATAGGCTTCGCCCGCGTGGTAAGGTTCTTTCCGGGATAAATGTCCCGCCATATATTTTTCCGGGATAAACAGTGACCTATATGCTCTTCCAGACTGTAATCCATCCCTACGCTCTAATGAAAACCCTCCATATT
Organism: Lapara coniferarum; assembly: GCA_949316025.1. Taxonomy (NCBI): domain Eukaryota; kingdom Metazoa; phylum Arthropoda; class Insecta; order Lepidoptera; family Sphingidae; genus Lapara; species Lapara coniferarum. The sequence continues at coordinate 865,122 of OX438921.1, forward strand.
AGTTTTTCTTCAATAGGTATCTCTAATGTAGCCTTTTTCGAGAGAATAGAAGGCATACTATGAGAGGTGTTCACGCGCTGACAGCACAGATATAACTGGACAATGCGTGGTACGGTTCGATGGTGTGGCGTGAAGACTGTACCGCATGACGAATTGGTACGATGGTACCAAATCTCATCGTCTGTGCCTACTTTGACTGCCTCGGTGACGTAGTTGTATTACGTACGCATTACGAGTACGATTTGCGCGCTGAGGTCCTGTGTTCGAATCCCGGGTTGAGCCAAAAACATTGTAATTGGGGTTTTCCATCTTAAAAACAACTCAGTCGCAGCTCGGAGTCATGAAGTTGGCGGTGTGATACCCCTGTGCCTCGGAAAGCACGTAAAGCCGTTGGTCCTGCGCCTGATCTATCTCCGGTCATGTCGGATTGCCGTCTCACCGGACTATGAGAGTGAAGGAATAGCGAGTGCACTATAATATCTCCTACGTACCTAGCTGATCTCCGTTAAGATTGGCCACCGTGGCCGAAACTGGCTAGGAGGATTACATTAGCGTGCTTCATTTTCCGGGATAAAAGTCCCGCTATATTTTTTCCCGGCATAAAAGTAGCCTATGTTCGTCCCTGGGTCTCAAACTATCTGCATACTTATTTGCTCGAGGTTCTACTTGTGAGTAACGATTTTCTAGTAAAATATCCCGGAATATCTATCTCCATACTTATTTTCTCTTGGCTGCAATGGCCGAAAACAATTCTCCGGGATAAAAGTCCCGGTATATATTTTTCCAGGATAAGAAGTAGCCTATGTCGTTAGTAACCTATGGCCATCCCTGGATTTCAAACAACCTCCACACCAAATTTCATCAAAAGACGGTTTAGTGATTTGGCCGTGACGGCTCTGAACGCGTGAAACTATTTTCCAGCATAAAAATCTCGCTTTGTATTTTTCCGGGTTAAAAAGTTGCCTAAAACCATCCCGGGTCTCAAACTATCTTCATACCAAAATTTATCAAAATTAGTTAGGTAGTTTTTGAGTTTTTCGCGTTCAGACAGACAGACGCGGTCGGGAGACTTGTTTTATATTTATAACCAGTAGTGCTCGCGGCTCCGCCCGCGTGAAAAAGTTTTTCCGGGACAAAAATATTTTCCCGGGATAAAAAGTAGCCTATAGCACTCAGGAGTTATGTAGCTTCCTATTAGTGTTTCAAAATCGGTTCAGTAGTTCCTGAGATTAGCGCGTTCAAACAAACAAACAAACTCTTCAGCTTTATAATATATGTATAGATATGTAAAAAAACGTAAAACTATCCCGTGACTTCGCTGAAAAAAAGTATTATAAAAACCCATAATGTATGTTGGTTAGTATCTCTAGAAAATATTAGTTAAGTAAATTTAAATAGTTCTTACCATTCATTTTTTCAAGAGTTGACGCTTCTGATGCATTTGTTTTCATATCCTGAATTTCGGAATCTTCACTGTTCCTCTTATGGTCACCGCGAGCCCTGGCATCCATCTCAACCGTGGGCAGCTCGCGTACTTCACTTGTATTCTCCTGTAACGTCTTCGTTTTGCCTTCTTCTCTTCTCAGCAAATTGTTAGCGAGCCTTAAGACTTCTTTGTTATCATTCATTTTATCTTTTATTTCGAAAAGAAGATCATTAATTCTTTTATTTCGCTCCAATTCTTGTTGTTTGAATTCAGCTAGATTTTTGTTTCGTTCATCTTTGTAGACAATATCAATGTCCCACAGCTCTTTGTGGCCGGTTTGTATATCTGCCTTTTCCTTTGTCTCTTGCGCTTCGTATATGTCTTTTTCTTTTTCAGCTGGGACATTTTGAGGTACAATCTCTTTAGATGGATGTAAGACCTCACGAGACTTTAACAGCACTTCATCAACTTCTTTGATAAAAGTCTTACATTCCTGATTCCTTAGTTCAAAACTAACCTTTCTTTGATTAATTCTTTGTTCATGACATTTTAATTCGCTATTTAGTTTACTTATAGCTGTATTAATATCATCTATTTGGCTATCCGTGACTGTTTCGTTATCTTCTGTTGTCACATTAGGGTCATCATTATTACTAGACATTTTAGTATCGTTATTAATCTTTGATATTCTTTTGGTATTTTCCCTCTTTCTTCTTAACATGTCGCTCTCCTCTTTAATTTTTTGATATGCAACATTAGACTTTCTGGAATTTTCTAGAGCTTCATTAACATCATTCAATAATTCGTTCATGCTGTTCAGCTTGTTAGTAATATCTTCGCGGATAAGAGTACTAAGATTTTCAGCGCCTTCGACGATATTACGAGCTAAACTTTTCATCTCTTTAAATTCTAATTGTTTGTTATCTTGATTTTCGGAATTACTCATTTCAAATACATTTTCTAATGCGCTATGAAGAGTATGTTCCATCCTTTCGTCAAAAACCTGCCTTTTATTCAGTTGAACAGTTTGATCGCTTCCTGCAGCTAAGTTGTCTATGTCAGCATGGGATTGCAATTCTTTTTCATCTTTAGCGCCTATTGTATTATTTTCATTAATAATTGGATTTTTAGTTAAAACAGAATTTATTTCCCGTAGAGCCTTTTCAGTGTCCTTTAGTTTAGATTTGAAAGATTTCGGAAATACTTGTTCTACATTAATTATTTCTTCTTCAATTATCGGTTCGTCATCCTTTTTCTTGATTACTCCGCTTAGATCGAGTCTCACTGGATTATCAGTTAGTGAAATGTTCATAGCCTCATTGATAGAATACTTTTCTTTAATTTCTTCAAACGCTGAGCGACGAATTTGCCCCTTAATCAACTGTGTGGAAGATTCCTTTAGAACTGGTTCTCTTGGTATTTCAACATAATTGATTGAAGAATTATTTAAAGTTTCTGGATCATCATACCTATCGGCCAGTTTATGTAGCATATCCCTGGTCTCCTGGAATCTAGTTTCGTAGGATTTATCAGTGTATTGGCTGACTACTTTTTCGATAGCTTGAAATTCTTCATCATTTTCAGACTCGTCTGAATTGGACTTGTCGAATTGTTCTTTTTCATCAACTTTAGCACTCTTCGTTTCATAATCCGTTACTGAATTCATCAAGGCAGTCATATTTTTATAATTAATTTTATTGATTTCTTCGGACCCCTTCGCAGATTCGATCTCATTTCTCATTTCACCGTATGCGATTATATTTATATCCTCCAATGGAATAGCTACTTCCTTGTGGTCTTCATTGTTTGTTAAGATTTGTATTTGTCTAGCTTTTTCAGCTATTATAGGATTATCTTTGAGCATCTCTTTTATTTCTTTTGAAGACAACGGTCTGTTATGATCCTCGATCTTCGTAAATGGCTGTCCAGTCATTACTTCATACTCGGACTTAACTTCTGCAGGATGGGATGCAGCGATGTATGGCTTCTTGCCTTCTTTTAACGGCTTTAGCTCATTTTCAATGGTCTTCTCTATTACCTCTTTAGGAAGTTTGGCGTCTTGAAAGAACAATTTTAGTTCCTTACGCTTCTTTTCAATATATGCAGACTCACCTAAAGAGCAACTAGCGGTATCCATAATATCTTCTTTATATTATTAGCGCCGCAATTTTTATAATGTCTGGCCAAATTATAAATTTCTGTATGTCACTCAAAACTTACCATGATTCCCTATTACTATGGCAACGGAAATAATCGAATATTGTTTAATCGAAATTCGAAATGTGTTTGAATAAATGCGCATAAAATTTATTCCGTTCGACGTTGTTACTTTTATAAACAACTTGTATGGGCTTGAACCCTTTGCCTTCCCTATAAGGGAAAATTATAAACAAAAATGTCTTTGGTAGTTTTAATGTCTATAATACTCATAAAATAAAGTGCTTATAGTCCTTATTCTGAGATAATACCAAGAATTTTATACCCATATGGATTCTTCATTCCGTTTAACAAACTGAAGAATAAAATGTGACGTCACAGTTATCTGCTGTCTCTCTTTTTAGAGTGACAAAGGTTTATTTTCAAAACCAGGACGTAACATAATTAACTGTCCATAATAATATGATATGATATAATATGGCTGCCTCGGTGGCGTAGTTGTATTATGGTACGACTGCAATGCTGAGATCTCGGGTTCGATCCCCGGGTTGGTCGGGTCGGGCAAAGTGATTATTTTCCATTCAGTATCAGCTCGGAGTCTGGAATTTGTACACGATAAGGCGATAGGCTCGCCCCCTATCACATCATGGAACGGAATAACGGCAAAAAGTGGGTGTACTAATTGCACCTCTGTCTACCCGGGGGATAAGAGGCGTGAGTGTGTGAGTGTGTAATAATATGATATCGCACCATAATATTTATATTTATCTCTATAAAGTAATGCGGTTTAAATTAATTATGAAAACCAACTACAGCGGCTAGTAATAGTTGATATTTAAAAAATATAATTTGAGTTAGAAAGTTTATTCCAAACAAAATTGGCATATTTACATACTTTTTTGGCAAGTGTAGTTCGGAACTACTAGTTCCACTTACATAAAAAAAATACCTCACCACGCGGTGGTGTATTCAGTGGCGGCCTTGGAGGAGGGGGGCGAACCAGGCAACCGCCTGGGGCCTCGCAGTTACAGGGGCATCTTGCAGCTCCTTGGGGGACCGTTTTTTGGCACCTTACTTACAAAGCTGTTAAAAAAAATTATTTGCTTCGCACGGGGCCCCGCGTGCTATTTTTTTTGCTCGGCACACAGCCTCACATTATATATGTTTTACTTTCCCCCGCGACTGGATATGTTCACGTTGTTTGCCGGCCTTTATAACCAAATATGGAGACTGTAAGGTTAGACAGAAAAACATTGGGATATTTAAAAATAAAAACTACGGTTATTGTTAAATTTAAATATAATAAAAAAATAAAAAACATACTCATAAAAGTAAACAATCATACATGAAAAAATAATACACATTTAGGAAGTTAATAACCTAATTTTCAGTGAGTAATTTTGAAATATTACGAATATCTATTTTGTGTGATTTTACAATTTTTGCGAGTATTCTGCGAACTTTTTTTCTGTAATTATCCATAATAATACATATTGTGTTTTAGAGATATTCTACTATGAGTTGTGTAATTCATGGTTGCAGAATTATTTGCAATCCAACATCTAGTGTGAAATTCCATAGGTAAGTTGATTGTAAACAAAGTTGTGTAGATATTTATAGCAAAAGTAATAAACACGTGGATGTTTTACAAATTACAATACTAAATAAATTCTTGTTTGAGAGCCATGGAATCAAAAATTAACGCTACATTCTGCGGGTGAGGTTTCGTCCTTAAATTTATTTTTAATATTCTAAAACTTCTGTGAAGAAGCCAAGAAAACAATTAAAGTTTGCTAAAGATCACCATAATGTGCTCTCTTTCGGCAAATAAATCTTTGAATTTATAAAAACAAAAATGTTTTCGGCGACTAAAAGTGTAATGTTAAAGCAAAAGTCTTTATGTTATCACTATATGTAATTTTTCTTTGCTTGCTACTTGGAATATACTTTTTAAAAAAATCTCAAATATTAGCAAAATTTCACTGCAAAATATTTTCAATTTCAGACTGTATAATCATGAACAGCTTTAATAAGAAATAACTTGTAATTAATTTTCTTCTTTTATCTCTTCATCTTCTGCTGCAATACTTTCTTTTATTTCTTTAAACTTATTTCACTGGATGTCTTGATATATTGAAATCTTTCAAGTCTTGACGTTTCAATGGTGGTTCATATTCATTTCGCTAACATGTAACGTAAAAAGTAAATATCAATCAATAATAATATATTTAAGTACCTATACATTTTAGACAGAGGCAGAGGTGCCATTTAGTACACTCAGATATCACCCAATGTACCACCGTTATAAAATTTGGTGGGTTGCAAGCTTAATGCCCTATCCTACTAATCTTATTATATTATAAAGGCGAAAGTTTGTAAGAATGTCTGGATGTATGGATGTTTCTTTCATGCAAAAACTGCTGAACGGATTTCGATGAAATATGGCACACGGGTAGATCATGTCCTGGATTAGCACATAGGCTACTTTTCATCCCAGTAAAATATAAACAGTGACTTTTATCCCGGAAAAACACATTCACGCGGGCGGAGCCGCGGGCAAAAGCTAGTAAATAATAAAGTCTAAGTGGATCATAATTATACCAGCGAAATGATAAAAAATAATATACTTACAGCATGAGTTTCTGGTAATAAATAATTATTTTTGACATCTACTGCCATATTCCGAGAAGTAGAAGACACATTATCACATTCAGAATCATAATCTTCTGTCTTTAAATGTTGACTAGTAATTCTTGCAGACATCAAATTGACCTTTTAATGGTATTTATATTTAACCACGTTTTTGCTTATCTAGATCTTTAAGAAATCTGTAAAGATAAATACAAACTCGATTTTATTTTAAATAAAAGTTTCAATAAATCAATGCTGGATACACTGAGAACTCGATTGTAACTGTTGATCCTCAGTTTTTATTTACGATGATTATTTAAAGATTAATAAGCTTTATAATATTCATTAGTAAGGCGGCTAGTATTACAAATACTCTAGCACCATCGTCAAACCGGTCCACCAAAGCTTACACCATGGTCACCCTAGCCTCTTGTTTACATACACTATTTACAATACAAAAAATCCCATTTAACATTACGTTAATATGAAAAAAGTAGTCATATATAAAGCAAATCACATTAAGCGATATTTTTCTACAGTTCATTTATAAAATATTCACGTATTTTATTACATTTCGTATAAATATTGATAAAATGATAATATTTACACAATATTGATAACAATGAACTTACCTGTAGAATTTCACATTAAATGATGGATGCCAAATATTTCTGCAACCATGAACTACACAATTCACAAATATCACTAAAACACACTTATTATTGTAGATAATTACAGAGAAAATTTCGAAGTGAACATTTATTTGACAACTATATTGACATCGAACTTAACGTTTTATAACAGTGTTGCCGAAGTATGTATTCGCAATTACCAATTAAATGAGGAAATTTTGTTAAACTAAAATGTTAATAAGGATAAAAAACCTTAAGGATATCTTATTCAACTAGAATAATTCTGAAATGAAAATAGTACTTATATCATTATATAAGATATGTTGGAAATATTTATATATATATGATTGAGACGACAATAACGGTATTGATATTTTTTTATGGGTGGGGAAATAATCCGTAAGCTTTGGCAACATAGGTTAAAGAGTGAGTGAGATAGAAGACAACACAAAAGGCAATTTTTTTGTCTTCACAAAAATGTGTGTACCGCGGTCTCCATTAGATAATATTATAAACTTCTTGGATAATACTCTTTGATAGTTTTGTTTTGTTGTTTTTTTTTTTTTTTTTTTATTTAATTATTACGGCTCTGGATACTAGTCCATTGAGCCCGTCTTTCATATATTTTCATCCTCAGCCCTAACTCCTAACTAATATGTCGAAGTAAAACAGTGGCTACCTTACCAAGACTTTATCAAGGAGTTTTGGCGGCAACGAAAAAACACTTGATTGGCACAGTTATTTCAATTCACTTCATTTGAGCACTTTAATAGAACTATATTGGATAATATACCACCATAATTATGCAATATAACACTAAGTATCACCAAAATAATGAATTAAAACAAGAGCACCTCATGACACTTCCACATTCCCGCCAAAACCCACCTTTGTTTTGTTGTTTTGTCCAGTGCTGCCAGATTAGGCGACTTTTCGCCATTTAGGCTATCTTGAAGAGTGTCGGGGCGACCAAAAATCGCTAATGGCGACTGGTCGCCGTTTAGGCTACGCGAATGGTGATTAGTCGCCAATTTAGGCTACTTCGGAAAGTTCGTGTTTTATGCATTGTTTTTGTCGAATTTGAGGATATTTATAGCTTTGAGGGTACAAAACATGTAGCCAGATCTCCCTTACACAGTTATTGAAAGCTGGGGACCTTTTTTTTTTTTGCTCTCCACGTCCCCACACAAGTGGGCGACTTTAGGCTACTTCGAATTTTCGCCGCGATGGACCACTATAAATTTGAAATTGGGGAGGTTTTTTTTTTTGCTCCTTCACCTCCATATACGAAGTGGCGACTTTAGGCTACTTCACAATGACTTTTTGGGCGACTTCAACCGTCAAACATCTGGCAACACTGGTTTTGTCAGTGTAATCCTCTTGTTTGTCCGAAATCAAATTGATTTGGGTAGCAGCGTTGCCAGAAGGTTACATTTCTTACATTTTTCGTTACTTTTGACCCCCTCGCGTAACATGTAAGTAATTTTTATATTTAAGGCAGTTTTCGTAACTTTTGAGAACAACGAGATTTGTAATACTAGATTTTTATTGTAAACAGTTTACGAACGCATTTCAATTCAACGCATTCAAATTGAACGCACCTAAAACTGGCGCGGGTCTAAAAAGTATTTCACTCCATATCACACTCAGAGATGGCTCTGAATGGAAAGCGCCATGACAAAATGAAACGTATTCTGAATGTGTTAAAACTTGATTTTGCTTGAGTGTGCGCGCGCACGTTTCCTACTTCGCGAGTTCCCGCTGTTCTCGGATTCGTAGCTGAAGTCTGTCTCACGAAAGAAGTCCCGCAGACGCGGCGCCAGTCATGCGACGTAATGTTGAACTTAAAGGCGTTAGATTGAATGGATTTAGAGTAGGTAGTAATTGAGCAAGCTTGCAAAATCTTCAAAACGTGGTATATAAATGAAATATTAAAAGGGGGAGGGGGTCAAATATCTAGTTTTATTTCAGTATTTTTATTTTAGCACAATAGATCGAAAGATATGATTGTAATATCGGTATATCGGGTGACTACAGACAAAATCGGTAGATCTCCCGATAAACCGGGAATTTTTGCAACACTGTAGGTAAACAGCACCTGACAATGACAACATGGGAGTTTTTGGCGGGAACGTAGAAGTGTCATGAGGTGCTCTTGTTTGAATTCATTATTTTGGTGATACTTAGTGTTATATTGCATAATTATGGTGGTATATTGTCCTATATAGTTCTATTAAAGGGCTCAAATAAAGTGAATTGAAATAACAGTGCTAATCAAGTGCTTTTTTTTTTTTTTTTTTTGTTGCCGCCAAAACTTCTCGACAAAGTCTTGGTAAGGTAGCCACTGCTTTACTTTGACATATTAGTTAGTACTGAGTATAACAAACAGACAATACAACTTATATACTTGAAAAAATGTCTAACCTAAAACTTTGACACTGGCAGATGCGCAAACCGCACCTTGCCAAAGAGCGAAAAAAAAAAAAAAATTACAACATGGCCGATCTGTGACATCTGTCATGATTAGTTCCACATATTGCCGCGGGACTTCTTTCGTGAGACAGACTTTACAGAAATGCCTGATTGTGATTGGTTTTGTTCCGTAGCGTTTTTGTTAACATCGATTATTTGCATCCGACCCCAAAAACACGTAAATTAAAAAAAAAAAAAAACAATAATGTAACTTTTGCAGCAAAAATGTAACATTTCAGGAAACGAAACGTAACTTACGACTCAAGGGCCCTGGCAACACTGTTGGGTAGTATAACGTTTCCGTAGTATTATAATGCTCTTTGGTATAACGGGTCGCATTTTGTTTTTCGACATGGCGACAACTTTTTATTTCTAAGAATTTATATTTATTGTTTTGTATCTGCTATTATTATTTGACATTGGCGAAATCACCGATAGATAATTGGTGGAAGCCATAATTTAAAAGAAGAAGAAGAAATTGATTTGACACCAAAATAAATACAATTCCCATAGGCATTCATATAAGAAGTAACCTGAATGTAAACAAATGTAATACAACGTTGTAAACCGTAAAATGACGGACGAGCGCAATTTTCGGTCGTCGTATTACGAAAAAGTTGGATGCCGAGGTGTCGAAGAAAAAAAATCTTTGGAGATTCTTATGAAAGAGAAACCATGGGATAAAGTGAAGCTAAAGCAATTTTGTCTACGATTCACGGTGCCTGCGGCATATAGGAACTTAGTATGGAAGGTGCTGTTGGGTAGGTATACTAAAATTAGATTTTCGCCTTTATCTATCCATTAATGACATGTCGGGTTAGTTTTAATTGATTGAATGTTTGCTAGGTTGGTCTCTTTTCTGTGAGGCTCCATTGTATCATCGCCTTGTCTATTCCTGCCGCTAAATCACAGCAAGCATGCACTGTATTATTCTGAGTTAACTGAACAAGCCAATAGTACTGGGTAATAGAAATATAACATCTCAAGAAGAACAACAATTCACTAGTGTGCAAGTACCTCCTGGATGAATCACAATTAAAAAAACACTCATAGTTACATCAGAGGCATTGCGTAGGATGTTTCCTGTGTACCCAGAATGGACTCAATCATTGTCATGCCAGGGCACCTGGTAAATAAAAACAAAATCATTTCAACAAGTAAGAATCATGCACCCCCTATCTTCTGGCACTTGACACAAGAGTTAAATTTCGTAAGTTTTATGCATTTGGTGTCCCTCCTTAAAGTGGCCCCTAGGCTGCACTGCCCCCTGCCCCAACCCCAATGTTGCAAAAAAACTATGTAGCAAATTAAAACGTTTTACTTATAATATTGTCTTCATAAATATATTTACAGACATAGTACCGGTCTACCCCGACTCGCACCAGTTCGTGATGGAACAGAGAACGGAGCAGTACCAGGACCTGTTGTATGCTGTGGAGTTACTGGAGCTCATTGATATGAACGCTCCTCGGAGCAAGATCCTTTTGGAAATGTGGCTGCTTGAAAATGAGGAACGGAAACCCCCTGTATTTGCTGAAACAAATTTTTGTGTAAGTTTCATTATAACTTTTATTTTTAAAATAAAATATCTTAATCAATATAACCTATCTTGTGATAAAAAACGGGTTTTACCCTAATCCAATGTTAAATTTGGATAAATATTATAGATTACAATAAATTTTGTTTTATTTTGAACAAAATGTGATCAATAACAAGTAAAATCTGCATTAATGTGATCTCTACACTAATCAAAGCTTCTATATAATATCAACAGATGTTCAGATATGAACTCTAGAATGATGTGATAAACACAATCATGGACTAATAAGAGTATAGACTGATGATCTCCATACATTGATGCGTTCACCTGAAAAAGTGCAAAATCCCGGCTTATTGCTAGATGGCGCTGATAATTAGCCTGGAAACTTCAACATCTGCCGGGTTTCAAGAATTTCCCGTTAGGGGGCATTGTACCGTAAAACAAAATAGTTTAGCATTAGAATGGACACACAACAGATGGCAGTAAGACGCTTCACACTGATTGATTTCTTCTAATTTGAATATACAAAAACCAAACAGATAATATCACTGCAGCATCGTATTGCTCGAGCCGATTTCTGCACAATGATGAAAACTGAACATCTAGCATCATTCGGGGCAATAGCACGCAGTGGGTAAAATTTCGCATGGTCAATATTTCGGAACCTATTGAGGAGGCTCAGATACTTTTTCACCTAAATCAGGGGCGCGTCAGGGACGATGTCAGAGGCACAAGCTATTTTATCAAGGTTCATTTGTTTAGCGACAACCGGGGATCAATGTGATTTTGTTGATTTTTTACCAAATATTTTGCATGTGCGGTGTATCAGCTTACAAAAGTCAATTGGTTATGTTAAGTTTACATGATAATTATAGTATTTTTTTAGGCTTTTAGGCATAAAGGGCAGATCCAATGTTAGAATTGAAAGAAGTGGCCGCCATTTTGGATTTCTTTGTTTTAAGGCCAATTGACCTCAAAATCGATACCTGGGTATATCTTTGGTTACGAGAGACGGATCCAAGGCTAGAATTGATAAAAGTGGCCGCCATTTTGAATTTCTTTATTTTAAGGCCAATCGACCGCGAAATCAATATCTGCGCATATCTTTAGTTACAAAAGATGGATCCAATGTCGGAATTGTAAAAAGAGGCCGGCATTTTGAATTTCTTTGTTTAAAGGCCAATTGACCTCAAAATCGATAGCTGGGTATATCTTTGGTTACAAAAGACGGATCCAAGGCTAGATTTGAAAAAAGTGGCCGCCATTTTAAATTTATTAATTTTAAGGCCAATTGACCTCAAAGTCGATATCTGGGCATGGCTTTAGGTAAAGAAGGCAGATCCAATGTTAGAATTGAAAAAAGCACCCGCCATTTTGAATTTCTTTGATTTAAGGCCAATCGACCTCAAAATCGATATCTAGGCATGGCTTTAGACACAAAGGGCAGATCCAATGTTAGAATTGAAAAAAATGGCCACCATTTTGAATTTCTTTGTTTTAAGGCTAATTGACCACAAAATTGATAGCTGGGTATATCTTTGATTATAAAAGACAGATCCAATGTCCGAACCGAAAAAGTGGCCGGCATTTTGAATTTCTTCGTTTTAAGGCCAATTGACCTCGACTGACTGACTGCCTCGGTGGCGTAGCTGTATTACAGTACGACTGCAAAGCTGAGGTCTCGGGTTCGATCCCCGGGTCGGGCAAAGTGGTATTGAGTTTTTCTATTCAGTATCAGCTCGGAGTCTGGAATTTGTGCCCGATATGGCGATAGGCTCGCCCCCTATCACATCATGGGACGGAATAATGGCGAAAAGTGGGTGCACTAGTTGCGCCTCTGCCTACCCCTTCGGGGATAACAGGCGTGAGTGTATATACCGGGTGGAAGGGAAACGCTCTCTATACCGGAACGGTAAGAGAGAAGAACCATAACATTAACGAAAAACTATATTCATTTGCAAAGCTAAGCGATAATACTTACGATTTTAGTATTTCCGTAATTCATGCGCACGCAATGTAAAGCGTACAAAAACTGGGTAGAGTACAAACTACAAAGCAAACGCCGACAAGGCGCAGCGCGGCGGCCACGCGGTCGTTAACCCGTCAGCTGATGTACGTGTTTCATTACGATTTTTTTGAAATATTGACCTTTTTTACTATGTTTTTCAGAATAATAGTTTGATTTATCTATCTATGCGTGAAGCTGTACAGAAATTTGAGAAAATCCTACTAAAATTGTAACAATGCGATCGCGATTTTTTTAGTGCCATCACGTCAGGAATCACCAATACTATCACCTGTTTTCGTTTCCGAGAGCGTTAAAAATAAAATAAAAATAAAAATAAAATCATTTATTGGTCAAATAGACTTATAAAAAAGCACTTATGACAGGTCATGACATGAAGGTAGACACAATAACAAAGGTACATAATAAACCAATGAAGTAATTTAAAGTTAAATATTGAACAACCAGCACGGGCTGATAGGTACAGAGGACACGGACATTAGGGACGGGAAAAGGGCTAGGGAAAGGAGAAGTGGAGCTGATATAAAAGAAGTTTCCCTTCCACCCGGTATGTATGTATGTATATGACCTCAAAATCGACATCTAGTTATTTTTAGCTTTTATCTATAAAAGGCAGATCCAATGTTAGAAATGAGAAGGCACCGCTATTTTGAACTTGTTTTAGGGCCCATTAGCTTTAAAATCGATATTTGGGCATGCCTTTAACCACATATAAAGGATTCGTTTTAATTGTGATAAAAATGAGCACCATGTTGGATTAATTATTTGTTTTCTAAGTCTTCCATCAACCATACAGCCTGTAAAGTGTAGAAGTTTCATAGAAGATTGACTTCCAGAAACACATTTGTTTGAAATAGCAAGGGTAGCTAACTATTCAATATTTTCAAGTTGGTTGAGACCACAACTGTGAGCTGTTAACACTTCTTCATGTGCATTTTAATAATTTATTATAACCACCCGTTGCATAAACCAGTGTTATTGTAAAATCAAGTAAAGTTCTGGCTTTCAGAAGTGTGGGATATTGAAAATTAAAAAAAAATCTTTCTTGCTTGGCTCACTTCTGTTCATCCCACATTATGTTAATAATTTCAAAGTTATGTCAATAGTTTGACTTTATTCAACTACATTTTACACTATTTCAATGGCTTAGTTTTTAAAAATTAAATGAGAATGAATAATTAGAATAGCAATAGATGGTGTAATAACAGATGCTACATAGCAGCGACACCAAACTGTATCCCCTGAATTTATAACATACATTTTTTGGATTACCTTCCATTATAGAAAAAAAATGAAATATATTTTCACATCAAAATTAAATACTTTTAAAAATCAATAAGGTAATCAACCTAAGCAGCCTTTTAAGTCTGGTGAAAAGGGGTAACTTAAAAGGGATACAATAATTGAATGGTCACCTAACAAGGCAAAACGATATGGGGGACGAAAAATATGGTAAGATCATTTCTACTACGCGGTTACTTATGCTTATAGCAATATTTCAAATGAAGGTTAACGACTCCCTAATTTTGTTACCAATTTTGATGCTTTCACAGAACCATTTACTTTATTTCCTGTTTGCTGCCACAGACCACGAAGACTTCGAACTTCGACTTCTAAAATTCGAAGACAAATTACTTATTTTGCGATATAGCAAATAGGGCTTTCATTTCGAGACTCTCGGTCTCGAAAATTTCGAGAGTCTCGACGATTTTTTTGTATTTTCGAGACTCGAGACTGCTGCTTCCAGTCTCGGGAAAAACGAGACTTTCGAAACTTGCATTAAATATTAATTATTATTGAAAGAAATACTAAACTATCAGGATCTTTTTAAATTTGGGTCAGTGGCGACACTGAAAAATTAAATTTTTGATAATCTGTCGGAAGTCGCAAGATAACCGTATTGAAAAATATACGGGTGTTTATAATTAAGTTCATCATTGTTATGATAAATTGGGAAAGATTTCTTTTTGAAAATGGTAGCGATAGGGGGAAATACTCAAACTATTGCTAAATCCCTGCTAATTATGGTTTGGAAAGTTACGAAAATCCCAGGCCATGAGACAACCCAAAGCATTTATATGTCGGAGACAGTGACGGCCGATATCGATACACGTAGGTTCACATAATAAAAGTCACAAATGAATTCTCTTTAACTCGCTATTTATTGTTCGTTGGTCAATTATTGCGTAATAAACTGTTCACAGAGTACAATACCACGTCAGGATTCATTATTAACTTTGGTTATTATAACACACTGCATATTGAGACAATTACTTCACTAAACTTCGCAACTCTAAACGACTCACCTAGTAACAACCCGAATTAACATAGTAACCGCTTTACTAAGCACTGACCGATATGAAAACCACCATAGTTACCACTTAGTAGTGATCTGCACCGTACTAGTTGCTTCAAATGATTCGGCACCCTTTTAATACACCCAACTGTAACTCCCACTACGAGTTCGACATACCGACTGGTTTATCGCACGATTATTATTTCATCTTACCCGACGTAATATATTCAGACACCCTCAATGAGATTAATAAAAAGGAATCTGCCGACATATATAACATTAAAAGATAGACATATATTGTCGCGGACATTTTTTTAGATCATTTCAAGAGGAATAATTCTTTCACACATATATTTTTGGTATCTTGAACCGTTTTCGCAGCGCACGCAATGGAAGCCCTCAAGGATAAATAATTTTCCCCGTTTTTTTTTCACATTTTCCATTATTTCTTCGCTCCTAATAGTTGCATCGTGATGTTATATAGCCTAAAGCCTTCCTCGATAAATGGTCTATTCAACACAAAAATAATTTTTCAATTCGAACCAGTAGTTCCTGAGATTAGCGCGTTCAAACAAACAAACAAACTCTTCAGCTTTATAATATTAGTATAGATTATAGTTAAGCATATCGAAGGTCACGGAGTGCACATGTGCATGCTATCGCAACTCACGTAGGAGTCGGCTCTAGAGCAGAGTCTCTCGCTGTTTGAAGATGAGACTCGAATAAAATCTATACTAATATTATACAGCTGAAGAGTTTATTTGTTTGTTTGTTTGTTTGTTTGAACTTGTTACGTGACAACTATAAAAATTGAAAATTCGTATAAGTAATTGGTAATTTAACGTCCGTATGGGTTTATAACAGTGCGATTTATAAAGTACTTTATTGATATATCTTGTATTGACTGCCTAAAAAGTCTATGAGTCGTGTCCTACGAGTATAATGACTATTTTTGAAATAGTCTCGAAAGTCTCGTTTTTTTTCGAGACCGGACCAAGTCTCGTTTTTTGTTCCCGAGACTCGTAAATGCACCGAGACTGAAAGCCCTAATAGCAAAGCTGCGATATCGTTATTGAAGAGAATTGAACAAGCTTTGATGGTGGCTATATTACCTACTATAGTTCATAGACATGTCCAGCTGATTTTGATTTTAAAAAAATTAAAACCAATAGCCCTTAAACAACAAAATTTAACATAAAATGCAATTTTTAAAATTCCAACCTCGATTAATAATTATTCTATTTGGCTAAAGACAAGCCCAAATATCTATCCAAATCCAATCAGTCTTAAAACAATGAAGTTCAAAATGGCAACCACTTTTCTTGTATCGATTTTGACGTTAATTAGCATATAAATAAAGAAGCCTAAATATTGGCCACTTTTTTCAATTATAATATAGAATATGCCCTTTGTGCCCAAAGCCATTCCCAGAGGTCGATTATGAGGTCGATTGGTCCTAAAACAAATAAATTCAATATGGCGGCCTCATTTTTCAGTTCTGACATCGGATCCACCTTTTTTAACTAAAGATATGCCCAGATACCGATTTTGAGGTCAATTGGCCTTAAAAAAAAGAAATTCAAAATGACGGCCACTTTTTCAATTCATATTTGGATCTGTCTTTTGTACCTAAAGCCATGTCCAGGTACCGATTTTGACGTCGATTGGCCTTAAAACAAAGAAATTCAAAATAGCGGCCACTTTTTCAATACATATTTTTTTAAATATCTAGTATCCTTTTTGGTGTAAAAAGATATCTAGACACGCGGTAGCGTGTCAAGCCAAGTTCAAGCAAAGTAACTGGCTAGCCAGCGCCGAGTGTAATATTACACGAACGGAACGTAATTGTGTGTAACCTTAGGAAAAAATCTAAAAATAAAAAAAACTTTAAAAATAGGGGGAGTCCCCATACAAAAAAAAACATTTTTTTGTAGCGTTGGAACCGTTACAAGCAGATATTTGAAACTATCCCAATATATGTATTATTATATCTATATATATAAAAGAAAGTGGTGTTAGTTACACCACTTATAACTCAAGAATGGCTGAACGGATTTACCTGAAAATTGGTGGAGAGGTAGCTTAGAACCAGGAGACGGACATAGGATACTTTTTATCCCGGGAAAATATAAACCGGGACTTTTATCCCGGATAATTGTTTTCTGCCAGTGGAACCGCAAGAAAACAAGTATAGAGATATTTCGAGATCCAGTTGAGGACATAATTACTCTTATCCCGGAAAAAGATAAACCGGGAATTATATCCCGGATTTTAATTTCTCGCGAGTGGAGCCGCCACGACTAAACCACTGAACCGATAGCGATGCAATTTGGCAGGGAGATAGTTTTAAACCGTGGGAAGAATCTAGGCTACTTCATATCCCGGGAAAATATAAACCGGGACCTTAATCTCGGAAAATAGTTTTTTGCCAGTGGAACCGTATGAAAATAAGTATGGAGATAGTTTGTGATCCAAAGGAAATCAATCTCAAGTTTGAGTTACATCTCAAGTAGACATAATGTATGATAGACATGGACGCCGCGCCGGCGTTACGCCGTCGCGCAGGACCCGCACGCCGCCGCCGCCGCCGCCTAACTTAAACGGCGTGGATTTTGTGAATACTATTAATTTTTATTGACAAATTTTATTAATGATTGGGTGGCAAACGTCATATATAGTTCGAAGTAGACATAGGCGCCGCGCCGGCGTGGATTTGGAAAGAAAAACATTTCTTGTAAATTTTTTATCATAGTTATTTGTCGACTTGGATTTTTTAGCCGTCAAGCCCCGCTTATATATATAGTTGTATGGGGAAACCTTATATACTCGGACGCCGGCGTCCGTAGCGGGTCTTGACGAGTCAAAGTTAATAACAGAAAAACAACTATTAGCATAAACGATTGTAAAAGGCATCTTGGCTACGCCCCTTGTGCCCACGCGCCCATACGCGGCTGCACTCTTTCAAGCTTGCTGTCTATCCTAGAAGGTCCTGGCATCGCTAACCAGACTTTATGCCAAGGAGTCATGTGGTCCATGATCCTTTACAACAGTTCCTTTTCGGCCGAAACCTTGGACATCCGAATCCCTCTGCAATGCTATCCAGCAGAAAGCGCAGCAGACGATAAGGGCGTACCAAACGGTCTTGTACGTGACTTACGCGTTTGTTAGATACCGGTCTAGGATCTGGACCCCAAAGCCCTACGGCCACCTCTCACTGGCTCGAGGAAATTTCCACACACGAGCAGCGTCCGGCTCCTAAAACGAGGCCAAGCAGGCTCCTTTCGGCGGAGTTGCCATGGATAATGTAGTCTCAGACTAGAGACCCCGTCCTCAGTGCTCGGACGTTTTAGTAGTGCACCCTGATTTCACTAAGGCGTGAAGCAACGATGGTCCAAATATCAACTGACAATTGTGCTCATCGGAGAACATTGTTTCGGAGAGTATCTGCGGAAGATCGTAGGTCATGTCTTTTCCTTGTGATAACTGCCCCACAGCGGTGTCTTACGGTCAGGTGCATGTGTTGGTGTTTCACTGGTCCATGGTCGACAGACGGAGGTTTTAGATTGCAGTGGCTAACTTTTTCGGAGAAGTCCTCCATCAGACAGAGAGTGTTAGGAGAGATCGATAACGGGCCAATCCCTCAGCCATCAAAATGATTAGGCGCACATAACCATGGGATCATGAAGTCGTCCCTGATGCAACAAAGTGTTTTGGTATACATTTAGTATGCTGTGGTAGTTTATAAACCCGGCGCTAGACCAAACGTGGACGTCGGCGTCATCAGCTTTGTGTGAGCCCTTTTATTTTCCATTCTTCTCTCGCCCGGGCCTAGCGGTGGCTGAGCCAGCGGTCGACAAAGGGCACAAAGAAAAAGGCACGTGCAAACATCTGCCCCCAGAGCCCTGCGTTGGCTAAGGCAGCACTATGAAAAAGTTGTATGAAATATTTTTTTTGTACGGTCGCCAGTGGTCGCCGAAGCCTAACGCTGCTACTAGTAGATTTTATAGACTAAATGACTTGGCCCAGCATGGTGTGTCGCCCGATGCTTACCATCTCTATAAGTGCCGTAACGCTAGGTCGTAAAAGCGGTGATAATTATGTAACCGCGCAGTCGTTTTTGATATGGTGGTCGGGATGGTGGTACCAAAGGGCGTTAATGGTCATTTCACCTTCTCCACGAAATAAGATAAATGGAGCAATAGGTCTTTTTTTATTATTTTGTTTCGCGGAGAAAGTGCTGTTCACCGTGCCTTACGACCCGACGCTGAACCGCCCGGAGAAATGGAACCATCGGGTGACCGCACAACGTATGTATGTACAACGCACGGCATACAAACCAAAACTCCCCGTTGGCCCCTATTAGTCTCCTATTACGACAGGCAGGGGATACCGTGGTGGAATTCTTCAAACGCCCCCAATCCACAGGGCGGATGGCGCATGGGTCTTGAAGGGATTTTTATACCGATAGGTTAATTGGCTAGTCTTCCAACTACCTACGAACATGTAACTGAGGAATTTATATGTGGCCTATAGGTATATTCAATTTTCATTAAAAATTCCACGCCGCCGGCGCTACGCCGCCGCCGACCAAAAATTACCAGCACGCCGCCGCCGGCTTTTTCCTAGGCGGCGCCCATGTCTAATGTATGAACAGTTCAATACATTATGTCTACTTGAGATGTAACTCAAACTTGAGATTGACCTATTAATACCGCCCATAGGCTACTATTATCCCGGAAAACAGACACCGGGAATTTTATTCGGGATTTTTTTCCGGAAAAAAATATGGTTAGGTATTATTTGGGGGGGGGGGGGTGTTTAGGGATTTTAAAATTTCGTTAAATAAGGACTCATTTGGTGGCAGGGAGGTTTTTTGCAAGAAAATTACGCGGAAAATTTGAAAATTTAAGAATACTTAACCGCCATATTAAACGTGTATGTCACTGAATTCCTCCTAAGAGGCTGGACCGATTTTAATGATTTTTTTGTGTCCTCAGGTGGGTTTGAGAATAGTTTCGATTAACAATTAGATCCGGTAGGTGGCGCTGTACTCGGGTTCTAGGATTTCATTTCCTTTTTAGGGCAGGACAACGTCTGTCGGGGCCGCTAGTTAGCTATATAACAGAAATATAAAAATAAAGTTCAGTGAAAAAAGAAGTGGTGTCCCAATATAAAAAACTTGTAATACGCGCTAAACAACTGGCGAACGATGTGTCGTCGGCGGCGCGCGGCACCACATAAAAAAACAAAGTAATGATATATTTAACGGCCGATGCAGTCCATAAATACTCAAAATAATTGTAGTAGTCTGTGAGCTAATCAGCTTAGAGCGCCATCTAGGCGTAATAATAACTATCGGATAAACCGATAGTTATTTATTTTATCCATCCTCTCATATGCGCCATTGAAATAACCATTTCAAATGATTTTATGGATCTTAGTGCCATCTAGTTGAATTCAATGTACTAAACAGCGAAGTACGCTTCAATGTATGGGGATCGTTAGTCTATACTCTTATTAGTCCATGACACAATCAACTGATGATTCCTACACAAAAACATAAATAGGCAACTATGATTTTGCCATTTGGTTAATGAATTTATTGGCGGGTTAAAAATTCATTTTGTCCCTCTCTACATTTGGTTTATAAGTCTTGCCTTCCTGACTCAAACATATGCATCTTTTACTAACCCAAATGAGTCTATGGTACTTGATAATAAACATAGAGCACATATGTTTTATATTATTTTAACCGACTTCCAAAAATTCGTGTGTTTGTATTTTTTTTTATGTATGTACACTGATTTCTCTGAAAATAGTGAGCGTATTTCCTTGATTCCTTCTTTATTTAGTAAATAAGGGCCGCGAAGTGGTCCCATTTCAATATATCTTGGTTTAGGGTTCATAATTTTATGGAACAGACTGAATAGCCTTCAATAATACGAGTAATTAACTTTGAAGCTTGTCTTTTTGATAGAAGGCCTCCTCCAACATTCGCCCTTTGTTTCTGTCCCTTTTTTTTTTTTGGTGACGCGGAGAAAGTGACTTATTACTACCGCCCAGTGTTCAAGGGGAACGACTGAGCGGTTATGTTGGGTTCACCGTGCCTTACGGCCCGACGTTGAGCCGCCCGGAAAGATGGAAAACGTCGGGCGACCGCCGGGCCGAGTCCCTAACCTATGTACACCGCACGGCATACCAACTAAAACTCCGCGGTGGCCATCTTCAGCGCATTAGGGACGGCTGCGGGCTTCCTCCGACTCACGTCTAAGTTGTCGTCCGCAACCGCCCCTGCGCGTACCGCTGTTGCGGTCCTTCTCCTGTTGGTGTTTCTGTCCCTAGCAGTTCGTGTCCCCAATGGGCCAGCAACCTTCTATAGGTCATCAGACCACCTTTTGAGTTGTCTACCTCTTATCCGCTTTGCATTATTCTGGGCGTCCACTTAGTTGCCTTTTTCGTCCATTTAGTACTTATTTCTCTTAATATATGCTCTGTCCATTTCCACTTTAGGACTTAGGTCTTTAAGTTTTCTTCCTACTTAGTGACATTTCTACGGTTTGTAGCGCGTTTTTTATCCATCTGCCTATGCCCCAAAATAATTCTTTCAATACTTCTTTGACCAGAAATAAGTTTTTGGTTCGATTTTAGTGTATTCACCCAGGTCTCATTGCCGTATGTGAGTATAGGCAGTAAGCAGGAGTTGAAGAGTTTTCTTTAACTGTAAGAGGATATTGATTATTTAGCAGTATAGTTGTCAAATCAAATCAAATCATTTATTCAGTAATTAGGCCCCTAAGGGCACTTTTACACGTCATTTTTCACAATGTTATACTAAAAGATTCTACCGGTGCTTTGGAAAAGCCCACTGACCTGAGAAGAAACACCAAGAAACTCAGCGTAGGTCTTTTATCATTTTTTTAAATACATATATTTTACAATTTGAAAATCACAATATTACTTCAATTTTAAAGATGGATATTAAATGCGAAAATTAACGGAGAGTACCTAAGTGAAACAACCACCTACATGTTTAATTTTAAGTAAAAAATAAAGTCAACCATCAAACAGAGCAGACCAGTCCACTGAAGAGTCAGTCATTGAAGAGAATCTTGGCCATGCATTTACTGTTCGGTTTATTTCTTCTTTGCTTTGGTCTATAAAAGAGATGAGTTGCCCTAAATAGATATAACTTGTGACATAGTCTATCCTTTCTCCTTCCATTGCGATGCAGTGTTCTGATCTGTTAGTCATTACTTTGGTTTTTGTTTTATGCATAGTTAAACCAACTTTCTTACACATGATTGACAGATTGTGGATCATGGTTTGTAGCGAAAGGGAGTTGTCCGTTATGATTACTATGTGATCTGCAAATCTGATATTGTTGATCTTTTCTCCATCAATGTTGATGCCATAATCGTCCCAATCCAGTTTTCTAAATATTTCTTCTGGAACTGATGTGAACATTTTTGGAGATAATGGGTCCCCTTGCCAAACCCCTCTATTGATTAGGAAGGTTTAATAATAATAAATAAAAAAATATACAAACATGCACCAATTCTATTTTTGTATATTTTTTGGTATTTGTGATATGTTGCTATCAGTGATGTGATCCTTAAAACTACCTGTTTTATTAAGAGAGTATTGCTTGACTATGTAAATTACTCCATTAATCTGGACATTAAAATAATTTCAGTCTGCAGATACGTTTGTACCCATAGCAGAGACATTGCTAGAGTTGTATAGGGATGAAGTGGATGTGTATTGGCTGTGCAAGAGTTTGACGGAGGTGGTGAAGCAGATGCAGAGAGACATACACAAGCTGAAGGAGGCGTTCTATGCCATGCTTGAGAAGGAGGATGGAGAATTGTTTACGTGAGGTTTATTTTATAATTCTATGGTACTGACTATACTATACAATACCTAACAGTAAAGACTTAAGAAAGTAGTTATTATGATGTTTCAATAAACTATGTTATTCTGGCAAAATAAAATTGCACTAGATATGAATCTATACTGGTTGAAATTTGAAAATACCTATGTGTGTTTATGGGTAATTTTTTTTACTAGGTATATATTTTTGAATATGTTTTTATTTCAGGCATCTATGTGACATTAATGCTCTGGAGGTGTTACCATTGACTAAATGGTTTAACTGTTGCTTTGCTGGTGTTTTGGACGACACATCTTTGACAAAGTAACTTTTGCAGTAAAGTTTCTATCTTATCTGATTTAGATTTTTCTGGTGAGCAATTACCAAAAATTTTATTTCAGAATTTGGGACAAATTATGCAGCGGTGCCCCAAAAGTATTGCCATTTGTGGCTGTAATGCTGGTAATTACATTGCGACGCAACATTCTAAGGGCCAAAAATCCCGAAGACGTCATAAAATGTGTTTCAGAGGTAAAGAATTTATTTTCGCTTATTTATGTGTGGGACATTACTTTATTTTACTTTTATGTACAAATTTCAATACCTGAATGAATTACAAAAAAATGAAACAAAGGTGTTGCCAATTTCTAAATATTCTTCTAAAAAAGTTTTATTTACAGATACCAGAACAATGTGAGGAAGTCATCGCAAATAAAGCTATCGACTTATGGCAGTACTACGGAGCTCAGCCCCAGAATGATCAACTGGCGAAGAAATGATGTATGACCTTCTAATGAGTGTAACTCATTAGAAGGCATACACTGGGAAAGGACGGAAAGAAGAAAAGGAGTTGATTGTGTAACTTTGCTTCATAAATTTACTCTCAAAATAAATAGTGAATTAGGTTTTGCTAGTGTCATAAGGCATAATTGCTTGTAAGATGTGTTAGTAAAATGTACATAAATGCTGTTGAATAAATAATAAACATTATATTACGTATACAGAGCACCAAGTTTTTCTTAAAAACTAGTGAGGCCCTGAAAAAAAATTGCAATAGTTTAATAAAAAAATAAATAAATTGGAACAGTTTCCTGAATCAAAGTAGCATTGATGAGCGTCTAATATGAACTCTTAACAAATACGAATGAACACAATATTCTGGAACTACAAAATATCTTATCATGTGGAGAATGCTTATAAAAATGCATTATGTTAGTACGTATAATGCTAATATTTATTAAAAAGAAATTGTAATTGGTATTATTTATTTCTTGTAAAACTGCTGGTGTTATTGTTATAGCATTTTATTAATTTATGTTAAGTGTTAACATATTATAAAACACTGCCTCGGTGGTGTAGTTGTATCGCGTGCGTTGTACGACATCGCTCTGAGGTCTTGGGTCGGGTAAATATTGGGTTTTCTACTCGAGTATCAGCTAGGAGTCTATTGCCGGTATTAATAAATGAATCTCAAGTTTGAGTTACATCTCAAGTAGCCATAATGTATTGAACTCTTCATACATTATGTCTACTTGAGATGTAACTCAAACTTGAGATTCATTTATTATTACCGCCCTATGTCTATTTGAGATGGAACTCAAACTTGAGATTGATTTATTAAGCCCTCGCGTGCCGGGAGCGTGGATCCACGCTCAAAAAAAGTGTTCAAACTCTGCCGGAGCGTGGATCCACGCTCGGGCCGATTTCTGCAAAATGTATGAAAACTGAACATCTACAGGTTGTTTCTTTTTAGGTTATTTTTGGGTTTCCATTGGATGCAAATCTTAATTATATATTAGAATTGAGAAAAGCGGCCGCCATTTTGAATTTTTTTGTTTTGAGGCCGATTGGCCTCAAAATCGATATCTGAGTAGGCCTGTAGGTAGAAAAGACGGATCCAATGTTAGAATTGAAAAAAGTGGCCGCCATTTTGAATTTCTTTGTTTTATGGCCAATCGACCTCAAAATCGATATCTGAGCAGGCCTTTAGGTATAAAAGACGGATCCAATGTTAGAATAAAAAAAGTGGCCGCCATTTTGAATTTCTTTGTTTTATGGCCAATCGACCTCAAAATCGATATCTGGGCAGGCCTGTAGGTACAAAAGTTGGATCCAATGCTATAATTGAAAAAAGTAGCCGCCATTTTGAATTTCTTTGTTTTAAGGCCAATCGACCTCAAAATCGATATCTGGGCAAGCCTTTAGATAATGAAGACGGATCCAATGTTAGAATTGAAAAAAGTGGCCGCCATTTTGAATTTCTTTGTTTTATGGCCAATCGACCTCAAAATCGATATCTGAGCAGGCCTTTAGGTATAAAAGACGGATCCAATGTTAGAATAAAAAAAGTGGCCGCCATTTTGAATTTCTTTGTTTTATGGCCAATCGACCTCAAAATCGATATCTGGGCAGGCCTGTAGGTACAAAAGTTGGATCCAATGCTATAATTGAAAAAAGTAGCCGCCATTTTGAATTTCTTTGTTTTAAGGCCAATCGACCTCAAAATCGATATCTGGGCAAGCCTTTAGATAATGAAGACGGATCCAATGTTAGAATTGAAAAAAGTGGCCGCCATTTTGAATTTCTTTGTTTTATGGCCAATCGACCTCAAAATCGATATCTGGGCAGGCCTGTAGGTACAAAAGTTGGATCCAATGTTATAATTGAAAAAAGTGGCCGCCATTTTGAATTTCTTTGTTTTATGGCCAATCGACCTCAAAATCGATATCTGAGCAAGCCTTTAGGTAATGAAGACGGATCCAATGTTAGAATTGAAAAAAGTGGCCGCCATTTTGAATTTCTTTGTTTTAAGGCCAATCGACCTCAAAATCGATATCTGGGCAGGCCTTTAGGTACAAAAGACGGATCCCATGTCAGAATTGAAAAAAGTGGCCACCATTTTGAATTTCTTTGTTTTAAGGCCAATCGACCTCGAAATCGATATCTGGGCAGGCCTGTAGGTACAAAAGACGGATCGAACATTAGAATGGAAAAAAGTGGCCGCCATTTTGAATTTCTTTGTTTTAAGGCCAATTGACCTCAAAATCGATACTTGGCATGCCATTGATAGTAAAAGTCAGATCTAATGTTAGACTTAAGAAAAGTGGTCGCCATTTTGTACTTCTTTGTTTTAAGACTGATTGGATTTAAGATAGATATTTGGGCTTGTCTTTTAGCCAAAACTAATTAATCGAGGTTGGAATTTTAATAACTGCATTCCATGTTAAATGTTCTTGTTTTAAGGGCCATTGGTTTTAAAATCAAAATCCGCTGGACATGGCCACAAACTATAGTAGGTTTTAATTATATCACTTTTAAATAATATCACCATCAAAGCTTATTCAATTCTCTTCAATAACGATATTGCAGCTTTGTTATGTCGCAAAAAAAGGAATTTGTCTTCGAATTTAAGAAGTGGCCCGTGGCAGCAAACAGCTAATAAAGTAAATTCTTCTGTGAAAGCATCAAAATCGGTTAAAAATCCGGGGGTCGTTAGCAATTCAACAATAGCTATAAGCATAATTAGCCGCGTAGTAGAAATTATCTTACTATAATATTTTTCTTCCCCTACATCGTTATGCCCTGGTGGGTGGCCATTCAATTACTGTATCTTTTTTTTTTTGAAGTTATACCTTAAGCGCGTTATGAAAAATTTATGGGAGTGAAATTTTACGATGCGCGCGCATGTGTGACACAAAAATTCTCACGGTTGTTTTTTTATTATAATTTTCCCCTTATAGGGAAGGCAAAGGGTTCAAGCCCATATAGCCTCGTCTTAAGTGATATTATTGGTTGTCTTTTTTTTAAATTAATTATAAAAAAAAAACTATTTTTAAAATAATAAATAATCAATAATAAATATTTTAAATTAAGAATCTTCTAATATTAAGTACAAATTATGTCATGTATATTTATTATTCTCTAAATTCTATATTTAATAATTATATAATATAATGTTAGGGCAAAAATATTTTTTGTGCGGGTATTAATGACATGATCTACAATTTTTGCTATAAAAGCATAGAACGTTTGACAGTTCGAGTTAGTTGGTCATTGCCTTCGTGCCGGTCGTACGCTTGGTGATATTTTGTATGAAAGTATTTCTGTAAAGTCAGTGGTACATATTTTTATTTAAATCAAAACCGTTACAGTTTCTAATAATAATTTATTTTTTAGTTAAAGGAGAAGACAAAGGCGCTTAGCCTTGCAGCCTTGTCTGTTGTTGTTTTACCACACCCAAGGACTTTTTCAAAATTCAAAGGCCGAAGCCAAGACTGCAATTTTCCCAAACTATAAAGGTTAATGATGCCAAAGAAGTATAACTTCTCACGCGCGTACATACATATATTACACCTCGATTTATTCTATTTGGCTAAATACAAGCCCAAATATCTATCTTAAATCCAATCAGTCTTAAAAACAAAGAAGTTTAAAATGGCGACCACTTTTATTGAGTCTAACATTAGATCTTTTTTTACTATCGCCAAGTATCGATTTTGACGTTAATTAGCTTAAAATAAAGAAGTCCTAAGTGGTGGCCTCTTTTTTCAATTCCGACATTGGATCCGTTTTTGGTAACTACAGATATGCCGAGAAATTGATTTTGAGATCGATTGGCCTTAAAACAAAGAAATTCAAAATGGCGGCCACTTTTTTCAATTCTGACATTGGATCCGTCTTTTATACCTAAAGGCCTGTCCAGATATCGATTTTGAGGTCGATTGGCCTTAAAACAAAGAAATTCAAAATGGCGGCCACTTTTTTAAATTCTAACATTCGATCCGTCTTTTGTACCTACAGGCCTGCCCAGATATCGATTTTGAGGTCGATTGGCCTTAAAACAAAGAAATTCAAAATGGCGGCCACTTTTTTCAATTCTGACATTGGATCCGTCTTTTGTACCTAAAGGCCTGCCCAGATATCGATTTTGAGGTCGATTGGCCTTAAAACAAAGAAATTCAAAATGGCGGCCACTTTTTTCAATTCTGACATTGGATCCGTCTTTTATACCTAAAGGCCTGCCCAAATATCGATTTTGAGGTCGATTGGCCTTAAAACAAAGAAATTCAAAATGGCGGCCACTTTTTTCAATTCTGACATCGGATCCGTCTTTTATACCTAAAGGCCTGCCCAGATGTCGATTTTGAGGTCGATTGGCCTTAAAACAAAGAAATTCAAAATGGCGGCCAATTTTTTCAATTCTAACATTCGATCCGTCTTTTGTACCTACAGGCCTGCCCAGATATCGATTTTGAGGTTGATTGGCCATAAAACAAAGAAACTCAAAATGGCGGCCACTTTTTTCAATTCTAACATTGGATCCGTCTTTTCTACTTACAGGCCTGCCCAGATATCGATTTTGAGGTCGATTGGCCTTAAAACAAAGAAATTCAAAATGGCGGCCAATTATTTCAATTCTAACATTCGATCCGTCTTTTGTACCTACAGGCCTGCCCAGATATCGATTTTGAGGTCGATTGGCCATAAAACAAAGAAACTCAAAATGGCGGCCACTTTTTTCAATTTTAACATTGGATCCGTCTTTTCTACTTACAGGCCTGCCCAGATATCGATTTTGAGGTCGATTGGCCTTAAAACAAAGAAATTCAAAATGGCGGCCACTTTTTTCAATTCTGACATTGGATCCGTCTTTTGTACCTAAAGACCTGCCCATATATCGATTTTGAGGTCGATTGGCCTTAAAACAAAGTAATTCAAAATGGCGGCCATTTTTCTCAATTCAAGCATTGGATCCGTCTTTTGTACCTAAAGACCTGCCCATATATCGATTTTGAGGTCGATTGGCCTTAAAACAAAGAAATTCAAAATGGCGGCCATTTTTCTCAATTC
The DNA here is from genome assembly GCA_949316025.1 of Lapara coniferarum. Taxonomy (NCBI): domain Eukaryota; kingdom Metazoa; phylum Arthropoda; class Insecta; order Lepidoptera; family Sphingidae; genus Lapara; species Lapara coniferarum. Next base: position 894,022 of record OX438921.1, read on the forward strand.
AAGCATTGGGTCCGTTTTTTGTAACCAAAGATATACCCAGATTTCGATTTTGAGGTCAATCGGCCTCAAAACAACGAAATTCAAAATGGCGGCCGTCTATGCCAAATCTCACAATGTTTCTGAATATTTTAGTGACCATTGATCCATAATAAATAAGTAAATAAATAATTTCAAAATTCGTACTAAAAGAATTTTATGGTGTATAAATTAGAACATCCTTTACACTCAAAATCCGATTTTTTCAAATGTATGGCGGCACGCACGCGTCTTTTACGCAAACTGAGCCCGGCATTCCAGGGGTTAATACCGCCCTAGAATATGTGACCGATATGGCAATAAGGTCGCCACATATCAAGTCATGGGACAGAATACAGATAGCGAAAAGTGGGTGGACTAGCTGTCTAGTGCCTACACCTTCGGGCTAAAAGCGTAAGAGTGTGTGTATCTTTATATAAATAGATATATAATTCTTTTGTGCGTATGTGTCACTGAACTCCTCCTATCCGGCTGGGCCGATGTTAATGAAATTTTTTGTGTATCTTCAGGTGGATTCGAGAATGGTTTAGATTAACAATTGGAGCCGGTAGGTGGCGCTGTACTCTGGTTCTAGAATTTAATTTCCTTTTTAGAGCAGGACAACGTCTGTCGGGGCCGCTAGGTTTACCGCTGCGAAGGTCCGAATGTGATACACTCATAAACTTAGGCTCAGTGTAATGAAATTAGAGAGTTACTTTACTTTTTAGGGAAAATTTACATAGCAGGACTTCTATCCCAGAAAATCTCTTTCTCCCGGGTGAAGCGACGACCAAATGCTAGTCTATAGTATTATAAAGGGGAAAGATTTGATTGTTTACTTATTTGCATTGAATAAACTCCAAAACTACTGGACCAATTTGAAAAATTCTTTCACCAATATAAAGCTACATTGAATCAGCGCGGAAATAGGCTACTTTTTATCCCATGGAAATATAAAGCGGGACTTTTGTCCCAAAAAAACATTCACGCTGACAGAGCCGCGAGCAGAAATATAGTTTTTTTTTTTTTTTTTTTTTTTTTTTTTTTTATTGGTTCACAAATCGGACATTACAATAACGCTTAATAAATTCTAATACGAGACATATAACAATGTGTTACATAAAGTTTTGTATGTCCTAAAATAGTGAACACAGCATGCATATTAAAATACTAAAAACTTATATAATTTAAAGGTATTAAAAATAATGAGATAACTAATAGTCGAAATCTAAATAACAACAAAAAAAGAAAAAACTAAATACAAATGAAGTCTTTGTGATTACCCTTGACTAAACAATATCGCCAAGAGCTACTTTAATTTTAGCCTTAGCAGAGGACAATGAGGATGCAAAAATATCAAATTGATGCCTAATGCCATTGTAGCCTGAAAACATGCGGCTCAGTGGGGAATGCTGCCCAATATTCTTTTTATAATAAGGAACGGCAAAAGTCTTTCGATTAATAATTCTACTACTTTGACGCGGAACCATAAATTGCACCTTTTCCAGTAAGCTTTCACAATCTATGTAATTATGAACTAACTTATAGAGGCACATAATATCTGCAGTTTTTCTTCTAGAAATCAAGGATGTTAGCTTGTAGTATTTTAATTTAGATTCATAGCTTTTTAAAATTTTACATTTTCCATTTATGAATGCCATTTGATAAAGGAAGCGTTTTTGGACTCGTTCAATTTTGTTACAGTAAAATTCATATGATGGGCTCCAGATTGGACTTGCATATTCCAGAATACTTCTAATAATACTGTAATAAACAGGTATGATGACCTGGGGGTCTCTGAAAGATTTTAATTGCCTTGATACGAAACCTGATAGTTTGGATGCTTTGCGCACAATTTCGTTGATGTGATATCGAAAACATAGCTGACTATCCATAATAACTCCTAAGTCACGAATATGAGATACTTCTTCGAGTGGAACATTATTAATAAAGTACGTAGCATTAGTCGGATTCCTCTTACGAGTAAATTTTATGTGTTTACATTTATGAACGTTCAATATCATTTGATTTTTTCTGCACCACTCAGATACTTTATCAATTTGAGTTTGTAATATAACAGTATCCAGAAGGGAATCTATTGTCTCATAAATTTTTAAGTCGTCTGCATACATAACGAAATTGCCTTCCAATAACTCAGCCAAATCATTTATAAAAATAATGAATAGCAGGGGACCCATATGGGATCCTTGAGGAACTCCAGATGGTATAGTGTTAATCTGAGATTTAAAGCCTTGAACGACGACCATTTGAGATCGGTTTCGTAGATAAGATTCACACCAGCGTAGTAATGATCCATGAATACCCATCTTCCCGACCTTAGCTAGCAATATATCATGGTTGATGAGGTCAAAAGCTTTACTGAAATCGGTGTATATAGTGTGTACTTCTTTGTTACTATCCATAGCCTCAGCTACATCAGTAGTGAAACGCAAAAGATTGGACAATGTGGACCTTTTAGGTAGAAATCCATGTTGAGACGAGTGCAACTGATGCTTAATGTGCCAATATATTTTTTTTACTATTAATGATTCAAAAACCTTACCAAATGATGACAAGAGGGAAATAGGCCGATAGTTCGCAATACATGATACATCCCCTTTTTTATATATTGGAGTTATATGAGCTAGTTTCCAGGAGGATGGAAAAGTGCCCAAACGTAATGAATCATTATAAATATACGATAACGGTAACACGAGAGCGTTAGCGCATTTTTTTAGCAGGATCGGTGGGATACCGTCTGGACCACTACCTTTAGTGATATCAAGATCAGTGAGCGCTTTGAGTATCTCAGAATTAGTAAGCACGAAACTAGGAATACATGGAAAATTCTGTACACAATCAAAATCGGCTATATTCAATAAAGAGTCCCCTTGGTTGCTATATACAGAATTAAAATGTTCGGAGAAAAGATTACTTATTTGTTGCCCACCGATAGCGTGCTTTTGTTCCAGGAACATATGACTTGGAAGAGAGCTACTGTTTTTCTTCAAGCCATTTACGTAGGACCATATATATTTAGGACATTTACGAAGTATTTCAGCTGCGTTATTCTTAAAACGCTTCAAACAATCCTGAATCATAGCCTCACATCTATCCCTAAGCAAGTCAAACGCAAGCTTGTCTAGCATATTATTGTATTTTTTAAAACGCCTATGATATTTTGCTTTTTCCTTTAAACACTTAATTAAGGATTTATTGTACCATATGGGATATCTCGAATTATGTTTTCTGGCAACGGGAGTGAATTTTTTTATGATACTTTGCAATGTTGCATAAAAGATATCCACTTTAGCATTAATGTCATTCATAGCAATACTTTGCCATACATTTGGCCATTGTATACTATTTAATTCCTCATTAATAGAATCAAAGTCACATTTGTTGAAATTCAATGTAGATGTATGTGTTTTTTTTAGGTAGACGCGGTTTTTTAGTAAACTTATGTTTAACACAATAGCAGGATGGTGATCATCAAGTTTTACTAATGGTTTAGTAACTTGATCAACTGAGATTTGCTCAGGAAAATTCGAAAAAACTAAATCTAAAATATGCTTATTGTGGTTAAGATAGAAATTACTTTGAAACATTCCATGAAAAGTCATTTCGTCCAAAAACTTATTTTCAATAGCGCCACTACATGGCAGCGACTCGCACGTGCGCATAGAAGAATTTGGTTGCCAAATAATATTAGGAAGATTGAAGTCACCTAACAACAGGTTTAGAGAATTCTGAGTTATTTTGTTGTGTAAAATGTTACTTAGATTATCTAAGAAACATTTAAAAAATACGCTGTTAACAGGTGAAGCTATATAAACGGAGCATATATTTAATAACAGCGCTTTTCGGCAGTCCACCAATTTCAAGGATAACCACAAGTCTTCACATTCAGATTCCCAAGCAGTCATACGAGTTACATTAAAGGTTTTCAACACTGCGACACATACCCCGCCACCGTCCATTCTATTGGCATAGTTAGTAGATGCACGGTCTCTTCTAAATATATTGTACCGTTCATCTAGTATCTCGTGATCAAAAACAGTCTCATTTAGCCACGATTCAACAAAAACAATGACATCATAATCAGTATTAAGCACATTTGTAAATGTATCCTCAGTTTTAGTTCGAAGTCCTCTTACATTTTGGTAATATATAGAAAGATTGAAGGTAAATACTTGAATTATAGAAAACTATCGTATACTTAACAACTATTATAAAATGGTTACAGTGTCTTTAAAGTGTTATGGTTTACCACAATCGATTTAGAATTAGCGTCCTTACGCACTAAAATACGTCCTCCTCGAACCCATACAAACTCGTACTGCTTGGCTTTGGCCACGGCTCGGGTCTCAGCATGGAGTTTCTTGTTGGCAGGTGACAAATGCTCCATTACAAATATTGGTTGCTTGCGTCCAGCAATTCCCAGGTAACTAGAGTTTAATTTTTCCTGTGGGTGGCCTTTGTTGAAGTTTTTTATAGATGCAAGGAAGTTGTCTCGCACCCTTGCGCTGGTAAACTTTGCTATAATAGAACGAGGTCGGCTGGAATCTTGATTTTGTTTCATGACTCTATGGAAATTCACAATTTCAGTCTCCTTTAGGTCGTAAGATACAGTTTTAGCCAGTTGATTTATTAGAGTTAATAAATTTTCGTTCTTGTACTCGGGTACGCATTGAATCTCCAAGTTGCAACTGCGACTTTGTTGATCCATGTTTTCCAGTCTAGAGTTAATAAGGTCAACTTGAGCACGCAGATTATCATTGACTATTTTTAGTTCATCGATTGTTTTGTTCTTTTCGTTCGTCGTGTTATCACCACAGTAATCACAGACTACTATAGATGCTAGTATTCTCTAAAATACTAAAAAAATAAAAACCCCGACTGCGTCAGCCTTTAGACTAACGGCGTCAGCATCTGTCACCTTTATTAAATTAATTGAAGAACTAAAAAGATAGAAACAAGATTTTAATTTGAATATCTTATTTTGGTTTTGAATAATCTTAATTAACAGTATTCACACACGCTGTAGGAGGCATAACACGCTCACTTCTCATAATTTGGTTGGTGAGACAGGTAGAGCAACAACATCTCAGAGTGAGCAGATGCCTCCGACTGCGTTTGTGAACACTGATAACTAAGATTATTCAAAACCAAAATAAGATATTCAAATTAAAATCTTGTTTCTATCTTTTCAGTTCTTCAATGAATTCGACTCGTCAAGCCCGGCGACGGACGCCGGCGTCTATCTACACTAATATTATAAAGCTGAAGAGTTTGTTTGTTTGAACGCGCTAATCTCAGGAACTACTGAACCGATTTTGAAAATTCTTTCACTAATAGGAAGCTACTTTACTCCTGAGTGCTACTACTTACATACTGGCTACTTTTTATCCCGGAAAAACTTTATCACGCGGGCGGAGCCGCGAGCACTACTAGTATAATATATAAGCGGGGCTTGAAGGGTTAATAAAGGTGGCAGATGCTCACGTAGTCGGGGTTCTTATTTTTTTTTTAATAATTGTTTTTATTTCCATCTTTTTAGTTTTCTTTTTTTATAAACTACCTGTGTGCCAAACGAGATGTCCGCTTTTTTTAAGGGGGCTGGGCCTCAAAATCTAAACAGGCTAAAACTTTAGGGATATTAAAGGGGCAACATATAGAACTTGGATCCATTAAAGAAATACAAGAGAAATACTTTTAGACCCCTCCATTCATAACCAACTTTTTTGAAAACATTAATATTAAGTGTAGTTTTCAAGCCAAACAAAATTACATGCATCTCAAAATCGGAGGTCTTTAAAATTAAATGATTTATTGTAAAAGGTTAGTTATTAGGAGTTCTATCCAAATATGTATAAAATGTCTTGTTTAGATTTTCAAGCCCATTTTTGGACATGTCCTTTCTGCCAAACCCGTCAAACCGTTTTACCGTGAAGAAGTAACAAACTAACACAAACGCATTTCTATTATATACTAGCGGCTCCGACAGACGTTGTCCTGCCCTAAAAAGGAAATAAAATCCTAGAACCCGAGTACAGCTCTACCTACCGATCCACCTGAAGACACACAAAAAAATTTCATTAAAATCGGTCCAGCCGTTTTTCCGCGCAATTTTCTTAATTTTTTCTTTCATAAGAACCTTCTCCTGACAATAATAAACACATCAAAAAAAAAAATAAGGAAATCGGTCCAGCCGTTCATGCGTGATGCCGTGACCAAGAAAATAGGGATTCATTTTTATATAATAGATAGATTAGTGTGAAGTGTGATGTGATTCATTAGCATTTCCAAACAAACATTACAAACTCCAATAAAACATATAACTTAAATATATATTCGTAATCACCGTTAAAAATTCTTTATTTTGATACCACACTCGATGTACTTTGAACACGTAAAATTTTTTTTGAGATTCCTTTTTGTCGCAAAAAATCCTTAATTTTGATTTTTTTTTAATATTTTGATGTATCAGTGTCACTCTCACGACCAAGACGAATATATGGAAACCATTCATGAAAATACAACCAGCCGTTTAGGCTCTAGGCCGTGCCAAAGAAATATACATACATACATACATACACTCGAAAAACATAACCCTCCTTTATCGCAGTTGGGTAAAAACACTGCCTCAGTGGTGCAGTAATTGTAACTTGTATTTGGTACGACTGCAGTGCTGAGGTCTCGGATTCGATTCCCGAGTCGAGCAAAGTGATATTGGATTTTACTACTCAGTATCAGCCCGGAGTCTGGAAATGTGGCCGGTAAATGGCAATAGACCCGCCTCATATTCATGAGACCTAGCATAGCTAGCGAAATGTGGGTGTGTGATACCCCTGAAAAGGTAAAAATGCATGATGATGATGCTATATTATAATATAAAAGACCTGTGAATAAATTTTATTTGAATAATATTGTTTTTGTGCAATGAAAATATAGTCGACTAATCACATATATTACATGGCAATGAATCATGAAATAAAAGAGTGGCAACATCCACCTGTCGTCGCCATTTTACAAGAATGTCAGCCAAATCATCAGAACAAGTTTTTTAAAACCAAATTTTATGTTCTTTCACGTTATATATCAGTGATTTTGTGTTTGCGGACTTTATTTGATTTGTTAAACAGGAAAAATGGACCGCTTCATAAGTATGTGGAAAGTGCGAGAGTTGGCGGATAAAGTGTAAGTATTTAACAAGTTTAATTCCATTTCTATGTTAAATTTATACCATCTGGATGGTTGGTAGAGAGATTATTCAATACATGAATTATTATGAATGTTAAAGAAGTACTCTCTCCGTTGTAAATGGTCATTTAGGTCGCGACCAACACGCATTTTTTATATCAAAGTTTCGTAGAAGCCGTTCGTGCAAGCCGGAGGCGTTAATGCCTAAAATAGTACATTTAAACGCTTCACCAATTAGTTATTGGTTAGATTAGAGACCGGTTTGTCAACGATCAACTGTAAATTTGTAACAATATACTAAACGCTGCTACTTTCATCTAAACTTCCTACTTAATGTCACTTATTTGATAGAGTACCAGGGAATCATAGACATGTGACTTTATGTTACAAGCACTGCACTTAAACGTTAATTTACACACGAACTGTCTCCGAATGTACTGATGAACATTGGTTCTGTATTTTCTAGAAGAATGTTATCAAATTGGCTCATATTGATAAAAATAAGAAATACATGCTAACCTTGTATCTTGGCCCACTACTAGGCATGTAATGATTGAGCGGTGGACCTCTCATTCACTTTATTTAATTGAAAACCACTGATAGAGAAGCAATGTTGTTGCATTCTACAACATTTATATCTGAATTTTTTAAATTTATGGAGCTGAGATCTACGACATAACTTTGTGCTAGTGAGCTAGAATATAATATATTGAAATTATGTTTCATATTTACCAAGTCTCAAGCTAGTTTGTGTTATTGCACCCACCATTAATCTATGTTGGTCCTATACAAAGTAGGTAATTCTAGATGTTCTATCTTATATTAGGGATTGCTGAACTTAAGTTTATGTTTCTTCTATTACAAATGTATGAAAAATACATAATCACACTTTTGCTGCAATGTGTTTAAAAAAATTACATTGCTATTGGTATCCTTGTTCTAAAAATAATAGCTTTTATATTTTCACCCATGTCGAACATTTGTTTATCTTATAATTTAAAGGTGAGTTTTGATTTGGTCAGAGACCAATCCAATCAGGCACCAATCTAGTCATATCTATACTAATATTATAAAGCTGAAGAGTTTGTTTGTTTGTTTGAACATGCTAAACTCAGGAACTACTGAACTGATTTTGAAAATTCTTTCACTAATAGGAAGCTACATAACTCCTGAGTGCTATAGGCTACTTTTTATCCGGGGAAAATATTTTTGTCTCGGAAAAACTATTTCATGCGTGCGGAGCCCCGAGCACTACTAGTTGTTAATAATTTTATAAAAAAAGATATTTTGTTCATGGTTAATCATTTTTATTAATAAGAAATGAATATTGATATTGTGAATGGCTATTGCATTATCGTCTTGTTTGGAATGGAAGACTACCGAGAGGAAGGGTCACGGGTTCAAAACCCAAGGCAAACACCTCTGACTTTTAGGGCTATGTGTGCATTGTTTATGGATTATTGTTAGCTGTAATAGTGAATTAAAATAATGTGAGGAAACACACATACCAAAGACCTAAATTACAATTTTGAGGGTATATGAAGTCTGCAATCCACACCAGTCCAGTGTGGCAGCCGACAACAACAGCCGTCAGCAACGGTCTGAGTAGCAGAGGAAGCCCGCGCCCATCAGTGAAATAGTATGCAATACAGACCACATATTATATTATTATGAATGGATAATATGCATAGTAAGGTATATGAAATGATAAATATGTACATTAAATGAAAGGTGCGTGAACTCAATAGTGGAATGTGTGCCAGATTTCCATACGAGTTGCTTATAAGCAGTCAAGGCCAATCATTAAATTCACTTGTCACCCTGTTTGACAAAGAGATGGCAATGACTGAACTGTTGTCGTTTTTGGTGGCATCTTTTTGTTTATAAAAAGAGAACTATGTATTTATAACAATTTGATTCTTATTATTTACTTTTAGTTGATTTTGGATTTGGAAAGTTTACAAAATATTTTTACAAATGTTAAAGAGTGGACAAGTAACTATAATATTGTGTTTTGTAAGATTTATAAAAAGTCAGGGTTTTATTTAATCTTGTTTTATTAAGTGTAAGCATGTCTTGCAAATATTTTATCAACCCTTTTTTTTTATCGCGGGTAAAAACGCGTTATCGCTACCACCACTGGGGTGAGTAGAACGGTTATGTTGGTTTCACACAGTCTTACAGCCCAATGTCGACGCTCGGGAATATAGCTTCATTCGAGCGAGCATTGGACCGAGTCCCTAACACTGTGTACACCCTACACCGGCATACCAACCAAAACCCGCGGTGACCTTAGGCGTCTACGGGGCGGCCCCAGGGTATCTTGTTGCACAGAGATAGCTGCACGGAACCACCCCTGCGCGATGCCGCATTGCGGCCCCTCTCTAAATGAGGCTGAGAAGCCTCCGAACTCAGAAGCACGCTTTGCGTCTACGACTGCAGGAGACCGACCACCCGTATTGTCGTCCACCTCGTAGTCGCTTACATTGAAGTAGTTGCGCGAGCAGACCCCCACTGCTCGCCCCGTGACTCTCGCTTACCCCATTAAGGTGTTATTATCAACCTACCTTTTATTACGGTCTCTGCCTACAAAATAGGAATTTCCTTAAAAAATAGTAATAAAATAAAAAAAATATACAGGCCAAGTGTAGTTTTCTATTGGTTAAAGAATTTTTAGAATCCATCTACCCCGTCAGACCCCGTATAATATGCAATCATACCAAGCCATAATGAAATTGTGACTGGGCATTTAATTATCTCACATTTATCTATACTGATATAAGAAATATAGATGTATGGGGAAACTGTATACTCGGACGCTGGCGTCCATAGAGGGGCTTGACGAGTCAAGCTTTAACTAAAAAGTTGTTTGTTATATAGATTAACCCTTAGGCCTGCACAAACGAACTAAGTAGTTTAAATTATTTCTTATATCAGTATAGATAAATGTGAGATAATTAAATGCCCAGTCACAATTTCATCATGGCTTTGTATGATTGCATATTATACAAGTATTTTATTTCATATTATCACATAATTCTCCATCGAAGAATACCTACACTGTATAGGCTGAAAAAGGCTGATGAAGAAGAAGATTCTAATTATTATAATGATGCAATATAACCACATTGTGCATAGGTGTAAATATTTTGATACAATATCAATCTTATTTATAAGTATTTAAATTTTACTTTAAACTATATTGCCATAGCTATTTCCGTTTCAAAGGTTGTTTTATGATAATGCGCCTTGTTATCTCTATTATCATAAAAAGAGACAAAAACTAACAAATTTTTTATGCATAAACCAGAAGCATATAATATACTATATCTAAGTCCTGAATGCCTTACTGGGATAAATCTAATGATATTAGATACATAAACCCTAAGGCTGTATAAATAATCAAGTGCCACCCGTATGCTGACAGAGATTTGTACTAAAACATCACTTTCCCTTCCTACCTCCATAAAGCACAGTCATAATAATAAATTAATGATGTGCAACAGCTATGTTCAGAGTGGATTGTTATGTTCGACTGATAGTGTTATCGGCGTGTCATTGATTACCGCGCGATAAGACGTTATGTCACAACCGATGCGAATCGAACTCTGGACAGGTGTAATTGTTTAGGATATAATATGTGATTTTAAGTTTGTCAATTTGTTGTGGACAGTTAAATAATTGTTCAAAACAAACAATTATTTTGTGGCGCTTTTTTTTGCTATGTACAGCTTTAATGTAATAACAATAAACTATAAAGGAATAGCAAAGCAAAAGATTGTATAATAATACAATTACTGTGTTTCTCGGGGCTTTAAGTGAAGAAAACAATGTATCACCATTAGGTATAATATGGGTGATATTCGTAGATTACTATAAAAAAACTTAAAATAAGTGGTTATGGCTCAAACGAGCTTCCGTATGTTCAAAGTTACGGAGGCCGTATCAATTCGCCAATTTAAATAATGTACAATATTTCACAATGACAACCTTGCGGTAACCTTTCTCTCGTCCGCCCGCGTTAATTGCGTCATTTAGATGTATGGTTATGCATCGAACTTGTTTTTGTGTACTGGATTGCACGGCGCGCTTACTTTTTGAGGATTTGCGAGATTAACCCACCCTCAGACCCGCATCTGTGAGAAATTAAGTCTACCCTGGAATAGCTGCCCCATTTTTTAACGATACAGTACCCACCCCTTTTTTTAGAGTTCATCCAGATTTAAGTAGTGTCCGAGCGAAGCTTTGGTTCCCGCTTCGGCTTCGGCAACGTTTGGCCAAAAAATTTACCTTCACCGAAACTTCGGCCCTTACTTAAAATTTTCAAGTCGTCGGCTTCGGTCAGAAATCAACCTTGGGTTGGAGACTACATACAAACATTTGTTGATATGTCATTGTCACGAGATGCCGGCAGGTGGCTTGTAATTTCACCTCCACTTTACAACGCGAGCACGTTGTCGCCCTTTATTTCCGACAACCTTTCTTGGCAATCAGCGGCTTCCTTTCCGTAACAAGATTGCTGATGACGTCCTTGTGACGTTAGAAATATTTCTTTACTGTAGTGATTGTTGGTACTACAACTACGAACACTTTGCAGTATGCTGATTTTTTAATATAAGTGACGAGATAGACAAGGATGTACATGTCGCTTGTTGTTGTCGGTGTGTAAATATTATCAACTTTCATCAGGCAAGTATGATAGTTAGAAACATATACCACACATAGTAAAGGAAATGCCCAACAGACTGTCCAAGACTCACAGTTTTAATTAATTAATTGTTCTGTTTTAATCATGATCATACAGCAGCACGTAATAAAATGACAGCTAACAAAACGCTTCTATTAGCAGTTAAACATTAAATAAATAATTTGCTATTCGCGATATTAAATTGAGGCCCCGTTTTTTCAAATGTAGTTATTTTTTGTCAGGGTGTTATTAAGCTGTACTGTCGCAGCAACTCACGCCCCACGGCGCGCCGCGCCGGAGCACGCGCGTCCAGATTAATATCAGCCTGACAAAAAGCCGATGTAAATAATCGCATGAAGTGACATGAGCCCCCCCTTTTTTGGGAGGAAATCTCGTCTTCATTACCGTCGCCGCAACTCCTGTAGACCAGGACCGAAAAGCATTCGAAAAGGCACAATAAAAAAAAATATGACAAGAAGAAGCCGACCGTTTCTTAGACCGAATGTCTAAGAAACTCTCAGAGCATTAACAAATTAATTTCGATTGGCTCCTTTTTCTTTGGATAACATGTTACGGTTAAAATATTGAAATTCTCCTAGCCAGTTTCGGCCACGGCGGCCAATCTCAACGGAGATCAGCCAGGTACGCAGGAGATATTATAGTGCACAAGTGTGTGCGCAATACACAGGTGCACTCGCTATTCCTTCACTCTCATAGTCCGGTGAGACGGCAATCCGACATGACCGGAAGAGATCAGGCGCAGGACCAACGGCTTTACGTGCTTTCCGAGGCACGGGGGTATCACACCGCCAACTGACTCCGAGCTGCGACTGAGTAAATTTTAAGATGGAAAAACCCAGTCACAATTTTTTTTGGCTCGACCCGGGATTCGAACCCAGGACCTCAGCGCGCAAATGGTACTCGTAATGCGTACGCAATACCACTACGCCACCGAGGCAGTCACGGTTAACAGACGACGGTTAAAATATTAGATCTCACATAAGCCATTGTCCATTTAGATCCTAATAAGACATCACCGCGGTATCTATTTGTGTCGCCAAGCAATAATGACGGCTCCCATAACCATACAACCTAAAATGTCAGTGTACAGTGCGGTTCAATACCTCACAGACTCTAAAATTGACAGCTTTCGGTAATCTATGTGCTAATGTTGTAAGCCATTACGATGCAAATAAGATCCAAAAACAAACACACATATGCCTTTACCCCTCAAGAGGTAGGCAGAGTTGCAACCATTATCGTCCCATGATATGGGGTGGTCTATCGCCATATCAGGCACAAATTCCAGATTCTGGACTGATACTGAGCAGAAAAACCCAATATAACCTTGCCCCACCTGGGAATTCGAGAACTCAGAATAGTGAACAATACAAAGAAGATCCTCAGCAAAATAATCACAAATGTCTCTCCCCTTGCAGCACAAATGTAGTGATGAACTACACAGAAGTGGAGGGCAAGGTGCGCGAGGCGACGTCGGACGAGGCGTGGGGCCCGACCGGCCAGCAGATGCAGGAGCTCGCGCTGGCCACCTTCACGTACGAGCACTTCCCCGAGGTGATGTCTATGCTGTGGCGGCGCATGCTGCACGACAACAGGAGCCACTGGCGCAGGACTTACAAGGTACCAGAAGGCTTAAAACTGGAATCTAAAAATAGTTCTATATATATACGACTTGCAGTCCTGGAAGTTCCAATATTTGCAAAAATCAGTTTACAGCGATTGTCTACACGGAAAAATTACTCGCGGACGCCGACATATGCAGGTTTTCTTGTTATTCTAAACATCGCCTCACCCATCGAATTACCAGATATCCAACAGTAGTACTCTTTTATATTCTAATGGCAACAATTGTTCATAAATATTGTTGCCCATAATCTTTCCTATAAATTAACTAAATTGTATATGTGGTAACGTGAGCATAGTGCAAAAATTAAATACAAACTCATTTGGAATAAAACATCGAAATAAAACTATTTTTCGGATTTTATCACTGTTTTTTGGTTTTGTTTTACTCATGACGTTTTGTAGACTTCGTAGTCTTCATGGTCACGGAGCATACTGGAGTCAGCTGTTTTATTTCTGTCTTAACATTTGCGTAAACATAGGAAATCGTTAACTTAGTTTTGTGTATTCCTGATCCTGGTAACCCCCGCTATAATCCTAGTGTGGTGTTCGCAGTGCCTGCTGCTGCTGAGCTACCTGGTGCGCAACGGGTCGGAGCGCGTGGTCACCTCGGCCAGGGAACACATCTACGACCTGCGCTCGCTCGAGAACTACACCTATGTAGACGACATTGGGAAAGATCAGGTAAAGGGTTGCTAAGACACTATGGTTGATTGACAACTGTCAGTGTGAATGTAGTATCAAACACGCTACCGACACATACAAGTTGGTGTAATTAAATTACCGAGTGAGTCTTGTCATTCCTTTCAACATAAAAGATAAAAGCATGTGGCGGCAGACAATTGGAATACAGCGCCATCTGGTCAACCACACCAGAACTATGGGATTAAGTCGATACCTAGAAGACCCAACGCTCCAGTGGTATTGACAATTATAAAGAAACACCCAATAATACTGCTAGATGGCGACACACGATCCTGAATTGCGATAGCAACATTTGTGCGAAGCGCAGTATATATATACCACCTTTGAGTAGGAACCGCCGGAGGGGCCGCGGCCGGCCAGGCGCAACATCCGCCTGACTGGGAATCTTCCCCCTTCCAAGAGGAACGCAACCATTTGTTCCTCCACAGTGGCGATGACCTTTCGTCACTAAAAGGATTTATTAGTCATATAGGCATATTAAAAGCACTTATGGCAAGTCATAACAAATTAGAAGAGTATAATAATAATTTACAGAGGTACAAATAAAATATGCATATTCATGTTCGGCGGTGAAACTAGACAAACCAGTGGCACCTACTCAACTCAAACTGAATCTTACACCGAATCAACTGATCTTCATGATTTTACTACTAACTTGTTTTCAAACCTGTTATATAATTAACCTGTTGTACTGCAGGGTATAAACGTGCGGCACAAGGTTCGCGAGCTAATCGACTTTATCCAGGATGACGAGAAGCTGCGCGAGGAGAGAAAGAAAGCCAAAAAGAACAAAGACAAGTATATCGGTATGTACCGCTCTAGAAAAGCAAACACTGGCTTTTGATTGCAAATGAAAAAATGTAGTCTATGGATTAAAAGATAGTGTAGGTACTAGCTAAAGAATATTCAGAACCAGAGGACTAGTCTGGAGGTTCATTCATTTACCTACAGACATTTCTAGTGCACCTACTTTTCGCCGTGCATATTCCGTCCCATGATGTGATAGGGGAAAGCCTATCACCATATCGGGCACAAATTCCTTCATCTAAAGTACCAAATTTTAATTTTCCTCTGCATCCTTTATTTTTTTATCATACTCATTTTATTTAATTAGTCTACTGCCCTTGTGTGTAATTTGTGCTCGCCATTTGTGTTCTCCATTAGAGAATGTGTTGCAGGCATGTCGTCGGAGGCGTCGGTGCTGGGCATGGGGGGCATGGGGGGGATGGGAGGGATGGGCGGGCGGGGCGGCGGCGCGGGGGGCTGGGGAGAGTACAGCGACCGCGCCTCAAGTTGGGGTAAATACATTATTTCGTACCAGTATATAAGCATAATCTATGTCCCTGTTTTTGAACGTACTAAACATTTTTTTTGTGTATATCCGGTTACAAATTTCGCTATTGGATGCAGTGAGGCCACTTTTGTGTGACTTTTCTCATCCTTTATCTGAGAGGGACACTGAGCATAGCTTAAAAAAAAAAATTTAAATATCTTTAGAGATTTTTAAATTATTCCTTACTAGCTTTTGCCCGCGGCTCCGCCCGCATTAAAAAGTTTTTCCGGGATAAAAGTCCCGGTTTATATTTTCCCGGGATAAAAAGTAGCCTATGTGTTAATCCAGGACATGATCTACCCGTGTGCCAAATTTCATCGAAATCCGTTCAGTAGTTTTTGCGTGAAAGAGGAACAAACATCCTTACATCCTTACATCCATACATCCAAACATCCATACATTCTTACAAACTTTTGCCTTTATAATATTAGTAGGATACACTCTAATTGTAACTATTTTCGCTCCAAAGAGAACAAAATATTAAAAACTATCATTATTGTTTTATAATACGGTTGCATGTAGACGAGCCCAAGGAGCGTAACGAAGAAGAAGAGTATGATAGAGAAGACTCAGACGGAGACTACGCACCGCGGAAACACAACAAGTGCGTATATTCTACTTGTATACAAGATACAATTTTGCAAAGATGATTCCATTTTTGTTAGAAATAAACTCCGAGACCGCTGAACAAACACCACATCCTGAACTGTTAAGCCAATTTTTATCCCCTTACTTTAAAATTCAGGCTAGCAAGTTCTTGCAGCACTATATTGAGCATGAACTTCCAGATATGTTAACACAGCAATGTTTCAATAGTTCTATACAAATAAGATTTACCGCTAGTCCTGCAAGCTTCCAAATTTTCTACTTTTCGTGGTTGCTAAATGTTAACAATAAAAATTGCTTGCAGAATCCGAATTTTGCGAGTTTTCTTACAAATCTAAACCTCGCACATAATGTTTTTTTTTGTTGCTTAATATTAATGGGATTGAAATTACCTATGACAGCATAAACGAATGACATTACAGAGACAGAGACGCATCAGTGTACCGCGACGCGGAGGTGGTGGGGAGCAGCCCCCCGCGCTCCATCACGACAGCGCCGTCCCCCGCGGGGCTCGGCCCCCTGCCCGGCGCCGGCCCGCTCACCGTCACCGTGCGCAGCCCCGCCAGGAACAAACCCGCCACACCTACGCGCAGGATCGATTTAGGTATGAGACTGACTACGTTTTTTATGGCAGGTATTAATGTGTGAGTATTTATTACCTGATGGTAGGTGAATACTGTTGTCCATAAATTTAATACTAATGGCAGAGGAGTTTTTGATGATTTTATTATTATAGTACAAAACAAAGTCGCTGCCCGCTGTCTGTCCCTATGTCCTCATGTCCCTATGTATGCTTAAATCTTTAAAACTACGCAACGGATTTTTATGCGGTTTTTTTTAAATAGATAGAGTGATTCGAGAGGAAGGTTTATATGTATAACACATGCATAATATAGTAGAGAAACATTGATAATTTAAAAGGTTTCTAATTTGATGTCGTAGAAAAACAAATTTTTTTCCGCTTACATTGCAGACGCTGGCTAAACTCTACGAGATAGATCAAAATAATGTACTACATTTTTGTACACCTTAAAAAGGTCTACAAAAAAGTCCGCGATGGTTTATGTCTATCTCTTAGGGATAACCCACAATAACCATTTTTTATCCTTTACTTTTGACGAGAAATAATGGCTTATTTACGAAGCGATTTTAAGCAATACAGCATTCAGCGACTATATAACCCCTAGACTCCTAATGTTCAATATTTCTCTTCAAATTAATTCCGTCAACTACCTGAGGTTTGAGGAAGCGGGGTACTGCATTATGATTGGTTCTTCCAACACCTTATCGCATGATATAACCTTGGAAACATAGGCATAGGGATGGGACGAGTTAAATGAAAACACGATTTTTTTATCGATATTACTTTTATGTAATAAAGTTTTATAGTAATACTAGCTTTTCCCCGCGGCTCCACCCGCATTAAAAAGGTTTTCCGGGATAAAACTCCCGCTTTATGTTTTCCCGGGATAAAAAGTAGCCTATATGTTAATCCAGGACATGATGTACCCGTGTGCCAAATTTCATCGAAACCCGTTCAGTAGTTTTTGTGTGAAAGAGGAACAAACATCCATACATTCATACATCCAAACATCCATACATTCTTACAAACTTTCGCCTTTATAATATAAATAGGATTATTATTATTTATTAAACATATTAACATTTTAACGAAACTATTTATGTTATCAAATGACAGATGGCGCTTAGTAAGTCTCATCGACATTAACAAGAATATTAGAGCTGACTTGTAGGAATAACACAAAATAATGAAATCCTCCTAGCCAGTTTCGGCCACGGCGGCCAATCTCAACGGAGATCAGCCAGGTACGCAGGAGATATTATAGTGCACAAGTGTGTGCGCAATACACAGGTGCACTCGCTATTCCTTCACTCTCATAGTCCGGTGAGACGGCAATCCGACATGACCGGAAGAGATCAGGCGCAGGACCAACGGCTTTACGTGCTTTCCGAGGCACGGGGGTATCACACCGCCAACTGACTCCGAGCTGCGACTGAGTAAATTTTAAGATGGAAAAACCCAGTCACAATTTTTTTTGGCTCGACCCGGGATTCGAACCCAGGACCTCAGCGCGCAAATGGTACTCGTAATGCGTACGCAATACCACTACGCCACCGAGGCAGTTACTTAATACAAAATAATTGTTATAATCAACAAACAAAATAAAAAATTATCCTAATAATATTTCTGATACCGCTAGTCAAAAATATATCCTAATCATTTTTAAAATGAATTAACTATTACTAATGAACTAACCATTTAAAATAAGAAGCCTGTTAAAATTAAATAGGCCTCAGATAAATTGATTAGTTGAGTATTCGGGCGATAGTTTCTCTTATTTCTAATTTTATCGATAGAACTATCGACAAATCCTTTTGGTGTATCACTTACTTTTCATGTTAAAAAACAAAACGAAATAGAAAATGTAAAAAGTACTTTCGTCGGAAAGAGATGCAAATACAACAAGATGGCGCGTAAACACCCAAATGGCCAGTCTAAGATGAACTCCGTAAAATTTTAAATAAAATGTAATTATGTGTCGTTATTGACTTACCTGTGAAATGTAATGCCATTTTTCTGAAAATTTGAATTATGGCTATTTATACCACACCACTTTATTGTGCACGGGGCCATTACAATAGTTATTTATTCGCAAACACGGAAGTATTTACAGCTCACAGTTGTGGTCGCAACTGACTTGAAGATTTTGAACGGTCAGCTACATTGGATCTATTTGTCAGATGTGTTGCCCGAAGCCGATCGTCTGTTATTAGGAGTCTAGGGGTTATATAGTCGCTGACAGCATTAATCTTTACCCAATTAAGTACCATAAATACATTGTGCATTTAATATAGATCAATATGGCCCTTTACAACATGTAATTTAAATAAATATTTTCGAAGATATTACAGATTTAAAATGCAGGGACACAGCGGTCGCGGCGGTACCGGCCGGGGGGCCGGCGGCGCGTGTCTATAAATGAGAAAGTATGGAGATAGTTTGAGATCCTGAGGAGGACATGGCTACTTTTATCCCGGAAGAATATAACCCGGGAATTTTATACCGGTTTTTATTTCTCGCGAGTGGGGACGTCATGGCCTAACCACTGAACCGATTTCGATGAAATGTGGTAGGGAGATAGTTCAAGATCCTGGGACGGACCTAGGCTATATCTTATCTCGGAAAAACTTAACCAATGGATGGAGTGATTCAAGAGGAATGAATGCTTATAAATGTGTATATTACATAAATATTTTGTATGACAAAAAACTAATTTCAGTATGTAATATGCTTTGCTACCTGAGCGAAGCCAGGGCGGGCCGCTAGTATATAATATAATAGCTTTTGCCCCCGGCTCCGCCCGCGTTAATGAGTTTTTCCGGGCTAAAAGTACATAAAAACCTTCCTGTTGAATCACTCTATTTAAAAAAAAACACATCAAAATCCGTTGCGTAGTTTTAAAGATATAAGCATACATAGGGACAGACAGCGGGAAACGACTTTGTTTTATACTATGTAGTGATACCTTTATATTTGATAGTTTCACTGTTGGATACCAACTTCCTCTGTTACTGAATTACTATGCATACACTCCAATTATTTTCCATTAACGATTCATTATAAATGAGAATGCTACTTTTAATATGAGCACAGGAGCCGCAGCGACATACGGCAAGTCATCGCAGCCGGCACAGCAAATACAACCGTCTCCCCAGCCGGCCAACAACAACTCGCAGGACCTGCTGGACGAGCTGTTCAAGACGTGTCCCCCGCCCGGCGCCTCGCCCGCCCACACGCTCGCCACATCACCCGCGCCTGTGGGGAACAACCACACCGCCTCGCTTGTGCTCGAAGACGATTTCGATCCTAGGTAAGGAACATCTTATATGACAGGAATCACGAAAATCGGCTTACAAAACTCAGTAATTTGTGTAGATATATAAAAAAAAAACACTCAAATTAAAGACCTCCTTTTTTGAAAATTGGTTAAAAGTAAATGGGCTAACGTCAGTTGAATCGTAGATGTGTGAGGAAAATTTTAAAGAAAGATGCATGATAAAAAATGGGGATTTTTGTGTCGTTAGTAATTTTATCGATTATATAGCTAAGTTTGCCTTGTCGTTCTCCTGTATCTGTTCTCGGTATTTTGATGTTTGTGATTGGTTGAGAGACCGATACGTCAGTCTCTCAACCAATCACAATAAAACGAAGCGGAGACGCATCGTGTTTTTTTTTCACATCCTAGCTCCACTGATGGTAATGACTGCGACTGCTTATAAACAACAGCTACGCCGTTTTAATCAAGTGTGGCTGAGTATGTTTGGTGAAAGAACTATATTGTGTTGGTATATTTGCAGAGCGGAGGAGATGCGTGCGGGCGCGGGCGAGGAGTTCGGCGACTTCTCGAAGGCGTTCAGCGCGGCGGCACCCGCACCCGCACCGGCACCGGTGAGCACGGGCGACGGGTTCGCAGACTTCGCCGCCGCGTTCGGAGCGGGCGCACCCGCCGCACCGCTCACCGCACCCGCGCCGCCCTGTCAGTATTACATTTATGGAAAACTACTATTTTTTTTTATTCAACTAAATTTAAAATAAGTACACGTAAATAAAAATAAAATACTTTATTCATCACGTAGGCGAACATAGTTGTCCTTATGATATGTCAAGATACTTTCAATTAATAATTATTATTACAAATAGTCACTTATATAACCAAAGACATTTTTAGAAAGAACAAAATCAATGAAAACTAAATATAAAGTAGCCAAGCTCGGGCTGACAGGAAAGAGATAAAAAAGAAAATATTTTTTTATTAAAATTAATGGAAGGCATACACGTCTCGATCCTCGCAGAAACAATTACAACAATTTTACAAAAAGCTAAGCAAGAATAAAATTACTTAAAATACAAAGGAAAAATATTTATCCGAATAACAATAATAAAAAATATTGCCAGGCACGATCCATGCTAAACCAAATAATTTATAACTTGAAGATCAATCAATTCAACGAATAATTTTACAAATTACGTCTATATAAAAAAATATTTTCCAGCCCCACAAGCATCGAACCTGGACCTGCTCAGTTCGCTAGCGGCGCCGCCCCTCAGCCCGCTCAGCTCCCTGGACCTCTCCCCCATGGACAACCTGACTGGACAACTAGCAGCTACCACACTACAGCCAACATTACCACCGCAAGGTAATCTATTCATTGTCTTTTTGTTTAATTATCTGTTAATGATAAGATGGAAAGAAAAATTATAATAAGTTTATGTATGTATTCACAAAGACCAAAAAATATGGCATGCAATTGAGACTAGTGCGTCCGTTTTATTTATTTACAGACACCATTATAATTTTGTTTTGAAGGGCATTATTAGATAATAACTACATTATGAGAGTTAACATGTATTATTGAACAATGACAAGCAAATTTTCATGCCAATATTGTAGTAAAAAATAATATAATTAATAGAAATGTTTTGAACAGTAATTTTAGTAAACCAATCTATTACTAGTTCATGTTATTTTGCAATTAGTCATTATTTAATAATCCATCATATTGTTAGCTCATACTCAAGTAATTTTGTTCACTTTTTTAAAGCTATTTTGCAAAATGAGGATTTTCCTCAACCAAAATGCACTATTCGAAAACGATTCCAATTGAACCATTAAAAAAAGGTACTAATCGATCAAACTAACAATTTAAAGCCTAATGAATCGATTTTTATGTCTATTTGTTCGAGGTTTAAGCTAAACGTTATTAAATTCGTGTCCAATATAATTTAATAATAATAATAATACCAGCCCTGTATTATTATACTGCCCACTGCTGAACCCGTGTTCAGAAAAAGACTAAGGCCCTCAGTAGAGGAGGCCCGTGCCTCCTCTACTGAGGGCCTTAGTCCACCATGCTGGCCTAGTGTGGGTTGGTAGACTTCGCATACCTTCGAAATCCTTATAAGGAACTTCTCAGGAATGCAGGTTTCCTCATGATGTTTTCCTTCACCGTTAAAGCGAACGATAATTGATAAACAATACACATAACTTCGAAAAGTCAGAGGTGTGTGCCTTGGGTTTCGAACCTCCGGACATTGTCTCGGCAGACCGTTCCATTCCCAACTAGGCTATCGTCCACTTAAATATCAATATCATTTTTAAAAAATATATTTAGTTAGCCAACCAAATCAACAAAAGCTGAATTCTCCTGCGCTTTTTTACACCGCAATAATTTCCGCAAAATAACGCGTACAACCATTCAAAACGATGCAGTGATACAAATAAACTTTTTTAGTTGTATTTTTTATTTTTTTTTAATTGTGAGTGTTTGCATGTACGTATATTCATGTGAGTTGGTCGAGTCAAGACAGTTTTGGGCACATTCAGGATTCTTTTATTTTCAGACGGGCAAGCCGACATGACGTCACAACAACGCAACCTACTGCGCGCTTTGAAATATTTCGCAACTACCCTACAGGCGATAGAGAAGATTCAGTCAGAGAGTGACGTAACTAACATACTCAAATGTGTTGAGCGAACCAAAGATCATCTCCCCGGCCCGCTGACTGTGCAAAAGATAACAAAACTTGATGATTACGTCATGAACGCAGAAATCATCGAAGCGTATTCTCGATTACTGACAGTTATCATCAGAGACCTGCTGCCTCAGTGGCCAGTGTTCAAAGACAAAATTGTCAGCTTGTTCACTATCGAAGACTGTTTCGCTGTCAGCTACGAAACAATTAGCATCTTGTGCGGATACCTGAAAAATGAGACGAATAAATCCGTCCAAGAGTCATTGTCGTATTTCCTACTGAAATATATCAAAAGTGACGCAGTAATAGCAGCCGCTATCGACTGCAGTAGCAACTTGGATATAAAAGAATACGATAAATATCAGCTGCTACATGAATGGGAGAAATACGTGCAGATGCTGGTCACACTGCCCGAGAGGGTTGCCAATAAACTGCAGACTGATACCCCTAAAGATTTTTCTCGAAGTTTCTATTCAACTTTTTTGATTTTTCACATCGTAAGATGCATTGATTTTATGTCTGAATGTAATTTCAATTTAGGTTCACAGTACGATATGTACTACTTATCTTACTTCCTCTCGAAGGTCATTACGAATTATAACATAAATGGCAACTGCGATGCTGTTTATGATTTCACCGACGCGCTGATATCTTGGGCGAGTGACGCAAATGTAGAAAAAACTAGATTTGTCAAAAGAAAACTTATTCAGACTTTACTGAAACACATGAGCCGACCGGCCATAGAGAACTTCGCCTATGTCTTACTAGCGAAGTGTCCTATAGACTACAAAAAAGATCACCAAGTCATCCTGCATATATTGGGCGATAATTTTGACACGAACAACGATTGGAAAGAGATTCTCATTCACAAAATACCGTTTTATTTTATGCCTAGAGACTATAAAAATACGTCGATACCTGAAAACTTCTTGTACTACTTATCGACAACGAAAAATTGTATCGATGTTTTCACAGACCTGTTCGATAGATTGAGCCGAGCGTGGGCGGACGTGAAATTAAACAACACCTCTAATGTCGACCAACACATGTATCTCTCAGAGTTGTTAGTGCTGACCGTAAAATATCGTACGCTGATGTCGATACAAAACAAAATCGGATGGAATTTTATAGAGAGTAAGTCGATATTGTTCAAAGGCATGGGGAAGCATTTGGACGTTTGGTCTCAAGAGTACCGATGTGTGGGCATGGCGACAATAGAGGTCATATTGAAAACGCTCGTCGATATCGATAAAAGCGATAGAGAGGCGGCCCAAAGCCTTAACTTCAAATATGCCGAAATGGGTGAAAGTTGCGTTGAAATACACAGGGTTTTAAAGGAATTGACAACCAGATGTCTCATAGATAAAAAAAGACAAATCCCGCACGGTTCCACAAAGATATTGGGCGTAAAGCGCGTGCTAGATTCGATAGCGATGAAAATTATCGATAGTGAAGACATGCCCTCTACCACAAACACAATAGTCACGTGCGCAGTCAAAGGACCTGAGCAAACTAAAGAAATAGTCAAAGCGATTATATCTGTCAAATTAGATGCTTTAGAAAAAGAGGGGAAGCAGGTAGTGGAAGACCTAGACTCAGACGACGATCTAGAGCCCTACGACATGTCCAACGACGTGTCGGCGAACGCTAAATTCAGACCTACTTTCCTGCGGGAACTGATCGACAATTTAGTCGAAGCGGAGAACGTTGATACGTTCGAAGCGTGTCTCTCCGTCGCTGAGGAAATGGTCACTAAACAAATGAAGGCAGAGAGCCCAAAACTTGCAACGCAGTTGTTAGACATTTTCATACATTTAGAGCCGAAATTTCACGTAGACGGCTTTGAGAGGATCAAATTTAATACTTGCGTGGCGATAGTGTACGCCAAGCCGGCGCAGTGTGCCGAACACTTATGCAAGGAGTTTCATACCGACGTGGGAAGATACTCTATAGCCACGAAAATATATATGTTGGACGTGCTATCGGCAGCTGTAAACAAAATATCGAACATCATGCCCGAAGACGTTGTCAGCACAGCAAAAAGCGAATTGATCAGCAAACAGAATGAGGACGAGAAGTTACCGCCAGAAGAAACCATTCGACGGCGGTTGATAAACAAAACTAAATATTATCATTCCAAGAGGCCGCATCCCTTCGCCAGGGCGAAAATTAACGAATTCTCAAAGGTCGCTGATAGCTTTTTCTACCCCCTAATAGGTGGGTTGGGATACAAACAGCTCACGCTAAGCCATCACAACATGAAGCAAGATATCGATAACATACTCCTGTTTAAATACTTAGCCGTAGTCGGTAATGTCATTTTAGCGTCGAAAAATTGTCCAAAATGTTCGAAATACTGTTGGGAGATACTTCAAATGTTACTGTATCTTCGATATACCCCAGATCCCAAGCTAAAGTCTTGCGTCATATCCCTTCTCGCATCGGTTATTCTGGCATTACCACCTTACATACTGAAAACGGAATTTTTCGACACTCTAATCGAATTTCGGTCGTGGTTAGTAGATTGTTTATCGAATTTCGATTTAACGATGCAGACGAGCGGTGCTAAGTCTGAGTTGGCGGTGTTCGCGGGACAAGTTCTAGGACTGATTGAGAAGACGTTGTCCGATTTTGACTGAGGTTGTGTTAAATGGCGTGACATGGGTTCGCAGTATTGACATTAGATATTCGTATTTGATGGTATCGATTCTCGAAAGGTATCTGCAAATGTCAACAATAACGATTAAGTATCGATAGGCAATTGAATTCAAACTCGAATGAAAATGTTATAAAATTGAATTACATAAAATAATGCAAACGGATGTCAACGTCTAGTGTCGATATCTTTCTAATCGAACGTGTGCATATCGATTAATATTGTAACCATAGGGGTGAAGTCACCCCTATAGTGGGTTTAGTTAAAAGTTCCTTTCAGTTTTCACAAACTGTGATATTAGGTGGCTAATATCGAGAACGAAATTCGTAGGTAATTGTCTACCAACCCATATTGCATATGCATGGTGGTTTCAATAGTAGAAGGCTGAAGCAACTGAATGAATACACTGGAATTTCACGTAAAAATCTCCATCTCTGGTTAATCTTTGAATTTAACGAAAGAGGTAATTATGTTGAGAATCCTGGATGAAAGTCAGTTGAAAACATGCGCGACAAAAAAAAATTTAGTACACACTTCTATGACTTACTGTAACGCCGGTAAATTGCTTTTCTTCACTGATTTACTTAGTAATTAAGAAATATAAATATTGATTTTAATCAATGTGATTGATCTTTGCTTTTAAAAACTGCCAAATTTGTCTTAGCACCTTTGGTATTTACCTCTTATCAATATGGCCTTGTTAGGCAGCACAAGTTAGGTTTATGTGTCCGTATTCCAACGTAATGACTTGTATTTGTCACAATATGTAATTATAATATAAATTAATTGAGAGAGGTTTCGATTCGTTTATATTACAGCGTGAGCGTATAAATCTAAATCTAGACTGTGGGATAATGAAGAATTGAGTTTTCTAAAACCAAGGCCATGCAATTTAAGGTTGCGAGTTTATCGAAATGTTTGCTTGTTTGAAAGACTTGCTGGGATTAGAATATAGTATGAACAACATGTCAAGTAAATATAATAATAATAATATTGGTACAAAACACGCATTAAAAATACAATAGATAGGTATAATAGATAGTTGCTAACTGCCGTAGTTGGTGAATCTGTGTCGACTGTTAACTGTAACAGCGCCAAAATTAATAGTAATAATAAAGGAGGTAAAAGATACAAAAAAAAAAATAACAAAGAAGAGTATGGATGTGTGTGACAGTAAAATAAACTGCATACACATTCTGCGTCTCTGGGCAGACGAATGATAGCTGGTGCGAGGGAATACGATTAATAGTTGAAGACATTATAATCGTCTTCAGCGCAAGCAGTCATAGTCTATACAATGAACAGACTGACAAAAATGAAACACGGAGCTGCTCAAGCCGTTGCGTGGTTCTTCGACCTTATGTTAACGCTTACAATGTTAAGTTTCTGCTATCGATATAATGATCTTGAATGATACTCGTCGATGATCCATAGATACCTCTTTTATTCAACGGATAGTTTCAATAAAAGATCTCAATTTTAATCTTGTATCTCATGCCGAGTATAAACTAAATAAAATCACTCATTTCTTAGCATATCGAAAAAACCCCTTATTGGTCTATTTCCGCTATGGATCGGAAACATACGTTGGAATCGGTTATTGAAAGAATTCTAAGCTTAATGGAAAGATGCTTACAATCCCAGGATGCTGTGTTGTGCTAGATTTTATTATCTTCTACGTATATATTAATTCGTTAAGAAAAAAACTAAGCACGTTCCGCTCACTCCGATCGTGTGGCAAGATTACACCTTATATATGCAATCTTTCAATAATACATCCGAGAAATTTAAGACGAGTACCAAAAGTAATAGTGGTGATTGATCACTGCACTGTGGGCTAGGACGTGAAAAAAAAACACGATGCGTCTCCGCTTCGTTTTATTGTGATTAGTTGAGAGACTGACGTATCGGTCTCTCGATCAATCACAAACAGGAAAATACCGATACGTCAGTCACTCAACCAATCACAATAAATTTTTTCACGACCTAGCTCCACTGGCCTTTAAAGCGTGACGAATTTGACAAACTAATACTTCTATCTAACATAGGTTCTAGCTGTGCTAAGATTATATGCATTTAAGAGATATCTGTGCTATTTTTGTGTATATTTGACAGTGTAAGTAGATATGAAGAGACATCACTATGGGATGTGTCGAAATTCTGGAAACAAAATATGTACCTACTTATTTTTATTGTCTGTTATTAACAGTCGAGTTAAATAAAATGAAAAGTGTATAGTTAATTGTTTATTTTTTGTCTGGATAAAGATTTTGTTTTTATAATTTCTATGATATTGTTGAGATGTCCGTCCCGCAGTGATGTCTGAAGTGATTAGCTCTAACACACTGTGTATAAACATGTATTCACCCACCGTCTCGAATAAAGCGTATTCAACAATTTGTGTTTTATTAATATATCTCCAGATTCAAAGAAAAAAAGCCTTATTTGCTTATACAACCTGCCTTTTTACATGTAACCATGACAAGTATAGACATACTGCTTATCTATATATATAAAATTCTCGTGTCACAGTTTTCGTTGCCATACTCCTCCGAAACGGCTTGACCGATTTTGATGAAATTTTTTGTGCTTATCCGGTATCTATGAGAATCGGCCAACATCTATTTTTCATCCCCCCAAATGTTAAGGGTGGACCACCCCTAAATTTTTTTTTTATTTTTCAGACAAAATTTTTTGTTTTAATTTTTTTATGATACAGCATACAAAAATACCTACAACCCTAAATTTTCACCCCTCTACGATCAACCCTTATTTTTTAATAGCCATTTTAGTTTCTAGAAATTGCTAGGAAATTATTTATATGGCAAAACAACGTTTGCCGGGTCAGCTAGTATTTTATATATTCAAGAAGGCCTCTGAGTTACAAAAAGGTGTTTGTAAGCAGATATAAAAAAAACAGCTTTTCATTATTTGGCATTACATAGCTTCCTTGTTCAGAAAAACGTCTCTTATGTATTCAGAAATATTATACAAGGAAAAATCCACAGGTATCCAACCGACACCAGTGAGCCTCCTGCAACCACTGACCAATAACCAGCAACCACAGCCAGCTAACTCAAAACCGACCACAAAACTAGGCGCCACGTGGGCCGACACAACGGGAGCGATCAACATCAACGTGGACAACCTCCTCGCGCCACGATCGCCGAAGAATGCGCCGGCGCCCTCCATCAACCAGCTGAAGTCGAGCCCCGCCAGCCCGGCGCATGCTCCCGCACACGGGTTCGGTTACACTGGACCCCTAAACAACGCACCGCCCCTTAATATCAACAACAATGTTATGCGACCCCAGTATAATCACAACTTCCTTCAATGATATAAGTATCTGGCAGATGCATGCCACGTGTAATTTAGATTCGGTTTTGGAGCAATGTTTGTTCGAAATGTATAAGGGTTGAACGAGAATTACAGGGTGAAAATATCGGAATTTTGATTGAGAAATGTTCGAAAAAAATAGCAGAGAATAGCATTAATTGCTAAGAGGATGCGATTCTGTCTCCAAGGCAGACCTGGGGGCTTAGAGTGTGAAAAAAAATCACGATGCGTCTCCGCTTTGTTTTATTGTGATTGGTAGAGAGACTGACGTATCGGTATTTTGATGTTTGTGATTGATCGAGAGACCGATACGTCAGAGTCTCAACCAATCGCAATAAAACGAAGCGGAGACGCATCGTGTTTTGTTTTCACATTCTAAGCCCCTGACATTTTGATCTTAGGAGTCATCGTTGTATCTCTGTAAGTATTACAGAAGGCATTAACCAAATGTGGTTGATAAAAGACTTACCTCTCATTAGTGTTAGAGTCCGACAGGTGTAGTACAAGTTATATTAATGGATTCACATTACAAAAACAAAAATTCTTTAATACGTTTTTATGAAAATTTTGCATTAGCTTACAGTCTGTTTTTCTTTTAATTAGAGTTTCGATTGTTTTCACCCTTCCATACAGTAGGTACATCTTTAAAGTTACAAACACTGTACTGTTTTCTGGGAATATTAAGTTTTATTTTAGACAAAAATCTTTGATAAGTTGGGCAGTTACATTTTTTTGACACTACTTATTGTTTGTTAGTTTCTACTCTTCAATAATGTCATATTCAGACGTCGTATAAATTTCTCTATAATTTCTGTTATTCTAGCCTATGACAATTTATTTCTAAACTTCCAATATTCCCATCAAATTGCTCAAATAACATGAAAGAAAGTATTTAAAGATCCTCCGCATACCGGTGCCATTATAAACAATAACATTCACAAAACATCTGCTCCAAATCCTATGTATATACATAATGTAGATAAGGAGGGGACGGTTGTACCGCGGGCAGACCATACACAACCATACACTGGCATTTAGCTCACATTTGGACACATACTGTTAAGTTAGCGATACAAGTCGATGTTTCATACAACGTCACAGCAATAAAGAAGTGTTTGGGTGTGTAGTGATGATTGGACTAAATCTGCAAGTTAGTCGACTATTTGACAGAATTAAAATTAATGTTATCTTATTGAGTCAAAGAATAAACGCATAAATTAGTATTGTCGATATTAATGGGTCGTGATACTGTAAAAGAAAACAAAAAACATAACACACTCAGTCTCATACAATTCATGCATTTAAATATCACAGCTTCTAGAAGTTTATAATAAAATATGGTCTGCCAGCGGATGTTTTATACTATTTGATATTAGATACATGTCAGGGTACCGTAGGACGCGGCGGAACCTCGCGGAACCCCCGCACCGATGCATGGTGCATATCATATCGCATGATATTATCATTATTGTAAAATCACATTATGCCAATAATTTACCAATGGAGGTTTACATGGAGGTTAACAAAAAATCTTCGGCTTGAGTCGTTGTTCGGGTTCATAAAAAGTTACGAAAATATTAGTTTCTTTTTTTATAATTATATCATGAAAACACGTTTCTAAATGTACCTATTCGATTTAAAAAAAATATATAATAATCTTGGAGATAATTCGTTACTTTTTATAACTCGGGCTGAGGGAAAATCGCAGTTGTAGATTTTTTTATTAAAATTGACACAGCTCTCGATCGAATTATTGTTAAAAAAAGTTCTGCTGGAAAATTAAAACCGCTTTTAAAAGTAGAAAATATCCACATTGTGACAATAAATGTTAACTGCAATAAACAATGTATACCAAATTTTCTTTTACTGGTGAAAGGGTACTTGATGTTTTGTACCCAGCTATTCACGTTGAAAACCCTCAGGGATTCAATCTGGGGTGAGCAGTAAAGGAAAGAAAGCCGGCATATTGGCGACCATTGTGACGTCACTCCTGTCAGTACTGGACTACACTGTACTTTACCTAGATGCAGTGTACTTTGTTGTAAGAAAAAGTTTACTTACAAAATGTATCAATACATCTATTATTGGATTTAAGTTTCAATTATAAATTAGGCATGTTTCTTTTTGTACAAACTTCGTTTTTCTGTTCGGTATTTCTACATATTGAGATTTTTAGGCGGATATAAATAGTATGAATGAATTTATTATTTTACATAATTCTTAGCTGAAGGCTTCAAGTATGTATTTTTTACATAGCATACGGCAATAATAATATAGAGATTCAATGTAAAACTAACGCGACGGTGAAATTATTTTACAATATGAATTATCGATAAATTACTTTAAACATTGTCGTCGATTGTCAACAGTACTTTGGAGTTTTATGTATTTTCTAAGTCTTAATTGAATGTTTCATAAATTTTACCTTATTATGTACTAACGGAATTATGTTAACTAGATTTTTAGATAATATATTTCATTGTGAATATAATAATGATTATTCTCGTAGTGATTCGATTTTTATTACCTGACTTTTAATATAAACATAAAGTAAACCCTCGTGTAAAACAGTTTTTCATAATTTGTGTTTCATATTATACAATATTATCAATTATCTAGGGCAGGTAATAAAAAGGACTCATAAAATTACTTGCGGCAATTATTTTTTCTACTTACATCATATTATGTTAAAATGGAATTGAATATCAAGCCATACAACAAATGAATTTATCGTGAGGAAACAAGCACTGATATAACACAATATAACACAACGGACTTATAACGGATTTGCAATTAATGTTAATAATCAAGCCTTGAATACACATGTTACTGAAGCATGCTTGTTTATCAGCGCCTTTTGTACAAATAGCTAGACAATTGCCGATTACACTAGCGACAATATTTCAATAATTATATACAATGACAATATTTCAATAATACTCGCCGCAGATCTTTCAAGCTTCAAACTTTGCAGAAGTCAGCTTGCTGTCATTGTTTACACTGTAAAAATTGCGTAAGTTAACTTCTGCAAGTTTTCTTGCTAATCTGAAACTTGATTAAAGACACATAGTAATACATAGGATAAGCGTCTCAACCAGTTTCTTCAGGATCAGTAAACGTAAATTTAGCAGCTACACTACAAGTAAACCATTTCGGAACCCGACATGATGTGACAATAAATCGAGCATGCTTTTGTACTAAACATGTGTATTCTAAGTATTATACAATAATACATACTAGTGTAGCGGTGATATCGATAATCTTCATCGATTCTGAATAAGGCAGTGTTAACTGGTTGTTCAGATAGAATATTTTTATACCCGCTTCAGGTAGTGGACCTGCCGACCCCGCGGGGGCGGTGTCGTGAATGTCGTGGTAGTGTCAAATTTAGATACGTTGTTATAGTAGTTTTTAAGAGGGGCTATGGGGGTTGAATTTGGTCGGTGAGTAAAAGAAATAGTGGATAGATTTGCTAATATTTGTCTTTACGTAGTGTCGATATTTTTTTTTTAATATAACTTCTAGAAACTCTTGCATAATGGTGTGATCCTATCTATCTTATAGAAATACATCTACAATATTCTTTTAAAATGAATGGATTATAATAAATCAGCGGGTTAGAAATTACTTTTCAAATGAAAAGCAAAAACGATCCTTATATAAACATGGCCACAATCCACCCCCATAGTCATAAAAGAAAATGAAATTTTGAATGGAAAAATGTGGGTATACTGAAATTAGGATTAATCTAACCGTACTTAAATTGATTCCAAACGATTGTTTTAAGACCCCCTTAACCTTTAATTTGTGTAGTCTCTTTCACTCTTGTCTGTTATCATGATGATGAGTCTCTTTCACTCTTTAATTATTTTACGTAAGAAAGAAAGAGAGCATTAATTGTAACACTGATAACTTTGTGTAAGGGACAATAACTTTTTCTTTGTGCATTTAACTTCATTCCGGTAATCGATAAAATTGGTGTTGTATGTTTTCAAAAGGACGCTTGCAGTTTTTTTATTTTATATTGAAAAAACAATAGTTTCTTTTTTAAAAGAAAATTTCCAATATATTTATTTTTGCTGTGACGGCGGTGAATATCGTTTTACATACGCGTTTATCGATATCGATAAAATTAAATTCTTCAGTAATCGCTTGCGTTGTGAATTTGCAGCTATACTTTATTTTTCTAATTACAGCTAGATATATTAAACAAATTATATGCAAATGTAATTAATATAAGTTCAGAAACGTTAAAATATGTTTATATTTTGAATTTATGCCAGATAATAGTAATTATTTTAATTTCATTTATGACTTGTAAAGTACGTAATATAGAAAATATTTAAGTTCAAATTCTATCACATCTTTGTATTCACACATATAGTTTATCATTTAGTTATACGTTATTGAGTGTTATTCTTATGAATAAAATAGTGCGGAATTAAGTGCAAAACTACACTTTAGTGCTGTATATTTAGATTCGTAAATCGCATATGACGTGACGGATAGGAATGAAATCGTATTTGGGACCAAAGCTCAATAGGGGGTATCAAAATTATTATGTATTCGGACCGCGCAGGAATCGATCTGCACTTCATATGCGATGTGCGGCTGTCTTAGAGTTAGAAACAGTGCTCATGTAATTTTGGTGCCTAGGTTTTGTTCATCCGTAGATATAGGATAAGTTCCATGCAAGTGTTAAAGGCTACTTCAGGAAATATATCGACAAATGCACGTGATATTGATGAAAAACTATCTGCGGTTCAAGGATTTTAATATGGGGATTTTATTCGATACATGAAGTTTGTTGGATTTTACTTATAGGCCAATTTTATTTATAAATTCAATATTTGCTCTTCATTCGAGAAAACATTTCCAGTTTATACGGTATTATCCGAGCTAGCTAAATTAAGTTTATAGATATAATTCGTCAACCTAAAGTAGCCTTTATTCACTTGCTGATAAGGCTTATGTTGCCCGGGCTTTAACTAACGTGACAACTTCTGTTCTACTTAGTTCTACAATGGGAAAAAGTTTTCCTACACAAGGACAATCGGCCTAGCCCGGTTGATTTTAAATCTTAACCGACTTCAAACTATAAATATTTCTTTTTTGTCTATATAAAATCGTTTATATCATTGTAAATATTATTTTATATTTTCAAAGTTCTTCCATTATTTTTTCCAAATGGAGATTTGAAAGCAATAAAGATTATTTTTTAATTAGTTTTAACGTCGATTTTATGAAAGATTAATTAATGTTCATCGTATCGTCTATTACTCGCACAAGTATTGTTTTATGTACCGAGAGTTATTTTAATATCCAAACTATCTTGTTTACACTGAGCAACATTTCTAGGGGCATCCCCCCTACAAAGGTCCGTATGGGCATGTAAGTTCATAATTTTGGCATTGTGGGTAGTTAATGTGCTGACCTACTGTAATAAGAATGCCACATAAAGTATTTTACAAGTAATGTTGTTGAGTGAAATAGAGATGGTTTCATTA
The DNA here is from genome assembly GCA_949316025.1 of Lapara coniferarum. NCBI lineage: Eukaryota > Metazoa > Arthropoda > Insecta > Lepidoptera > Sphingidae > Lapara > Lapara coniferarum. Next base: position 928,270 of record OX438921.1, read on the forward strand.
TTGTATCGTGTTTAGCGCTCTCGGCGTACAGTATCGAGTTATTGTGTAAGGAAGCAGTTGGTGCTGCTGGAAATATTAATAAACGTAATTATTACCTGATGTGTTGTCTTATTCACCTCAAAAAAAGCTTGGACTTTTATCTGCTGTATTAATCAATACGTGCCATGCCCGTTTTGATCAATTTTAACGAAGTTTGAACCACTTTTAAAACTAAATGACTAGTAAATACATGGTGCTAAAATGATTACGCTTCCTGGCTTTTATCCGCAAATTTGTTCATCTTTATAGGTGGGTGTTTTCTTGAATGATCTAAATGACATTTGTATTAAACATAGTATAAATAAAAAAAAATATAAAGTCATTAATTTATTTGTGAAATAATTGAGCGCGTATAAAAACTAAGCTTTCGAATCAGTAAAATTATTGTAAAAGTTACAATTGTAATTCTTAAATTGCTAAATCATAATCGCATTACATTTCATATACTTAAAGAAATTAATAAAGCTATGTTTCGCGGACGGGTGCAGCGCGCTGCGTTGCTCACAAAATTTGAAAAACAGGGGTTAGAATGTGAAAAAAAAGACACGATGCGCCTCCGCTTCGTTTTATTGTGATTGGTTGAGAGACTGACGTATCGTTCTCTCGTTCAATCACAAACATCAAAATACCGATACGTCAGTCTCTCAACCAATCACAATAAAACGAAGCGGAGACGCATCGTGTCTTTTTTTCACATTTTAACCCCACTGTTGTGCAAGCAAAGTCATGAATCAAGCCACTTTCATCGAATTTAGACAATCTAAGTTTGATCGGACAAATCCTATTGACCTTTTACATAGATCTGCCTTGCATTTTAAACATACGAGAAGTTGCTACGACCGGATGGTACTAATCGGTCCGATACATCGTTACCCATGTTGGAGAAAATTGTATGTACAGCTTGAATAGTACCTACCGATCGTTACAAATAGTTATAAACCATGCATTGCACATTACATGACATCGATTAGTAGTATTGCAACTCGCGCTAACACGACGCCCGCTTAATACGAAGATTAATATCGAATAAAAATTTCACATTACCGCAATCAATAATACTTTTTTTGTATTTAAATAAAATCAGTCTTATTAATACATACGATAAAACACAAGTGGAATTTTTATTAAAATAATACTATGGAATGAATTATCATATTTGCGAGAGAGCTGCACAAAACCATATTTTGCAATAGTTTGCGAGGGAGTTATAAACGAACTCAACATGGAGCACGCTCGTTACTAAGCCATAAATTATCTGAAATATAGACCGCTTAAAAAAAAAGAAAATGCGACACTGATATCTGAACACAAAAAACGGAAAAATGTATTACACGGTATCAGATTTTATCAGTGTGGCACTGTAAAGGCTTTTATAGACATAAGTATAATATTTTACCTCGCATTTAACTCGAGCTTCTATTTGAATTTCGTTGAAACCTCAATACGTCCCATAATGCGGTCTCTATTGAAGGTAATTTAAGAGTATAATTATTAAAAGCACGCAAAAACGAGTTATCGATGAAAAACTAAGCAAAATTGGCGCTAATAATTAATTAATAGTAGGTATTACAATGGGTTTACCGCTTATCTAAGATCGCTTAGCACTTGTTGAATAATTAAATCTTAACTGCCAACAAATTAAGCTTATAGAAAAAAAAACTTAAAGCAAAAGCTGCACTGGACCAATCACAGACGGAAAAAAGGACAAGTCAGTGACCAGCATAATATAAAAATATATTTTGATGTTCCTTAAACCACCACTCTCCGTGCAGAGTGCGACAAATGGCAAGACCAATGATCATACAAACTGGCGAAATTAACCATCTTAATATCCACAGATCGAACTTGAATAAAACACTATTAGGGGCCCGACAAAATGCCTACCTCCAGTCGTTAACGCTAACAACAAAAAATATGGCAATGCATGTATATACAATCCCATATCCCAGTGATAAGTCTTTCGCTAGTATTCGCAAAGACATCATTATGTCATTCCCGTACATTATATTAGCGCTAAAGAAAGTAGAAAGGCAGCCACAGGAGTAAGTTATGTGAGCGTTGCGAAACTTTATTCTGAATGGTCCATCTCAGCGACTTATCCGGAAATATGGCGGCACCGTTTATTAATTTCGACCAATAAATAGCAACTGAAAACTCTGACGACCAACATCTTGATTCTTGAGGAAGGTTATTTGAAATTTAAGTAGAAACATATTTAGTTCAGGATTGGTTTGTGGTGCCATTGTTCCCCTGCACGGCTGTGTGGTCACGTTATTAATCGTTATTTCGGTTACAACTCAACATGGTTCTATACATAACTATTTCAAAGTGTTTTGAGTACAAAATATGTATACTAGAGTAGGATATTCTCAAAAATATTTATTTTTGTTTATAGGCAGATACACCAGATGTAAAAACTTATCGTATTTTAAATGTATAAAATGCTTACATATTATATTCAGCACAGTAGTGTGCAAGCATTATTCAGTTCTAGTTAGAAGCACTGTGTGGTGTAGCACTAAGAAACCTAAAGTGTCTCAGGTTGATGAATGTAGTGCATACGTTCTGTATAGTGAACTAGTCTTCTGTATACTGCATTCAGTTATATATATTATTAATTTATTAAAATTGTTCACATAATAGGTACTTAAAATTAAATTCCCAGATCATAATATTCGAGTTATATTAATAGCTACAGTATGGATGGATTATTTTTGTAATTAAAATTAATAAGATAGTTACTGTTTGTAAAACGATTAAAATATCGATCTTTTATCGATATAAAATATAGACACCAGCTTTAGTGATGTCAAAATGTGTTACAAAAATCCTTTCACTTATTATAAGTGTTTTAATAAATCAAGCCATTGTAATTTTATCATAAAACATGACAAATAGCTATCAGTTAATAAACTGAAAAATAATCTAACTAATTGGACTTTCTTGTGTATTTGGGAATATTAAAAAGATGCACATTAGGAACCTTAGATTATATGCCATAAATATGGATAGAACATTTTAAAGAGAATCTACAACTGTTAATAAATTAATACAACCTTGTTAGTGTTCACATATTTTCATGCCTTCCAATTAAATAATCACGAATATGTAAAATCTCCGTAAATATTTCTTTTTAATGTTTTTTATATTAGTAATAGCGTAACCTATATAGATGTGATCAAACAAGAATATTTTTCGATATCGATATTATTCAAGATTCGTATGTATAAACGAATAATTTATTGTTTAATTTAGGTCCAATAATCCTAAGATTACCTTTTAATAACGACCCAACATGTAACGTTAAAACTATCCACAACACATTTTTATCAACATTACGTTTTATAAAAAGGTTAAAAATAATACGTTTAATTAAATTAATTGGAATTAGTAATTTCATACATCAATTTGTTCTGTAAAAGCGGATTTAAAATCAATTATAATTAATCTTAAAATGAAAATAATCACTGGAATTGACTTATACTAATTCTAAATTCTATATTTATCGCGATTTGTGCTAGCAACATTATTTTTTTTTTAATTTCAACAACCGGCACGTTTCAAGGCACGAATACACGGACAATTTAATTTTTATTATTAGACGAATTGACCACGCCTTATCGAGTCTAGTGCGGGCACAGTTTATCGATATTTGGACCTTAAGATCTCATTTGAATACTGTTATAACAATTTAGACAAAAACAGCACAAGAAAAAGCAGTGAAAACAGCAATAAGCATGCGAGCGTGTTGTGTCAGTTACTCGGTTCTTGAGATTCTAAAGACGATTGCTATAACAGCATCGAGTAAATGTGACCTCATGGAATCCAAACGTAGACGAGGCCAATCTGTTGCAAGACCATGCGATTTTGACCTTTAGTTATATAAAAAAATCTAAACATCAAAATCTTATGACCGTGGTACAACCTCACGCCAAGCGTCACCTAACCTCCTGCCAATAGATTGATAACTTTTAGTTTGTGCATAAAGTGTGTTACTGGACATAGTATATTGTGTTAGAGTCAGTTGAGGTTGAGGTCCTCCTTGAGCGCGTACATGACGCTTTCGTCGAAGGTGGCTGCCACTGTGTAGTTCTTCGACAGCAGGAATTCTGTCGTCTTGTTACGGACAATGGGGTCCGTGAACAGGATTTCAATGTTCTGCGAAAAAGTCACCATAATAATATCAACTGAGAGTTTTTGTGTTAATAGTAATTTGGCATCTTATGAGCTTGCAGCTTAAAAGCGGCGTCGGCCTAGTAGGGAATGGAACGGACTGCCGAGACGAATGTCCGCGGGTTCAAAACCCAAGGGCACACACCTCTGAGTATTTCTAAACAAAAGTTATGTGTGAATTGTTTGTAAATTGTCGCTCAGTGAAGGAAAACATCGTGAGGAAACCTGTATACCTGTGAAGTTCTCTGAATTTCGAAGGTATGTCAAGTCTGCCAACCCGCACTAGGCCAGCGTGGTAGACTAAGGCCTTAACCCCTCTCAGTAGTCGAGGAGGCCCGTGCTCAGCAGTGGGAAGTATATAATACAGGGCTGGTATGGTTATGGTATGGAGCGTGTAGGTCAAACGATTCGCTGGTCGTAGGATAAGTATATATTTTGTCCGGATAGCGATGATCGTATACTGCACAAGGTATATTCGCCATATTGGGCCATGTGACAAGTTTTTTTTATTGCATGAATGACGAGGCGATCATGCCGTTCGCCTGATGGTAAGCGATACGACCATCCATAAACAGTAGCAACACCATACAGCACATTGAGTTACAAAGTACTGTGTGGCACTGCATTCCACTGCGCTCGTCATCCTGAGGCATAAGACGTTGAGTCTAATTATGTCCTGTAGTTAGACTGGCTACAACGTCCTTCAAACCTAAACACAACAGTGCATGAACACTGCTGCTTGGCGGTAGACATTGCGGTGGTACCAATCCAGAGAGACTCTAATATATGAGAGAGACCTACAAAAGCATGTTTCTGGTTCCACCATACCAGCCTTGTTTTATATAATGCCCACTGCTGAGTATGGGCTTCCTTTACAACTGAAAGTGTTTAGGCTTTAGTTCATCACGCTGGCCTAGTGCAGGTTGATGGATTTCGCATACCTTCGAAATTCTTATAGAAAATTTCTTAAGTACGCAGGGTTCCTCATGGTGTTTTTTCTTCACCGTTAAAGCCAGTCATAATTCACAAAGAATACACACAACGTTTTTTTTTAGAGAAAATTCAGCCAGTTGTTCTGGGATCACATGTGTATATTCGGTTCAAAGGGCGAGTGATAGTCATGTATAGTTATCCGATATTTTATCTGCATCGCATTTTGCGTAACAGATCCGATATCTTCAGTTGCACTGAGGTCATTTTGCTGATGAAAATGCAAAACTGACTTTTAAAAATAAGAAATATTGAAGTGTTTGTGTGTATGTGTGTGTTTGTACCTGTAGATGCAGGTCGCCGTCGCCGAAGGGTAGGTGTGTGAGGGCGGGCAGGGCTGCGGGTCCGGCCAGCAGCAGCAGGCGGGCTTGTGTGGCCCCCGCCGCCAGCAGCACCGTGTACAGCGGCAGGCACAGCACGCGCGACCGGAACAGACCCGCGGCGCCGTCACTGTCCGGGTACATCACCTCGCGCGGGTGGTCGGCGCCGCTGAGGCACGCGTGGAGCGCCCGGGCTGCGCCCCGGAGTGCGAGGTAGTCCCGCGGGGCGGCGCGCACCACCGCGCCCTCCCACCCGCGCGCCGCCTCCAGGTACAGCGTGCTCGGGGCCCGCGCCCCCGTCGGCAGGAACTCCACGAACGTCGCGTTGTACTGTACATACAACATAACTTGACCAAGCCTTATACAATGTACTAATGAAACCCACAACAGTTAATCAATATTTAGATCTTAGGATTTCATTTAATTGTTGTTATAACATATGATTACATAAAAGAAGTAGCATAACACAAAAAAGAGCATAATAAACTAACGTAAATTATAAAATAAAGACACCTTAAGAGCCTATGTGAAAAACATATGGAATCGTGATGGGCGTGACATAGCGTATTTCAAATGCGAGGCGCCGCACGGCCCCGCTGAGATAGATCGCGCGCCTCGGCCCTCGTCGCATCGCGTCTATGCCACAGGTCGTTGCACTCAAGCCCGCGAAAAGATCGTCATTGCAAATGCATGTCTGTGTTGTAATTATTATAGTTATTATAATTTCTAATAAATTTATCCTACTAATATTATAAAGGCGAAAGTTTGTAAGAATGTATGGATGTTTGGATGTTTGGATGTATGGATGTAAGGATGTTTGTTCCTCTTTCACGCAAAAACTACTGAACGGATTTCGATGAAATTTGGCACACGGGTAGATCATGTCCTGGATTAACACATAGGCTATACGACTTTTTATCCCGGGAAAATATAAACCGGGACTTTTATCCCGGAAAAACTTTTAATTGCGGGCGGAGCCGCGGGAAAAAGCTAGTAACTTATAAAACATAGAATTTATTTTAATTCGTTTATAGAACCATTATTATGTCACTATTATCAACCTAATTACTTGAACATTATGTAAAATGACATTGTAAGTTATCTAAACTCATCGAAAGTATTATTCACTTATAGTTGACTTTTGTTGACAAGATAAAATTTGGTGTGGTGGTAGGTTCGAGTCTTACCCCTACGTAGGTCTGTATATAGGTAAAAAGCAAAGCATTATGAAACTTCTATAATATGTTTTAAATTATATTTTGCTTTGCTTTGATTTATTCTTGTGGACTTTTCTAACTTTGGTGGACATAAAATAAATAATAATACAATAAATGCAGTCACTATTTTTCGGCCCGACTCGGGATTCGAACCCGGGACCTCAGCACAATAGGCGTATCGTGTGTGCAACTACGCCTTGGAGGCAGTCAAACATAGCATCACACCTTTTCTCCTCACATTTCGTTAGCTATTTTAGGTCTTATCAAATAGGAGACGAGCTTATTGCCACATACCGGGCCCAATTCAACAGACCGAGTTAATACTGGACAGAAAAAAATAGTATTTGCCCGACGCGGGATTCGAACCCGAGACCTCAGCGTGGAGGCCGTACCGGGCACGTAATACAACTACGAGTTGCGACATCAAGGAAGTTTCGACAAGTCATTCACGATGAAACTTCTTCCCTGGAATGTCAGGTCTATTTTACGTAAATGATGCTTCACTCTATTGCCACCATACAATTTAAAAATCGAATTTTGTATGTAAAGGATGTTCGAAATTTATGCAATGCAATAAAATTACATAGCTTGATATGAAGATTGATTACATTATTATGGTTGAATAGTCACTATATAGGATATAAATGTTACAAATGTTGAAGGCGGCCGCTACCTATCTAGATAATTTTTAATTTGAACTGTATGTAATTTGGGGTAAGAAAAATATAGCAAGGTCATTCTTACTACGCGGGTACTTATGCTTATAGAAAATTTAAAATGTTAATTACTTACAATTTTTCAAATATTTTTGATATTTTGTACAGAAGAATAGACTGATGTTTACTGCAACAGCTACTTCTTCAATTCTAAGGCATTTGTTTTTGTTTTGCAATATAACAAAGCTCCTATATCCTTATTGAACTGAATGAAAAATAATGATGGCCATATTTTAAAAGCAGACGGGAAAAACTTCATAGAACTTTGGGCTTAGTGTTACAGAGATAATTTATGCATTATTTTATAGTTATATTAGAACTATTTCCAAATGAGAAAGAAAAATCTGTCTGTCCAATGGGAGTAAAGAAATAACCGCTGTAGAGTAGAGCTTCTAAATCATTTTTCGGTGAATAACTTTTTTTTACCTGATGACATAAGATGTTCACAGTACCTAACCATTGCCCATTGGATTGCCCTATTGAATAGTGAACAGAGCTAGCTTAGACAATAACCAGAATTGAACATATCACATGGAATCGACGAGGACTGATATAAATATATAATGGCTCATTTACACTCTCGCGCGAGTGGTACGCCGAACACAATACGAGCCACGAGGCGAGGTGTGAAGCTAGAGTGTTAGTGAGTCAATAATGTATTTCAATTTGACATTACGTCGGGAGCGCTGAACAAAGTTGCCAGTAAAATAGAATAATATCGACCAATATTAAATATCCCAAAAAATGAAAATGTCTTTTTAGTTTAATTTCTAAAATACCTATAGTTTTTAATTCTTATTCTTTTTCAGCCTTTAAAAGGCTACTATTGCACATAGGTCTCCTCCAAAGAATTATTAATACTATTATGTCAATATTATTCTTGTTATACATGCTTGGTATTCTTTGAGTATGTAACCAACGCTCTAAGTTGGTGCTAGCGCCGTGTGTAATATTACACGAACCACTTGGTGCCACTTTTCACCTTTCTATAACTCAAAACCTATTTAATGTAAACACATAAAATTGTGTGAGTTTAATTATATCTATAAGACATCTAGAAGCCCAAATTTCATGAAGCGCGCTCAAACGGTTATAAAGATATGAAGGTCAAAATCGTAAATGTTTGTACTGACTGACAGACTTATAGTATCTAAACCTAACCTACTTCCAGATGACCTAGAAGGATGAAATTTGGAATCCAGCTCGGTAATTATGTGTAAGCGTAAGAAAAAATCTAAAAATAAAAAAAGTTAAAAAATACAGGGGTCCACATAAAAAAAAAATATTTTTAATGGTAGCGTTGGAACCGTTACAAGCAAATATTTGAAACAATCCCAATATATGTTTTATTATATTTGCTTTATAACAGAAATATAAAGATAAAGTTAAGCCAAAACATTTGTGGTGTCCCCATAAAAAAACACTTGTAATACGCGCTAAACAGCCGGCCAACGGTGTGTCGTCGACGGCGCGCGGCGCGCGGCACCAAACAACTCAATATCTACCTAGTTTTCTTTACAAAAAGTAATGATATCCCACCAAAAACATAAATGTAAAAGATCTCACATTTGTAAATACCAGCAACTATTATAGGTATTCAATAAAGCAAACAAATAGAATTTAATACTTGTTCATAATGTTATTTTGTTCCTATAAATACATATTTAGATTTTGCATAAAACTTGGCACACATTTAGATCTCCATTTCTCTTCTCCGTCCAACTTTGATAGGACGACTAAAGACATTACAATTAAAGACCTTTCTTCCTGCCAAACTCCCGATTGTTCCCCATTAGTCTTCAAACCATTTGCTGCTTGTGATGTTAAGAAGAGTATCATGTCGATCACTTCTAATGCCGTTGGAAGCGACTGTATCGGACGTAACATGATTCTTCCTATCCTCGACGAAGTCCTCCCCATAATTTGCCATATATTAAACCATTCCGTATCCAGTGGTATTTTTCCTACTGCTTGGAAAGATGCCCAAATCATCCCTCTCCCTAAAAAACCTAATCCATCTACCTACTCTGATTTTCGTCCTATATCTATCCTACCTTTCCTCTCTAAAGTTCTAGAACGTTTAATCCATTCCCAACTCAATGATTTTATCCACAAAAATCAACTGTTTAATCCTTTCCAATCCGGGTTCCGTTCCGGTCATAGCACCACTACCTCCTTGATTCATGTTACGGAAGATATCAGATCTGGGATGGATAAAGGAAAGCTAACTGTGTTAGCTTTACTTGATTTCAGCAACGCTTTCAATACTGTTGATTTTGACGTTTTGCTCTGCACATTGCGCTCCCTTAACATATCTCCAACAGCAATTGAGTGGTTTCGTAGTTACCTGTCTGGACGCCGGCAGCGTATCTGCATAGAGGATAAATATTCCTCCTTTTGCTCCATAGCTGCCGGAGTGCCACAGGGCGGCGTTCTATCTCCACTTCTCTTCTCAGTTTTCATTAACTCTATCTCCTATCAACTTCGTTCATCCTACCACCTTTATGCTGATGATCTGCAGATTTATACACAAGCACCATTGGATAGGCTGACCGATGCAGTTATGAAGGTAAATTGGGATCTAAGTCATATATGTCAATGGAGTAAAGCCCATGGTCTAAAAGTAAACCCATCCAAAACCCAAGTAATTGTCATCGGCAGCCCTAGAATGATATTCAAAGTAGATTGGTCGCTACTACCCTGTGTGTCATGTGACGGTACAATCATTCCTTACAGCGACAGCGTTAAAAATCTTGGACTATACTTGGACAAGTCTCTTACATGGGGACCTCATCTTCAACATGTTAGTCGTAAGCTTTTTGCGTCGGCGGGGTCATTGCGTAGGTTACGCAACTTCTTGCCCATTGCCACTAAGATTTCGTTGGTACAATCCCTTCTCCTTCCCATCCTTGATTATGCTGATGCTATATAAATTTAACAGAAGAACAACTAAATAAACTTGAGCGCCTCCAAAATTTCTGCATACGATTCATATTTGGACTGCGCAAATATGATCACGTCTCTGAGTTTCGCACTAAGCTCAAGTGGTTACCTATTCGTCTTCGCCGAAATGCCCACATTCTTTCTCTTCTCTATAGCATTCTATTCAATCCTCTTACCCCCTATTATCTTAAATCTAGGTTTCTATTTCTTCACGACACGCATGAGAAGTCTCTTCGTTCATCAGAGAACTTGGTACTGAAAATGCCTGTGCATACTACTTCATTCATGGAAAAATCTTTTACTGTTGTTGCTATCAGGTTATGGAATACACTGCCAGTAGTTATAAGACAGGCGCAGTCACTACCGGTTTTTAAAAAAATGGTAAAAGAACACTTACTCAATAGCTAAAACTTTATTTGTGTGACATTGATTATATTTGTTAATTTTATTAATTTGTTATACATCTCCTGTTATGTAATAAATATTTATATATATGTTTAAATATATATGATTATTATATATATGTAGGATTATATATATTATACGTATATAATTCATGTATTTTGTGTGTATGTATGTATATATTTGTTGTATTATTGTGTATTAGATTTTATATATATATTTGCTTATATGTACGCCCCAAACTACCCATTTCGCTATTTTCTCTTATTCCATCCAATGGTTGTCTGTAAGAGATTGCCTCGAGCGATAAGACCGCCAATTGTACCTGTTCTCTGTCTTCATTGTTGTTTTTTTTAATCTTGTTTTGTTTTTGGTGTACAATAAAGCTTTAAATAAATAAAAATAAATAAATCTCCATTCTTTTTGCGGCGAAGCCCACAGCTAAGCATAATTTTGGTAATGAACTTGGCTATTCGTTTTTACATTTATGTTTTTGGTGGGATATTTTTAAATGGAAGACATAAAAATAGAAGAATATTGATACATGCTTCAAAAGTGTAAGGTCAAGCCCAATTTCGGCCGTCTCCTTTATACCTATTAGAGTTTGTGGCCAGTCATGTCCAGCGGATTTTGATTTTAAAGCCAATAGCCTTTAAAGAAAAATAAATCTAAATGGCGGCCTTTATTTAAAATTCTAACATTACATCTGCCTTTTGTGCACAAAACAATGCCCAGATATCGATTTTGAGTTCGATTGGATTGGATTACAAAAAACTTCAAAATGGTGGCTACTTTTTTCAATTCTGACGTTGGATCACTCTTTTGTTAATAATGTTACACCCAGATATCGATTTTGCGGTCGATTAGCCTTAAAACAAAGAAATTCAAAATGGCGGCCACTTTTTTCAGTTCTGACGGTGGATCTGCCTTTAGTAACTAAAGTGGTACTCAGATACCGATTTTGAGGTCAATTGGCCTTAAAATAAAGAAATTCAAAATGGCGGCCAATTTTTTCAGATCTGACATTGGATCCGTCTTTTGTGCCTACAGGCCTGCCCAGATGTCGATTTTGAGATCGAATGGCCTTAAAACAAAGGAATTCAAAATGGCGGTAATTTTTTTCAATTCTAACATTGGATCCGTCTTTTGTACCTACAGGCTTGCCCAGATATAGATTTTGAGGTCGATAAGCCTTAAAACAAGGAAATTCAAAATGGCGGCCACTTTTTTCAAGTCTAACATTAGATCCGTCTTTCATACCTAAAGGCCTGCCCAGATATCGATTTTGAGGTCGATTGGTCTTAAAACAAAGAAATTCAAAATGGCGGTCACTTTTTCAATTCTAACATTGGATCCGTCTTTTGTACCTACAGGCTTGCCCAGATATATATTTTGAGATCGATTAGCCTTAAAACAAGGAAATTCAAAATGGCGGCCACTTTTTTCAAGTCTAACATTGGATCCGTCTTTTATACCTAAAGGCCTGCCCAGATATCGATTTTGAGGTCGAATGGCCTTAAAACAAAGGAATTCAAAATGGCGGTCACTTTTTCAATTCTAACATTGGATCCGTCTTTTGTACCTACAGGCTTGCCCAGATATAGATTTTGAGATCGATTAGCCTTAAAACAAGGAAATTCAAAATAGCGGCCACTTTTTTCAAGTCTAACATTGGATCCGTCTTTTATACCTAAAGGCTTGCCAAGATATCGATTTTGAGTTCGATTGGCCTTAAAACAAAGAAATTCAAAATGGCGGCCACTTTTTTCAATTCTAAAATTGGATCCGTCTTTTGTACCTAAAGGCCTGCACAGATATCGATTTTGAGGTCGATTAGCCTTAAAACAAGGAAATTCAAAATGGCGGCCACTTTTTTCAAGTCTAACATTGGATCCGTCTTTTATACCTAAAGGCCTGCCCAGATATCGATTTTGAGGTCGATTGGCCTTAAAACAAAGAAATTCAAAATGGCCGCCGTGTATACCAATTCTAACATTGGCTCTTAACATTTTAGTTATTATTGATTCATAATGTATAAATAAATGAGTACTACAAAAAATCATACTAAAATAATTTTATGGTGTAAAAATTTGAACAGCCTTTACATGCAAAATACGAATTTTTTAAATGTATGAGCGGCACGCAAGCGTCATTTACACAAAATTGGGCCGGCATTCCAGGGCGTCCCTAGCTATGGATTACGCAATATAAATAATACATACATATACTCTCACGTCTTTTATCCCCGAAGGGGTAGGCAGAGGCGCAACTAGTGCACTCACTTTCCGTCGTGCGTATTCCGTCCTATGATGTGATAGGGGGCGAGCCTATCACCATTTCGGGCTCAAAATCCAGACTTCGGGCTGAAAAGAAAAAATCCAATATCACTCTGCCCGACTCGGGGATCGAACCCGAGACCTCAGCATTGCAGTCATAACGTAATACAACTACACCACTCAGGCAGTATAAATAACAAAAAAAAAAAGCAGTGACTATTGTTTTTCAATCAGGGATTCGAACCCGGCACCTCAGCGTACCGATCACTAAATATAACTAAAGCAGGTCTCCGACTAGAAACAATTTACAAAGGTGAAAGGATGTAATAATTACGCTTGCTGCCTATCTTATAGACCTAATAGAGCCTATAATTTTAGATTGATACACGGACGTGAGCTGGATACACTATAAAACAGAATTTCCAGGGCACCGTCAAATTTGCCGCGCGGTAGCGCGGACTAATCCCTACACTAGACGGCCAATTCAAACTTTGAAGGCGTCCGAAAATTTCGAGCGCACGTCCGTCGTCAGTAAAGATTCCGGTCGACTGAAGCCGGCACGGGCCACTCCCATAACAGCGATGGCGTATTTGGACGTCGCGGATGAGAGAAAGTGACGGGAGACGCACGCGTATGCCGAAATGAAATGGCGTAAGCGCCACAACAATTTTCTTTTAATTGTGATTATACTATTTAATTCATTTTAATTGTGTATTGATAAAAACTTTGAAAAAATTGATGTATTGTATTTAAATAAAGTTACGAATGTACATATTCGACCATTTAGAGATAAAGCGTGTTTAAAGAAAATATCAGAGGTAACTTTGAATTTTTTTTCGATCGAGAAAATTTATAGCAATTGTGTTTTGGCTTTGACATATTACTGAGTTATATGTTCAATTTACACATATCCAAAAATCTAACTTCTGATCTTAGCAGTTTACGAGAAATTTGAATTTAAAAGTCCTTAAAGTTCCTGACATAGGCTCTTAATCACAAATCCATAAACAAATAAAAATATGACTCACAATCTCTCCGTAGAGCGCGTCGAGTACCCGCACCTGCGGCGTGGGCTCGGTGGGCGGCGGGTCCCTGGGCGGGGCGCGGGGCGCGAGGTGGAGCTGCCGCACGTACGCCACCAGCGCCGCCGACGCCTGGCCGATGCGCGCCAGCTCGTAGTCGCGCGTCATGTTCAGCCGGAACTGCTGCGCACCCACTGCTGCACACACATCACATCACCAATCACCACCAACTCACCACCAACCAACACCACACCACCCACAACCACACAATCAATTATTATCACAACGTTACTAAACAGAACAGTCTGCCGAGACAATGTCCAGAAGTTCGAAGCCCAAGGGACACACCTCTAACTTTAAGTTACGTGTGTGAAGAAAAACATCATGAGGAAACCTGCATACCTGAGAAGCTTTTTATAAAAAAATTGACAGTACCAACCCACACTAGACCAAAATGGGAGATTAAGGCCTAACCTCTCTCAGTAGTAGAGGAGGTTCATGCTCAGTAGTGGGCAGTACATAATACAGTGCTGGTACGATATGGTAAGATCAACATGGCCATAATTATAAGCTCAGAGAAAATTTTTAAATGATAAGGTTCAACAGATTTGAGAAAAATAAAACATAATAACCACTATAACACAAAATACATATCTCCAATAACATATATATTGAACGAAAAATAAAACTATCAAATATTTATTAAAATATGAGCTCACCGACTGTGTCCATATATATGAGCAATATAGTCATAACCGTGACAAATGTCAGCACAAACAACACTGCAGGTAGCAGCCTCCTGTACAGCTCATTGGGGGGAGTCTTCGTGAATGAGGGCATCGTCAGCCAAGGACTCGGGGTTAGCACTGGAGCTACAGGAGTTGGTGCTGATGGTGTTTTGTCTGCAGGTTTTGCAAGTGGCAGTACAGGTGTCTCTGGTTTTGCTCCCTTTGGCTTTTCCATTGTTTTGGAGGGTTGCTCTTCTTGTGCTGGGTTTTCTCGCATTTTTTCTAAAAGATAATTTTTCATTCATTAAATGTATTTTAGTAATATATGAGATCGAACAGTATACTAATTAAAGGTCTGTACTACTTAATCCCTCCAATACTTCTCTGTCATCTATTTTGTTGTCCAAATAAATCTATATATTATATAAAAGCGAAAGGTCAAATTCAACCCCAAATTCATTAAGAGGGTAAAATGAAATGGCAAAGTTTGTATGAAACTTCTAGTATTAATAGTTGGTTTTATTGTTTCATTCGTAGGACTGCTTCTGTGGTAGTAGTTTGCTGGTGGTAAGACTCTCATATGTAAGAGTCCGTCTGGGTGGGTACAATCGCAATGTCTATTTCTACCCCCAACCAGCAGTGTGCATGCACTGTTGTGTTTCGGTTTGAAGGACATTGTAGCCAGTGTAACTTTTGGACATAAAGAGACTTAGCATCTTATGTCTAGGATGACGAGCACAGTGGAATGCCACACAGTACTTTGTAACTTAAGATGCTGGATGGTGTTTCAACTGTTTATGGGTGGTTGTATACCTTACCATCAAGCAAACGGCATGCTCGTCTCGTAATTCAATGCCATTTTGCATGTGTGCGTGTGTGTGTCACATACTAGATCATGGTACAGGCAAGGCGAAGGCACAGCAAAAACGGGGCAGAGGTGCTAGTTCAACCAACGCCACGTCACCGCCGCCATTTTATATGTCATCAAGTACGTCTTCATCTTCTGATGACGACATGTTGAATGAATTGGTATACAGGAAGCATATCCGACAATGCTACGACTCTACATAAATTACCCACACATCATGCCATGATGCTATTGTGACGCTGCCTCGACTTGCCAGTGGGTCATGTGCCTTAATGTACCACGTAGATAGTACAACAACATATAAAGCAACATTATGTGTTGTAATTAAGGAACATCTACATATTTCTCAATATATACCATTTATGATAACAAAATCCCTGAATAAATATTAATATCACTCAAGAATTGGTTGTTAGGAGCAATGAATTTGCTCCCATCCCTACAGTCTTTTGTTATGTGTTATACGGCCTTCTATGAAGATTGTTGATAGTAAATAGAAATGAATACACTAAAACAATAGGAAATAAAGTTTAGTTTTATTTCAGAACAGTAAACCAAATAGGTTTACAAAGGGGGCTCACATAAAAAAATAATGACAAAATACAATGCCACTTTGATTACCTAACCTATTATTCTCTAAAATTTCAAATAATTTTGAAATAAAAGCACTACAAATTTAGAACATTCCAAATTTTTTAAGGTATATATCGTTTATGAACACTTGAAATTTCGCATCCTATGGCCAAAAAAACATGACAGGAGGTAGGACAGGTGTTAGTTTTTTTGAGTTTACACCGGCCTACGATAAATACAATTACGCCACATGCTCCGTGAAGGTTTAAATGGCAAAATAATGATTTTACTATGAATATAGTCACAACATTACCTTTTTTACTGTAGATCTATGTTTTTGTATAACACAATATACAAACAACAAACAAACGGGAAGTCACTTGGTTAATTGATTATTATTACTAAGAATATTACACTTATAGAATACAAATAAACAACTAGGTATTTGACGTAAACTGATGAACATAACACAATGTTATTTTGCACTTTAAATTACTCATTCGTGAACGTGAATCAATGGCCATTGGCCAATGCTAATTCTTATATTATTTTCTTTGTACGCAGTGCAAGTTGCGACTACTGTGAAACTAAATTTCTACCATAATCTCCCATAATCCGGATTTCATTAACCGACTTCAAAAACAGAGGAGGTTAACAATTCGTCGGAACCTTCAATTTTTGATGGATGTTCCCCGATTCCTCGAAGACACCTGGACTGATTTGCGAAATTATTTTTTGTTTGACTCGTCAAGCCCCGCGACGGACGCTGGCGTCCGAGTATACCGGGTGGAAGGGAAACGCTCTCTATACCGGAACGGTAAGAGAGAAGAACCATAACATTAACGAAAAACTATATTCATTTGTAAAGCTAAGCGATAATACTTACGATTTTAGTATTTCCGTAATTCATGCGCGTGCAATGTAAAGCGTAAAAAAAACTGGGTAGGGTACAAACTACAAACCAAACGCCGACAAGGCGGCGGCCGCCGCGCTGCGCGGGCACCGGCCGTGCGTCCACGGTCGTTGACCCGTCAGCTGGTGTACGTGTTTCTATACGATTTTTTTTTAATATTCACCTTTTTTACTGTGTTTTTCAGAATAACAGTTTGATTTATCTATCCATACGTGAAGCTGTACTGAAATTTGAGAATATCCTACTAAAATTGTAACCATGCGATCGCGATTTTGTTTAGTGCCATCACGTCAGCAATCACCAATACTATCACCTGTATTCGTTTCCGAGAGCGTTTCCCTTCCACCCGGTATAAGGTTTTCCCATATATCTATATATATAAGCGGGGTTTGAAGAGTGTACTTCTCAGGTGGCCCCATTGGCACCAAGTCAGAATCTGATAATGGAATCCCAGAAAAATCGAGAGCAATCCTCAAAAGAGATATTCGCTTTTCGTATGGATGCTGGGCTTCAAAACCAGGCTCAAACTTTAGTGATATTATAGGGGCAAAATATGGAACTTGAATCCACTAAAAAAATATTTTTAGACCCCTACATCTATAAGAAACTTTTTTAAAAGCGTTCATATTAAGTGTAGTTTTTAAGCAAATACTAATTACATAAACCTCAAAATTCGAGATCTTTAAAATTAAACGATTTATTATAAAAGGCTAGTTTTTTGGAGTTCTATCCAAATATATATACTCTGTCTTGGTTAGAATTTCAGGCCCGTTTTTGGACATGCCCTTTTATAGGGACGCATTGAGTTTATTTATTTTTATAAAACTATTCAAGTGTTTGCGTCTGATACTCATCCTCTCGTTTTGCTGAGCTGACGATAGAAAATATAACTCGTTAACTATTAGGAGTTAGTGAATAATTCTTTAAATATTATAGGCTCGTATAGAACGCTACTTATGTTCTTTTGAGTTATTAAGGTGAGCTAATGATGGTAAGTACAAATCCTCCTTAGTTTGGAGACTGGAGTTATTTTTTTATGGATGTTCCCTGATTATTTAGAGTCTACTTTTCCGCGCGAACGCGCGCAACTTTTCGACAAATGTATTTAAGCTGTTTGTAATTTTTTTGGATTCACAATACCTAGAACTTGAAATACAAATATTTTTGAAGTTATACTTCTTTAGGCGCGTTATGAAAAATCGATGGGAGTGAAATTTTACGATAAGCGCGCATGTGTGACACAAAATTCTCACGGTTGTTTTTTTATAATTTTCCTTTTATAGGGAAGGCAAAGGGTTCAAGCCCATACAGCCTCGTCTTAACTCTGATATTATTGGTTGTCTTTTTTTTATTAATTATTAAATGTATTTATTTACTTTTAAAATATTAAATAATCAATAATGAATATTTTAAATTAAGAATCTTATAATATTTAGTACAAATTATGTGATATATATTTATTATTCTCTAAATTTTATATTTAATTATATATAATTTTTTTTTCAATGCCATAAAAAAATAGCAAAAGGAGAAGGCAAAGGCGCTTAGCCATGCAGCCTAGTCTGTTGTTGTTTTACCACACCCAAGGACTTTTTCAAAATTCAAAGGTCGAAGCCAAGACTGCAATTTTATCAAACTATAAAGGTTAATGATGCCAAAGAACTATAACTTCTCACGCGCGTACATAAGTACACGCCCGGCTTTTTTTTAACCACGATTGCATAACGTCGGTCATCATATTACGAAAAAAATTTTTGTTCCGTGGGTGATAATGGTGGTAAGCGAAGTCTGTATTTGCTGAAAATTCAGAATTCCAAGCATTACCTTAGTTTGGACAAACCACGAATCATTGCCAAAGAACATCTATTCCTACCTAGGATGATTCGCGACGTTATTGAAATTAAAAAAACATCCTAATTTCAACAAAAAAAGATGATTTGAAGCTTGCATGAGCTTGGAATCCAGTTATACATCTTATTAAATTGGGCTGTCAATAACAACAAATTAGAGACTATCCCGCCCTCACACCCACCACTGCATCTCCTGTAAGCTAGGATCGGCAGTGGCACGCATTTTATGACACCGAGCGGTGAAGCTCAAGGAGTCTCAGCGAATATTAATCTGTGTGTAACCCACAACGAAATTAATCAAATAGAAAGATAGGGAGGAGTTGGAAATATTTATTGTCCACTTCCCTCCATAGCAAAGCGGGAGACAAAAATAATGAACTAAGGAAGGTATTTTAACCTCAAGCTTAGAGACGTTTACAACTAGAAAAGCTAGTTGTAAAGCACCACGGATAAAAATGAAATCAAAGGGTCCTATCATACGAGCTATTAAATTTGATTCCAGTAATAGGTATAGTAAAAACGCCGGAAAGCACGGAAATTACGTCTAGTCTTTACAAGGTCCATGTAGTATAAAACCCTAGATGTTATTTGCATACCATCCAATATGATGTTGCGCTCATCATGCCAAAGACCACACTCCCAAAGTACGTGATGTGCAGACTGTTCATATACGTATTCAGGTGTAGAATATGGGCACACATGAGAGTCAACCAGCCTAAATGGAAATAGTTTGCCCTTAAAATTACCGTGGCTGGTAAGAAATTGCGTTACACAATGATCTATTTCTAGACAAATTTTATTTAGGGATCGCGAACGCATGGAAAGTATTTATAACAACAAATGTAGAAAAATGTATAAAAAATAAAGTTAGATATTGTTTCATTAACTTTCAGACAGCCAACACCTCATTCCGCCCCGTGATATGAAAGCTGCAAAGTCTTCGAAGCGTCGGAAGAAAATATAAATTAAAAAACCGCGATAAAATCCCGAGATAGTTTTATTTCAATGGAATTACTACAATATTATGTAGATTAAAAAGCAAATAAAAATCTAAATTCACTTTAGGAAAAAGGTCTTTATTGTCAAAGTTTATTACAAATTACACAAAAAATTAACAGCAATTTATTGTTGAAAACTTTACAAATTCGAGTTTACAAAGAGTTATTATATACAATGGAGCCGTCTGTAAAAAGCGACAAAACACTATCTGTTATAAATATTATCTATGTGATGAAAAAATTGTGCTTTGTAAAAAATACAACGGCGTATGCCATTTTTTTTATAATAAAACAATTATTATTGTCGTAACACACCTTTAAGCACAACACGCATTACGTAATTATTTACATAATAATTATACTACTGATACTGTGTTAATAAATAAGTCACATTCTCTGAATTATGTTAAGGTCAGAAATAACTTGGGAAATTAATCAACGCTTTTACTGGACTGCTCTGAGACTAGGCACTGGCTAGTCAGCCGTGTGCGTCTTGTCTAATAATAAATACCTACGAGACTTTAATTTATTTTCGCTGTCATCCAGATGAATATTATAATGCGTAGTCGTTAACCAATTATTAATAATTATTACAGCGTATAATATTACCAATTATTGTAGTTTTGGAAAACTTTCAAAGATAAAACAATATTAAACTTCATAATAATTATCAAAATTTCAAAATAAATGTAATATAACGTTATCTGAATTATTTAAAATAGTTACACGTATCAAGAGTAATGAGAGAGCGATAAATTAACTTTTAGAGATTATTCATTATGGAAATTATCATTTTGCTAATCTATAGAATTATATTTAAATTCACGCATTTATAATTGAACGGTATATTGTATATGTAGCTATAACTTTACAATAAGTATTTAACTATTAATAAAATTCTTATAATTAACAGAAATCTGTGCATAACATCTACGTCTACGAAGTGTTAAATGTAATTACTCTATAATTCAACTTTCCTAATAATGATTAGTAGTTTAATGTGTTCAAAAATTAATTCTCTATTACTAAATATTTAGCTGTTCTGAAGACCAGTGACTATGTAAACTGTATAACATTAAATTTACACCTTAAGATGAAAGCATAATATATCGACATAATGTATGTTTTCCAAGTTATTTTAGGACAAGCTTTTTCATTTAAGTGTGAAGGATTAGAAAACGCAGATAAGTTACATGTGACTATTCTCATTATTATATAACCGTCATGCGTTTGAAATGTAGCTTTTATGGATATGCAGGACTATAACAACAATAAAATAAGAAGCTCGTACGCTGAAATAAATTTAACAGCAAAATACATCACTGGTCTTTAAAAGCAACGATTTCAATCACACATTAATAAATAACTCCTCTTTACCTCACAACGAAATAATAACATTACTTATTTCAGGTAGAGCGTTTAACGCACTGTTAGACGAGAGGCAACGAATAGGAAATTATGGGAAATCTTTGAAAAGTGCCTATTTTTATTTATTTATTTATGAACAGTAAATAAAACAATTAATTCATGTTAATATTACATACGTGTGCTGCTTAAGCTTAATTTAAAAAAAAATCAAAGAAAAAGCTCAATATTTGATTATTTTTATTTTCAAATATTTAAGATTGCACCACTTTTATCATTTGTCAACTTAGGTCATCTTATCTATACATTTTTCGAGATATTCATACTTCTTGCATTGCATACTTCTAACATTGATGCAGACTGAAAAACCATACACAGAATTTGTACAACTTTTTACTTCAATGGTATTAAACATAATAAAAAAGCCTTTTCACACATTTCGCTCGATTGTTTCATCTCAATTCTCAAATAGCTAAACAATAAGCTAAACAATAATTACAATGATTGACATTATTATTTTAAGCTGTTTTTGATTTTTTTATCGCCTTGGCAACCGAGCAAGCCATCGGTCTGATGGTAAGCAGCAATGTCAGAGGCACAGCCAAGCCTTTACCTACCGGGTTAAAGGTGATTCAAAGAACTTAGATTTTTTAAGTATATAGGTAATATAACACTTATTATAACATTAATTTATTGTCATATTATAAGTATACGCAATCGATATAAAAAAATATGTTTAAAGATGAACAATAAATGTCATTACACAATAAAAAAAAACATGCCATCTTTATAAATAGGAAAAAATAACATTGTATAAAATCTACTACTTACTACTAAATTATTTATTACGGTGACAATGATGGTAATTAGTGAACGTCAAGCGAAAATCTTTAGATGAAAACCGCGCCACGAATTAAAGCAAGCAAACAAGCAATACATTTAAAAAATGGTACAACATCATATTATAGTTGTTTTTATAATAAGCTTACGTCTTCATTTGGGGCCGAATAAATATTTGAGATATTAGTAAATTGAATAGATAAAGTTATTTTATTTTTTGAATTATTTTTTCTGGCTTTACGAATTTTGGAAGAAATTTGTTCAGTATAATATGGTTTGGTATGTTTGTCTGTTTGGTTATAAGATATTATTTATCTATTTATTAGCAATGCCACCTTTTACATACTATTGCATTTCAGGGAATCCCATTGGAATGAATATAATAATATAGTCAGTGATATGTACAACAAGTACGGCGTACATAACATTTGCCACTATTATATTTATATTGAAAATAGAATATTTGATTGAATTAAAATTCAGTTTTACATATTACTAGAAATCATGAAATATTGGAATCACAATTTGTTTAAATACAAATTAGTAATAAAAATATAATATGTATGACTGTTGTTGATATTACTGATAATATCAACATTGATTTTATAAGGTGTACAATTCCTAAATTTAAGTATCTATAAATTAAACATAGTTTGCCTGGTAAATAAATTGTAGTAATTACACAATTACATTCTCTACAGAGAATAAAAGAGATATAATACATATATATATTTTAATAAAATATTCAACAATTGACATTATGTTACGCTTTTTTATCCCTTTAAACATTTTTTTGTTTGTTTTTTTAAAGAATCTTGCAGTAAATTCACAGTATGTTCGTTTTTATTCCATCTTATGCCAGATTTTCTCTATCTCGATCAATCAGCAGCAAATCTAACATTTTTCTTTCCACTTTTATTTCTCTTATTTTAGGTTGTGTAAATTCATAATATAGATATGTAATATTATTATTCTATTTTTGTTAATTGGGAACAAGTTTCTTCCAAATATTAAATAATGCAGAAGTTTCAAAATGTTATTGTATCTGATGATATGTTATCTAATTCTGCTATTAATACTTAATTTCTGGATGGCCCCGTCCCAAACCCGTTACCCTGCCTTTAAAAAATAATTATAAATATATGTTTTATCTTACATAGTTAATACAATTAAATAGACGTGATTATTGTCATTCGTCCTGAATTATACTAAGATACTTACATTTATAATTATGTAAACAGCCCAAAAAAGTTAAGGGTTTATTGTCATTGTTTAAAAGTCACACCATTTTCAAAACAATAGCACTAATATAGATCTTTCATACTTTATAGATCGTAAATATTGTGGCAATGAAATTGCCCAATTTTCTAAATAACTATTGTCATATACACCATATTGTACTTAATTCTAAAATATAACAAGAAATAATTATTTTATACCAAAGTTATTGTCTTTTTTCCGTAGCAACATTTATTTTTGACATATTCTTTTTAAATCGATAGTCATCAATACCTAGTTCAGAAACACTTCGTAATCAATTCCATATAATACATAAATTGTAAATGATGCGTAACCTTTACAGATCCAACAAATGCAATATATTATGCTGTAAAATGATTATGTACCTAATATTTATATATTATGTTTTTATTATTGCCCTTCACAAATTATCTAAGTTTAGTGGAATTAGGTATACGATAGGCCTCCTTTGCGTTGCCTATAAATATAAAATACTGTTTTCAATCTGAATAGTCTTTTAATGGATACTCTTCTCTTTAATCGTATTTAGGCAATTATTTAATAATATAATACCAAGACCGAGCGGTAGCAGTAAGCAAACATATTTGCACAAATTCATATTAGTCCAAGAAGCACACATGATGCGGCTTAATGGCTTAACTAGGGGAGACCGGGCGGTCATGGCCCTGGGTGGCACATAGAAGAAATTAGACCATTGATAGCACAAAAGTAAGCCCGGAGTTTCTTTCTGTCTTTCTTCTTCGGGTAGCCAGTGAAAGGCAGGTAAATTAGCTCCAGGTAAGGGCCTACATCGTCTTCACCGGTCTTGACATTATTTCATTAAAATATATTATATAGGCATATATTTTCTCATCTTACCTGCCAGGCAGATCTAGCTTTTAAGTTACATTGTGCCTTGCATTTTATATTATTTCTAAGAATAAAAGTTTGTAAATGTCCGTAATTTGCAAGTAATCTTTAATTATAAGAAGATTTATTATTATGTATCTCGACCTGTCATAAGCGCAGCTATGTTCATCAAAGTGTAAATAAATTATTTTACAAAAAGGGCTCGGGGAATAGCGACTGTTGCATTTTTTTTTCAGTATAATTGAAATTCAGAACCTATTTTTGTTAATAATATTGCCCTCGTAATTTTGTTGAGAGCAATAAAAATCACCATATTTCCCCAAGCACTTCTAGCTTGTGTACGACGACGCGATGTAAGCCCACATTTCTAGAACATTCGAGTTGGAATTTGAGTTAGTGAGTGTTCTTAGTGATACACCAGGGGTATAACTTTTCAACGCACAATATCTATCGTGTCAATCAAATGGTTTGTACGGCTGTTAATTTACTTTAATGTTGTGACTAATTTGGAAGCGTTATGAATGCAATACCTGTATTTAATACAATATATACAATTGCACAGAAGTTCTTCATACAATGAGTACTTGATCTCACGATAAAATTGTTATAGTGCATAACTGTAACTGTGACTGTCATGGATATTGTACAGCATTATTTCATCCCAAAATGAGTCCTACGCCTAAATATGATTTAAATATAATATAACAGTAATAATATTAAATTGTAGATATAAGTTTCAGCCAGATATAAGTTTAAAATTCAGTAAAATCTTTAAAATGATTATAACTATTATAAATATATCACCGATAGGATATAAATTCACTTGAATGTTCTGGAAAGGCCACGCATCACATTTTAAGATATCGACTACTAGGTTCCAAAGCCTATATTAAAAGATGCGTAATACGCATTCAATCATTGATATGAAATTGATATCATGTAAGATTGACGTGGTTACCCAATTTATTACCTGTACAGAGAAAATGCGGCGAGTTTCGTTCGTGGCAATAGAAAACATGTACCTATCTACTTAAACATTGTAATTCGACTGTTATAAAATACAATTGTATTATTTTCTTAATTCTGGATGAAATACATAGTACTTTGTAAAGTAAATCGTAGATTAAATTGGATACATTTATCAATTGGATGCATTTGCTTCCATGGTTCTGATATTCCTAAATTCCCCCCGTTTTTACTTTATGTTATTTACCATATTGCGACGATTTATGTTCCTAAATTGCTTTCAACAATAAGCAAAACTGTCAGAAATGCCAAATTGATAAGAATGTATTTTTTATAGTCTCATCGAATTACATAATATAAAATCATTTTCTAACGGAACTCGCCGCTCGTTACCGATCGAATCCTTATCTCGCGGCCATGTTGCGTAGAGCTGTCATAATGACAAGCGGCGAGAGAGTAGATAATGGCGGGAAAATGGTAGCCGAGTTCATCCGAGCTTTCTGGTCCCCGGGCATCGGCACAGGCGTGCCAGGATCCACCACATGGATCTTCCAACCAAGATTGTTGTGTGTGTAGCACTGCAACAATTATTTATATTGCAAATATGGACTTATTTTTTTTAAATATTTTTATATTTATGGTGTTTTTTTATGGCTACAAGTACTGTGTTGCTGTGCTACGCCAATATTTATGACGTTTCCACATAATATGCAATGAATCTGTCAAATGGACTTTATTGTGCGTGATTTACGCGCGCAAATTAAATTGAGAGTAAGTACTACATGTATATACCTAATATTCTTTGAAGTTCTAACTAGGGAATTTTGGCGGGAACTTGGAAATGTCATGAGGTGTTCTTGTTTTAATTCATTATTTTGGTGTAACTTAGTATTATATTGCATAATTATGGCGGTATATTATTCAATATAGTTCTATTAAAGGGCTCAAATGAGGTGAATTGAAATAACTGTGCTATTCAAGTGTTCTTTTTGTTCCCGCAATAACTTCTCGACAAGTCTTGATAAGGTAGGCACTGCTTTACTTTACTGGTGGTAGGACTCTCATATGTAAGAGTCCGTCTGGCTGGGTGGGTAGCTACATAACTCCTGAGTGCTATAGGCTACTTTTTATCCCGGGAAAATATTTTTGTCCCGGAAAAACTGCTTCACGCGGGCGGAGCCGCGAGCACTACTAGTAAGTAATAATGTTATATTTATCACAGATTCACCAAAAAATGTTTGCAAGTATTTTTTTCCAATAGTTCTACTAAAAATGGTATAGACGCGCTGTAAATATTTTTGTCTATCTACTTTTTTTTGCCAACTACCATCTGTTGGCATATAAAGTGGTCATAGTAAACCTAACTAAAAGTAATCTCACTCGGCTGTTACCTTGAAATAATTACCTACAGTCGCGCGGTACGTAAACACGCCATAGGGCTGCCCGTCTACAGTATTTTAATTTAATCTAAGATTCTTGAGTTTTCTAGTTTTGAGATTGGACATACATACTTACATATGTATGTATGTATGTGTGTAGTGTATGTGTATGTACACACTCACGCCTTTTATCCCCTAAAGGGTAGGCAGAAGCGCAACTAGTGAAACCACTTTTCGCCGTGCGTATTCCATCCCATGTTGTAACAGAGGGGAGCCTATCGCCATTTCGGCCACAAATTCCAGACTCCAGGCTGATACTGAATAGAAAAATCCAATATCACTGTGCCCGACCCGGGAATCAAACCCGAGACCACAGCATTGCAGTCGTACCGTAATACAACTACCCCACCGAGGCAGGCAGTTTTGAGATTGTAAAAGATATTATTTATACAATCAATTTCTTTGTGCACGAAATACGAAGTGTTCAATTAATATACATGTAGAGTATTTTATTATTCAACTTAATAAAAAAAAACACCTTTATAATTTTGAGACTGAAAAATATTTGCGCCTTGAATGAGATGTACGAAAAGCTTTATTGTAAAAATTTATAGTATAAAAAATTCGCATTTGGATAAAAAGTTTAATCAAATATACTTTTGGGAAACATGGACATGAATTATTCAAGTAACCAAAACCAGCACAATATAGTCTATAATTGCTCTTTGCCATATTAAGTAAGTACTTGTACTTATTTAATTTAAATATTCACAAAATGCACGCTTACTGATTACAAAACCCTCACACCGTTCTTTTCTCACTGCGGCGCTCTCGCGACTGTTTGTGTACTTAATGTGTACCAAAGTCGAGGCACGTAGGCATCACTTGCGTTCCGATCGTTTGTATGAAGATATTCTACTGTATAGAATATATCCTACTAATATTATAAAGGCGAAAGTTTGTAAGAATGTATGGATGTTTGGATGTATGGATGTTTGTTACTCTTTCACGCTAAAACTACTGAACGGATTTCGATGAAATTTGGCACACGGGTAGATCATGTCCTGGATTAACACATAGGCATACATTTTATCCCGGGAAAATAAAAATCAGGACTTTAATCCCGGATAAACTATTTAACGCGGGCAGAGCCGCGGGCAAAAGCTAGTTTAAAATAATATAATATTAATTGAACAGGCGTGGTATTATATTCTTGACATTATTTGTACGCAAAATTTTTCTTAGGTTTATATAGTATTTCGCCAAATTTTTGGATGTGGAAAGTGGAAACAAGACATGCTTCCAAATTTTATTTCTTTAGTTTTTACGATTTTTCGTGCATGATTTTTGCCGTGGCTCGCTTAACACGGCTAGTAATAAATTAGGTCGTTCGTTTGCTTAAAGGCCGGTTCACACGGCACAAACTTAAGCTAGCGGAACGTGTTTGCGCAAGCAAAAGATTGTTCAAAGGGAATGTGTAGATGGGAATTTGCGCAAGCTCAATGTTGCTTGGACCGATCTTATCTAGCAACATGGTTGTGTACCTGGTAGTAGACGAGATCTGGCGTCTCGTGCGCGACGGTCCAGTTGAGGGCTGCGGGCTCGCCGCTGTTACACTCCAGCTGCAGGGTCTGCATGTATTCCTCGAACGTGTCCGCCTTGACCCACTGGTCTACGGTCTTGTGCGTCCACTCGCAGTACCGACCCACTGAGACAAGGAATGCAGGTAAATACTTTTCACTCCAAACATCATAATCACACAGACTGAGGGTTGTTTCATCTATAGACTTTACTTCCATAATTAATCTATGGTTACATCCGTGTTCAGGTAAAATTAAAGCTCATACCACACTGGCGAATTGCAAGCGAATTCACAGTGAGACGAAGGCCCTGCCGGCTCGTACAAATAAACCGTTTAAATTTATTTGACCACTGTCGAAACAAGACCACCTAAGCGATATACTTAAATGATTTTGGAATTTGTTTGTTTTGGGGATCGAATCAAAGTTTAACATTGGGTACGTTTATTGAAATATGCTATTAGTAAAATAATTAAATAAAGGTAACTGATGATTACAAATCAATCATCTTTATAAAATCAATATCTGATTTCCTTTATTACGAATGAAAACGTACTTCATCTAGATTCTAGTCAAATGTATAGGATTTGAGAAAAATAATGTCCGTGTATGTAACTCTTGTACCAGCTGTGGGGTATGGGTATCCCTCGTTGTCGTACGCGACGCCGGCGAACACGCGCTGTTTGCGCTGATCCTCTTCTTTCTTCTGTCCGAAACCGCCCTCCGAAGAATCGCTTATATAGAACGGATGGTACCTGCAATCACAAATTTCACAACGTAGATACCTACATTTTAATATATCAGTATTTATAGGTAATGAAGACAAAAAAATCTCAAATATTTACTCTTTTTTATTAAAACATATTATTTTTTTAAATAAAATACAAAATCTCGTATTATGCAATGCATTATAGGAATTCGTACCACGTTATATCAGCTAAACATTAAAAAATGTTTCAAGTGTCAATCGCAGAATAACGTGGCGGAAAAGAATTTAGGTTGCCTTCATTTGATCCTCTTATTTGATCATTAATATTAAGTTATAAAACTAGCTGTATACATTCGCATTTACTCCTCCTGGTGCCTATGCTTCCTTTGCATCCAGATCCTGGAATTAGTTCGGCTCTCTTGAGATAGCAAATTACTTACTTGGCTGGATTGGTCCTGTCATCGCCGCCTTCGACGAAGAAGGTGTACGTCTTTCCACGCTCTACGTAGATCTCCGGGATGAGCTGGTCATTGATGTACCATGCGATACCCCACGATGGGTGACCTGGTAGCAAAATACTCGTAAAGCTTCTAGAGAATGCTTCATTTTTTCTTTGTTTTAAATCCTTAGTATGACAATTTTTTTTTCTAAATTTAGGTATTTCAAATACATTATCTACCAATTTATAAATAAAATTATAGTTACCGAAAGGTAGAAATCCATCAATAATGTCGTGGTCTGCGTGTAAACATTTGAGTTGTTTTTAGTGTCGTGTGTTGAGGACAATACAAAATCATAATTCATAAACAATAAATGAGAGAAAGTAACTGCCACGACGTTTAAATTTAATTTTATTTTGTAATATGTCTATAATAATTATATGTCGGAGCGGCGGGTATTTTGAAATAATAATCGTGCAAAAACCAGTCGAGATGTCAAATCGTTGGTATAAATAGGGCGCCTCGCATTTGAAGTGTGAAAGGGTTGCGAGCGCCTTCTGCACTCACCCAAAAGACCGGTGTGCTTTCATAAGCCGATCCTCGTCAGGCTAGAAAGAGTTTAGTCAGGGACAAAAAAAAATTGAAGTGTGCAGTCTCTTGTGAGCCTTTCAATTGTGCGCAGCTCCAGAAATAAGTTTGGAGCATTCAGAAATAAATGAAGGACAAGTCGGAGTTTTACTCTCACATCATGGATGATGGTGATGAGGTGGAATCCTGTGAAGTCGGCAGAGCTGACGTCACCTATTTTTAAAGAGCTCTAGATCTTCTCCTCTGTCATATATTAAAAATATGTAAGAAACTACATAACCAAACAATAGTATAATCAAAGTTATCATTACCGGTAACAGGCGTGTACCCGCGCTTGCCACCAGCGGGTCCGATCCTGACGGTGAAGTTGGTGTGGCCCGAGATGACGCGCGGCGTCCATGGCTGCGGCCCGCTCTCGTCCAGCTCCGCCAGACCGATGCACGTGTTATCGTTCTGGAGGATGATAATGGTATTCGGTTTTACATTGTTGTTTATACCAAAAGGCAGACGAAGAAAATATATTAAATTAATGCTCTGCTAAGAAGTACCCACCTTATACAGATTGAAATTTAGAGGCTGGATTAATTTTGTATGTAGCTAAAGTTGTCTACTATAGGCAACGTGCACGCACTATAGGGGTGGCAAAAAATCGACACCAGCGCCACAGGTGGATAAAAAAAGAAACAATAACTAGAAAAATAAGTTGTTGATATATTATCTATACTAATATTATAAAGCTGAAGAGTTTGTTTGTTTGTTTGAACGCGCTAATCTCGGGAACTACTGAACCGATTTTAAAAATTCTTTCACTAATAGGAAGCTACATAACTCCTGAGTGCTATAGGCTACTTTTTATCCCGGGAAAATATTTTTGTCCCGGAAAAACTTTTTCACGCGGGCGGAGCCGCGAGCACTATAGTGTGTTAATACATTATTAATGTTATTTTTCATACTTTTAATGAATATTTTTCATCAATGCCAAGTATCGATGTGCTGAAACATAGTCAGATAGCGCTACCAGATGACAGTGCTTACGACGTGCACGTTCCCTATTGTAAAAAGGAATATGGATTTGGTTGTGTGCATTTATGGGTCATTATGATCCCACCAACAGCAAAAAAAACTAGGCTACCTAACGTAAGTTTTTCAGCGGTACCCAGTTAATTGCTCACTATTTACCTACTCACAAAACTATCTACAACACGACTCTACGTTACAGAAGTGATATTTCGTTCATAGACTCACCGTAGCTCCGAAGTCCAACTGTACATCATGCCTGGTGGTGTCCATGAAGGAATGAGCATTTGCTTCAAGCTTCGAGTTCAAGGGTCCGAAGGCCGCGATAACCGATTGAGACCTGGACGTGAGGATCTCCTTGTCCTTGGAAGGTTCTTTGGCGGCGAGTGGACGGCGATATGTTGTTGTTGTTATCCCGTTCTTCTGATTCCCGGATACTAAGAAGAAAGAAGAATTCATTTTATTATTTCTTCTTAACTTATTAAACTATGCCTGCAAGATACGACATCTTTCTTATTTAAGAGAGATTAGGCCTTTTTGTTTTTATGCTCGAACAATGCCGCATGATGCCGGCAGTTGGCAGGTGGGTATAGGTTTCCTTCACACCACTTCGTGACCAAGAATATTATAAGTAAGATAACTTAAGAAGTTAGATGAGATGAGACAAGAATTAGTATTGACAGATGGTATCCCCGCGGAGTATGTCGTGCTACCCACCGACGACGGCGTCGTTGGTGCCGCCGAGCTTGTGGTCGGGACACACGCCGCGCTCGCCGTCGCACTGCGCCAGGTGGGTGATCGTGTAGTCCGCTGCCTTTGGCTGGTTGCTTCTGGAATTAGGTTTTTTTTATTCGGACACGGCAAAGTGACTGCACCTCACCTGATGGTAAGTGCGATGCCGTCCAGACAGAGTATCTAATGGCAGCAGACAGTTATCTCATGTCATTCGACACAATCATGCCGGCCTACTGAGCTGCTTCCTCACGCTATGGCGGAAGGACCCAGGATTATAGGCAGGAGGGAACGCGCATGCCGGTAAACTATTCCAAAGCCTGATGGTGCGGCATAGAAAAGATTTGGCGAACTAATGTTCGGGCCGAGATGGTTTTAACCATCAAGCTGTGGCTTCGCATGTCAGCACGCGTGGTTCTGCTGAGGAAAAGAGAGGAGGGGATAAGATTAAACAAATCTTCAGAGCATTCGCCAGGGGTGGTGGGGGGTGGCATTATTGACAGTTGCCCATTTCACTTGATTTGAAAGGTTTATAGTGTAGTTATTTTTGAACGGTGCTACTTATTTTTATGATAGATATTAGTTGAGGTATTTTTTTCCAAAAAATGTGTTCACTACTCCCATTCCCTCTTTAAATGTGGTAAAGTGTAAAATCCGCCATAGTGACTGACGTAAGTGTGTTGTGTTCCAGAATTAACCCATGTATATCTGGTATCAAACTGGCTGGCATGACGGCTAGCGAGGGATAATCATATCTCGCCACTCGCCATCTGGACTCCACTCCACTTGTCATCAGGTGCAGTAATGAGATATCTGGAGTCTGGACATTGGTATAAACGTTTTTCAAGTATAGCATCTTCCAAATGATGAAGCTTCCTTACTTAGAGTCCCAGTAGGCCACAACGACGTCAGCCCCCAGCATAGCAGGCCGACCCTCCGCCCCCGATATGCCGAACGACATGTACTGGTCCTTGCGCAGGCGGGCTGATAGAGTTATTTGGACCTGGTCGCCCTGTCAACATAGTACAAGTTTGGTTTACCAACCAGAAATTATTTGTAGTAAATGTTTAAGCATTCTTGGTGTTTAGTTATGGGGTTGTATTAAAAAGTGTTTAATATGAAAAATTACGTAGGTGTATTTCATGAACTCTTGTGAAACTAATCTGGTGTTTGACTTGAGTTATTTAGTATCGGAAAATATACAGGTTATGTAATAAAGAGTGCTATTTTTTTCGTTTAACAAGAATTTATCAAATATAATATGATCATAATCTTTTGTGGTAACTCTTTACCTGTTCCTTGCAACCACCTTAAATGGAATACGTGGAAAATGGAAATTTACAATCAATCAAATGATATTAAACCATCAGACATTTTTTTAAATTAATATTTTTTAAAACAATATT
The DNA here is from genome assembly GCA_949316025.1 of Lapara coniferarum. Taxonomy (NCBI): domain Eukaryota; kingdom Metazoa; phylum Arthropoda; class Insecta; order Lepidoptera; family Sphingidae; genus Lapara; species Lapara coniferarum. The sequence continues at coordinate 961,429 of OX438921.1, forward strand.
TAAATTACATGGTCAACAAAATGATAAATTAATAAACTACTATTTTACTTAAATATTTTTTTAATTTGCCAATCACCAACATCCTAATAACGAGCGCAGTATAATGCCACACAGTACTTTGTAAGTTGTAGTATCTCAATGTGCTGTATGATGTTTCTACTGTTTATGGGTGGTCGTATCGCTTACCATCAGGCGAATGGCATGCCCCTGTCGTCATTCAATGGAATAAAAATAAGAGATCTAGCGTCAATCCTTTCTTAAAAAATATATATAGATAAAAAAAATATATATATGAATAAAATTACCTGTACTTCCCATCGGACCTGCAGCCTTTTATCTAGAATCTCTTTGCAATTATTAGTTGTTGTATAGGGAGTCTGGGATGTGGTAGAGCTTGTCTGTAACATTACCATTATTTTAATCTTTAGTCAGAAAAAACTATTAGCCTCCTGCTGCAGTCGGATAAAAAGAACATAAATTAACAATAATTAGATGCAGAAATTGTAATAGTTTGTCTGGATATTGAGCCGTATAGCTTTACAGTATTCTAAATAACTGCGTAGATTATTTTCCCCCAGGATCATTTTCATTTGGGTGTGTACCTATGTTATCTTTTCGTTGCCTGAGATGCTTTGTATAATACATTTAAAACCAAGTTTGTAGTGTATTCAAATATGAAAAAATAAAAAAAATAATGAGTTTCCACTTACCGGATTATACCACCACGGAGGCTGTTAAAAGATATCCAAAACATTTCCCAAGGCAAGCAGAGAAAAAGAAACATAGCGTTTATGTTAGTTACATAATATATTTATTATACATACATAGAACAACATTCATAATAGATGTAAGTATATAATTTTATAAAACATATTAGGTACGCATATTGGATAAATTCTCTGTTATGTTGTAGGTATAAATAACTTATTTGCAAAATACCTACTAAGCGATTTAACACAATAAAAGTTTAAACACGCACACACACACACACCCACACAAGCCTTTATCCCGGAGGGGTAGAGGTCGAGGGACTACTAGTACACGCATTTTTTTTATCGTGTTCGTGTTCCATGGCGAAAAATGAGAATGCTAAAAGTTTAAAGTACCTACAACCAAAATTCTTTATTAAAATCCTCTTTTTTGGAACTCTATCACGAATCCTATATTTAATTTATTTTGCAAATAAGTTAAAATCCATTTAGCCAATCCAATGAAAACCATTTAGGATGAGATGAAGGTGGATTTTTTAATACCAATTTCTGCGACTTAATGTTACGATGATTTGTTTTTTTCCGTTTGCCCTGTGGAGAGAATGCATGTTAAAACAGCAGATAGTAAATAAATATATATTATGCTGTAAAGAAATATTAGATTGTAATCCTGGCAAGCTGTTAGAAAAATTAGTAACATGATATAAAACAGTAGAAATTAATATTCCTATAGTGGTAGCATTGACCGTAATGAACTATTCATATTCAACTATTCATACTGATATGTGCCAGTGGTCAAAGGTAAGTAATAATAGGTAATTGTAATATACCAAGTATATTATGATTATGGTTACTAAAATTCATTAAAATAGTACAATCCCCAGGTACCGTTTTAATGAATTTTAATCCCAAGGTAATTCAGTGCAGTCCAAATTGGATACACAGTGCGAGCTGCTGACCTGACGGTATCTCGATTCAGTCACACAAGAGAGTAGTTGCTATAACTTATAGCGCAAAAGTGTGTGGACGATTATTATTTCGCCTTTTGCTTTATTATTGATGAAAGGTCAATGAAGAGCAAAACAAAACATAGCTTGGGTGTGAGATTGTCGTTTACTCACACAATTTTTACGTTTATAATTGCGAGACGAGACGATCGCTCGCCTGATTTTAACGTTATGATAACTAGTAAGCATCGGCAACACTAAGCAGCATTATCAATCATTACAACGCGTTTATCAACCTGAGAAATTATAGGTAGAATAGCTCCTAGCATACACAAGAGTAACAGTAATCGATGACAGCAATTTCTAAAACACCAAGAACGCTGCACGTAAGTAGGGCCCATTGCTAAGGTGCCCCTCTACAATCTTTAACGCTAATTGGAAACAGAAAGAATGATTGGTAATTACATATCATATCGATGAGTCTATCGCTACGATATGGCAGCCTCGTACATTACATTGCAATTTGTGAAGACGGCATCGTGACTAGGACCCACCAACTAACACGCCAGCTCGCACTGTGAACCCCGTTAGTACCAACAGCACCCATCCCAAGCAACTCACAGTGATCTTCGTCTGTCCTAACGCTGGTGGCACGTCCAAGTCCTTGGGTATGTACACATGGCCGAAGTTGTGTCTGTATTCCACGCACCACACGGCAAGCCAGTCTATGTCGTACGCTGTTAATTTTCCTGGCAGTTGGATCTCTATATCCTCGCCCTGGTACCCTCGTAGTGGGTTGAGGGAACCTACTTCATTTGGCACCTGTAAGTATGTGTTGTAACTTGTAACGTTATAAGTACGAAAGACAAATAATTATGAGGCCTGGGTATTAAAATAAATCCTAAATAGAATTTATTGGCATTAAGATGCCCTCTCTACCACTGTGTGACGAGACGATTTTCATAATTTTTTAGATTTTTTCTATATCCTAACTAACCCAGAACTTTACGTGTAAAATTTAATTTGTCTACTTTAACATAGTCACGAATTTCATTATCCTCTTGTGTTAACACGCATTTAGTAATTTTTTGTCTTGAAATGTAATTATAACCGTGACAAAGCATTAATGACTCATTAAAATATTGTAAAGAGATCTTTGCAATGTGGTTTACTGTAATGTTTTTTTAAAGGTACTTCAGCTGTTTGCACGTATTAATATAACTACAATTTAACTAAGGCCATCTGCATTATTATGTATCCAATAGTACCTGCATATCTTTCATTTAAAATTCTTATATTTTTATTTCGAATTTAAAACCTTTACCTTTTTAACGACCCTATTCGTTTTTAACTCTACGACATCTAAGATTTTAAACTATTAGGTAAAACTAGTTTTCACTAGATGTTAAATGGACCTTCCCGCAATAAATGACACACTGTGCACTTTTCGTGCCTGAAACTGGTCTTTACGTTAACCCCGGATTTGGATCCCGGTTGGATTTGGACATTGGTGCCAAATATTATCCAAATCCATTCAAGTGTTTCTGTGTTTACTTCTATAAACAACAACATTTATGTACTTTCGCATTTTATATTACTAAGATACATGACTATACATACATACATACATACATATACACTCACGCCTGTTATCCCCGAAGGGGTAGGCAGAGGCGCAACTAGTGCGCGCCCACTTTTCGCCGTCATTCCGTCCCATGATGTGATAGGGGGCGAGCCTATCGCCATATCGGGCACAAATTCCAGACTCCGGGCTGATACTGAATAGAAAAACTCAATATCACTTTGTCCGACCCGGGGATCGAACCCGAGACCTCAGCATTGCAGTCGTACCATAATACAACTACGCCACCGAGGCAGTATACATGACTATAGAAAGAATAATACCAAAACCCGTACTCACTTTAGTCCCAAAAGGATTAGGCTCTGAACCGTTGCCGACCCAGAAGTAAGCGTCGGGTCCCGCGCCGTCGTAGTGCAGGTTCGGTATGTAGAAGGTCTTGGCGTCGAGCACGCTGATGTTGCCGGAGCGGAGGCCGTGTGCGAGCCGCTTGAACTCGGGAAGAACGCGCGGCCGCGGCGGGTCCAACCCCGCTGGGATGAACACGTCTCCGAAGTTTACCTGATGATAAATGTGTAGGCATACACTTTTATCTTCGAAAGGGTGGGGTCTAGCGCAAGTGCTGCACCCATATTCTAGCGCAAGTGATGACATAACATGGAAGTGGCAAAACGACATTGAAACAAAGAGACTCCGGGTTGATACCAAATTTTATACCTGAACCAAAGATCCAACCCGCAGTTTCGCCCCCGTGGCCGTCCGAGAACGTCTTGACCTTAAATGTATATACAGAAGCAATACCCACAACTTTGAGTTATAAAATACTAAATATTGCTCGCGGCTTCACTCGCCTGAAAGACCTGACCTAGAATATTTACTTTTTGGGGCGTTAAAATAGTTTTTTTGTTCTGCGGTTTCTGCATTTAGTTCTAAAAAATCCAAGCTTCTATGTTATTCAGTTTGTAGTGGGGGAAGTCTTTAAGAAGGAGGATTTAGAAACTTATGCCAGCGGTGGTTTTCAGTTATTCCTGAATCCTGGCCCCCAGTGACATTGACATACCAGGCTGGAGAGCCCGAGTGCGGGCTTGAGCACTGTCGCGGCAATGCGACCTGTCTTCTTAAGCTGGCTAGACTTGTGCCGACGTTCCGTCTGACACAGATGCTGACGGGCCACGGGTGTTTCGGCTCGTTTCTGTTTCGAATCGGAAAGGAGGAGTCCGTCGTGTGCCATCATTGTAGCAACGACCGCGAGGACACAGTCCAACACACTCTCGAGGAGTGCCCAGCCTGGGACCTACAACGCAGCGCTCTCAGAGCAGTCGTCGGAGGAGACCTCTCACTGCCAGCCGTGGTGTCCGCCATGGTCGGCGGCTGGAGGTCATGGCGAGCTATGGCCCTCTTCTGCGAGTGCGTCATCTTGCGGAAGGAGAGCGCTGAGCGGGATCGTGAGCAGAGCGATCCCGCCCGCAGTCAGAGGAGATGAAGGAGGCGTCGGGTGGACGAATGACCGGCACCTCGTGCCCTGTGGTCCGGGGGCTGCTAAAGAATTTTGCTACGGCATCCCCTGCCTGTTGTAAGAGACGACTAAATGGGGTAAGCGAGAGTCGCGGGGCGAGCAGATGCTGCTCGCTCAACTACTCCAATATAAGCGACTACGAGGTGGACAACAATGCGGGTGGTCGGTCTCCTGCAGTCGTAGAGGTAAAAGCGTGCTTTAGAATTTGGAGGCTTCTCAGCCTTCTCATTTAGAGTGGGGCCGCAATGCGGCATCGCGCAAGGGATGTTGCATGCAGCTATCTTCCTGCAACAAGATACCCCGGTGCCGTCCCGTAGGCGCTGAAGAAGGCCACCGCGGGTTTTGGTTGGTATGCCGGTGTAGGGTGTACATAGTGTTAGGGACTCGGTCCAATGCTCGCTCGGATGAAGCTATACTCCCGAGTATCGACATTGGACTGTAAGACTATGTGAAACCAACATAACTGTTCCACTCACCCCCCAGTGGTGGTAGCGAAAACGCGTTTTTCCTCGCGATAAAAAAAAGTGACATTGACATAAACGAGATGTCCGCTTTTTATATGGGCGAGACCCCTCCATTCATAACCAGTTTTTTGATAACATTCATACCTAAGTGTAGTTTTCAAGCCAAACAAAATTACATCTATCTCAAAATACACCTTAAAATTCTTCTTTTAGGTTCTTTTTTAAGGTCTTTAAAATTAAACTATTTATTGCAAAAGGCTAGTTTTCAGGATTTCTATCCAAATATATTTTTGTTTAGATTTTCAGGCCCATTTTTGGACATGTCCTTTATTAAATTCCATTTTCAAAAGGCACAATGATAAACATAGAGTAACTTTTCAAATTAAATCATCATTACTGTCGCATTACGAACGAGTGAGCGATCATATTGATGTACCGGTGAATGGACGAATAGTGATGTGCTATACACCGTATCGATATTTATATGAATACACTTTTTACTTTAAAAGCTATTGCCTTATGTCAAAGAAGCGCGTTTTAACGCGGGCGGAGCCGCGGGCAAAAGCTAGTGATATATATTTTGGTAAATTGCTTTCTTACATGTTGAGTGTCCCAAAAATAATCATAATTAAAACTTAGCCATAGCAACTGGATCAGCATAGCAGTATTATGAGGCGATAAAGTAAACATTTTCGGGTTAAACTACCTAGTTTTAACTGATTTCTTAAATGCTAAGTCACATATTTAGCGATCACAAACCATACACTATTAAAACATATAAACAATTCTGTTGACCCATAAATTTGACAATTAAATGGAGAGCAAATACAGGCGGAAGAATCCACGTTTCGACGAGTTGTGTATCAGGGCCATCCGGTGGACATCCAGTAGACAAGTCGATTTTATTCTGGCAGCTCTTGAGGCTAACTTGTGAAAGAGTGAGGTGTCAGGGACTTGTCAAGTGATATGAATCACGATATCGGTTTTGATCGATATTACAATTGGACTCCATTGCTTATTAGTCACTTTGCCGTGACCGGATAAAAATAGGCATATGAACCCATGCCTCGGTGGCGTAGTTGTATTACGGTACGACTACAATGTTGGGGCCTAGGTTCGATTCCCGGATCGGGCAAAGTGATATTGAGTTTTTCTATTCAGTATCAGCTCGGTGTCTGGAATTTGTGCCCGAAATGGCGATAGACTTGCCCCCTATCACATCATGGGACGGAATAACGGCAAAAAGTGGGTGCACTAGTTGCGCCTCTGCCTACCCCTTCGGGGATAAAAAGCGTGAGTATGTGTATGTATGTGTATGAACCCATGCCCAGTAAGATATAATAATAATAAGCCCATATATTCTGAACTATTTGGTTTCAGTTATAAAACTATATTATAAAATGTCCCGCAGTTCAGCGTGCCTCTTGGCATAGGCCTCCTCTAACGCTTTCCGCTGGGTTCTATCATACGCTGCCCTTCTCCAATGGTGTCCAGCCGTGAGTTTTGGGTCGTCCTCCCATCTCGTATGTTGGCGACCTCTATTGCGCTTGCCATCTCTTGGATACCAGTCAGAAACAATTTTGATCCATTTAGGGATCACGGATCAGGTGGCCCGTCCATCTCCACTTCTGTTGGTCTATGCGAGAAATTATGCCAACTACCTATGTTTTTTCTCTGATTTTACTACTTTTTATTTTGTCTTTTTATTCCTATCATGCTTCTTTCCATGGCTCTTTGACAGCGTTCCAATTTCTGTCTGTGGTGTTTAGTAATTGCCCAGGTTTCGCACCCATAGGCAATGACTGGAAGTATACACATATACCTTCTTATACACATAGACTTTCCTCTTTATTTGCATGCTTAGTTCTTTGGATTTTAAAATTTCTTTTAATTACCAGTATTGCTTCCATTCATTTGCTATTTTTCATTTCCTTTGTTGTTTGTCCGTTGTGGGAGATAATCTGTCCTAAGTATAAGTATTCCGACACATATTCTAGTACTTGGTTCTCAAGTTTTATGGCTATAGGTTTCGAGTTTGTAATTAGTTTTGTTTTATTTTTATTCACAGCTAGGCCTAGTTTTGTACTTTCTTCGTTGAGTGTTTCAATCATTACTTGAAGATGGGTCGGGCTTTCTTCCAGCAGAACTAAGTAAACTAAGTAAGATATAAAATCGATATCAATACAATGTTCTATGGACTTCCCTAAACCCCGACCCGGCGATGGTAGTGGACGTCATATTTTGGCGGGAAACCGTCGCGCCTGCGCGTCACTGCGATCGATATGCCGTTTCGGCTGTCAGCCCGTGATGCATTGGCCTTTGTGCCAACCTTTAACTTGTAATTTTAGTTAAAATATATTTTATGAAATTTTGGTCGGGGATAAAAAAGTATTTTTTTATTATAAATTATGTGAAAAGAGGATATTTTCTAACATTGCATAATTCTTTAGAAGAATTTATGTAATTGGTAATATAGGTACCGCACGAAATAATATTATGTATATAATATCATGTCCCGGGTTAAATATATCAGAAAAATCAAAGGATAACAAACTGCCAACCATTTTATAGCTTGGTGAAACCGATAAAAAATACTCCTAAAAATCAATATAGGTACTTAATGTCGTACCAGTAAATATTACTATTTGAAGATATTATCTATATTTCCAAAGTATACCTAGAATGTTAGCTCAAAGCTTGTGTTGCAAGCTGCAACTACTTGAATAAAATCTGTCCCATGGAGATTACCAGGTACTCACGGTAAACCTCCTGCACCACACGCTGAGCCATTTGATGTCCCGCAGCCGCTTGCCAGCCGGCAGCCGCAGTAGGATGTCAGAATTTGAGTGCGCTAACAGGATTGGCGGGTCTCTGAAAAATATACTCAAATTAACTAGTTTTTAATAGAGGAGTAAATCTCTCGCTTTATGGTAAGCGCCATGACATGTACTCATGTCCTTTTTTATACGAGCACGAGAAAATCTCTATATCTGATGATACGTGGAGTAGAGTCCAGCTAATGTCGCCTGACAGGCGGTGATTAGGTATTCTTAACCTGTCGCCACAACTATGCCAATTATACCACAAACTGCCATATTATTTTAAGCAGGAGGTATATGCGTTTGCAAACACTGAAAATACTAACAGGGCAAAAGGTAATTAAACTAGTAACATCATCCAGAACTTTGAATTATTAAGCATAGTGAAAAGCCTTAAACTACACTCTTCATTGTGGAACAACAGAAGTGTGGCCACCATTTCACTGCCATTGCTGTGCAGTACTTTATAATTCGATATGTTACTTTGAACAGGGCATAATTGTCGCGACTAGCGAGCCATAATCATCTCTCGTCAGTCGATACTCTAGAGTCTAGACGCCTCTCCACTTACCAGCAGGTGAAGTAGTGTAACTTTGCCGTCTCCTTATAAAATATCAAATATTCAAACATGTAATCTTCGCATTTTTTTTTGCGTATTAGTAGGACAGTAATTTCACAAAACGTCTTCCCTTCCTGTCCTATCCAAACTCATCAGTAAAACACTCCCGCGTTTAGGGGACGCTTTCACCGACCAACCCCTCGAATCTCAATTATCTTTATTTAATTACAACGCATTTTATATTCATTATTCATGTTTTATTGTATATGACGTTAATTATCTATTTTGCATGAGATTTTTATAACAGGCTTTACAAAGATTTATAATGTCGGCAAGATGGGGCATTGGATGTGGGTAAGATATTAGGGATAGGTAAGAGAAGACAGGGAAAAAAACAGGGAAATGGAACAACATTACAACAGTAACGCTCTATATTATAAAGTGTTGATGGACTTGGGAATCAAACTCTCTGCCCAGACCAAGGAGGCGATGTCAATTTTAACTGGGGTTCTAACAGTCGTCTTGTACAGTTAATAGTGTTAATAAATGACTTCATGACAGGTAAATAGTCCTTTCTAGGAAATTATACAGAGAGATAAATAGATTTTTTAACGCACTACAATGGCTACAAAACATGTTGCTTACTCACTTCATCATCATCATCAGCCACATGAAGTCCACTGCTGATCATAGGCCTACCCCAGGAATTCCAGACAGACCTATCAAAAGCGGCCGGCAGCCAACGTGTTCCTGTGACCTTTATCAAGTTGTCTGTCCACCTTCCAGGTGGACGGCCGACGCTGCGCTTGCCAGTACGTAGTCTCCATTCGAGAACTTTTTTGCCCCATCTGCCGTAAGTTCTTCGAACTATGTGACCTGCCCACTGCCACTGCAGCTTGCTAAGCCGCTGGGCTATGTCAGTAACTTTCGTTCTTCTACGGATCTCCTCATTTCTGATTCGGTCGCGCGCTCTACATAGCTCGCTGAGTGACCGTCAGCCGTCTTAGGCGGCCCATAGTCAGAGGCCACGTCTCAATGCCGTATGTCCTTACTAATAACACACATTGATGACAATAAAGTATTTTGGAAGAGAAGACCTACTCACTTGCTAGTATCATAATCCTCAGGGAATGGCACCAGGATCCCCTCAGGCGTGGGTTGTGGGGTATCGCCCACCCAGAAGTATGCGTCAGGGCCCGTGCCGTCGTATGCAAAGCCCCTGATGAACACCGTGTTTTCGTCTACGGCGTACACGGTGCCTTTGATGCCGTGCGCGTATTGGTTTAACCTCCCGATCAGTCTGCCGTAATACGGCTCTTGGCGGCGCGATGATGCAGATCCTGGGAAAGAAAGGGTTTAAGAGTTGGTAAAGAAATTGATGTCATAGATCTAGGGGTAGGTGACTGGATCCTTCTAACATGTAATAGTTCGTTACGAACTGTTCGTATAAAGTATGTCAAATAATGTCTGTAATATTAGAGGTAGGTTATGTCTGTTTATGGTCTTCCCTTGTTATTCTGAGATCATCCCACTGTCTTAGCAGCGACATGTAGTGAACATAAAATATTTTACCATCTCTATTGTACTTAATAACTAAATTGACGTAGACAATAGGTACTGTGTGTACAGGTTAAAACTAAACTATATAGTTCAATAAACTGCCGATTTTAATGAAAGTTGCTTAACTCAATTACTTACCTATTTATGACGGGACCTGGTATAGGAAACCATATTACCTTTAGGATGTTATCAAAAGGGTTATTTTAATGAATCAAGCTAAATATTAATTTTATTAATGAACGAATTGACGAGCAAGTAAATCACTTCATGGTATGGCGAATCATCATCCTCATCTTGAGTTTTTGGAAGTCCAATGTTGAACATAGGCCTCCTAATGATTTCCAGACCCACCTGCTAGAAACGGCCTGTACCCTATACGGGTATGGCGATTGCCAATAAACAATAAATAACACCTAAAATGTTAAAATATGGATTGTGTGGCTCTACATAGCGCTCATCACTGTGAGTTCTCTTATTCATCGATTTTATTCTTCAAACAAGAGTAGTACAGAACTGTAATTGCACTCTGCGTGACTTCCAAAACACTGGTCTACTTACTACTCCCAGACTCATAAGACCTATTTCTAGCTTCTAATCAACACTAATTCAGGCTAAACGGTCCTTTCATATAACTTAATTTTGTCTATTTGGCGTAATGTTTCCGTTTCCACAGCTATCGCCCTATTTATGTAATATCGTCAGAGCAGGCGGCCATTAAGGGATATTTTGATTGACATCCCGCCCCGAGGGGTTCAATGTTTAGAAGCGAATTAGGGTTAGCTGACGTGCTTCGGTTTTCGCAAGTTTTTAGGCTAACGCAAGACTTATCGAAAAGTCTCAAAAGTTGATTTATATATGACTTACATTTTTTTCTGGAATAGGTAGCTCGGTGAGTCAGTGATTAGTTCGAATACATAATTTTTCGAGCAATGCATGTGTATATAATATGAAGTCATAACTTTTCAAATAATTACTAGCCAAAATATTTTTTATCCCTAAAAACCAGACAAAGCCAAAAAGACAAAGGCAATGCCGTGAAAGACACATGAAAATTACCGGCGGAGGGAAAGAGGATATCCCCTCGCTCAGCCCTAGACGCCCTCCGCCGGGGGCAGGGGCGCGGGGCGTGGGGCAGACCCCCCGACACGTACGCTTAATACAGTTTTGTCTCGTTTCGATACTCATTTGTAATGTCGAAGTCATTTTCTTGTTCAAAATGTAATACTTTTGATATATTCGAAATGGAGTAATGTAGAGAGAGCATTTGAATTTTGAGGTAAGATTTTATGGTTAGATATTGTACTTAGTATAAAAAATATATTTTGAAAGTGGTGTTTGTCACTTTTTGGACTTAAAAACACCAAATACGTTTGGGTTTGGAATTTGTGTGATAATATTGCGTTTGGATATTTATACTGCTCATGTTGCACCATAGGATAGATAAGTCATATGAGGGCCGTAGACGAACCTTTATAATTTATACTTTGTATTTTATCCTAAACAAAAGTGCTTTCCTTCAATTGCAAACCACCTAGTTTTTTTTAAATCGGTTAAAATGAATTTCTATATTTCATTCAAATAACCACCAACGAGAGAGTGAACATACATAATATTTTTAATGCTCGTATGAGCATGTAATGTATTGAAGTATTTCAATTTTATACATTTACGGCCGATTTCAATAAATTCTACCGATTGCGGTAACAATAAGTAAGGGCCTATTTCACGAGTATTTCAAGTAAATTTATTTGACAGTTATAGTATTAAACAGCGAATTTAGATAGTAGGTACTAATTTTATCAGTTATTTGGAAGCATAGATTAGAGTGTGACTTTTGTAGTTAGTTGGCTAATAAATTTATGAGACTGGTAACATTTACTAGGAAATGAAATAGGCCCTACGCAAGACAAACAAACTTTAGTCTGATTGGTCCATTCGCTATGGATCTGACGGTAGCGAAGGCCGTTTTTTAGGAATCGTCCATTAAAACATTTTACCCACTGCAACAAAATATATTTCAACGATAAGATCAAAACCCGATTTTTATCGACTCGTATGAGCTGCCCGAATATAAAACCCCTTAAGTAAAGTCATCGATTTATGACACGTTTTTGTCGTGCTATTAACCCATACTGCACGTCGAATACTCGTTACAGTTAATAAAAAAGGGGTTTTGAGATCCACACCCGCGTAGCGTTTTTTGTGGATACGCTAGAAAAAATTTTAGGAAACTATTTGAAAATACTGGAGGTAAACAAAAACGTAACAAAGATTTTTTTAATCCTATATTATGATTTTTTACACATGTCAATGGCCATGTAGTGCCCGGATAATGTCTTTATGAAAACTTGAAATCCCGCCTTCGACTGTTTATTTTTCAAGTTTCCGTAAAAGTATAAAGATTTTTTAATATTAGTTTTAATACACTAAAAGTATTTTGTTGCTCATAACCTAAAAAATTGGCATAAAAAATAATAATTTACACTACATCCACTTTTACCAAATCAGCGTTTCCCAATAATGTCCCCGGAGTCCCCTAAATTGTATGCACCCCATTCGTTCCGGCTGAAACGCCCTCTGCTGGTCACCCCAGTTGATTACCATAATGTATTGGATTGCTAAGGAGAAATCGTGAGGTTTTTGTGAAAGTGGAATTGTATTTTGCGTTACTGGAGAGTGTTTGGAAAGATATTGACTTTTGAAATGTAATGGCGACTGGTATGCGATAGAAACATTTTTTTTAAATACAATAAATCTCAAATTCTTAGAAAGTGTGTAGTGCACTCACAGTCCTTTATTTTCTTTTTGAGCCATGCTGTGAGAAGTCTATAGGTGGTTATACTCTTATGGTAGGTATGGGGTTTTAAATAAAAACCTTATATTTAATTTGTACAGAACGTTTAAAAGCAGCGAGAATAAAAACGAGAGAGACGCATAGTTATACAGATAAGATGACAAGATAAAATGTAGGTATAGTCTATAGATAAATTGTTATGGGTATCTATCGCAAATTAAGGTATATATATCTCAGCAAATGATCTACATTCTAATATAACACCCGACAAAACTAACGCACAAACAAATCCCCTAACACACGGTAGACTGCTTAAATTTTGTGCCGCAGGCTATAAATATAACCGCTGGATATTATGAAATTTAATATTTATTGTGTCAGAGTGACAAGCATAGTGTTGTTCCCCGCAGTGCTGTGTACAATTCAAAGTTTGGTTATCTTGCTTATAACAGTCTTGACGCTTACCATCAGGCGACTTGCTTGTCCCATCGTTCACTTGTACCTATAATCTCCAAGTACCCACAATCTCAATCTCCCTTTGTATGCCGTTATCCGCTAATACCAACTATATGAGTGTTCAGGATAGTCGCGTAGAAAGGCTGATATTGCGCCCTCCCTTGTGTGGGATATTAGAAGGGGCGTTGTTAAGTGTTGCATAAACACAATAATGTCTAAACTGTGTGCCGGGGCTTAAAGGATTAGCGTTTGGGAAGCTATGCTTAAGTATTTTAAAATATACTGACGCTAGAAAATTAGTTTTGTTGTAAAAAGAAAATATAGTAGGTATTATGGAAGTGGCAAAAGTTAAAGCTGTAATGTGGGTTGCAGACAGAAAGCTAAGTTAGTTTAGCTTAGCTCGCATAGTTCATAAAATAGAATAGAATATTGCATACAAAGAATATAGCTTAGTTCATATAGTGTGCAGTTTGCACATAAGCATGTAAAAATATTCGACCTTTGCGAGCTAAGCTTATCTAACTTAGCTTAGTTCTTAGTTTTCAAGTGGCGTAAAACGTGCAGAATATATCCAAAAACATGAATAAACAATTGGGTGATTTTAAAACATCTAAAGCTGGTCCAAATAGCGGCAGTAGAAGATTTTTTACTGACTAGATGCTTAGGAGATGTCAGATTACGTACTCTGGCTTCCTAAAACAAGCAGTACTCTTAGAATGCCTTGGTGGCGTAGTTGTAATGGGTGCGTAGTATGACTGCTCTGTGGTCCCGGTTTCGAATTCCGGGTCGGGCAAAGTGATATTGGATTTGTCTCTTCATTATTAGCCCTATATTTGAGCGCGATATAGCGATAGACTTACTCCCTATCACATTATGGGTCGGAATATACAAGGCGAAATGTGGGTGCCCTAGTTGCACCTCTGCCTACCCCTTCGGGGATAGAGGCGTGATGTTGTGTTTTCTCGGCCTGATCTACACAGTCAGAACTTCCAGAACTATAAAATATAAAACACTCAATGCACTACACTACTTGAAAAGTTACTAGTTAAATCACACTGTGTTCCCACACTGGCTATAATATCCTTAAATATATTTAAAGCAGAGCGCTTCGACAGAAATAGACTAAACACCACCCAGACGAACTCGATCTTTATGTAAAACTTAACAAACAAAATTAAGTATATTGAAAACAATAATAAAGCATTGAGTTTATTATTTACAATGTTGCAGAGCGTGCGGGGGCGCGAATGAATAATCCACTTTGAGTTAATCTTCTAATCTCTGGACTCCAGCTGAGTTTGAGGGCTTACATCAATCTAAGTATTATTGAAACTTTACTATTTAGATTCGTGTAACATTTAGACATTGTTGAAATTAACTTGTATTGCATATTTGTAGACCTGGACGTGGATCGCGACTATCGTATAATCCATCATAGAGACCCACAGTCACATTCCGGTATCCTAGACTTTGTACTTATATCCGGTTTTGGAAATTGTTAAAAACACCCAAAACAGTAGCATCGTGAGGGTATCTTGCTTGTGAGAGAAATAACTAGTAGTTCTAATTGTCTTTTACTCACTTACTAATCTTTAGTATAGATTTTATTATAATAAAGCAGAGAAACTCGGTGTGTCTATACATTGAAAGAAATATGATAAAAAAGAAAGGGAGTGACTAAAGAAAAGTAATTTATTATAAATGCTAACGTTTGTGAAAACGTTCGGATGTTTGTTAGAAGTAACCGCAATAATCTCTAAAAGAATTTGGATAAATCATGTCCAGGATTAACATATAGGCATAATACTTTTCATTGTCCAGTGCTGCGGTATGAAATATTAAAATATTTTTTTCCGATATTTTTTAGTAGATGACGCTACTGTAATTTAGGGATGCCGGATGATTAACGTGGTCGAAACCGCGAGCAACAACTAGTATAAATAATTAAATAAATAATATAATAATACAATTAATATATTTATTTTTAATTTATTTTTTAATACAATTTCACAAAGCTAAAAGAAAAAAAGGAATAAATAATAATAGATCTTTGGGGGAGGCCTATGTTTAGCAGTGGACGTCACGTGACTGATGATGATGATGATGATGATGAAAAGAAAAAAGAAAAATATATATTGTGAAAATAGAAACGTTTTAAACAATGACTCCCAAACTAGGATAAGCCTGTCCTAGCCTAGTTGGGAGTCAAAAGAATGTGTTTTTACCCACACCTATCTTTAAAACTATTGGCCCGATTTTGGGAATTCTTTCATTACTAAGTTATCTTTAAGTGCTACTTCTATAACGGAAACGGTCTAATACACGAATTAAGACACGAGAAAAACCTAGTATATATTGAATCTCAACAGGATATAACAATTGGCTTGCAAGACAATGTTGTCGTGCGAATCAGGTCTTTGTACCGCTACAGATATTGCAACCCGCCACTCGACTCAATTCACAGATTTATTTATGCAATCTAGCTCATTGTAGAGATGCGAAGGGAGCGTGCGTTTCGTTTGTTACACAATTTCATCAAGATCCGACTGCGCTAGAGAGTAGTTAAGCGATACAAAAGAGACTTGTTTATTATTATCCATCTAGTCCGGGGCATCCTTAGAATTTATTATGCGCCCACTACATTTTTGTGGGACGCCTCATACTAAGAAAAATAAAACTATAGTACACTTTTCTAAATTAAATTAAGTACACATTATGCTTCGTTCCTTTTGTCTCCCGTCAAGTTTGTTTCTATCATGATTATAGCTTTGTTGCTAGCATTAATTATAATGCATGAACATAACCAGACAAACAACACCCTGGAATGCATTTTTTTCCAAAAGAAAAGTTTATTTGGAAGGTCTTTTCCGTCCTGATCCTCCACAACACCAGGATACGACTATTAAGTGGGATAAAGACGAGCAGATCATTGGCACATCGATCGTCCCTCGTAAGAGGGAAATGGAGCACTGCACATCACAATGAATGCACAATCAATGTCGCCCGCTGTCTATTCTTATGCGAGTACCTACTTGGTACTACCGCAGATATATTGCACTTGCTAGTACTTTAGAAGAGTTTTAAGTAGCTAGATTTCTTTTGATGTAAGAAATGAATTACTCGTCTGGCGTAAGTATCACATGGGCGCCACCAGGATTACTTTTAGGTAGATGCATCTGATCTACTCACTTCAATATACCGACATTAATTTACGTCTCTAAGGCCCCGTGTTTTCAACTGTCTATGGGTGACGACCATGTACGTTGAGGTGACAGTCTTACGGCACTCCTTGGCTCCTTCTAGAAATCTTGGCGCCTTTAGAGAGGGTGGGCAATATAATTTATACTGTTTTCAACTGTTATTTAAAACACTTTAGTGGCACTATACCCAACAAGAATAATTCTGGCATCCTTTGAAGGACGAAATTTATCGCGTGCATCGAAATTCCTGATTTTGCATTGAACTGCATCATAAGGTTATTTGGAAGAAAACTTTTTTGAAGTATGACGTAAGAAACTTAATTGGATTATACAGAATTGAAAAGATCCTTTGAAATGTACATTTTTCATTGCTTTTTTGTGAGATAGATGTCAAAGAAAACAACCAATTTGTTATTTTTTATTACAAGCTTTTATTTAACTTGTAATGTTTATACCTATCAAGTTTTTTCTTGGGCTTATTCGCTAAACATCGGGTGCAGTGAGGTCACTTTGCCAAGATAGTGATAGAAAAGGAAATTTCAGTATGTATGTATGTTCGGATCAAATCTTATAACTCAATTTTAAAGTAATCATCCTCAACTGATTGAAATAAAATTTGCACACACGTTTAGTTTGGATGGCAATGCATGGTGAGATCCCAGGTCGTTCTAAATCCAATATGGCCGACTAGTTTTTTTTTACGCACTCCTATAATTAAAATCTCTCTATGATTAAAGACTGCCGTGGCGTCGATGTATTACGGTGCGACTTCAATGCTGAGGACTCGGGTCCGATCCCCGGGTCGGGCAAAATGATATTGGATTTTTCTATTCGGTATCAGCTCGGAGTCTGGATTCTGGAATTTGTGCCCGATATGGCGATTGGCTCGCCCCCTATCACATGATGGGACGGAATAAGCACGGCGAAAAGTGGGTACGCCATTTGCGCCTCTGCCTACCCCTTCGGGGTTAAAGGGTGTGAGTGTGTGTCAAAATGATTTTATATGTGAAAAATACATATGTATTTAGATCTCACTGAAAAAGTAAAAAAATATAATAACATTATTCTTATCAAAACTATCAAACAAGTAATAACTAGAAAAGAGATTCAAGTTGATTTGATGCTTTTGATCCAAAACTATCGTTAAACTTGAAAAAGAAGCCATTATTCGTATAAAAATATTACTTATATGCAATATAGCTTATGCTAAACTAACGGTAATATTTTAAAACCCAGCCGTTTTAAATTAACTAGGTGGTTGAGCAAAGAAATATTGGAATTTTATCATCATCTAGTTGTATAAAACAAGTAGAATATGTTTTCGTGTACGTTCGGTTATTTATCGTTTTCACATTAGGTATCGGGAAAATAACACATAATTTTATTGGCGTCTTATTCGCAAATATCCCATAGCTGGCCAAATATATTCCCAAATTCTCGTGTCGTATGAGTTTCAACCGCCATGTCCAAGGCAGCCTGTTGTGGTCATGAGCTTTGTTACTAATGTAACTATACCGGTTTCGACCATAGGTCTTCAATTAGTTTAGATTCTGCCATTGTATTCGACTTGCCTGCGATTTTTTTAAAACATTCATTTTAATCAACTTTTTATTGCTTGTTACTAGAGTAGTTGGTTCGACATCCATTTCCAAAAACTTATTAAATCTTGTAAAAGTTAGAAACAAAATACTGCAGGAACGAAAAGACATGGGATATTGAATGACGTGAACAAATTAAACATAGTATTGGAACCATATAAAACATAATAAAAACGGTCCAGAGTTAACCTCAGTAACTCGGTTTAACTTTGTGCCGATTATTTCGTAATGTAAAGTGATACGAATATTTTTGCATCGCCGTAAAGCTCTTTCGCTCTGTGGTCAGGCGGATTCAGTTAGATTACGAAGTCCTATTTTTACCTTTCCCAGTATTATATTTAATGAAATTTTAATTATGGCAGTTCCATTTGGATTAGGGGACACGTAAACCCATAGCAATGATAGTTGAAAATGAAGGGTACTAGGAGTGAAAAGGATTGCCAAAACCGAAGTCCAATTCGACTGTATAGTGAAACTTTTCATAGTAATATTCATTGTTAATATGCATTATATCATCATTATTAGCCACATGCAGCGCACTGCTGAACATAAGCCTTCCCTAAATATTTCCAGATATATTGCATTAGTAGTTTATGATATTAAAAGGACTACAATAAATATATGGGGTCTATTTTAGGTTACTAGAAAAAATAGAATCTAGTACAAGGACTTGAAACTAGTTCGAGAAGTTATTACAGAACAGTTCCAAGGAGAGAGATGGCTACAGGCGCTTTGAACCAGTACATAACTGGAGCATCTAATGCTGAGAACATATTTTATTTACATTTCGTAATACAGTATTTAAGGTGTGTCCACATTAGTCAATGTATTAAACGGTATGCTTGTCGGTAATGCTGATAAGATTTGTTTTCATTCTCCTGGTGGAACATCCGCCATGGCTCTTATGACCTGTTTTCCTCAACCATGGTACCTCTATAGTTTTGGCAGCTGTTGAGGGAGGAAATATGTCGTCGGTGTACGTATTTGGACTGAACTGCCATATCTGCTTACAGTCTGGTTACAATAACAGATTCATGACAGCTGCGCGTATCAGCCGAGAAACACTGCTTAAACTGGGCACACCAATTATTCAAAAATAATGTATATTAATTAACCTACGTTTAAAACAAATTCTAAGAGTTTCAAAATTAAAAATACAGCTTAATTGAAAACCTTTAAAAACAAGAAAGACGCTTTTTTGTTATAAGATAAATGTCGGAAATATATTGATGATGTCTGCACATCTCATCTAGTTGGATTGGTTGATAATATAAATATGTATCTACTTGTTCATTTCTTAGACAAATCAAAGTTTTAGTGCAAATTTCGAAAGGTGATTTCAATAATCAATTTGCATTTTAATTTGGTCGGCCTTGAACTTTGTAAAACTATATACACAACAAAAGGACATACTGCGCTCGCAGTTAACATATCAAAGAAAAAGAACAAAAGAAGATTTAGATTGCAATAAATGTACGAAATATGTCTGCGAGTCTGCGAGTTCTGTATTCAAATTCATCTTAGTAAATAACTGTTAAATACATTATAGCCAGAATAATTGCTTATAATTATCCACAGGCCTCATTTAAGGGTGTCAAATACTAATCATAAATCGAAGTTATCACGTAGTATTGCAATTATCTGATAAAAATCTGAACATTATTTCGTTGACAATTAAAGTTTACACCTCTTTTTATTCATATTGCTTATCCGCGCACCAGATCAACCTTTCCTCAGATAAAATATTACATAATATGATATTAAACATTAACTTTCAATCGCAGCTCTGTCTGCGTAAATGTCTCCTTTCTTTTGCTGGAATAAAGCCCTTAATTTCTCTGGTACAAAAAGTAGCCACTATAAGCCACGTCTTCTATTTGCATTTCATCCAAATCCACATAAAAGTTATTCGTTAACAAACGCCCAAACATTTTTTAAAACCTTTACATTTATAACATTGCATGTCATGTATGTATTAAGATGGATTAGGATTTAAGATCGGAAACTGCTAGATGTTATAATGTGATCTAGATATCCTCGAGTATGCCCTACATAACTTAGTACATAACGAGTGCCGACTCACGACCTTATCCTACTTGGAGAAGATTGATTGAATCAAACTTGAAACTTATTTTATCAATGAGAACAGGTTTTAAAACTAATTACGGACTTCACTCATGAAATAACTGCTGCGTAAAGAAGCCGAGGTTGGATGTTTTTTAAATGACAAAGCCAAGAGTTTAATAAGATGTGTTGTATTAGGAATACCAAGTAGTACCTAAGGACCTACTCATTTATTGCAGTTAATAGATTAATCCTTTTTAAAATCTATTAATTCACCAAATACAATGACCATCCTACCAATATTATGAATGTGACAGATTGTTAAGATGTTAGGCGTTCGATTGTTTGGACGCTTAGGTATTTATTTGAAGTTAACTAATAAATTAAGAAATAGGCCACATGTAGGCCACATTTCAATTTTATAATATAACCTTATCTGTTTCAACCAACTTAAGTTTACTCAAGTTGTAGTCAATTTATTAAACCTCAGTTAGGGTGCAAAAACTCGAGTGACTTAGCTCTGATAATAATAAAACATAGCTTCCAAATACCTACCATATTAAAATGGCAGCCATAAAATTTTCATATTAGGTTTATGACATACAACATAACAGCAGATTGGTCAAGTTAGGTACGTATTTTTTATAAACAAAGTCATAATAAAATTCCATGGATGGCTGAATTAAATAAAATGTGCTAGAAGAGCAGTAATTCTCACAAATTACATTTAGACCACTCAGGTTCTAGTAGCTTTTATTATGAAAGTCTTATTGCGAAGCTGTATTCCAATAAACTGTTCACATTTGCAGTCGTAACCCGTGTTTCAACATTCTCATGCGGGCTATACCGAATAAAATGTAAAGGAAGCTGTTAAAGGAATAAAACATTCTTACCAACTGCGAGCAGCAGGAGCATCGTGACGCCGACGTGTGGCGCGACGCCGCGCGAGGGCGGCACCCTCCCCGCCATTGGCCGAACGCCGGGGGCGGTTTTATCTCCTATATTATATACAGCCTTCCAACTCCTTGCAGCCTTGACAGTTATTCTTTTTAATTCCTCTTCAACTATGATGGCCAATGTTAGACTCGAATTTTGATCCGCACTGGCCAGTTCACGTCACCTCGGCACTTTTTCTTAGATAAAAATCACCTTTTCCCGCCCGTTCTCGGACCGGAGCGTGTGGTCGCGCGGCTGCGTCGGCACTAATTCGTCGCACTTTCACTTTATAAAAACACACTTTACGTCACATTTGTTTAGAGACTTTCACTGATATACACTTATTTACTTAAACTATTATTGTCGCCGTTGCGGTGTGTATAGTATAGGTTTGCTGGAATAAAACTTAAGTATGTGAGTCGCGAACCATGAATGGACACGAACTGAGGCCACGCCATGGAAGCTATTACGAGATGTTTTGCAACCTACGAGTTATGTTACAGGTGAATCGCACAATCTGATATTTATACAATGTCTCTGAAGGTTTTAAAGCCAATAAGTGCAATAAAAAATAGAAATAGTTAAAATTTGTACTTTTTAAGACTACTTAGGTACTTCTTTTAATATAATTATTACATTTTTGAAATAAGTTTATTCTGAATAAAATTTTCACCAACTAAAGTAACGTAAAGTAAAATATGACAAAAATACAGCAACGAAATATTAAAATTTTATTTATTTATTTTATTTCTAAGATTGCTTAATCTTCTATATCTTACAAAATAATAAAATTAAGTATATTTTAAACAATAGTAATGCATCGCCATCGCACTCTAGACGTTTTATAAAATACCTGACTGTACAATTCGCCCGTGACATCGGCATCATTATAATATTTTAACATAGTTCCCAGTCTTTGACCCCGGTGTGGTTTGACAGACAGGTGCGTTGCCATTTCATAATTAATATGTACAGCATTAAAAACTAAAATAATTTTTTAATCATTATCAGCAATGACTTAGGTTATTGTATGTTTACATCTTGCGTTGGTCGAGAAGTGTCGAACTGAGCTAATTAAAATTTTAATTTGTAAACATTGATTAATAATAAACCTTATTATACAATGTTTGTAAAACACGTTTGTTTTTTTTTTCATATTTTTTTTTGTATGACGTTTATTTTCATGAAGCTACGCTGAGTCCATCACAGAAAGAATTATTAAAGTCCCATCCGATTTTAAAGAGTTCCCTTCTGCATATTCGAACTCCAAGGTTCTATACCAATGATATAAAAAAGGTACCATTCCGAAGCTCTACGAAATCCAACGCAAAAGAATCATTTAAATCGGACCATGGGGTAAAAAATTGTCGCCGGACAATCATAAAAAAATACGGCGCAAAGACAACCTCTTTCCTTTTGGAGTTGGTTAAAAAATACTCACAACACACTAATAATTATATTGAACTACAATGCAAATAGCATATTTTTTACGAACATGTAAATTAAGCAAAGGAAAACAAATAAGCAAAAAGCAATTCTAATTTTAACACAAACACACCCATTCATTCTAGAAACATGCATGAAAATAAGTCGTAAATATAAAAACTCGAAAACATAACATGCATTGGAATAAACTATTTTGCGGATTTTATCCCGGTTTTTTGATTTATATATTCTCCCGACGTTTCGAAGGCTTTGCAGCACTTCGTGTTCACGGGGCGGACAATATCCATCATAAGGTTTGTGCACACCGTGTATCTATTTTTATCTTAAATTGCCAATCGTTTTCGAGCAAGTGAAATCCTTCGATAATCACCCTACAAACATTTTTGCTGACCCTAGAAAAGGCCTCGTGCTTCCAGGAGCCTTGCATAATGCGTGGGCCTTTCGTGCAGGCAGTAAATTCGACGAACTTTTCTCTACCTCCCACCAGTTACCTCCACTAAAAAAAATCCGTAGCTACGCTAATGAATATAGGTATATCACAAAACTTGAAAATTTTAAACTCCCGGTCAACTGCGCACATCATTCTGAGATAACAAATTATATAATGACCAGTAAGTTATTGTATCTTCTAACGGTGATCTTTAAATTAAAAACAATGCTTTTAAACGAATTTGACAAATAGATTAAGTCCTGGAATGTTATATTTTGCCAGAAAATGAACAGGTAATTTCGCCGACTCTAAAATATCCCATGTCAAGTTCACGTATCTTCCAAAAGATAAGTACCTCAGATTATGCATCGGAGAACTTGATATTTCCCGTGTAGGTGTCCAGACTCTCACCCACGCATGCCCACGCAACGGGGTTCCCCACACGTGACGTAGACTCCGTGACGTGGCGTTGTTACATTATTAAAGTAAAGGTCAGTTGCAGAATAATTTTCGACTAATGTTTAAATATAGCTAATGTTTAAAAATAGGTGAAAGCTTGTAATTAGCAACTTAATCTTAACCTATTGCTAAATTTACTTTATTAATTTGTTATTAGTCTGGAAGCTTTCCATGAATAAAAGTAAATAAAAATAAATAAATAAATAAAATAAATAAATATGTCTTCTTGGTTTAATGACAGCTTGAGGTCGTAGCGAAGATGCCTTTCTACGGTCGTTAACGCTTTACGTATGAGATTGACATAACCTAGCGATAGACAGGATCGATATCGATAGGATTTGTCATTCCCATACATTTGTACTGTTTTCTATTAGCGTTAACGATTATGGAAAGGCATCTTGGTTAAGTCCCGTGGACTCTATTTCCAAGTCAAGACACATTCACTATGGGTTTTACTAAGCCAACATGAGATTGGATCCCTCAAAGAGGGTGGAGGTTAGTCAGGCACGTAGCAAGACCTCAGCAAAGTCATTTCCGCAATATGTTAGGGAATATATTGCACTGATCCCATATTGGAGTGAAATAAGAGCAGATACTATCTCGCCCTCACACCCGCCACTGCACCTCTTGTAAGCCCAGGATCGGCAGTTAGCATTTTATGACACCGAGCGGTGAAGCTCGGCGAGTCTCCGGGAACACTAATCTGTTTTTAGCCCGTAACAAAATTAATCAAATAAAAATACGATACAAAAAATAGGATACGAGCAGGAGAATGATAAATGACACAAAGCAATGGCTATCCTGATAGTACCTAAGTACTTCAACTTCAAAAGATACCTAATACCACCCAGAATTTCGGATTACAGGCACATTACTTACTTTATGTTACAGTTTATAAATCTTAGTAAACCTAAGACACAGTATAGCACACTGCTAGTGGCAGAAATAATTACAGCGATAGACCCTCGCATACGAGATATCTATTTGCCTAAGCGCCAATTAACGACGTCTGTACTCGTCAAATACAATATAGGATGCTCAAATGCAAGAGTCACACTGGCAACTATGCTCCCAGATGAATTCCATTGAAATTTGTATCTTGGTACCATTAATTATATTAGCTGTATAATGCTGTTTGGGCTAACAAGTACTTGCTGCAATATGCGCTTTCATATGCGTTTACGCTAGCAGCAATATTTTAATAGTCCTATATACATGTGTCGATTGTTTATATGGTAACAATTACTTGGGGAAGTCAACTTCTACAAGTTTTCTTGTTTATCTAAAGTCTAAACCTTGCTAGGTACTATTAATTTTCGGATAACATTGTATTTATACATAGAAAGAGACCCAGGGTAACGAATGCAGTGCAATAATGTCGCAGTGTTAGTGTATGGACAGAGTACTGATCACCATCCATACCGTTCACTTTCACTAACGAGGCATTTCGCATCCGCAAAATGGATGCCAAGGTTGTTGAATTCAATGTATTCCAACAAGTTACGTCATGCGTTTGGGGTAATGACTAGTAGGTACTGTGTTAGAATACATATTGTGTACTTTTTCCCACACACAAAGATTTGTAGTTCTGCACAACAAATCAAGCATGCCGCAGAAGTATCTGCAATAAAAAATCAAGCCAAATAGTAATTTGGCTTGATTTTTATAATCAAAGAACTGCCGATTCAAAGATTTCTTAATAAACGACAAGAGGAGATTCAATTTCGGTCAAATGGCGTTATTTAACTTCACCAGTGTTACACAATCTGGCAATGAACTTAAGACCTCCCAGTTCACAGTACATGCTACCATTAAAACAAGGGTGCGTTAAGCTACATAAAAACAACTAAGTTTTTGTTAACATTTCAATATAAACCCTTACATCTCTGCAGCACACGAAGGTAGACAGGACATTGACATTAAATTCATATTTAAAAATAAAGTTAAATAAAACCATTGTAGGTATTTAAAACGTATTTCAAGATATTTTACAAGCAACTAGTTTTATGCACTGGCTTTGTCTGAGTGAGCCTTTTCTCGAATAAAAAAGACGTGTGGCACTCGGAGACTACCGCGGTAAAGCTATTACATAAATTCTAATATTTATAACCTCTTTGAACAGATATAAAATAAAAACTTTTTAAAAATTCAAACTTAGAATCACGTCATCCCGCCGCGTTTGACATTTCGATACGTTTCACTGACTGGAACAATTTTTAAATAGGTACACGGTAATTTCGACCTTTTATCGTTTAACATTCAGCTCATATCCTCTTAGATATTGTATTCTTACAAGACTGCGATATTAAATTTACTTATGGAATTTTACACTCTAAATGGTTGTGATAGAGTTGAAAATAAAATATCACCGCTGTGCCGGTCGGAGTGAGGGGTGGCAGGTTTTTTCGTTACGTAATTTCTGGATTCGGTCTCCATGCTCAAGGCCCGCGATAGAAGCTATGCAATAGCTTAAAAATCTCACATGAAACGCACATTTTATTGGACTATTATTAGCTAAAATAAATTTCCGACACATAAATTATTTGCTAAAAAGCGTACTGTATTGCTTCTTTGTGGAAATAACGAACAAACCCACTAGCATTGATATTAGTAACGAGAATGACCTTTGCACCGGACATTCCGTTTAATGTCAAGTGTATATGAAAGGTATTGTAAAGAGCGTGATTATTATTATAATACTGTTTACAGTGCCTTAAGGTCACATCCTTACTAATAACTAATAAGTATTATAAATGCGAAAGTAACTCTGTCTGTTACGCCATCACAGCCAAAATATTAAGCCGATTTCGATTAAATTTGAACAGGATGAAGAAACATAAGATACGTTTTTATATTTTCTACAATCTGAATGCCACGCATGTGAAGACGGGAGCAAAATCTATTATAACTAATAAGTACAGTGTACCTTTGGTAATTGGTTGATATAAAATTCGGAGAACTCTACATTTACATCTGATCTAGTGTATTTCATTCTTAATAAAAAAACCGGACAAGTGCGAATTGGTCTCGCGTACCGAGGGTTCCGAACGAACTTGTAAGTAAGGTATCTGTATAAGTGCAATAGTTTGCCAAAATTAATTAAAAAAATAACTAAATTTACAAAGTTTGTAAATTCGCTGTTTTTTGTTATTGAAATACATATTTGCTGTTTTCAGATTTTTCCGTTTACATGTGCTGTGTAAGACCTTAGTTCTTGCCAAATTTCACGATTCCAGGTCAATTGGAAATATCCTATAGATTCTGATTCTCTTGCGAAATCGCAAAATATGCGACATAAACGGTCATGTCTTTTGATTGCGTTGATTTGCAATTTAATTTTTCACAGCGGTAAGAGACCACAGACTCGAGTATTTGATATTTAAATTTGAACTTGATATTTCTTCAAATTCCTGAGGAAAAGGTTCTGGGCAGACAGACAGATCGACAGATAGACAGAAAAAAAGTGACCCCATAAGGGTTTCTTTTTTCCTTTGAGGTCGGGCACCCTAAAAATAAAGGAATAATATGTAATTGTCTGACTATACATATTGTAACTAACTTATACTCACGGCGTCGCCTTAGTGGAATAGTTGTTGCATATATAGACAGGTAGCCTATGTTCTTTCTTGGGATTCAAGCACACTTTGTATTAAATATAAAAATCTGTTCAGTAAATTACCCACACATACAGACATACAGACAAAGCTACTTTCGAGCTTATAATATATGGATTATTAAGTTTTTATTCAAACCCTAAATGATAAGATGTTTGCGTAGGTAAATTTGTATGAATATGTCTCCGAACTTTAGTGTGAGTGGTGGTACCTACTTTAAATGTCACCACAGAAACATTATAATCCTGGACCTGATACAAAATGTATCCGAATAAAATATCGATCAGAAATGAAAATTGCGTCCCTCGACTGGCATCCAGAATTTTTGTTTGACATAAAATATTACTGTTCTTAAAATTTGTTGAATTCAAATTGCATACATAGTATAAATAAAGCCTTATTAAAAGTCTGAAAAACCAAAAACGCATTTATAACGTGTGTAGCAGCAATGTAGGTATGAGGTTTTAAAAGGTCCTAAAAATAAATTATTTGTCGCTCGAATACTGATAGAGTCTACGATGTTTTACTTTTATATTGGTAATGTTAAGTTCCGGTAATTTGGTTAAATATATCTATCTCTACTTAAGTTAGATACAAAGATAACATTATGCTTTATGCCAATAACTATTTCATCCGTGAGTTACATGACTATGTTTTGCTACTTACTAAAATTATTTGGCTTAAGTTTAAGGAAGAACATAGCTCGACAGAGATTATTTATTTAACGTTGATTTATAACTTTAATTGGTAATGAAAATTAAATGTATCTCTTCCCTGTAACTATGAACATTTACGTAACGTCAGTTCCTATAGGAAACCGTAAGCCTAAATCAATCTTTATAGAACTTAGCTTAAAAACCATAGTCTTTTTGTATCACAAAAATCTTAGTTGTTGAAGTGCCGCAAAAAATCAATGTAGAGTTGGTTAAGCTCTCAAAAAGCTCGCACTGAGCCGCCGCCGTTTGAAGCTGTTTAATCGATCACATCACTGCCAACCCCCTCTCCAGACACTTGTACACCCTTTCACCCTTAATACTAATCCGAAAAACCATAACGCATTGCATTCACTGCGGACGGGAGAAAAATCAATCTACTATCGAGTGTCAATCGCGGTCGGATCTACAAAGATGGTACGCGAAATTTTTCCGTTTTTTGGTATGTTTTTTTATACAAAAATGTCGGTAGTATATTTAAGAATAGTTTTTAATATAAACTATGTATTTAAAATTACTTTTTTTTAGTATTATGATGTGTAAAGCGCGGTGCGCGCTCGCCGCGTCGCGGCTCGTGTGGGACTAAGCGGTCTGATAGAGTGCCGCGTTTTAAGGGCAAATTTTCCCCTGTTTTGCGGAAGTTTTTTGTTCTCTAACGAAGATATACATTGTTTGTTACTGTATTGCAGTAGAGAATGGGTAGTGATGTTACATTTTGCATATGTAAATAATTGTAGATTGAATATAGTAAATTCTTTATAAGTACTTTCTTTGCCGTTGGGACATGGTAGACGTGTTTCAAGTACATTTAATTATCAACAGCATGGTCACCTGACAGGCTTATCACCATATTGAGACTAATATCAAAGTCTTGTCGATACTTTTGTCTTATTGGAGCTGGAAAGAAAGTATACCTAGCCAATAAAAACGCTCCAATTAACATAATAGTTAAATTGGATTTCAAATCAGATTGTATTATTATTGTTCACACATTATTCGTAAACCGTTATTCGAAAACGAAGTCAACGTACAACTGTTTTGTATGAATATTATTGTGCCACCAATCTTACAGCATCTTAACATAGTATAAAATAAAGTCGCTTCCCGCTGTCTATCCCTATGTATGCTTAGATCTTTAAAACTACGCAACGGATGTTGATGCGTTTTTTTTTAATAGATAGTGTGATTCAAGAGGAAGGTTTATATGTATAATTAATCCCGGGGAAATATAAAGCGGGACTTTTATCTCGGAAAATTCATTCACGCGGGCGAAGCAGCGAACAGAAGTCTAGTACACTATAAATGTACCTATTGATGTAAGTATTCTTAAATTATTTTAAACATCTAATGATAAGATTTATGAAGATATTTGTTTAAAAGTATCTACTATCTACACGTTTTGTTCGTAGCGTTTATAGCTCACTACCTTTTGGTCGTCAATTCCTACAATCATGCCATATTCCAGTTTGGTTTATAAAATACTTTAAGTATACAGATATTATTTATTATTAAATTATGTAAAGCTAATGCAAATAATAAGCGCTGTTGGTAAGCTGGTGACAGTTGAACACCGTTATGGAAGCTCATAAACACCTTTGTAGGGTTGTTCCTCGAGGAATTATGAGGGTGTTCTCAACCTTCGTGAAAAGTGAAAGCAAGTTTTGGGGCAGAGGGTGAGGATTTTCCGGTTTCAATGTCACTTTGCTACACAAAATATAGCGCAAGCTTTAGTTCAAGTCGGTTTTTTTTCGAGAAACTTGACCAATGAAGTCAGGACAAAAACTGACAACATTTTGGCTCTACCACCTAATATTTATGTTTATTAACATTATATTTATTTTACTGAGGCTGTTAAACTTGTTTATTATTTTTATACTCTAGCAGCATTAACTAAAATCAGATCCTAGTATTAGGGATTGATGTAGACACGTGTTGGTGGTGCTAGACTCTATATTATACTGTGCTTGAACTGATCTTACAGTAGATCCTAGGACTGCTTGTATACTACACCACAGCACTCTTTACGATAAAACTGGGGTGGTCATTCATCTGCCGGAAAACGCCATCCATTTCTGGATCCACCATCCCAAAAGCAAAGCAATATAACGCTGCAATGTATAAAATACTAAGTGTTGCAAACGGCATCGCTCGCGAGAAAAGCCTTTCTCGCTACAAATGTTCCTAAAACACAACACGACGCCAGCGCCATTTATTTAAATGATTAAATAAAAATATCCGTTATTGGCTATGGAAGCAAATTACCGACCTTAAAAGTACCTTATATGTTAATAAAGAAAAAAAATTGTTGGGTCCCTGTATGAAGGATATTTTTTTTTTGGTTGGTGGTCCTACTGCCAGTAGCCTGACGCGAGTCGGCTTTTCTGGCCACGCGAGTCTTTAGGGTGAATGCAGAAGGTGCTCACAACCCTTTGAATTAAGTGACCATGCTGAGGGAAACCCATTAACGGGGTACGAACCTCGGCTCAGGACGGCCACTGAGAGAGGATGAGACATCAACGATTAGGGAAAGATTGGTTTTTTAGCCCTAATCCTATTAGATTGTGTTGTCATCGGCACGTGGGCCGGAACTGCTAGTGCGGTCGGGGGGGCGACGGGGAACGTGGCGAGGTCCTCGACGGCGAGGACGGAACTGCGGTCTTGTGGAGTGTTGGAGTTTCAAGAACTCGTTCTTACAGCGGATGGCCAGAATGATTTCGTCCTCTGGATCGGTTAATACGGAACCCGACCATCTCCATTTGGCGCGGTCGAATGGCGTATATATTGACGCTTTACAGATTAACGTGTTTGGGTGATTTACCGCCCGATCGAAGTAGCGTCTGCTGGCCATATGCATGAAATGCCTGATGGTCGGCATGTTGGTGTCCACGTGGAAGTTGCGGTTGCGAACGTACCACGGGGCACCAAGAGCATGTCTGAGCATTCAATTTTGAAAGACCTGCATACGCTGAAAATGAGCAGGCGGTAAATGGGCGAATACGGGCGATGCGTACGTCATGATAAGTCGAATGCAAGTCGTAAAGATCCTAATCTTGTTGCGGATTAATATTTTACTTTTCCTGTTTAAGAGCCAATGCAATTGGCCCATCGCGAATGCGGTTCGCGCGCGTACCGCGTTTATACGTGGATGAAGGATGATGATGTCTAATTACAGCCCGAAAGTAGAGCTGCCATCCGTCCGGAATTCTCCGTATTTGTCCTAGTTTGAAAAGCGTCTGGGGGCCGTCCTGCAGGGGTTTTTAAAAAGAGTCGGGTTACACCCGGACACTTTTTGTCAGAGAAAGACCCAATTTTTTTTGTAATACCGATACCGATGCCCTACCCGAGAGACAAAATATGTATGATTTAGGGTGGCAAACATAGATGACGGTCATCAGTACTTTGAAGTTTTAAGTTATAAGTACCGTTATTACTGCATATGAGATAGCGTCAAGCGTGGCTTATCATAAAGTAAATGATTAACTTATTTCGTATAGTGTGAAAAAGTATTCACAGTAACAGTTAGGTTATCTGATAATTACAAATATGTTTTGCCTTGTATTAAATTTTGTACCATAGGTGGTCGCAATTGCCAAGAATTATAGGAATCAAATGCCAGATGGATGGATGCAAGTAGGTATATAATTTCGGTAAAATATATTATTAATCTGGCAACACAGAGTACTACGCTACCCTGCGTAGCCGTAGACCCCGCCCGCTACGGCGCGCCGGTACGCTACGGCTACGCCATACCTACGGCGCGAATACCATGTTTTTATTATGGTTATAGAGTGGTTGGGGTAACGACCCGCTCAAACGTTAATTATTCGGGTGTTTGTGTTGATGCGTCAATATGTGATGACTAGCTAGTTTTGACGGTAATGAGCCGGCTCGACTCTTGTATCACTGCAGTGGCGAAGGGTTCATAAAGAATCCTACCTGTTTACGTTTGCAATCTTGTCAAATATCTGAAGAGTGTAGACTGTAGGTACTATGAATTTGGTAAGGTAAGCTATCAGCTTCTCTTTTGAATTTTTATAACCGTCATTTTGAAATTTTCACTCCACAAAACTGTTGCCTATGAACATTTTTCCAAAATATCGACCTAATATATTACAGTTGTGTTTTTAAGTTTAGTACGTTTTTGGTTCTACAAGTTCTTCTTTTGCCCGCTATTGTTGTGCAGTTACAGTAGGTATATGAACCTTGATGGATAAATTATTTAGATTTTAGACGCCATAATGCAAAATGTGATATGTATAGCAATCGATGTTGCTAAAAGTGTTGCGAAAGGGCCTATTCATATGTCGTTTTTTATGATTTTTTAGTATGTAATCTTTTTGCTATGAGTGCCTCGGTGGGGTAGTTGTATTGCGTACGCGTTAAGAGTATGATTTGCGCGCTGTGGTCCTGGGTTGTAATCCCGGGTCCAGCCAAAGACATTGAGACTAACTTTTTCCATCTTAAAAATTACTCAGTCGCAGCTCGGAGTTAGGAAGTTGACGGTGTGATACCCTCGTGCCTCGGAAAGCACGTAAACCCGTTGGTCCTGCGCCTGATCTCTCTCCGGTCATGTCGGATTGCCGTCTATGAGCGTGAAGGAATAGCGAGTGCACCCAGGGCCGCACCGTCCATATGTGTGAAGTGTGCGGCGCACACAGGCGCCAAGGCAATAGGGGCGTCGAAATCAGGATGACATTTTACATTTGTTATACTACCACTATATTCGTTATAGGTGAGTACGTAAGACAGTAGGTAAAATTAGTCTCCAAAGACAATACTCACGCCTGTGGTTTAACCTTACATTACTTGAATTTTGACCCAATGTTTATGAGCTTTGTGTTAAAATCAAAAGAACCGCCGCAGTCGCTACAATAGCCAACTTACATAGATTATGACAAAGGTCTTACAAAAGGTAATTTTCTAAATTACAACTTTTGAAACAGGTTCGCACACAGGCGCTGTCTTGGGTCGGCGCGGCCCTAAGTGCACCTGTGTATTGCGCACACACTTGTGCACTATAATATCTCTTGCGAACCTAGCTATCTCGGTTGAGATTGGCCGCCGTGGCCGAAACTGGCTAGGAGTATACACACTATGTAATCATTAGTCATAAGTGTATAGCAATTTATGAAGCTATACTTCTTTAGGCGCGTTATGTGCTAAAAATGATGAGAGTGAAATTTTAAGATGCGCGCGCATCATGTAACACTAAAAGACACAGGTTATCTGCGCACAGCGCGCATAAACTACTTTAGTTTCAATACTATTAACCGACTTCAATAAAGGAGGTTCTTAATGTCCTCAATTTATTCTGTTAGGCACTTTACCTTAGAGGGCAGGGTAGGGCTTTCAGTGTGGCGGGTCTACTGTACTGTGCTCCTGCCACCCTCACACCCCCTTGACCCCCTGATCGCCCAAACCAAATTTGACCCGCCAACCCAATTTGACTCCCTTGACCCCCAGACTCATTTTGACCCCCTAACCCAATTTGACCCCCAAACCCATTTTCACCCCCTTGACCCGCCAACCCAATTCGACCCCCCTAGACCCCCCAAACCCATTTTGACCCCCCTTGACCCCCAAACCATTTTGGTCCCCCTTGACACCCCAAATCAATTTTGACCACCCTTGACCCTCCAATAGACATGGGCGCAGCCTAGGAAAAAGCCGGCGGCGGCGTGCTGGTAATTTTTGGTCGGCGGCGGCGTAGCGCCGGCGGCGTGGATTTTTCAATGAATATTGAATATATAGGCCATATATAAAATCCTCAGTTACATGTTCGTAGATATTTGGTAGCTCACGGAGTCGTGCGGTCTATGGCCCTGTATGGCAGCCCCGTTTGGGCTGTCAGAGCAGTCGTCGGAAGAGACCTCTCGCTGCCAGCCGTGGTCACTTCCATGGTCGACAGCCGGAGGTCTTAGCGTGCGGTGGCGCACTTCTGTGAGATGGTCCTCTCGTAGAAGGAGAGTGCCGAGAGGGATCGGAGGCGCGGTGATCCGTCCCGCCGCCAAACGAGACGTAGGAGGCGCCGGGTGGACGACTGACCGGCGTCTTCCACCCTGTGGATTGGGGGCGTTTGGAGAATTTCACCATGGTGGGGATACCATGGTGAAATTCTCCAAACGCCCCCTGCCTGCCTGCCTGTCGTAAAAGGCGACTAATAGGGGCCACCGGGGGTCGCGGGCGGACGGCAGGGGGCTGTCCGTCTTTAGTTTTGTGCGTGTTTTTAGCACATTGCTGCGACCCCCGTGATGGACGGCAGCGTGGCAGGTAGGCCTCACGCTGCCGTTGACGCAGAGGGCGTCATTCGGTGCACGGGAGCTTCTGAGCCCAACACAACAGGAGACGGGCCGCACTAGGCGGTACCGCGCAGGGGCAGTTGCGGACGACAACTTAGACACTTCCGTCAGAGGAAGCCCGCAGCTGTCCCTAATGCCCCGAAGATGGCAACAGCAGAGTTTTTGTTTGTATGCCGTGCGTTGTACATACGTTGGGCGGTCATTCCATGATTCCATCGCTCCGGGCGGCTCACCGTCAGATCGTAAGGCACGCTGAACCCAGCATAACCGCTCAGTCGCCCCCCTTGAAGGTTGAGCGGTAGTAAGAAGTCACTTTCTCTGCGAAAAATAATAATAAAAAAGACCCATGCTCCATGGCACTCGCGAGTCTTCATCTTGTTTCGCGGAGTAGGTGAAATTACCATTAACGCCCTTTTGTACCACCATCCCGTTAGCAAAAATGATTGCGCGGTTATACTATTATCACCGCTTTTACGACCTAGCGTTACGCCACTTATAGAGATGGTAAGTATCGGGCGACACACCAAGCTGGGCCAAGTCTTTTAATATTACTTCTTGATAGTGGCGGCCTTAGCCAACGCAGGGCTTCGGGGGCAGATGTTTGCAGGTGGCCTTTTTCTTTATGCCCTTTGGCAACCGCGGGCTTAGCCGCCGCTAGGCCCGGGCGAGAGAAAAGTGGAAAATAAAAGGAGTCTCACAAAGCTGATGTTGCCGACGTCCACGTTTGGTCTAGCGCCGCCATTGTAAACTACCACGGCATACTAAATATATAACAAAGCACTTTGTTGCTTCAGGGACCGCTTCATGATCCCATGGTCATGTGCGCCTAATCATTTGATCCGCAAATCTCCATCGAAAGGACGGGTAATATTCAGTTCTCCACCTCATGCCTCAAATGTCTTTACTGCTGGTGGGAGGAGTCCGACCTTTCGTGTTCCTGCACCATCTCTTTTAATAAGAGGTCTACCTTCGTACTCTTAGGCCATCAAACATTAAAATCTCTTGCTTAGGTTATGGTTAGCAACACAGCGACAGCGAGAGGCCTCGTCCTTTAAATGGCATGAAATCGCTATGCTCTCAATTAAGGCTAGCTAAAACTCCAATACGTGTTAGGTTATAGATTGGACCGTATATTGTAATCTCAAAGGCCGAGTGGACAGTTATGATGGTTTTGGGAAACCCCACGATCGCCTGATAGCCCCTATTAGTCGGCTTTTACGACAGACCGGGGATGCTGTAGTGGCCTTCCCTAAACGCCCCCATTTCACAGGTCAGGACCAGGAGTTCCTAACGTCTCTGATGCAGAGGGATAGGTTCGCAATCGATCTCTCGTAGCACTCTTTTTCTGATGGAGGACTACTCCGAAAAAGTTAGCCACTGCAATCTAAAACCACCGCCTGTCGACCATGGACCAGTAAAACATGATCACATGCACCTGCCCGTAAGACACCGCCGTTGGGCAGTTATAACAATAAAAAGACATGACCTACGATCTGCCACAGATACTCTCCGAAACAATGTTCTCCGATGAATACATTTGTCAGTTGAGAGTTGGACCATCGTTGCTTCGCACCTTGGTGAAATCAGGGTGCACTAATAAACATCTGAGCACCGAGGACGGGGTCTCCAGCCTGAGACCACATCCTCCATGGCAACTCCGCCGAAAGAAGCCCGCTTGGCCTCTATTTAGGAGCCGGACGCTGCTCCTCTATTTAGGAGCCCGACGCTGCTCCTCTGTTTAGGAGCCGGACGCTGCTCGTGTTTGGAAGCTTCCTCGAGCCAGTGGAAGGTGGCCGTAGTGCTTTGGGGTCCAGATCCTAGGCCGGTATCTAACCAACAAGTAAGTCACGCACAAGATCGTGTGGTACGCCATTATTGTCTGCTGCGGATTCCGCTGGAGAGCATTGCAGAAGGATTCGGAGGTCCAAGGTTTCGGCCGAAAAGGGACTGCTGTAAAGGATCATGGACTACATAACTCCGTGGCATAAAGTCTAGTTAGCGATGCCAGGACCTTTTAGGTTAGACAGCAAGCTTGAAAGAGCGCAGCCGCGTATGGGCGCATGAGCACAGAGGCCGTAGCCAAGATGCCTTTTACAATCCTTAATGGTAATAGTCGTTTTTCTGTTATTAACTTTAAAAAACCCAAGTCGGCCAATAGCTATGAATAAAATTTTAGAGCAAAAATGTTTTTTTTTTATTCCAAATCCACGCCGGTGTGGCTCCCATGTCTACATCGAACTATATATGACATTTGAGACCCAATCATTTAAAAAATAAAAAAAAAATTAGAAGTATCCACAAAATCCACGCCGTTCAAGTTAGGCGGCGGCGGCGGCGGCGGCGGCGCGCGGGTCCTGTCCGGCGGCGTAACGCCGGCGCGGCGCCCATGTCTACGGCCTCCAACCCAATTTGACCCCCTTGACCCTCCCAGCCCATTTTGACCCCACAACCTAACTTGACCCCCAAACACATTTTCCTTTCCCTTGACCCCCCAACACAAATTGACCCCTGACCCCCTTCAACCCCCATCGACTCCCATAGGCATTTTCAACTCTTGTATATCCTAGTTTAACATAATTAAAACTAAATATTAAATTATTTAATGATGGCAAAGAAGTATGACTTCTCACGCGCGTTAATAAGTACACGCACCCGTTTTTGTTTTATTAAAATATATATTACAATAATAGCCGAATTAGTGCAAATATCGAGTGTTGTTTTTAGGCAAATGTGTTATTTAGTAAACAAAATTAAAAACACTATGGGTGTTCTTATAGCTCAGTGTGAAATCTCAAGTTTAATGTTATTACTGGTAGTAGTAGCTCTGGGTTGTCTCAGGGTGACCTGCATACCTAAGAAGCTACCAACCCGCACTAGGCCAGCGTGGTGAACTAAGGTCTAAACCCTCTCAGCAGTAGAGGAGGCCCATGCCCAGCAGTGGGATAAAATTTAATACAGGGCTGTTATTATTATTATTATTTTTAAATACCTTATACACACAGAGAAAATGTATTCTGTAAATTTTCAACCGGAGAACTAATACTACGCAAAAGGTGAAATCATTGGTTTTTAAATATCAAAGAGACAAAATGCAACGTGACGTAGGCTCAGTATGATATCGGAATATGATAATATTCTTTGGTATATCAGTTTGAGCGGCGATAGTCTAGTTGGGAGTGGAACGGACTGCCGAGACGAATGTCCGCAGGTTCAAAACCCAAGGGCACTTACGTCTGAATTTCTAAAAAGTTATATGTGCATTCTTTGTGCATTAATGCTCGCTTAAACGGCGAACGAAAACATCGTGAGAAAATCTTCATATCTGAGAAGTTCTCTATAAGAATTTCGGAGGTATGTGTAGTCTGCCAACCCGTACTAGGCCAGCGTTGTGGACTAAGATTTAAACCCTCTCAGCTGTAGAGGTGGCCCGTGCAGCAGTGAGCAGTATATAATACAGGGCTGGTTATGGTTTATGGTATGTCAGTTTGTGGTAATTGAAGCCGGGCTGCATTACTTCGCACTCTATCGCTACTACTACATCACTAAATCTATGATGTGATATTGATTTGACACAGTTAATTCCCGAAAAACTACGTGCTGCATCCCGTGGCTACCTGTCTCAAGACTCCCCTCTGCAACAATTTAATATGCATTAGAATAATCGTTACTGCGCAACCCAAGCCCCTAGCGATACAATAACTCGAGGGAGAACATCCCCTTGATTTTTGTTATGAAATTGTCCTCATATTTTAGTTTTGTCGTGTCTTCACGTTTGATTATGGGGGTGGTGTGAATTGAATCTGGAACGTGACGAATTTATACGGAACTTGATGTTATTTTTTTATAGTAAAAATGCTAGTACGTTGATTGCCTCGGTGGCGTAGTTGTATTATACGACTGCAATGGTGGGGCTCGGGTTCGATCCACGTGTCGGGCAAAGTGATATTGAGTTTTTCTATTCAGTATCAGCTTGGAGTCTGGAATTTGTGCCCGATGTGGCGATAGGCTCGCCCCTATCACATCATGGGACGGAATAATGGCGAAAATTGGGTGTATTAGATGGTAGTAGCCAGTTTTCTTTTACCCAATTTTCTATAAGCGTTCAAACACAAATAAATGTAAATATCTTAATATAGTAGCGGACAAAAAAATTAGGCCACCTACTAAGTTGGCTGATTTGTATATGTTTGCAGATAATGGCTTTAACATTTTTATTTAAAGTAATTTTTTGGTGATTCTTAATTAAAATAAAACATTTTTAACTTGAACAACTTTATTTTGATCACAATGTACGAGAAAAATGAAAAAAAAATAAAATGCTTATAATGCGTTACTACTGATAAACAGGCTGAAATGGTTCCGATGGAATTTTAATAAGAGGTATTGCCTCCTCTGGCTTTGATAACACATACCATCCTTTTATTCATGGATTGAATCAACTTTTTAATTGTAGATTGGGGTATGTTTTCCCATTCCTCTAATAATGCAGTTTTCAGCTGTTGCAAGTTTTTTGGAGCTGGTTCCCGGTGTCTCACTCGTCGTCCCATAAGTTTTCAATAGGATTTAGATCAGGACTTCGTGCTGGCCAGTCCAGGACTTGAATTCCCACTTCTCGTAAGTAGTCCCTAACGAACATTGCAGTGTGAGGGCGCGCATTATCGTGCATTAATTTAAATCTTTGGCCGATAAATCCTGAATATAATACTACGTACTCTTCAAGAATGTCAGTGATATTTGATGCGGCATTTACAATACCTCTATCAATGATAACCAGCTCTGTGCGAGCATCTAAGCTTATACCTGCCCAGAACAAAACTGAACCACCTCCAAAACTTACCCTTTCGGATATGGCACATTGTGCATATCGTTCTCCCGGTCTACGATATACCCTTTTGCGACCATCGGCACCGTAAAGATACATACGGGACTCATCAGAAAAGAGTATTTGTACCCATTGTCCCAAAGTCCATTCACGGTGCTCACGAGCAAAATGTAATCTCGCTGCCTTATGAGCTGTGGTCAGTTTGGGACCTGTTGCAGGTCTGTATGGTTTCAAATCACGTTCTCTAAGTC
Source organism: Lapara coniferarum (assembly GCA_949316025.1). Taxonomy (NCBI): domain Eukaryota; kingdom Metazoa; phylum Arthropoda; class Insecta; order Lepidoptera; family Sphingidae; genus Lapara; species Lapara coniferarum. The sequence continues at coordinate 1,000,665 of OX438921.1, forward strand.
GTCTTCTTACTGTCCTATCACTTACACTAACACCTCTGACATAACTGAGCAATTGCTGCAATTCTACACCAGAACGGTGACGATTTCTGAGGCTTGCCGACACTATAAATCGATCATCCCGTTCAGATGTCTTCCTCTTTCGTCCTGATCCAGGACTTCTGATATAACTATCGGTTTCCAGATACCTTTTGTAGATATATTGGACTGTGGATCGACTAACTTGAGAAGTACGAGCGACATTTCGCTGGCTCACTCCAGTTTGTAGCAACGTTACAATTCGAACGACTTCTGCTTCTCGTAGATCCATATTTATCGGTGAAAAGGAAGCGGTAAACACCGAATTTCTATGGCTGATACTAAGATAACGATAATTTTAGATAGCTTCCTAGCGACAGGCGGTCAGAAATTTAGGAATAAAAAAGTGGGTCTCTACAAAAACTGATTATCCGGCATTTGAGACAGTTACAGGTAACAATTTTATCCATATACCGTCTTTCAAGGTCATAAATGAACGTTCTAAAACGTGTTATAATTTTAAGTTTTAAAATAAAATGTAATTAATGAATAAACTGCAAAAATTAGGGTGGCCTAATTTTTTTGTCCACCAGTGTATATTATAATCTGGAAATCTAGTCCTCAGCAAAGCATGCAATGTTAGCCAACCTGGAAATTGAATCGACCCCGTTCAGCACCAAATAATATACCCCCAGACTAAGAAAAAGGGTCTCACATGTCTATCATACACGTCCACGAAGTCAGCTCCCCAACAAAACCCCGTGATTGATTTAAAAGCACCCCATATAAATACGTAAGCTGGTATCTACCCGGACATTATCTTTAAGCGATGAAAACTTTACCCTAATCAGCCCCTGTGGAGAAGGGAACGAATATAAAGGGTGACTTGAACGAGAGCATTGTGTGTGATTTGGAAGATTGAAAATCGTTTTCATACATTCTAGGATTACAGATCATAAGTGTTTTTGAAATTATCAATTTACTATTTTACTAATAAGATTTTTTTTTATACGATAAACGTGCTGATGTCTGAGTCTCGGATTTGGCCCCAGGTCGTATAGGTTCTAGTAGGATTTGCTATTCAGTGTCAGCCCAGAGTTTTTTTTATGGCATTTAATGATGGTAAGCGATACGAACACCCATAAACAGTAGGAACACCATCCAGCATCTTGTGTTACAAAGTACTATGTGGTATTCTACTGCGTTCGTCATCCTGAGACATAAGATGGTAAGTCCATTATGTCTTGTAGTTACACTGACTACAATGCCCTTCAAACCGAAACACAACAGTGCATGCACACTGCTGCTTGGCGGTAGAAATAGACATTGCGGTGGTACCCACCCAGACGGACTCTTACATATGAGAGTCCTGAAATCCTCCTAGCCAGTTTCAGCCACGGCGGCCAATCTCAACGGAGATCAGCCAGGTACGCAGGAGATATTATAGTGCACAAGTGTGTGCGCAATACACAGGTGCACTCGCTATTCCTTCACTCTCATAGTCCGGTGAGCCGGCAATCCGACATGACCGGAGAGAGATGAGGCGCAGGACCAACGGCTTTACGTGCTTTCCAAGGCACGGGGGTATCACACCGCCAACTTCCTGAATCCGAGCTGAGTCGTGAATGAGAGTCCTACCAGTATAATAAAAGGAGCCTGGAATTGTGGCTAGTAAATGGTAAGCATATTAGACTTCTGGCTTGTGTCTTGTTACCTGAGATCCAAGCCAGCTGGCAAAGCTGATGTGACAACACCTTACACATCTGCTTACCTTTAAAAAGGGAATTAGGCGTGAAGCTATATGTTTAATTTTACTTGAATAACTCAGTCACTGTTGGTACTTCAGGATGAAAACAGTTGATCTTTAGCCCGCAGTTATTTATAAACAATAGATAATTATTAATACATTGTTTTAACATATAATGTAAAAGAGAGAGCTCTGGGCGTGGTTGGGCATTAGCATTTCAGACTTCAAATATCATCCATTGATAGAAATAAATAAAATTGCTTCATTCGTTTGAAACGAGAGTTAGGTACTGGAAGAACACTTATTCAAAGTTTTAGAAAGGACCTCTACATCCATGATCCAAACTTACAAACATAGTTTATTAGTAGAATATATAGATATACGTATATGAAAAAAATCCTCCTAGCCAGTTTCGGCCACGGCGGCCAATCTCAATGGAGATCAGCCAGGTACGCAGGAGATATTATAGTGCACAAGTGTGTGCGCAATACACAGGTGCACTCGCTATTCCTTCACTCTCATAGTCCGGTGAGCCGGCAATCCGACATGACCGGAGAGAGATCAGGCGCAGGACCAACGGCTTTACGTGCTTTCCGAGGCACGGGGGTATCACACCGCCAACTTCCTGACTCCGAGCTGCGACTGAGTAATTTTTTTAAGATGGAAAAACCCAGTCACAAAGTTTTTTGGCCCGACCCGGGATTCGAACCCAGGACCTCAGCGCGCAAATCGTACTCGTAACGCGTACATACACGACGTGTATAGGACAGCCTCGGTAGCGAAGTTATATTACGGTACAATTGATGTGCTGAGGTCTCGGATTAGATCCCCGGGTTGGGCAAAGTGATTTGGATTTTTCTATTCAGCATCAGCCCGGAGTCTGAAATTTGTGCCCGATATGGCAATGGGCTCGCCCCCTATCACATCATGGGACCCAATAGGCACGGCGAAAAGTGGGTGCCTTAGTTGCGCCTCTGCCTACCCCTTCGGGGATAAAAGGCGTAAGTACCTATGCGTAGAATATTTATAGGTCAATGGGAAGAAATTTGAAGACACGTTGTAAGAGTAAGTGCCTGATATCACGATAACACAGAATAGTTACTCTATGTAGAGATAGGCTCAATCTCTCAAACAATGATACGGAAATAAACGCGGCAATATGCGCACAAGTTGCACCTCTACCGACTGTTTTGAGCTTTGAGAACACAGCGTAAATTCATAGTGTCATGAAACTATATTGAATCAACCGCACAGTGCCATCTAGCGTAATCAACTCAATTGTTTTGAAGTTGTTACATAGTGTCGTTCTGCAGTACGGCTAAGTTAACGCTGTTTAGTTTGTAACATAGCCAATAGATCTCGCTATATTCAATATGTGAATTAATTTTCCTCGTGCAAAATATCAATAACATTAAATGTAGGTCATGTTCTAGCAATGAGTAACTGTAATAAATAATATAACATTTTATTTGTGGTTAATTAATTGGTAGTGAAGGTATCATTAAAATAAAAATGTTTTGATTGAAAGCAACTTATAATGAATTATGAAACCACTTCAGAATAACACAAAGGTACCTAGTGTCCTGGTTTTCACTACAGCATGAATAGGCCAACATTTTTTTATTTTATTTTTATAGCATTGAATGACGAGACGAGCATGCCGTTCGCCTGATGGTAAGCGATACCCATAAACAGTAGAAATACCATCCAGAAACTTGATTTACAAAGTACTGTGTGGCATTCCACTACGCTCGTCATCCTGAGACATAAGATGTTAATTCTCATTATGTCCTGTAGTTACACTGGCTACAATGCCCTTCAAACCGAAACACAACAGTGCATGCCCACTGCTGCTTGGCGGTAGAAATGAACATTGCGGTGGGACCCACCCACACGGACTCTTACATATGAGAGTCCTACCACCAGTAAACTGGATTGGATTTTTACCGCTGTATAACAAAACTAGTGAAAGTATTAGTTTATGTGTTTATACGGTCAGTAAAATAGCCAAAAGGTTTCTTAACCAATACACTTTTGTCCTCCTAAAGGGTTCAACAACGTAACAAAGTTTCTCGGTCATCTTGCATTAGGATTTGGACCCTTACATCGAATGTAACCGGGTAAAATGTTATTGAGACTTGAAGCGTGATATAGTTCAAAAGCCATGACAGGCAACCCAAAAAAAATACTGAATTCTGAATGTAGGCAGCGGCATTATGCTTAGCATCAGCCTGGTCTGAAATATGTGCCCGATATGGCGATAGGCTCGCCCCTATCACGTTACGAGACGGAATACACACAACAAAAGTCGGTGCACTAAGTAAGTAGTTGGGAAAAAAGGTGTGTTTGTTGGATGCCCTAAACAAATTTGGTTCGTTTCAGTACAAAGCGACTGAATCCTGGAATAATTTAGATGGATCTATTATATATTTCTTGTTCCGGAAAAACTGGCACGTTCATAGCAGTAAAGACATTTCACGCGGGCGAAGCCGCCATCACACTAAGTGCATAATTATCTCGCGACCTCTCATTCCCCGAAGGTCGTCATATTATTTAAGCAATGTTTATAGCCGTTCACAATTATTGTTATTAATTACCGGCGACATCAGACGATGTTATCGCGAGGTTGGCGGCGGTTACCGATCATGACTCATGCGTGTCACGTGTCGGAGGATAGGCAGAGAGTATGAAGTACACATCCACATCATGGGGTTGTAATTAACTCATAAAACAACTTGGATATGGCTTGCGATTGCTTGAACAATTACTTTGATCTATTTGTATAATCATACAGTCATCCATTTATATCATTTCCAGTTCACAAAACTACTTTTATTCCTATGCAAGCGATTTGACGCTATTTATAGTTTCTATATATTTTGTGTTATAGGTGGATGGTTTATAAAACCTCTGATGCCAAACCTTCTACACAATGTTCCTTACACGTGGCTCAACCTTTAAACGATGTTTAAAAATAAAACGCTTTGTTGTCCATCGTGACATCACTTACTTATTGTTTTGTTTATCGCAAACCACTGTGTAGCTTTTTAAATCGTCTTGAAACGTTAAAATTGTTTGTAAGCACTGGTCCACAGAACTATCTAAATGGTTTGAATTACTATAATAAAATAAAATACTTTATTCATCACGTAGGCGAACATAGTTCCACTTATGATAAGTCATACATTAAATTGATTGTAATAATTATTATTGATACAAAAGGTCACTTATATATAACTAGCGACAATTTTATTGAGATTAAAAACAATGTTGAAAATTAAAAAGCCAGCTCGGGCTGGCAGGAAAGGTGATATAAAAAAATAAGAGATCATTATTATTAAAAAAATTATGGGAGGAACGCGTCGCGATCCTCACCGGTGAGGACACTACAAGCCCTAGCCTAGCTAACCTACCAGCCTTTCACTAGCTACCTAAGCGATGACGACCCGAAGAAGAAAGGCAGAAAGAAACTCCGGGCTTACTTTTTGTCGTCATTTGTCCATTGAATCTTTAGGTACATATATTATTTTTTCCAAGTCTTTTGCTTACAAATTCAAATCAGTTACATAAGCTAATGCACACACATCACCGTTAAGTGGGGATTTAACTAAGAGTAAACAGTATCCCTAAAAATTCATAACAAAATTAAAGAACACAATTAGGTAAATAATTCTACATTTACAAACATAGGTAATTTTCGTTGGTTTATTTTCTTATTCTTCATTTGTTGAAACACGTACCTACACAATTTAGGCACGTAAGTACCTATAGATTCTGAATTCAACTCTATTCAGATAATTCTACTTAGTTACTTATTCCTGTTAGTGTAAGCGTACCTACTCCAAACAAAAGCAAGAAATATTGAAATAAACTTAACAAAACGAGCTGAGCGGCTTCCTTTTGCCATATTACTTTTATGTTAGACATTTTTTTACATTCGTTTGGTACTTTAGGTAAGTATCGTGCTTCGCGTACGATACATGCCATTTTGCAAATTCAATCACCGCTGGGTAATATTAACATTTTATGCTCTTATAACGAACATACACTTACATTTACTGGTGGTAGGTCTCTCATATGTAAGAGTCCGTCTGGGTGGGTACCACCGCAATGTTTATTTCTACCGCCAAGCAGCAGTGTGCATGCACTGTTGTGTTTCGCTTTGAAGGACATTGTAGCCAGTGTAACTACTGGACACTACTTCTTATGTCTCAGAATGATGTACCTATAAGCAAATTCAAATTCTGAAGTAGCTAACTTATTTGCCAAATATTTTTCATCAGTGTTTACACCCAGGATCTGGCCTTCAACAGACGTATTAATATCATCACAGTTTGTTTCGAATGATCTTTTTAAAATGTAATTCACTGAAACCGAAGTCCACAAAGCCATAAAAAAGTTGGACCCGCAGAAAGGTGCTGGCCCTGATAACATCCCTCCGCTATTTGTAAAAAGGTGTATTGGAGCTTTAACTTTACCCCTGACTTTGATTTTCAATCGATCTCTTAAGGATTCTGTGTTTCCTGCTGAATGGAAAAGGCCCGAATTTTACCTGTTTTTAAGAAAGGAGACCAATCCTCTGTTGTTTCTCAAAGTTATTTGAATCACTTGTTTACCCTTTACTTTACATGCAAATTAATGGCAATTTATCCGAATTTCAACATGGTTTCCGACACGGTCGTTCGATCCTAACTAATTTAACAACATTTGTGTCCGATTTTTCTCTAGAAGTTGATAAGGGACATGAAGTAGATGCAGTCTATTTAGATTTTAGTAGGTGGTCAATTCTCTGATTTCGACCCAATTTGGGTAAATGTAGGAGAAATTTTAGATTTAAAAAATTTTGGTGGAAAATGAAAGTATAGACATATATTAATATCATGTACATAGTTCTAATTGCACTGAAGAATGACGGAGATATAGGCCTCTGAAATTTTTATTTTTGACGGTAATGATTTTTTGATTAATGGTTATGACTATTTTGTGACGGTATTAGACTATTTTGTGATAGTGTTTGTTCGTAATGACTTTTTAGATGACTTATTTATATTATTTGTGTTAAACGTAATTGAAAATCAAACACTAGTTATATCTGATGGTTTAATTTTCATAAAAGAAATCATTTGTGGACCTGTAAATGAAATAATGTTAATATTAAATATAATTTTGTCTTACTAAAACCATTGTTCTAATCATTCACTAAGGAAAATCTTTAAAATCTGTATGCATATGTATCTCTACGCATACTTCTTAATAATATTAATCATTAAATATTCAATGTACAACCTATTAAAATAGTTTATTTTAGTTGTTTTTTTAATCAGTTTATTTTTGTTTTGTATCTTGTTAAATTTTATTTGTAATTAAGTAATAGCTGCGTATACCTGTAATGGGCATATATATCAGCCACTAATGATTGCATTGTCTTAGATCTGTTAATTTTCTTATAATATATATATGCTGTTGGTGTACCATATAAATATGTTGGTATACCATAAAAATGAATAAATGACGAGCGCAGTGAAATATGCCACACAGTAACTACTTTCTAACTAAGTCAAGTTACTGGATGGTGTTGCTACAGTTTTATGGGTGGTCGTATCGCTTACAATCAGACGAACGGCATGCTCGTCTCGTCATTCAAAGTTTTAATTACATAGGTAGATACATATTACATAGGCGCAACTAGTGCACCCATTTTTCGTCGTGTGTATTCCGTCCCATGATATGATGAGGGGCGAGGCTATTGCCATATCGGGTACAATTCCAGACTCGGAGATCGTACCCGAATTATCAGCACTGTAGACGTACCTACCATAATACAACTACGCTACCGAGGCAGTCAGATGTCAGTAGTTTTAATTAGATTTTATCATTGATGTAGGGTTTTTAATACATCAATGGATTTTATATAAATGTTTTGTCGTGTACGACCAGAGGGATAGCTTCATGGAATTTAACTTTGTCATGGCACAGTTATTGAAATTAAAATGAAATCCTCCTAGCCAGTTTCGGCCACGGCGGCCAATCTCAACGGAGATCAGCCAGGTACGCAGGAGATATTATAGTGCACAAGTGTGTGCGCAATACACAGGTGCACTCGCTATTCCTTCACTCTCATAGTCCGGTGAGACGGCAATCCGACATGACCGGAGAGAGATCAGGCGCAGGACCAACGGCTTTACGTGCTTTCCGAGGCACGGGGGTATCACACCGCCAACTTCCTGACTCCGAGCTGTGACTGAGTAAATTTTAAGATGGAAAAACCCAGTCACAATTTTTTTTTTAGCTCGACCCGGGCTTGGAACCCAGGACCTCAGCGCGCAAATCGTACTCGTAATGCGTACGCAATACCACTACGCCACCGAGGCAGGCACAGTTATTACTGTGTTGACAAACTAGCATTTCTAGATAACGAGTTTTGAGAGCGAGCGCGTGAAGAAGATCGATTTGCCTTAGGTTATAAAATACAATGAACAATCATGCATGTTTCTCCACACTAATAAGTATCGTGGATGTCTGTCTACTGCTTATGATATTCTAGGGACGCCACGGAACCTAGGGGCACCAGATGCTTGAGTTTGATGTCATTTATTAGTTACTAGCATATAAGTATATTATATTACTGTTCCATCAAGTGAACAACATGGAGCAGATGTTTTTGCCTGTAGTATCATGGTCTTCATGAGTGAAGGCTAAAGGAAAAAATGACAAAAAGAATAACAGTTTTTATCAAGGCTATAAATTCAGACCTTCTCTGACTGCGGTAGGCGGGTCAAAATAAGGGCAATCAAAATGCAAATATTTATCGATGAATGATTGGTTCATGTCTATATTTAGAACACTAGGGCGTTTGTTTCGGTCATCACTCAGCGAGTTTTCTCAATGCATGTGATTTCATTCGTGAATCAACAGACCGCCTTGTATATGATGGATCACATTCTTGAGGCTAGAAAATTCCATTTATAACCTCAAAATGCCGCTCCGTCTCGTAAACTTCATAAAGGACGCTATATCGTGAAGAAATAAAATGTGTTCAGTAGCCTAGTAGGTACGTGGAATATAAATAAATGTCTACCCACACAATGTCTGGCGTATAAAATATTATATAATCGTAGTAATTGCTCAGCTTGCTTATATTTTCAACGTACCTACGACTAAATATCCGTGAGTATGCTTGATATATTGGCAACGTATATGAACTTGACTGGGGAATCCTACACTCCCACGTTGGGCACCAGGCAGTTGAAGTGAGATAGTGTCCTTAAAACCAAATCAAATTCTTTCTGCAACTTACTTACTTATAAAGGGTATTAATTCGACTCCACTTTGAAGTTAGTAATGGAAGGTTGGAGGAGATATTCGGAAAAATACATAATGGCTCGATAGGCCGATGCGTGTTCTGAAACTGGTATCAATATCTACCTTTATATTCTGCCAGTGGCGTGGCATGGGATTGTGCAGCCCGACCGACCCGGACCCAACATTTCCCAGGAAATAAGCAAATTTCAATAAATAACAATAGCGCGTGACTGTTTAGAGATAACTGCGAATCGTAAACAATATACATTTCGATTACAAAACATAATACTATTTATTCCACAATAATTTCATCAAGGAAAATTCGTTACTTGAAACACCGTGTTTGTTGTGTTCATTAGAATTGAACATCTACGTTTGTTACGGAGGTCAAGGTCATGGCCACTGAAGTCCAAGGTCATTACAATAACGCCTAATAACACCTATTAGTACTCGCTTTTGTGTCGTAGGCAGATAACACATCACTTAGCAACTAGGAATTTATTACAATAATAGGAATACGATTTATATCTATCTAGATATACTTAAGTATCTAAGTACCTATGTAAGTACTCAATATTTCACAATCAGCTTGTACAACAAAATGGTCTCTTGGAATTTACATGAATGGAAGATCAGCTAAATTAAACTAAGCAAGTAAATCATGAAATTACGTACAACACTGTTTATTTACATTTTATGCAAATTCTATTGAAATTATTGGAATAGCATGATGTAATGTTGCATTTTTAAATTGGGTTATAGATACTCGACTAGTAAGTGTTTCGAATGTACCTGAGCCCGTTATGTATTTCTCCTTGTGTACCTATAGGTACATATTTGCCAATGCAAGCACTATAATTCTGATCCAATTCGAAGGACATTGTAGTAGAACATTGGAGAGTGGCCTAGACCATACCTAATGCGAGACTTTTACCCAATAGGTAAAGGAGGGTTATACTATATTTGTTTATTAGGGCCGTGTCTTTTGTGCACGCAAGATCTCGGGCGCCTGGTGGTTTCCCCATTAGCCATCTGCTAATTCCACCACTGAATAAACGAGTCTCATAATGAAGAGCTCAACGCCATGAAGTACTTTATACACCATACTGTTTAGTAACTGTTTTGTTGATATGATGCATACCATCAGGCGAGCATGGTACCAATCATGTCACACCTAGTTGTATCATACCTACTCATTTTTATATTCATTATGGAAAAATACAAATCTATTCATTTCATAAAATATATTTCAAGACCTGTTTCCTTTACGCATAGCACATCTTAAGCGTTAAAACAAAACGGAGTTCATTTTAATTAGCTCCATTGTTATTCCGATGACATCACCTCAATGATTTGTAAAACAAAGAAATGGTAACTGGAGTGCACCAGTGTATTATAAAATCCTGAGTATGTTCTGTGATCAAGAATCATAGAACTTGTTCGATGAGACTATCCCTGCCACTCCTGTACGCCGGGACCGACTGCATACATACATATTATATTATGAGACCGAGCAGTAAAAATAACGAAGGGATTCGAAACTACTCTGCCTTCATACCACCAGCAACCACTGCAGCTTCTTTAAAGGTCGGTCTGAATCACTTTAACTGGAGTTTGATTTCTAACTAGACAGTAAAAGTAACGCTAACTGTTACTCCTGTTTCAGTACAAATTCGTATCTATCTTCGTTTTTAGAAACACAGATAACCACTAAAAGTAAGCATTTTAACTGTTTGTTATCTGTTAGTAAGTTATGGAGACTAAGTTATTGAGCCCGTTAGCTCGGAGCAGCTCCTACAGTAAGTAATATGGCCAAAAAAGACAGATGTAATGATCATGTTCGAACCTAACACTCTGTACACGGCTTTTATGCGCTGCCAGTAAACCAATGACATTATGGTAACTACCTATAATATACATTTAAATAATTTACACACACATACACATACACTCATGCCTGTTATCCCCGAAGGGGTAGGCAGAGGCGCAACTAGTGCACCCACTTTTCGCCGTTATTCCGTACCATGATGTGATAGGGGGCGAGCCTATCGCCATATCGGGCACAAATTCCAGACTCCGAGCTGATACTGAATAGAAAAACTCAATATCACTTTGTCCGACCCGAGAATCGAACCCGAGACCTCAGCATTGTAATCGTACCTTAATACAACTACGCCACCGAGGCAGTCAAAAAATAAATTAAATTAAATTTTATTTTAATTTACCTAAATAATTTAAATTAAATTTTAACATTCACTCAACATAATAAATAACTTTTAAAAATTCACAAAACACCTACGTGTGCGTATGTCTTGTTGTTTTTTTTTGTTGGCAAGTAATATCACAGAATACTGAATAGCAAGTATATACGTAGTAATATGTCCCAAATATTATCTTTGTTCGTCTTGAAGACGACCAAATTGATACCTGTATTCTAAAAGAAACTAATTGAATATACAAACAGTGTAGGTACCTACCTACCTATCTTTAATAACATGAATGAAAAAAAGCGTTTAAGCTAACCAATCAAATAAATAACAGTCTATTTAAAGCGTTTACGTTGCATTGGAAATAAACGAGAAGCGTACGACCAAACAGATTTATTTTTGTACTGAACAGGAAACCTACTAATTGCGAGCTAATGGTGCGCCCAGACAAACGTTCAACTTTAATTTCACTCTCCAAACTAGACGGGATCCTGTCAAAAGACCTAAAGTGAATAACTCCGGCAAAGTTTAACTTCGAGATATCAGATGGAGTACATACAACGACTGGCTTATTTCATTATGGACTATGCTTTCAGGGCAACGTGATATAGTTGGTATAAGAAGGTATTGTAATGGAATGGATTCCAGTTCTCAAAGAAGTAATTACGTTTGTCATCTGCTTAGTAAAATTCAATTCAGTTTCAAAAGTGCTTTGACCTTTTTCGTAGGTACTGACTTGACAACTTGCATAAGCAGTAAATCTCAAAGGTATAAGTGAATGCAGTCCAGATACGTAAAACATATACCGTCCAGTGACACCCAAACAAAGATTGCCAGAATTATTGCGATTTGAAGTAATTGCATATTTTTTAGGTTTACCAACTGATATTTTTTTTATGGCATCGAATGACGAGACGAACATGCCGTTCGCCTGATGTTAAGTGATACGACCACCCATAAACAGCAGAAACACCATACAGCACCTTGAGTTACAAAGTACTGTGTGGCATTCCATTGCGCTCGTCATCCTGAGACATAAGATGTTAAGTCTCATTATGTCCTGTCGTTACACTGGCTACAATGCCCTACAAACCGAAACACAACAGTGCATGCACACTGCTGCTTGGCGGTAGAAATAGACATTGCGGTGGTACCCACCCAGACGGACTCTTACATATGAGAGTCCTACCACCAATAAATGATCGCCAGAGCAAGCCACTATGTCAGGATTCTAATAGGAATACGATGGTCGCATTAAGTTATGTAGAATTTAGAAATATTATGTCATATAGGTACCTACTAATAATAAACTAATCAAAACCTCACCTGCAATAGTCAAAACAAGGGCGCATCAAACTAACACAAGCCGGCTCTACACACAAACAATATTGAAATGGTTGACAAACTGTGTAGATAGACCTTTATCTATTTATAACTAGAACACGGAGCTCCAACTTAGCACCATCGATCGGTCATGTTGCGTATGTAAAATATTATTATTCTTTTTAACAAGGAAACATTTTATTCTGCCACATACGTAATCATTTTTTTTTAAACAATGTAATTGGGTCCTTATTACTTACCTTGTGGGTCTATGATTGAATAAACCTACCGAACCACATGTGAGACACTTGGTAAAAAATAAGCGATGTCATGTCCTCATATTTGTGTTTTATTGTCTTGTAGTACAATAAGATGATTAGCTGAATTATGTTTTGTATTTAGGTACCGTAATGTCTTGTCAGACAATGCACATCACATATATTAGTGGATCTATAAGCACTGAATTTTGCATACGAGTTGTCTATAACATATTAATAAGTAAATGAGCATTAGGAAAAGGTTTTTAAATAATTTTTTGTGTAAAATATTTCAGCGAGAAAATTCTATCGGGCACAGAATCAATATTTCAATAAGTACACTCACGCTTATAATCCTCGAAGAGGTAGGCAGAGGCGTACCTAACTAGTGTGTTCATTTTTCGCCGTGCCTATTCCGTCCCATGATGTGATAGGAGCTTATTGCCATATCGGGTATTTTCAGACCCCGTGCTGATACCGAATAGGAAAACTCAATATCACTTTGCCCGACCCCGAGACCTCAGCACTGCATTCCTACCGTAATAAAACTACGCCACCGAGGCAGTCAGTATTTGTTTCACATATTATCACGTAAAAAACATTGAAAGCATTTTGATGCAGGTTTCTAAGATGTTCGCTTTTTGTATGATGCTGGGCCTCAAAATCTAACCAGGCTCACTTTATGGATATTAAAGGAGCAAAAATACGGGTCGTGGAACGATTAAAAAAAAATACTAAGCCCCTCCATTTATAACATAAAAACGTTCATTTTAAGCGTAGTTTTTAAGCAAAATAAAGTTACATAAATCTCAAAATCGGAAGACTTTAAACTATTAACTAACTTAAAACTATACGATGTGTTGCAAAAGCCCATGCATGAATGGCGAATCACAGTCAATCCCACCAAAAGCCAGGCTATCCTATTTACTCGGAAAAGGAAAGTCCATGTGCCTCACTTTTCATGTGCCGCATGTCCGACCAGGTTATCCCCTGGAAGGACAAAGCTAAATATTTAGGAGTGACCCTTGATCAGAGGTTGACCTTCATCCCACATGTAAACGCGGTACGCGCGCGAGCCGCATTCGCGATGGGCCAATTACACTGGCTCTTAAACCGGAACAGTAAAATGTCGATCCGCAACAAGATTAGGATCTTTACGACATGCATCCGACCTATCATGACGTACGCATCGCCCGTATTCGCACATTTACCGCCTGCTCGTTTTCAGCGTATGCAGGTTTTACAAAATAAAATGCTCAGATATGCTCTTGGTGCCCCGTGGTACGTTCGCAACCTCAACCTCCACGTGGACACCAACATGCCGACCATCAGGCACTTTATGCATATGGCCAACAGACGCTACTTCGATCGGGCGGTAAACCACCCAAACTCGCTTATCCGTAAAGCGTCTTGATCGCGCCAAATGGAGACGACCGCGTTCAGTACTGACAGATCCAGAGGACGAAATCACTCTGGCCATTCGCGAAAAGATCGAGCATCAAAAGCTCTTACACTCCACAAGACCGCTGTACCGTCCTCGCCGTCGAGGACCTCGTCGCGTTCCCCGTCACCCTGACCTCTCTTAGCAGTTCCGGCCCGCGTGCCGAAGACTACTAGGTATGATACCACTAAATAGGATTAGGTTAAAAACCATCTTCCCCAAACGCTGATGTCTTATCCTCTCAGTGGCCGCCCTGAGCCGAGGTTCGTGACCCGTTAGTGGGTCGCCCTCAGTGTGGTCGCTTAATTTTAAGGGTTGCGAGCGCCTTCTGCACTCACCCAAAAGACCGGTGTTCTTTCATAAGTCGACCCTTGTCAGGCTAGAAAGAGTAATGTCAGGGACAAAAAAAAAAAAATTTTTGCACACGTCAATATCAGTAAACATACAAGCAATAAATGCAAGAAATATGATTGGGAGGGTGTAAGTTGTAACTAATCGAATAAAGTTCCACGCGAGTCGCTAGCATTGCTGGCAGTTGGCACAGTTTATAGGTAGATACATTGCTCAGCGGAATTTATTCCAATGTGTAGACTATCTCATTGGTCATCTCCATCATTTAGGAGCTGTGGATTGAGAGCTACTGGATTTGAATCCTCGGTCTGGAAATTATATCAAATGTTGTGTTGAAAGGAGCCTCTCTGCCCCGATCTGCCTACGCCTTTGCTTGTCAACTATTAAATAAATTAAATACCTACCTATATAAAATAAGGTTTAAATAAATCTATACTATAATATTATAAAGCTGAAGAGTTTGTTTGTTTGTTTGTTTGTTTGAACGCGCTAATCTCAGGAACTACTGGCCCGAATTGAAAAATTCTTTTTGTGTTGAATAGACCATTTATCGAGGAAGGCTTTAGGGTATATAGCATCACGATGCAACTATTAGGAGCGAAGAAATAATGGAAAAAGTAAAAAAAAAAACGGGAAAATTATTCATCCTTGCGGGCTTCCATTGCGTGCGCTGCGAAAACGGTAAAAGATACCAAAAATATATGTATGAAAGAATTATTCCTCTTGAAATGATCTAAAAAAATGTCTGCGACAGTATATGTCTATCTTTTAAGATTAACTCACTAGAACCGTTTTTATGGTAATCAAATTTGGTCGAAATTAATGCATTATTTGTTAAGAGTTGTATCAACGTCATAATATTAATCTTTATCCAAATAAATGTGTTGGATAGAGTGATTCAACGGGAAGGTTTTTATGTATGTACTTTTGGCCCGGAAAAACTTATTAACGCGGGCGAAGCCGTGGGCAAAAGCTAGTTAATAATAAAACGAAATTTAAAAGAAAAAATATTATTATTTTATTAATTCTCGCGATAAAAGGATTAAAGTACTTAATTTTTAAGTCTTAACTCCTAAGTTGCCAAGTATTTTTGTACAGTGGTGATGGATGATTTATTGAAAAGTTAAAGTTTATCGTAATATGTTTTAGTGTTACATTAAAGGTTAGTCTAAGCATTAAAGCTAACGGATTACCGACAACGTATCTATAAACCATTAATATTATTAAACGTGTTCCGAAATGGATTTTTAATATATAGGTAAGTACAAATGTGCTAATGGTGGTACAAAAAAATATAAACTTTACCTATAGATAATAAGATATATTATTAATCAAAGCTAAAAGTATTAAGAAAGAAGAAAGAAAGAAAGAAACATTTATTCGCACAATATACTGGGACGCACACAAACAATAAACAAAAAAGTAATACATCCATACTAATATTATAAAGCTGAAGAGTTTGTTTGTTTGTTTGCTTGTTTGTTTGTTTGTTTGAACGCGCTAATCTCAGGAACTACTGGTTCGAATTGAAAAAATATTTTTGTGTTGAATAGACCATTTATCGAGGAAGGCTTTAGGCTATATAACATCACGATGCAACTATTAGGAGCGAAGAAATAATGGGAAATGTGAAAAAAACGGGGAAAATTATTCATCCTGGAGGGCTTCCATTGCGTGCGCTGCGAAAACGGTTCAAGATACCAAAAATATATGTATGAAAGAATTATTCTTCTTGAAATAATCTAAAAAAATGTCCGCGACAGTAGGTATATGTCTATCTTTTAAGATTAACTCACTAGAACCGTTTTATGGTAATCAAATTTGGTCGAAATTAATGCATTATTTGTTAAGAGTTGTATCAACGTCATAATATTAATCTTTATCCAAATAAATGTGTTGGATAGAGTGATTCAACGGGAAGGTTTTTATGTATGTACTTTTAGCCCGGAAAAACTTATTAACGCGGGCGAAGCCGTGGGCAAAAGCTAGTATTACATATAGCACGCAGGGAATGTTCATCCCATGATACTGTCGAAAAGGATCCAGTGCAGCATAAGATCTATTATCCAGCAGTCAGCAGGCAAGAAGCTTATACCCAAAGCTTCTTGCCATCAGGTAAAGTAGTGTTAAAAATTGTTTTAGATTTATAATATTTACAAAACAAATCGCGATTAAATAACTTGTAACAGTTGTAACCCCTCATAGATATACTCCATGGTTATAACTGTAATCGTATAACAAGGTTACTCAGCTATTTTTCAATAACGTTAGAACGATTAACGGTAACGGATACCGTTATTAGTCTCATATTTCTATTTGTTTCTAGTCGATTTGTTACTACCCACAGCTTGTAGTAAAAACTTTTGCAACAAACTTGTAGTTCTCGCCCACACGCGGATGACACGTCGATGTAGGCTAAGCATGTCCACGGATTGGCTCGACAATAACGATTATAATTGAACAGCCGCGAAAATTGTTTCCAATTAAATAATTGGTGTTAATTGCACTATATAATGCACCAGCAACACTGGCTGAAAGTATGTTTCATCACCAGATGAAACATACTTTCAGCCAGTGTTTTGGTTCGTGGTAATTAAGTAGTAAAACTTTTATACTGAATATAATATAACTTTCGCGAATAATACTGTAGCGACAGAGCTTTAGTGTTCGACGCGCCGCGCCGGTATTTCGAAATACATAATATAATGTAGGTATATTAATCGCTAGTTATAATAATACAATATTGTGGTGTGTCTTACACACTACAATATATCGGAAATATTATATCGTCGGCATAACAAAAAGTATAATTTTGAAGATATGTGAAAGACTATTTAGTCGTATTAAGCCAGTGATGTGAATAAAAGGCCTAAACCCTCTCATTAGTTAAGTCGCCGCGTCCCCAGCATGGGGAATTTAAATTTACAGGGCTGGTATTATGTTATGTTTATATTAATCATACCAGTCGATAGTTTAAGCGGGAAAAAAGACTTAGTAAGTAGAGAAGGTATTACAAACAAAAAAAGAGTTTATTTGTCGGTTAATAAATATTAACATAACAAATAAATAAATAAAAAACTAAGCTTTATAAATAGATACGACTCCATAATTATATTACAAAAGCCTTGTAACTTGCAGATACAGGATAAATCATCATAAAACCATTTTATGGGTGCTCATCATTTCCACAGGATCCCTATTTCCCCCTTTTACGGCGTCGGCTGTTCTTACCAGGATACAGAAATAGTTCAGCACGGGGTTAACGGTCGCACATTTATTCGCTCGTAAAAAATAACATCCGAATTTAAACTGACTCATGTAACACGCAAGATTCGCTTTTTATTTTCATTTGTGAGTAGAAGTAAGTAATTCAATGTTCAATTGAAAGTAATTCAAAGTTCCGTTAGCTTAATATCGATATTTACCTTCAAATAGTCAAGTAGGTGTCGTTTACTTTTAATTTTACGAATGCCATCTTAGAATAATAACACATGGCGTTATTATTCTATAACTGTCATAATTTGAAGGATTTACTTCTATTATTTTGTAAAGTGGGTCCTATAATGTCGATAGCTTTCTCTACAGCCTGAGTGTAATATGCCGACTAGAACAATGCATTTCACAGGGAACTAGCATAAGCAGCTAGTTTTGCTATAGCGTTAGGTTGATCTAGAAATCTTTGGGTGAGGCCTATTGTTCAGCATAAAACTTCCAAAGGCTAAAGGAGTAACTAATCTAACGCAAGTTAGGTTTAGTTGCTAAGAACGTCAAAGGTTTCAGGTTTCTAGGACTTTTTTACATTCCAATCCCCATGCCTATCCTTTTCGAAGTCAGCGATAGGTCCACAATTTCTATAGCACTGAGGATGAAAATTCTGAGTGATCACTTACTAATAAGAGTTATTGGTTACTTTACTAAATTTTTATATAAGGTAGAATTGAAATGGTTTACAGGAGTTTTATAATTGGGTTTACTTTAGGGAATGCCTAAAGTAACATATAAACATAGTACTGCTTTAAGAGAAATTGAACATAATAACAACTGTCTCTATTGTCCAATTACCCGATCTTTTTTATTTCTCACTAGCTTTTGCCCGCGGCTCCGCCCGCTTTAAAAAGTTTTTCCGGGATAAAAGTCCCGCTTTATATTTTCCCGGGATAAAAAGTAGCCTATGTGTTAATCCAGGACATGATCTACCCGTGTGCCAAATTTCATCGAAATCCGTTCAGTAGTTTTTGCGTGAAAGAGGAACAAACATCCTTACATCCAAACATCCAAACATCTAAACATCCAAACATCCATACATTCTTACAAACTTTCGCCTTTATAATATTAGTAGGATACAGTCTCGAGACAATAAATTTTCTATAAATGTGCAGTTCAATGGTCCCCGAGGAAATCAAAATTATGTTTAAGTATTAAATGTGTTCTTAATTAACACACTGTAACTCAGTTGGCTATCGGGTAATCGGATTGCGTACCTCGGGCAACTGTTAGCGCAGCTCTTTACAAAGGTAGAACCCCAGTTTGACCTCATTTCCTAAATATGGAAACTTCTAAAGGCTATCCGGTCGGTGTCGGTGTTTCGCGACATTTTATCCTTGTTAAATATTTTGGCTTTAACCGTTATCAATATAGGATATTGTTTTTTCTAAATAAGTTAAGTAGGCTGCATAAGCCATGGGCATTATAGAAATATTTTAAATATAATAAGGTGTTAAAGTTCGTTAGTTCCCTTGCCTGAGATACTATCTGGAACAACCTTATGAATTCTAAAAAGATCTTTAAAAATGAAGAACTACAGTTATTTTATTATGTTACTCATGCTTCTTCTTTACTTTTATTCCGAAAGACTTTTGGAGAGCTTTAAGCAGAAGTTAGTGGTAAACAAAATATTACACTGCAGAATATCCCGCAGTATTGACCGAAATGATCATTAGGGTAACATACATTTAATTGATTCAACCGTTTTAGCATTATTACGTCACTGTTCCAAATAGAAAGTAAAAAATGTCATTAAAAGATATGATAATGGAATTGACCAAAAAAACATTCAAAATATAGATGATAGATAGATGTGTTATCTCTCTCCATGTCCGCAATTTTATATTTATTACAATCTGTTGGTTCTTCCTAGCTGCTCCTACCAAATATGGAGCAACAGATCATGAAATACCACGAAATTCGCTAGAACCATCACTGTACTAGCTAAATTACGTATCGCGTGTCTTGTGGTCTGTTAGATTGTAGACACAAGCGAATGATTAATATGGCGCATCGGCTGCGACAATTAAATCACTTTACAAGACAATTTGTGCCCCGTCCCACACAGTCTGTCTTCAAGTTTAATCCATAGAGACGACGCCGTTTGGTAGGTCGTTTCACTGGAAACAGTTAAATTTAGAATATCCGTTCGGCCCTACTTGGACAAATGCGTTCAGTGCGTTTTAGTCTTTGACTATGACATAGCGAGTTGATTTCGTTTTGTGGTGTTACGATATTGCAACGGTTTTTGCCCTTTTGCTTTGTGATTTCTGTGAATGAAATTTATTATCGCTGCAATCGTAATATGGTGAGATGTGTTATGTTAAATTATTGTTATTACTCTTATCTGGATGAAATAATTATTTACTGTCGTGCTAATGATAATGAAGACTAATAGAACAATGCTGTTTCCATATCGCCGCTGCGATGGTAATTATCATATCAATAACAGTGTGTTCAGCAGTATGTTGTCTTAATATTTTATAAAACATTAAATAATGATTGGGTTGGAATATTCCATAATAATTGAAGCCAAATTCTATAACGATAAATTTAATGTTATCGGGGAAACGTAAGTAGACATTACGAGAACCTCTATTACGTACTTATTTTTAGTTCTATGGTTTTTAAATTACCATAGGGATCAACATTTACATAGCATAATTTATATTTAACTATAGTAACGAACATAGTAACATTTATAACATTCATGCTCTAATAAATAAAAACAAATACATCAATAATCACATTGAAGGAAACTGCTAGAACACAAATCAATTACGAAGTTTGTTGAGGTAACCGATATCGGATAACCATACCGCTGCGGTTCATTACGTCGATAGCTCATCAATAGTACGTGCATGCGCTACTTCCAAATAAATTCTAACATACTTCTACGAAACAATATTACGGTCAAATGACATAGCGTAGAAGGTAAACAAAAGCGCACATATCAAGCCGTATGACTCACAATAAAGGTGTTCATCATATCACAGCTACTACGACTACTTTAGTCAATGCCGCGCACTTCTCTCTAACCCTCGTCTTTTAAGTGATTTTTTATACATTACAGCTCAAAGTGATATCGCGCGACACATCGCGACCATAAGCGCCCCGTATTTTCCTCAAGGAGAACAAAGAAATTACATTTGCAAATTCATTTAACACTTTTTAACAACGCACCAGCCTGTTGATCGGCACACGTGTCGCGATGCATACGTGAAACGAGCGGATGCGAGCGTTCTACGCGCGCGTGCAGTAAAAATTCAATGCAAAAATGATTAAAAGGAACGGTGATAATGTATGTGCGATCGCGTCGAGCAACAATCAGTGTCAAGGCGCGAGGAGCGCCGTCTCGCTCTGTCCCAGTGGCGCAGCCACGCGGATACCGCGAGCCACTGCCGCCTGTGCCACCAGGATGACGCCGCCCGACGCGCACCACAACACCAAGGAGGCGAACATCGCGCTCTCCACCTACGTCGAAAAGTGGAAAAACAGATACCAGGATGCTGAGAGGAGACACAAAACCTATTTGCTCAAATCTGAAAAAGGTCAGGTTTTTTTTGAAGTTTTTAATTTTTTATTTTAATGAAAAATCTTTATTTTTTTTGGGTTTTACTGAGTGACCGCGCATGCTCCGAATATTGTCTCGGTCCTATGCAAACGAGACTCCTTGTAAATCCTATTCGCGTATTTGTCGGCTTATGACAGATGATAACCTGTTGCTTATACATTATTCCTGAATTCCTCCAATGCTGGCTTGTGTGGTTTAAAGTTTTTGTTTTATATACAGTACAAAATGTATGTTAATGTTACTTTCCATTAAATATTCAGTTGAGGTTACTGTTGGCGTCAGTATTTTATCAATTATCGAGCTGCGCAACACGTATATCTTGCGATTACGTATCGCACGAAAGAAAGGACCTGGAATAACATGTTTTTATAGCTTTTCCATCTCTATATTAATTAATAACGCATTTTAAGTTGTGCAACACTATTTTCTTATGAAATGTCAAAAAGCAAAATGACAGATTTATGCACATTGTTCAAATTTCTTTGTTTGAAAACAAAAACAAAAGAAGTGATCTTAACAAAGGCACTATATTTTGCTTAAGTATTATTAAAATCTAACAGATATCTTCTAAAAATATTAATATTTCGTTTGAAATAAATAAATGTTATTTGACTGTAGTATAGCGAAACAAGGATTATAACGTAAGTAAAATTTGGTTTATCACGATCGTTTAAAAGTGGAACGAACAAATACTAATAGTCGATAGATTTGAAGTACGAACAAGATACGGCTATGCGACTAAAACACAGTTATATGTTTTTATCAAATTCGTGTGAAATTGAACCTGTTGGTGGCATGATTAATGTTTAACAGGAAACTGTGTCTATATGTGCCTATAAATAGAGTATTGCATTTGTTATTCAGATAAATGTTGTGGAAAATAATTGAATACCTGTACGAACATTCGAAGTATGTGTCATCATATTTTGTTATATTCTTTGATTCATAATAGAATTAATCAAAGGTTATATTATTATATTAGGTCTTAAAAAAATGGAATTTTACTGCCTTGTTGATTTTTCTGACTATTTTTTCTGTATACATCAAATTTCTTCATAATATTTAATACAAGTACCAAGCCTCTAATTTTCATGTGATAAGTAGGTCATAAAATTATACTGTATGTATATTTTCATATTTATTTTTCATTCTATATTGCGCGGTGAGCAATAACTATGATAAGCTCATTTTTACCATACTAACACCAAAGAAATGTGATTTTTTAATATTTGCCATGTGTCCGGTGAGTGTGTTTTGGGAACCTGGTAGTTTACACCCATAACACAAGGCTTAATTATAGTTTTAGGTCATTATAAAGTTGATTGTTTATAAATAAATATTTCACACACATTCCCACCTTTAGCTCCGAAGGGGTAGGCAGAGGAGCAACAAGTGCACCCACTTTTTGTAGTGAGTATTTTGTACCATGATGTCATAGGGGTGAGCTTATTGCCATATTGGGCACAAATTCCAGACTCCAGATTGATACTGAATAGAAAACCCCAATATCAATTTGCCCAACCCGGAGATTGAACCTAAGATGTCAGCAATGTAGTTGTACCATAATAGAACTATGCCACTAAGGCAGACCACTGGTTAATTTAACTTTATAAGAGAACTTATTGGTGGTTAAAAATAAACAATTAAAAAAAATATTTTTAGCAGGCATTCAGCATTGATGTGATTTTGCTTTTAAAAACGATTATTATATTTATTTATCTACTAGCTTTTGCTCTGCCCGCGATAAAAAAAGGGATAAAAGTCCCATATTAAATTTTCCCATGATAAAAAGTAGCGTATGCCCTTTCTTGGGTCTCAAACTCAAGATAACTATATTCATACCAAATATCATCGAATCCGTGGAACAGTTTCAGAGATGTGCAGTAACAAACAAACAAAAAAATGGACAGACAAAAAAAACATTTCTTTCAATGTACAGGTACACCGAGATCTACTGCTTTATTATAGTATAGATAACCGGTGTTTCTTTTTTATTTTTTACCGAATGCTCGACAATGCATCACTGCATCTGATGGTAAATGTAGTGAAGCCCAAAAAATTATGTCAACCGGCAAGAGATAAACATCCCTGGTCGGTCGGCCCAGTTAGTTAGTTAGGATTTATCAACATGTCGCACCTTTAGAACGAAAGCGACACAATTCAAAAAATAGAAAATTGGGTTGTCAATTTTTAAATGACTAAAAACTAGTCCCTTATTTACAAAAATATAATAAAAAAGGGACCGATATAACAGCTTTGCCCTTTTTCTGTTCGAATATGGCTGTGTTTGAACTATTATTGTATTGAGAACCCCATTTTAAGTAATTTTATGACGATGTCTCAATTTTCTGTCTTTCTGAATTGTGTCGTTTTCATCCTAAAGGCGATGTGTGCCTTCAATAAAATGATCGGACAAATCGGTTTCACAAAGTGTTACAACTTTGCCTTCTCCAGGGATACAGTTATGTTTGTGTTATTAAAGTTTAAAGTAGTGCGTTACTATTTAGGATGATGTCATTTGAAATTACTCAATGAATTTCCCATTTAGAATACTCAGAATGAAATGTAAACATGCTACTGAGCAGGAATATAAATTATTACAAAACTCAGTAGTCATATATTACTCTTGATACAACACTAACACACCCATCAGTTACATGCAGTCCTTCATGCAAACATAGTCATGTTTTGTGGGTATCAGGTCTGGTGGTATTCTTTAATAATTTTTCTCTAATATTTTAAAAAATAAGTAAGTTTTTCTAATAACTAAAAATGTGTTGCAACCTTTTTTTATAAAAGAATTTTATTTGGAGCCCATGAGCCATTAATAAATTATGTGAGAGCTATTTTGTTTCAATGAGTATAGTCAGTGAAAGTGTTGGGGATATCCTACTACAATCATTTGTAATTAGGTGCTCGGATTGCCAAACCTCCAAGGAAAATATTCAAAGAATTTTGGTTACAAGAGTAAATATTCATATTTTATTTTCACAACCAAAATATATTTTAACCCAGTCTAGCAAGTTACTTTACAACTTCCAGTTATAGTGTTAACTGTAACAAAGCAGTTAATCCACTTTCTTTGTTCATATGCAGGTTAAAATGTTTGGTGGAGGTGTGCCAAAGTAAATATTTGTAGCTTATGTGATGAGGCCTGTTTGTGTACCAAAACTTTGATATGTTGAATGTATAGCAGTCTGGCTAGTAAGCAAATGGGTTAATTGATGGTATTTAATATCTAAGGATACTAGGAGGCCAAAATCTTTTGCATTTTTCTGCACTGTATTCCATCCCTTGAAGATTACCAGAACATCCATTATTGTTTTCTATTCGTGGATGTTTACGGTTAGTGAAGGTACACAATACCAACAGAGAATTCACTTGCCTAAAATTATCAAAAATTTTGTCTATTCAAACTATGTCTCGTGTATAATTTCCATGGGAACAAAGCTTATATTGTGATGTTTTGGCCTTAACACATTATAATAAAATTAACATTATTATTCTATCAGTATTCACTTATTTATCCTTATAGGGTTTTAACCTTCATTCTTTAACCTGGTACTAAATACAGATGTACATGGTTCTGGTAATGTTTTCGTTTAAATAATTAGATTTCTTTCTCTCAAGATACGATTACATTCATCATCATCATCTTCCTGCCCTGGTCCCAAATTACTTGGGGTCGGCGCAACATATTTTTCTCTTCCATTCTCTTCTGTCTTTCGTCATCAAGTCATTCACGCCCTTTTCTTTCATATCATCTCTTACACAATCCGTCCACCTCTTCCTTGGTCGTCCTCGTCCTCGCCATCCATCAACACTCAAATTCATCACTCGTTGGGTTACATGTCTTTCATCCCTTCTCCTCACATGTCCATACCAAGACAGACGATTTCCTTTCAACTTTTCTATCACTGGTGCCACTTTCAAACTCCCTCTAATATACTCATTCCTCACTTTATCCATTTTCGTCACTCCACACATCCATCTCAACATTCTCATCTCTGCTGCGTGTAATCTTCTTTCATCCGTTTTCTTTGGTAGAACATTACAAGTTGGTAAACTTCGCAAACTAAAAAATGTGTGTTTTTTTTTCAGCCAAACGTGAGTACGATGACCTACAACGGCGGTACAACATCCTCTCCGAGGAACGAAACCACCTGGACTGCGAGTTGCGCGAAAGGGAGCGCGAGCTCAACAAGCTCAAGAACGTCTCCGAAAAGCTGTTCAAGGAGTACCAACAGCTCAAGAACCAGCATGAAGTGGACGCCGGGGTTATGCACAAGTGAGTTACAAGGCCAACACGCGCCATTATGTCCACTGGCGGGGAACTATCATCTCTAGCCAATCGACATGGTTGCCACTCCACTTATTATAAGATGGAAAGGAGTTGCTTTGCCGTAACCGTTTCTATAGATAAAGCGATGGGTGATCCGGTGCTGTAGACAAATTGACTTTTCATGCTAATAGAAAACAAAAAAAAATTATGTACATTTCCATTTTTTTTTATTTTCTTTTGTATGAGTCTATCGATTGTGGAAAGCTCAGAATAATAAACTTTAGTTATTAGGTATTCTGAGGTAGAAAGACATCTTGTCTACGGCCCCTGGTTGTGATGAGCACTGTCCAGGAGTATCCAAAGCCATCGGAAAATGTGGATAGGATTTTCTCTCGGGAAAAGTACTGATTTTACTGTACTTGATGGTTGCAGTGTAGTGTAGATTTTTATGACATAAGTCAGCAATGAGCAAGTGAATCACCTGATGAATGACTAGTTTAAGAATTGTTTATGTTTTAGACAAAACAAAACAAACAACACATCATGCCTTCATCCAAGAAGGCGTAGGCGTAGATGCAACTAGCGCACACACTTTTCGCCAATGTCTTCCGTCTCAGGATGTGATAGGGACCGAAAATATCGCCATATCTGCCACTTTTAGCAATTCACATTCCAGAGTCTCATACTGAATATTGAAAAAAACATTAGACAAAGCTTTACCTACCAACCTGCGAAAGACGTTTGTCATTACATTCAGTACGCGGAAAGGATTACAAATGGACATTTTATTTTTAGATGCGCATGAGTGGCTTGACCACAATAGGATGAGTTTCATTATGTCACGTGATCGGCTCTAACTGTTTACACTCCGAGGTAGCGTATTACGTATGATTTATTAACTAGTATGAGATTATAGAATACATTTTAATAATTTGATGGTCTTAAATTTAATATGGCCCTAGGCTTCCTCTATCACAACAACTTTGTCATGCGTCTAACTCTTAGAGGCATTTCTGTTAAGCTCGACCTCTTCAATAAACTTTAAATGAAAGAGCCATAATAATACGAAAATTTTAAATTATTTCTGACTCGTCTCCGTCTCGTCTTCCCACTAAGCGCGTTGTCTAACCGTTATCGCGCACTCCATTAGCGTGATGAATGTTTAAGTGACAATATAATGGGCTTTATCTGCTATCATAATTGCACGTGTTTACCCGACACACATCACTAAATCAATCCCAATCACGCGGGGAACTGGTTTTGCTTTCGTTATGTATGAAATCTGGGTTTTAAATGGAAACATTACGGAGTTTAGTAATATTAAACTCTTTAGGTTGGCAGTATGTATGGGCTAGAGAATGGCTCTGGGTTCGAATTTCAGGTTGCGCAACGCTTTTAATGGGTTTGTATAAAATATTTATTTGAGATTGGATCCTCCTATTGAGAGACATCGAGAAGTCACGTTCATGGGTCAGCTAATGAGTATTGTAGCCAGTATAATCACTGGTAATTGTGAAACTACCAAAG
Organism: Lapara coniferarum; assembly: GCA_949316025.1. Classification (NCBI taxonomy): domain Eukaryota; kingdom Metazoa; phylum Arthropoda; class Insecta; order Lepidoptera; family Sphingidae; genus Lapara; species Lapara coniferarum. The sequence continues at coordinate 1,027,955 of OX438921.1, forward strand.
GTTATGTCATAGGATGGTCACAGCGCAGCATCACGCAATGCTTTGTTATCAAGCCTTAAATTATTTTGAAACAGTCCCACCTAAACATGATGAAATAGTAATATAACATGTAACGCAAGAATCATAGAAGGACATTATTATTATTCTTGTTGAGAGAAATAATATACTTATATTAATAAGTTCAAACCTTTTTCCGGAAGGGAATGGTAGAGATGCAACCAGTGCAGTTCGTTGAACTTATTTTTTCATCATTAAGTCCATCTCTATCATGGTTACCTCCAGGTCACACACGTTGCGAATCAAAAACCACGTTAATACTGATGACTCGTCTTCGGTATCGATCGCAGAACTTCATGTACCAAGTGTTCTGCCACTACAGCAATAACAATGATGCGATTATAATGATAAGTAATATCTCTACAACTATTATACTTGAAAGACGTTCGTTGAATCAACTGAAGTTGTAAGTTATTGTAATACTGATGGTAGGTCTGTCATATGTACAAATCCGTGTGGGTGGGTACCACCGCAGTGTCTATTTCCACCGCCAAGTGTGCATGTACTGTTGTGTTTCGGTTTGAAGGACATTGTAGCCAGTGTAACTACTGGAGTCTGGACATAAAGAGCCTTAATATCTTGTGTCTCAGGATGATGAGTGCGGTGAAATGCTGCACAGTGCTTTGTAGCTCGAGGTGCAGGATGGTGTTGCTACTGTTTATGGGTAGTCGTATCGCTTACCATCAGGCAAAGGGCATGCTCGTCTCGTCATTCAATGCCATAAAAAATCTCTTGATGTTGTGTGATCAGGATTATATGATATTGGGGTGTATCTAGACCTATTTGCTCATTTGCTAGCCTATAGGTGCTATAAAATATTAGACAATCCCACATAAAACACTTAAATCATAAAGTTATTATTCTAGAAGCTAAAGTATTTTTAGTTCGTAGAGAACGAAGCGAATGTAGGGAATAAATAAAGATCTTGTTCCCCAGGGTGATGCAGCAGGCAGGGGAATGGTACAAGCAGAATAAGCAGTTGAAGCGGCGCAGCAGTGCGCTACTGCAGGCGCTGCCGATGAAGACAGTCGATATAGACTTCACGGACGCTACTGATGCAGGTAAATTTATTTGTTGATTGTAAACATATTTTATTTGTGTAAAATAAAACAAAACGAGTCACAGTCAGAGAAATGGACTGACCATTTAATCGGGAGCTACGACAGATACACACCTTAAACTAAAAGTTAGAACACCTCTCTGTTTTCGTCGAGGGTTTTGAAAGAAGAAGACATAAGTAGAGTTTCAAGCAGTGGCGAAGCTTGCCATAGAAGAACCCTATGTCAAAATGATCTTGGGGGGCCCTTCCAACGTTAGATTTGTACTTGCCTTAAGTACAGATCACTTAATTTGTGCCGCCCAGCATGTCCCGCATCCGGAGGCCTGTTATGCGGGAGCAAAGACATTCCGAACTTTTGGGTACCCGCGTAAGTTTAGCATATGGGTTGAGGGCCTCTAGAGCTCGGCGGCCCATATCATTGATACGGCTGATACAACGGTAGCTACGTCCCTGTGTTCGAGACTGAGAGCAATAGTGTGTAAGCACCAAGGGGTCACCTGCTACTGGTCCACGGTGACAACAGATAGAAGAACCTAGATAAACTACCTGCTTGTTCACTTGATGGCAAAAACATCACCCGTGAAATGCCCTCTGATTATAAGAGTGCTGTTAACTTTCAAGAAAATATGGGGATTGTGAAAGCAGAATGACATTCTTGTTATATTTTCTATTTTAATTCTATTCTATTCCAGCATCAGACACGAGCAGTAACGAAGAAGTGGAGTTCCTGAAGCAGACAGTGACGGAGCTGAGCCGGCAGATCGCCTCGCTTCAGACTGACCTGAACACGGCCAAGCTGCAGGAGTTCGAGGCACACGAAGCTAATGTTGCTCTTGGACAGGTACTGCCAACTTTGGTTATATTAAGGTATTTATGTGGATGGTACAAGGGGGTTACTAGAGGCGAGATGCATGAAGAAAAAAACCAAGAGAATAGCGAATGGAAAAAAGATACGTTAGAAATGATGACTGTAGAGTGGAAAGGCGATAAGATTCCAATAATTCCAAATAAAATATCTATTAAGGTACTTGCAAAATAGCCCAGTTTATACCCAAGAATTTGAGTCTAATGACATATTTCTTGCTTCAATAGTTCCCTAAGGGGTGCAAAGTCAGGAAACCTCCACGTGGTGCACCCTGGGCAACGGAGCGTCGGTCGAGTTGATCGGCGCAACGGCCAATATCCTGACGAACAGTGGTTTTGGCGGTAGTCGCCGCTTTTTGCGGTGGCTGCCGCATCTTTAGATGGTGGGCCCGTTTATTCGGGCGGCTCCTGGTTCATCCGGGGGTGTCGACGGGCTCGGTGTGCGCTAACACCGCCCCGAGCAGGCAGTGGGGGGGAACCTTCCTCTCCGCTGTCACCGTTGCAGATCGTAATCTAGTATGGAGGTCTGTGGACATGTCTCGCGCTCCTGCTGGACCGAGGGTCTTGGCTTAATCGCCCGGACCACGAGGGAGAAAACCTCTATAAAAAGTTCCCCGAATCCCAAGCGGCGGCGCACCGCGAGGGGATGCATGGCCGATGGGTAGTTCGGTCACTAGTGCGACCCCCGCCAGAGTACCGGCCGACCCTCTTGGCGGGTTACGCTAGGCTTACCCAGGTACAGGGGGCACTGCCTGGGTGGACTCTTATTTCCCCCATACTCGTGGGACTAATCATGGAAAAATTAAAACCCAAAATACTTTTGACGAGGTTGCCTACTCCAGTTTCGGCTGGAGAGGCGGAGATTGGTGGGCGAAAGCCCGTTGATGGCGGACGAAGAGTCGGCGCGGACAAGATGTCCACAGGCGTCGACTCTGAGTCGAGTGGGAGCGTTTCCTCCGTTCGGAGCCGTAGGCTCTGGAGGAAACGCTCAGAGATGAGTAGCAGGTCGTCCCTCGGGAGCGACACTGAGGAGCCGGTCCCGAAGTCGCAAGCGACAACCGGACGCGGCAGGGGAGGACCATCTTTGGTCGACGATTCCGTCGACCAAAGAAAGAAAGGCAAGGCGCGCGATCTCCTCCAGCGCAGGGAAGCCCGCCAAAGGGCGAGGAGAGAGGAGAGCGAGGAGGGTATGGTCCTTCGCTCCGCCGCTAAGCCGAAGGTGCCCGCCGCCGAGGTGGTTGTCGCAGCGGAACCGGCACCGAGTGCTCGCCCTAAAGGCGAGGCCAAAAAGTGGCGTGATAAGTGCGCCAAATTGGAGGAGGCGGTGAAGGAGCTGAAGCGTGAAAACGCTTCTCTCCTTCGCCGTCTGGACGAGCTGGCAGCAGTGGAGGCCAAGTGGCAGGCCAGAATGGAGTCGGTGCTCCTAGGGCCGGCCCAGAGGCCTCCACTGGCCCATGAGAGACGGTCCACCCCCGGGGACATACCACTCCCCGTCCAGGGTGGTTTCGTTGGGGGAGCTCCCCAGCCTTCCGCTAAGGGGAAGGGGAGGGGGAAGGGGAAAGGAGCAGTGCAGCCTGCTCCTCCTCTTAAGGCTCCTGCCATTGTGGCCGGGCCCTCCACCTCTGCTGCCGTGGCGGTCGCTGGGCCGTCTGGGGTGCCCAAGAAGGGGAGGGGGAAAGGTGGTCCTCCTGCTCCCCCCGTCGCGAAGTCCGCTCCGAGGGAGCCCCGCCCACTGCCACCGGCCCCAGCGTCCATGGACGCTGAATGGACCGTGGTGGTGGGTAAGAAGAAGCGGGGGAAGCACACCCCCGCCGCGGCGCCTGCAGGGAACCCCCAGCAGAGGAGGCAGAGGCGTAAGGAGCCCAAGCTGCGTCAGCCACGCTCGGCAGCCATAGTGCTGTCGCTGACGCCAGCGGCGGTGGCCAAAGGGCTCACTTACGCCAAAGTGCTGACGGATGCCCAGCACCGAGTAGACCTCGCCGGCCTCGACATAGACAGGTTGAGGCCCAAGGTGGCAGCCACGGGTGCCATGTTGTACGAGGTGCCCGGGGCTGAGTCGGAGCGAAAGGCGGACTCCCTCGCCGCAAGGCTGAGGGAATGCTTTGGCGGGTCGGACGATGTTCAAATCTCCCGGCCCACCAAATGCACGGAGCTGCGGCTGTCGGAGCTAGATCCCGCAGCCACGTCCGAGACGGTCGCGGCGGCCCTTTGCCTTGCTGGCGAGTGTGCTGCGGACGCAGTAAAGGTGGGCCAAATCCGGCCCGATCGCTCCGGCCTGGGCTCCGTCTGGGCCAAGGTGCCGACCAGGGCGGCACAAAAAATAAAGGCGGGCCGCCTGAAGGTGGGGTGGACTGTGGCCCGGGTGACCGTGCTCGGGGCGCGCCCGATGCGCTGTTACCGTTGTTTGGAGCACGGTCACACGCAGAGTACCTGCGTCGGAGGACCGGACCGCAGCGATTTGTGCTATCGCTGCGGTAAACCGGGCCACAAAGCCCGTGAATGCGAGGCCGCGCCGAACTGCGCTGTCTGCGCGGCCGCAGGGAGGCCCGCCAAACATCCGGTGGGCGGGAAGGCGTGTCCCGCCCCCTCCCGTCGCGATAGGCGTCGCGACGGAAGACGAAGTGTTGCTGCCGCTGGGGCTTCGACCCAGCCGCAGGCAGCGAGCCCACCGCAAGGGGCCGCGATGGACGTGGTAGAGATCGCCCAATAATGGATTTAAATTTCCTCCAGGCGAACATCAACCACTGTGCCAGTGCCCAGGACCTGTTGTCCCAAAGCCTGGCGCAGTGGTCGGTGCAAGTGGCCGTGGTCGCTGAGCCGTACTTTGTCCCCCCCCGGGATAACTGGGCTGGGGACCTTGACGGCTTGGTGGCCATCATCAGCCGGGGCGCCGCTGGCTCCCCACCCTTCGAAAAAGTAGCGAAGGACAGGGGATGCGTGGCGGTTCTGTTGGGAGACATTTGGATAGTAGGAGTGTACTTTTCTCCCAACAGACCCCTCGCCGAATTCGAGTCTTTCCTCGTTCGGCTGGGGGCCTTGGTGGAACAAGGCCAACCTCACCCGGCGGTCGTCGCCGGCGACTTCAACGCCAAGTCCGTGGCTTGGGGTTCGCCGGCGACGAACGGTCGTGGTCGGGTCCTGGAGGAATGGGCGATCTCTGTCGGCCTGGTCGTCCTGAACAGGGGGTCGGTGGACACGTGCGTGCGGCACAACGGCGGGTCTATTATAGACCTGTCGTTGGCGAGTGCCGCCGTCGCACGCCGTGTCCGGCCGGTGCCGGCATCGTCGTTGGGGGGGTGCGGATCCCCATCGGCTCTAGCATGAGGTATCTAGGTTTAGTCCTAGATAGCCGATGGCGATTCCGCACCCACTTTAAGGAGTTGAGGACGAAATTGTCCCGGGCAGCGGGCGCTCTTTCCCGCCTGCTGCCCAACCTGGAAGGTCCTGGCTTCCCTTGCCGGAGGCTGTATCACGGAGTCGTGCGGTCCATAGCCCTTTATGGCAGCCCCGTTTGGGCTGACTCCCTGGGCCGCCCCTGCGTCGCCCTTCTGCGCGCCCCGCAGAGAGCTTTAGCGCAGCGGGCGGTCAGGGCGTACCGCACGGTCTCTTTCGAGGCGGCTTGCCTATTGGCCGGATTTCTGCCCTGGGACCTGGACGCCAAATCCCTTGCCGATGTATTCCATTGGCGGGAGGAGGCGTTCAGTCGCGGGGAGCGTCCGGCCCTGAAGGAGGTGGAGGCCAAGAGGGCCGCCTTACGGCGAGCCGCCGTGGAGGAGTGGCGTCTCAGGCTGGAGGCCCCGTCGTGGGGGCACCGGGTCGTAGAGGCAGTGCGTCCTGTCTTTGCCGAATGGCTGGACAGGCGCCACGGAGCGGCAACATACCGCCTGACGCAGGTGCTCACCGGGCATGGCTGCTTCGGTGAGTTCCTGTTTCGGGTGGTAGGTAAAGAGGAGTCGGCCGTGTGTCACTATTGTGACAACTGCCCAATGGACACGGCCCAACATACGTTGGAGTGTTGTCCAGCCTGGGATGAGGAGCGCAGCGCTCTCAGAACAGTCGTCGGAGAAGACCTCTCGCTGCCGGCCGTGGTCGCTTCCATGGTCGGCGGCCGAGAGGCCTGGCAGGCGGTGGCCCACTTCTGCGAGGCGGTCCTCTCGCGGAAGGAGAGTGCCGAGAGGGATCGCCAGCGTAGTGGTGATCCCTCCCGCCGCCAGACGAGACGTAGGAGGCGTCGGGTGGACGACTGACCGACGTCTCCCGCCCTGTGGATTGGGGGCGTTTGGAGAATTCCACCACGGTATCCCCTGCCTGTCGTAAAAGGCGACTAATAGGGGCCTCCGGGGGTCACGGGTGGGCGGGACGTGCCGCCCACCCATTAGTCTAGCCAACTTCTGTGACCCCCGTGATGGACATGTCCGAGGCAGCGTGTCTCACGCTGCCTCGGACACTAAAAGGCGGACACGGTACGGTGTTTCGGGGGCTTCTGAGCCCCCGCAACAGGAAAAGGACCGCAACAGCGGTACGTGCAGGGGCGGTTGCGGACGACAACTTAGACGTGAGTCAGAGGAAGCCCGCAGCCGTCCCTAATGCGCCGAAGATGGCCTTTTTTAAAAAAAAAAAAAAAAAACGCCGTGTCCGGGACTGGAGAGTCCTCGTGGGCGTGGAGACGTTGTCGGACCATCGTTACATCAGGTTCGGCGTCTCCGCGTCCCCGAGTGTCCAGTCCGGTGGTGTACTGAGTGCCCCAAATCAGGACGGCCCGCGGTGGGCGCTTCGTCGCCTCGATGGGGAGGCCCTAGTGCTGGCCGCTCTGGTCATGTCGTGGCTCCCCGTGCCGGACGGGCCGGTACGGGTTGAGCAGGAGGCGGAGTGGTTCGGGGTGGCAATGTCGGATGTCTGCGACGCCGGCATGCCCCGAGCTCTCCGCCGTTCGCCGGTGCGACAGGTGTACTGGTGGTCGGCGGAGCTAGCGCAGTTGCGCGCGTCGTGCGTGGCTGCGCGCCGCCGATACGCCAGGCATCGTCGTCGCCGGCTAAGAGACGAGAATCACGCAGACCAGGAGCGGCAGCTCTATGGCCTCTACAAAGAGGCAAAGAGAGCGCTGCGGGTGGCCATTCATGGGGCCAAGGTCGCGGCACGTAAGGCGTTCGTGGGGACTCTCGACAGGGACCCGTGGGGGCGCCCTTACCGGATGGTGATGAAGAAGCTTCGCCCAGCGGCGCCCCCGCTGTCGCAGAGTCTCCGGCCAGAATTACTGGCCAACGTCGTCGCGGCCTTGTTCCCGGCCACCGTGGAGTTCACTCCTCCACCGATGGCGCCACCGGATGTGGCGTCATCGTCGAGTGAGAATCCGGCAAGGGATATCTCGGAGGTTTCGCCCGCTGAAATGCGGGCGGCAGTGCTTCGGCTGCGGAGCAAAAACACGGCCCCAGGGCTCGATGGCATCCCCGGGAAAGCCTGGGTGCTAGCCGTTGAGTACCTGGGCCCGAGGCTCCGCAGCTTATTCACCGCCTGCCTGGAGCAGGGCGTCTTCCCGGTGCGCTGGAAAACCGGGAAGCTCGTCCTGCTGAAGAAGGGAGGACGACCCGCAGAGTCGCCGTCGGCCTACCGGCCCATCGTGTTGCTCGACGAGGTGGCAAAGCTCTTCGAGCGCATCATTCATAACCGCCTCGTCGAGCACCTTGAAAGGGTCGGACCAAATCTGGCCGACGAGCAGTTTGGATTTAGGAGGGGACGTTCCACTGTCCACGCGATTCTGCGGGTGAAGGCACAGGCGGAGGATGCAGTGGCCAGAGGCAGTGTAGTGATAGCTGTATCGTTAGATATTTCTAACGCATTCAACTCGCTGCCCTGGCCCTGCATCCACGAGGCACTGCGGTACCACGTGGTGCCGCCCTATCTCCGGCGTCTGGTGCACGCGTACCTGTCTGACAGGCACGTGGTGTATCCGGGCGCCGATGGGTGGCACCGAAGAGCGATGTCGTGCGGTGTTCCACAGGGCTCGGTTTTGGGCCCTCTCCTGTGGAACATCGGGTACGACTGGGTGCTCCGTGGTTCCAATCTCCGGGGCGTCGGCGTGACTTGTTACGCCGACGATACGTTAGTCACAGCGACTGCTGGGACCTTCCGGGACGCCGCAACTCTGGCGGCGGCGGGCACCGGCCAAGTAGTTCGGAGAATCCAACGTTTAGGATTGAAGGTGGCCCTCGAGAAAACCGAGGCCGTGTGTTTTCACGGACCTCGGAGAGGGCCACCGGCCGGTGCCGGCATCGTCGTTGGGGGGGTGCGGATCCCCATCGGCTCTAGCATGAGGTATCTGGGTTTAGTCCTAGATAGCCGATGGCGATTCCGCACCCACTTTAAGGAGTTGAGGACGAAATTGTCCCGGGCAGCGGGCGCTCTTTCCCGCCTGCTGCCCAACCTGGAAGGTCCTGGCTTCCCTTGCCGGAGGCTGTATCACGGAGTCGTGCGGTCCATAGCCCTTTATGGCAGCCCCGTTTGGGCTGACTCCCTGGGCCGCCCCTGCGTCGCCCTTCTGCGCGCCCCGCAGAGAGCTTTAGCGCAGCGGGCGGTCAGGGCGTACCGCACGGTCTCTTTCGAGGCGGCTTGCCTATTGGCCGGATTTCTGCCCTGGGACCTGGACGCCAAATCCCTTGCCGATGTATTCCATTGGCGGGAGGAGGCGTTCAGTCGCGGGGAGCGTCCGGCCCTGAAGGAGGTGGAGGCCAAGAGGGCCGCCTTACGGCGAGCCGCCGTGGAGGAGTGGCGTCTCAGGCTGGAGGCCCCGTCTTGGGGGCACCGGGTCGTAGAGGCAGTGCGTCCTGTCTTTGCCGAATGGCTGGACAGGCGCCACGGAGCGGCAACATACCGCCTGACACAGGTGCTCACCGGGCATGGCTGCTTCGGTGAGTTCCTGTTTCGGGTGGTAGGTGTAGAGGAGTCGGCCGTGTGTCACTATTGTGACAACTGCCCAATGGACACGGCCCAACATACGTTGGAGTGTTGTCCAGCCTGGGATGAGGAGCGCAGCGCTCTCAGAACAGTCGTCGGAGAAGACCTCTCGCTGCCGGCCGTGGTCGCTTCCATGGTCGGCGGCCGGGAGGCCTGGCAGGCGGTGGCCCACTTCTGCGAGGCGGTCCTCTCGCGGAAGGAGAGTGCCGAGAGGGATCGCCAGCGCAGTGGTGATCCCTCCCGCCGCCAGACGAGACGTAGGAGGCGTCGGGTGGACGACTGACCGACGTCTCCCGCCCTGTGGATTGGGGGCGTTTGGAGAATTCCACCACGGTATCCCCTGCCTGTCGTAAAAGGCGACTAATAGGGGCCTCCGGGGGTCACGGGTGGGCGGGACGTGCCGCCCACCCATTAGTCTAGCCAACTTCTGTGGCCCCCGTGATGGACATGTCCGAGGCAGCGTGTCTCACGCTGCCTCGGACAGCAAAAGGCGGACACGGTATGATGTTTCGGGGGCTTCTGAGCCCCCGCAACAGGAAAAAGGACCGCAAAAACGCGGTACGCGCAGGGGCGGTTGCGGACGACAACTTAGACGTGAGTCGGAGGAAGCCCGCAGCCGTCCCTAATGAGCCGAAGATGGCCATAAAAAAAAAAAAAAAAAAAAAAAAAATAGTTCCCTAAACACATCGCGAATACTAACATGTTATAATAATGCAGGAGTTGGAAACGGAGAAGGAGAAGTCAGCGGCGCAGGAGAAGGAGCTGGAGGAGCTCCGGTCGCAGCTGGAGAGGCACAACCGCGTCTCCAAGCTCCTCATGGACGAGGTCACCGCGCTCAAGAACAACGCCGACCAGGACCGGCAGATGGCCGAGACGTACGTACTCTAACGCTGTTTAAACTAACAACTTCTGCGAGCAATATTGTGCGCAAAACTTTCAGATGCGGCAATATTTCAATAGTTCTATATACATGCGATTCGTGGCAATTCCTGCAAATTTGCAGAAGTCAGCTTATAGCTGTTTACACGGTCAAAGTCGCTTGCGTAAGACAACTTCTACCAATTTCCTTGCTAAGCTGAACCCGGCTTAATGGTAATTTTTTTTTCACAGTCATAAGGACACTTTAGATTTGGGGTACATTTATCATACTTTTTTATGTGGATCTTCGATCTTTTACATCCCTTATAATTTTTCCTCTGTAATCATATTATTTTGTTTGTTATGCTTACCGGAATAAAGCTGAGAAGATAGTGGTAAAACATTTTCATTATTTAATTAATATGCCGTAAGAATAAATTTATTAATAAATAAGTAATAAGAATTAATTTATTAGTCAAGTGGCAGCATACTTGGCCAGTGAATCAGGTGGGTGATGGGTCGGAGTTCGATTCTCAGGTCCAGCTACTAAAATGAGTGCAATACTTCCGATTGCCATACCAGCCCTGTATTATATAGTGCCCACTGCCGAGCATAGACTTTCTCTACAACTGAGAGGGTTCAGGCCATAGTCCACCACGCTGGCCTAGTGCGGGTTGGCAGACTTCACATACCTTCGAAATTCAATGAACTCCTCAAGTATGGAGTTTCTTACGATGTTTTCTTTCACCGTTAGAGCGAGCAATAATTTACAGAGAATACACACATAAATTATTAGAAAGTCAGAGTCGTAAGCTCTTGGGTTTTGAACCTGCGGACATTCGTCTCGGCAGTCCGTTCCACTCCCAACTAGGCTATCACCGTTTATGTTTCCGATAAGAAATGTTATTTTGTTAGTTGCCCAAGATTGGAGTGTTAGGATCCTTCGGGTATTAAAATAAATGGACTGTATTACTGTAGACACTGGTATATTCTCAGCAGCAATTAATAACACATAACAATAATGAACCGAGGACGGTGAAATTCCAAAGGCAAGTGTCGTCGTTCCTCTTGCCACTAGCGCCGTCCCCTCTCCGGCGCCCTCCACGCCGACCCCTCCCCGGCGCCCTCCACGCCGACGCCTCCCCGGCGCCCTCCACGCCGACCCCTCCCCGGCGCCCTCCACGCCGACCCCTCCCCGGCGCCCTCCACGCCGACCCCTCCCCGGCGCCCTCCACGCCGACCCCTCCCCGGCGCCCTCCACGCCGACCCCTCCCCGGCGCCCTCCACGCCGACCCCTCCCCGGCGCCCTCCACGCCGACGCCTCCCCGGCGCCCTCCACGCCGACCCCTCCCCGGCGCCCTCCACGCCGACCCCTCCCCGGCGCCCTCCACGCCGACCCCTCCCCGGCGCCCTCCACGCCGACCCCTCCCCGGCGCCCTCCACGCCGACCCCTCCCCGGCGCCCTCCACGCCGACCCCTCCCCGGCGCCCTCCACGCCGACCCCTCCCCGGCGCCCTCCACGCCGCACCGCCCTCGCGGCCAGCGCGGCCCGTGCGGAAATATGTGAACGTTGTCTTAACAGGAGTATATCCTAGATATGATAGGTCCGTCTCTTATGGTATAATATGCGCAACATGTACCGAGTGTGTTTTGTGTGGTGTGTGCAGGTACAAGACGGAGGCGCGCGCCGCCAAGAAGCGCGTGAAGCTCCTCACGCACCAGAGCTCCCTCCTGCTGGCAGACGTGGAGGCGGACGCCAGGCTCCTCACGCTCCTCGCCGAGGTGGAGAGTCTGCGCGACGCGCTGGAGGACCAGGCGCATCGACACCACGACCAGCTCGACGAGCTGCAGGTACACGCACACCACACAACAGATACATCACCTCAAAACCGTTGTAGCTAGCCTGCTTTTTATATGGGCTCGGAAAATTGTACCTGATGGTAAGCGGAGCGTTCACAAAATGTCGACTGACGAGTGGTCGCTATCCAGCTGGGTGCAAATATTCTATCACCTGCTCAACAGGCTGACTCGTTTAACTTAAGTTGGTAGACACGAGCAAGTGGGTTAGCTCATGATAAGTTATCTCCGTTGCTCATATATCTGTACTCAGTACTCACAATATCACATAAATCATGCGTTCTTTATCAGCCTTAGAATAAATGAATAAGTATTATAGAAAGAGAAAAGGTGCTTGAACTTTTAAATATCCTACTTGTCATGCTTGTCATCGACGAACTGATAACGACTGTGAACTGACAGTTCACGTATATCAATAAATCATAAATTTCAACAATAAATTTCCAGTTGAAACTAGCCGAGAAGCACGAGGACACAGACATACTCCTGTGGGAGGAGAAGATTCGTCTCGCGGAGGAGGACGCGCGGAAGGCGGTGGAGCGAGCAGAGAGTGCCGAGAGGAAACTCGCAGACGTCGAGAGGCGACCACATCACGCTGAACAGAGACTCGCTGACATGGAGAAGAAGGTAAGTTATAGTTGAGGAATCATGTAAAACTATAAAATGAATTTGGCTTTTTGAGTTCGCATCTGCACCAACGTTAGAAGAAGAAATAATATGAAAGAATCGGAAAGAGTTCGAAACGGAGGTAGTTGTGTTATGACGTAGAATGGAATGTGTGCACACAAAGAAAACTGATTTGGAAGAAAGATCGATAGAGAATTTTAGGGGTAAACATACTTTACTACATATCAATTTACAGTTAGCAGAAGCAGAGAGGAGATTATCAGAAGCGGACAGAGGCAGGCTGGTACCGAGGCGCTCCAACCTCATGTCGCGCATCACCTACTTCGAAAGCGGAGGCACCGAGAAGAAGTCGGACCCACCCAGGGACGAGGGGCGAGGGCCTATCACAGAGGAGATTAAAGAGGCTGAAAGTAAGAGACTGTTTGAAGTAGCCATTCATATTGATTTAATTGAAAGATATGTAGTCCATTTTTTTCTTAAACCATTAATGATTTGACGTTTCCATTGTCACAATTTTGTGTGCAAACTTATTTTTTGCTTTTGTTATTGAAGTAGCAATCAATTCTTATTCATAACCACTTTGATGAAAATCAAATAGTACTTTAAAAACTTCCGAAAACTAATATTGAATTATTTTGCAATCGTCAGCCGAGGCACCCCGTGCGGTGTCCCCTGCACCTGCAGCGTCTCCAGCTCGCGAGTCGCCCCCTCCGACCCCGGCACAAGCGCCCACGCCCCCTCCGCCCCCCGCATGCCCCCCTCCGCCCCCACCGCCGCCGCCCCCGCCAGCCCCGGCGGTGTTCAGTGGCTCGGACTCGTTGGAGGACATGGCCAAGATGCTCGCCGGCAAGTCGGGCACGCTCAAGAAGACTAAGCAGAATAATGGTAAGACTATAAGCTTTGTATATTTGAGAAATATTGATGAGTACCGTATCAGCAGGAGACTAATGGTTCGCATTTCACTCGCGTAGCTTGATAATAGACTCGTGGGAAAAATTCCTTACACAGGTGATGTATACTAACTGACGCTTCATGTCCCACACAACAGTATGACGTCATTGTGTCATAATTGTTTAGACATGCGAGGGGTTATCATCTCCCGTGAGGGGAAACTATCTGGATCCCACTGTGATAACCATCAGGTGCAGCGGGGTAACTTCGCCGTGCGCATATAAAAAAAAGACGTGTAGCACTCTGAGACTGCCGCGGTAAAGCTATTGCATAGCATTTTTTATCAACTTATGTAATTATAATTATTTTTTTTTAATTTTTTTTTCTATTGTCCAAATTAAACCTCTTTCTATTAATAAAAAATTCTAATATTTATAACCTCTTTGAACATGTGGAGCGTCGGGTAATTTTAAAATAGTAGTCTTGCAACACAGGTCTCGATGACAAAGTATTAGTGGGGTAACAGTTGTGAGCACGAATTAAAGATAGAATGGATAGAGTTTAGCATCAATTTACTAAGAAAACCAGTGTCGCCAAACTCACACATGCATATATTCGCATACTATCATCTCTTCATTATGATTGGCCAAAATCACCAATAAAGATAAAGCGTATAATACAAAATCATTTGCATTAAATTTAACCTTAATGCCATTATATAAACTTCGTATTCTAAAAATTCACATGACTTCATACGACATTATTCCTTCAGTCTGAATTTTGATTTTAATTCGATTTCATACCGCTAGTCCACGCGAGATGTCGTATAATCGCAATGGCATTCATAAGAACTCAATGGCAGTTGTTTTAAGATAAGTTATTGAATGACACCCAGTACGCTACGCATGCCGGTAATAGTGTTGCACCCATACGTTACCTTTTTGTAAACCTATCGATGGTGTTTGTTTTATAACTAACATTAATAAATGAAATGGACTTATAACAAAATTATATAATATTAATTTGATAAGTACTGGAAAAGTTGTTGGAACTGTCTTGAATACAATTTTAACTCAGTAAATTAAAAATTATTTTAAATTTTAAGTATATATTTTAAATTCCTACTTTATAATTTCAATACTGCAGATATGTATGTTACACATACTATATTAGCTACACAGCTTATATAGCTAGTTTGCAATAAATTATAATGAGTATATATACTTATCATAGTGATTTCACTGCTGGGGTTAAGAGAGTAAGAGTAGACTTCACGTCTAAGCAAAACGTCAACCGGCAAGGCAAGAAAATATCCTTTGACGGACAGCAGAATTATGCCGGCCTGCTAATAGCTTCTGCAAGTTCCGTTTTAAGGACCAAATATCATAAGACTTGGAAACATTCGTGCCCGGCAACTGTTCCACAGTTTAATAGCAAAATTACGAACTTCTTAACCCGATCGATATGGGCTGAGATAGAAGAAATCACTAAGCAGTGGTTTCGCAAGCCAGCACGCGTGGTTCCCCTAAGGAAGTGTGAGGATGGCCTAAGGTTAAACTTTTGTCCAGAGCACTCACCAAGACACGGACGATAGAATACACTAAGTGAGGCAATGTCTCGGCGTAACTGCATTGATTCCAAACTGAATAGTGCTTTGTGCTGTTTATGAGTGGTCGTATCGCTTGTTGAGCGACATGCTCGTCTCGTCAAGCAAAAGTTGTTTAATTTTGTACCTGGATCTGACTCGGTAATATTTTACGCTTTTTGGGGGCAACAATTTCTTGTGCTTCGTTTGAAGAAGATACGCCTGCGTTCAAATTTATGATTTCAGGTTTACTTTGGAATCCACCACCCTAAGAAATAACATTAACGATGAGATATCAAGTAATACTCATAATATAATATCAAGTAACATAGCTGATCAAACATTGTTAACCTATAAAGCAGACAGGCACATTTATATGTAATTAAAAACAATTATTTAAAACTATGTGTTGTCTCAATAAAAAGCTTTTCCCGTTAGAAAAGCCCCTAAAACGCAGTACGACGCATAGAAAAAATATCCATTATATCCCATGGGAGCAAATTACCGGAATAAAAGTAGCCTATATGTGTTAATCCAGGGTATTATGATCTGGCTGCGGACGACAACTTAGACACTTTAGCCCGTGGAAACCCGCAGCCGTCCCTAATGCGCCGAAGAAGGCCACCGCCGAGTTTTAGTTGGCATGCCGTGCGTTGTACATAGGTTAGGGACTCGGCCCGGTGGCTCAACGCTGGGTCGTAAGGCACGGTGAACCGAACAAAACCACTCAGTCGCCTCCCTTGAAAGGCTAGGTGATAGTAATAAGTCACTTTCTCCGCGAGAAAAAAGGGTATTATGATCTACTCGTGTGCCAAATGTCTGAGTTTACTTCTAAGAAACATACAAACCAAACAAACATCCCGACATACAGAGATCCAAAAATTTCCACAAACATTTGCATTTATGATATTACTAAAATAAGACAAGAAGTAAGATAAGATTAAAAAGGGTATTTTTAAATAATAACCTATAGTTTTTTTAATAAATTTATGTAGTAAAATAAAACAATAAAATAAATATTATGGTGTGTGGCTTTCTTATAATTACTTATTGATTGATGAATTAGAATATTTATATGAGCTTCTGCATTCACTTTAAAATATTTCCCCCTTTTTTTACATTACACATCTTCTACAAAATGTTCTGAACATATTACGGAAAATTTGGAAGGAAACCAATTTAACCTTCCCGTAGCATTGATCCAACTTTCCTTAATAAATTGATCTTTTGGAAAACTGAAAATTAACAATCTAGTATTGTTTCATTAATTAATTATTATATCGACCACAGCTATGCATCACAAGCGGATCATGCATCAGATAACTTTTCGTACTTTTCTGCATAACATAACGCTTCAGTGAAAAATTAATAATTATCGATAATATTTTATCGACCACGCATGCACTAATTGAGTAGCGATGACATTATGAATTGGTGACAAATCATTCTAGAACAACTGATTTTCGTTTGCGACAATTAACCATATAGTGAAAAGAATAAGGAACATTTTAAATTGTAATTTTTGTGTCATGTTTGACATAGAAAATCAAGATACATTTTTCAACTAAATAGCAATATACCAGAAAATATTACTTACCGATGGTACGAAATACCTCCGTGGGACTCATTTTTGGTACGGCTATTATTTTTGCATTCCAGAATAGCATAATAGGGCATTTTAATATTTTTAAATATTTTTTCCAATCATTAAACCTTTGACAATGCGCAATGACGACTGAGACCGTTCAAACAGTGAGTTTGTACTGCATTCTAAACTAGTGTATCAAAGGTTACGCCCACTTTATAGTTCTATCTCTATCTCTGTTCTGTGGTTGTGAGTATAAATAAGGCGCTCGCCAGTTGAGGAGCACAGTATTGGTTTGGTCGTCGTTCAGTGTTCAACTAGTTGTCTAAGTCGCTATGGTAACTTAGTGGTTATTATGCTGGTCCTGACAAACTGATGAGTGATAAACGAGTCATAAGTTGAAGAAATAAGTCAATTATGACCATTGCAAAGTGTGCGCTACGTTTTATTGGCTCCTGTGAAGTCCCCTTCGACAAACAGATATAAAATAAAAAAAACTTTTAAAAAATTCAAACTTAGAATCACGTCATCCCGCCACGAGGACATTCTCATCAACTACGCGCGTTTGACATTTCGATACGTTTCACTGACTGGAACAATTTTTAAATACACGGTAATTTTGACCTTTTATCGTTTAACATTCAGCTCATATCCTCTTACATATTGTATTCTTACAAGACTGCGATATTAAATTTACTTACGGAATTTTACACTCTACATGGTTGTGATAGAGTTGAAAATAAAATATCACCGCTGTGCCGGTCGGAGTGAGGGGTGTTAGGTTATTTTTCGTTACGGAATTCCTGGATTCGGTTTCCACGCTCAAGGCCCGCGATAGAAGCTATGCAATAGCTTAAAAAACCTTTTTGTATTCAATGTTAGGTTTAATGAGCTGAGCCAAGACAAAACTACTGATAAAATTACTGGTGGTAGGTCTCTCATATGTAAGAGTCCGTGTGGGTGCGTACCACCGCAATGTCTATTTCTACCGCAGCAGTGTGCATGCACTGTTCTGATTCGGTTTGAAGGACATTGTAGCCAGTGTAACTACTGGACATAATGAGATTTAATATAATGAGACTTATGTCTCAGCATGACGGGCGCAATGGAATGCCACACAGTACTTTGTAACTCAAGGTGCTGAATAGTGTTGCTACTGTTTATGGGTGGTCGTATCGCTTACTATCGGGAGAAGGGCATGTTC
The DNA here is from genome assembly GCA_949316025.1 of Lapara coniferarum. Taxonomy (NCBI): domain Eukaryota; kingdom Metazoa; phylum Arthropoda; class Insecta; order Lepidoptera; family Sphingidae; genus Lapara; species Lapara coniferarum. The sequence goes on from OX438921.1 coordinate 1,045,494, forward strand.
CTCTCGTCATTTAGTGCAATAAAAAAAAAGACGTGTGGCACTCGGAGACTGCCGCGGTAAAACTATTGCATAAATTTTAATATTTATAACCTCTTTGATCAGATATAAAAAAAAATATTCATCGATAGATGGCAAATATAAAAAAAAATATGAAAGACGGGCTCAATGGACTAGTATCCAGAGCCGTAATATTAAAATAAAAACCACTTTGAACAGATATAAATTAAAAATTCAAACTTAGAATCACGTCATCCCGCCGCGTTTGACATTTCGATACGTTTCACTGACTGGAACAATTTTTAAATACACGGTAATTTTGACCTTTTATCGTTTAACATTCAGCTCATATCCTCTTACATATTGTATTCTTACAAGACTGCGATATTAAATTTACTTATGGAATTTTACCATCTACATGGTTTTGATAGAGTTGAAAATAACATATAACCGCTGCGCCGGTCGGAGTGAGAGGTGTTAGGTTATTTTTCGTTACGGAATTTCTGGATTCGGTCTCCACGCTCAAGGCCCGCGAAAGAAGCTATGCAATAGCTTAAAAATAAAAGAATTGGACCGATTTTATTCATTAACAGGGAGTGGCACCGATTTAAAGTTGGAAAGTCAATAATCAGTATAATGTTCCAGGCGGTGCAATAGACGCGATAGTGGACCAGATCAAGGGCGGCAAGTTCCAGCTGAAGTCGACGGAGCAGAACTTCATGGAGCGCAAGCCCAAGGAGGAGCAGCCCGAGGCGGTGAAGGAGATGCTCTCGATCCTCGGCACGCTGCGCAAGCGCCGCACCACCAGGCCAGGGTTCGTCTCCGCGTCTGGAGACTCTTGAACACTCCACACCATGTAAGTTACTTACTACTGGCTTTTGCTCGCGACGTCGATTGCGGCTAAAACCTCTCTGTGTTTTAAAATATTCACTGTACATTTTTATATTTATTGAACTTATACTTCATTAGGCGCGTAGCGATAAAAAATATGAGAATGAAATTTTAAGATGCGCGCGCATCATGGAGCACAAAAATCACAGGTTTGGCGAGCATCACTGTAATTTACTTTCAAGACTATTAACCGACTTCAATAAAGGAGATTCCTAATATCTAATGGAGTGACTCTCATGGTGAGCAGTGATCACCGGCTCATTTACATTACCAACATCAGAACTTTAAATTCTACATCCTGCATCTACTCTGTTGCTTTGCTGGAAGTACGGGTGAGGCGGTTGTGTCTGCAATTTCAATGTATAATTTCGCGTTTTTTAGTACTTTGTTTAAAATTAAAAATGCTTTCTGTAATGAAGGTTTAAGGTACGACGTCTATTCTGGGTCACTTTGCATGGCTTAACACATGTAGGATTATAGATATTAAAGATAAAAATATAATTAGAATTAATCTACCCAACACGAGTTTAACTGTTAATTAAGTGTTTTTTTTTAATTCCAGGTAAATATCCAGAAACTATATTACCTAGTAATTTGGGCCTGTTGTAGTTAGCGCGACCGTTTGTGGGCGAAGTGTATGGGCCAGTGTATAAAGGCTTAAAAATCTAGATTTAAAACGCGAATTAGAAAGTTTGAACATATATTTACAATGCGATTCAAATAAGAATAGGATCGACTTTGTGCCATATTGTGAAGTCTGAATAATTGAATATTATATGAAGGTAATTTAGCAATAATGTTTTTATTTTAATTTGATGTAGGAGTCAATTAGACAAAATAAAATAAACCGTTATTGATACGCTAATAAGTTTTCTTTGCAAATTTTGTACTTTTCAAGTGACATTTGCCATATAGAGGTCATTGACGTTCCTATTCTTATTTGAATCGCATTGTACCAAGATATATCGGTGTATTAATAAAGAAGTAATCAGTCTTGGAATTAGTATAGTAATAGTTAATCCTAAACTGAGATTGTGGTGAATTTATTGAATCCTTCCCGGGTACCTGATTTTTTGTACTTGAGTATTTATCTACTTGACACATGGTTAAAACATATTATAGAACCTACAGTTGCTCATTCTGACGTGTAACAAGCGGTATAATTCTGCCTGAAGACGAATGATACTGTATCTCTCGTTGGTCTACATTAATCGATTACAATTTACAAGTCGACAAATCGATTAAAGAGTATAATCGCCTGTGTCACATTTTGGAGTCTAATTTCGTTGCAATAAATGGCTGAAAGATTTTCGTTAGAAATATTTATGATAACAAATCATATGTTTTATTTAGATAGACTATTAAACAGGTCTATTATCAAATATTATGCACCGTCCACAGATACAAAATGAATTAAAAAATTTAATGCAAAGTGACTAGCCAACCATAAATAACTAACTTATGTTGCCAACATAAAATACATAAAAATGCCATTATTTTTATTATTAGATGTTAATTTTCAAAACTGTTTGACCGTTAAAATTTAGTTATAATATTTTATTATACACTGATTAGAGTTTTAAATATACTTAAAATTATTTTTATGAATGGTTTGTATTTTTAATTATCTAAATAGTGATAAAGACATGATTACAGACGACTGTAAAATGCGTAAAATGGAATTGATAAGTTATGTATCATTTTTTTTAATTAGTGATGTAATTCTATCGATATCTCAAATATCGAATGTTGTATATCGATGTTCTCCAATGCATTTGTTGTACTTTGTGCCTCCGTACCTTACATATATTATATTTTTTTTTGTAAATTATAGCTATAGTACTATTATTACGTGAATTGGGAAATATCAATGTTTAATACTAAGTGCCTTAAAAATTTTATATTGTGATTTTTTATACATGTCAATGGCCATGTAGTGCCTGGTTAAAATATAAAATCATATGCCTTAAAAATCTTAATAATCTCTTTAAATGTATAATTTTGTATGTCTTAGTGTTGTCCTAATTATTAGTTACACTATTATTAAAATTTTACTAGAATATTATATACGAAAATGTACTACTATGTTATTCTGAAAAGAAAATAAAATAAATTCGTTAGTATTTAGCGCTTCAAAGATAATCATATATCACTAAGAATTTTGTAAAGTACATAATATAGATTGAGAGCTGGAGATACTGTTTTTGAAACGAACAAACAATGTATTTTGTGTCTAAAACAATCACGCTTTGTAAAGATCGCCATTTTGAACCTTCCATCATGCAGATCTATTACGGTTTCAGGGTTTGCCAAACAGCTTGGCATATTTAAATTATAAAAACTAAAAAACACGCTTTATAGAAAATCCAACTAAAAGTAGAAAACAATTTATAATAAACTTTAATTGAGAATAGTATAAATAAGAAAAACATGTATTTTATTGCAAAAAAAGCGTGATAAAAATTTAGGATCCCATTACATCCCAATTAAATTTCGTCTTTTGTATTTCGTTTTCTGTCTTCTGAATTTACTTAACAAAAAATATGTACCCAGCTCTTGTAGATTAAAATTGCTTTGGTGTTTCTAAAGAGTTACCTACGGTGCCATTGTCACAGGCGATTGTGACGAACAGACTTTATATGTGTAAAGTATTATTAGATATGTAAACGTTTGAACATACGGTGGCTTGGTGTTTTATGTTTGAGTTCTCGGTGAATACTCATTCTGTTATAAAGCATTATAATGGTTGTAAACCAGAATGGGTTTAAAATTCTTAGAGTATTTTTATTATGAATATTTAAAGAAGAAAAAATTAATGAGGTAAATCAATATCACCCATTTTACTTCTGCTCAAATTCGCCGATGAGGGTCACCAGATTTTTGCTACTAGTGCGGCGTCACATAATGTGGTAGGAATTTACACTATATATATATAAACTCATTTGCAAAAAAAAAGGCACCTAAGCAATGAACCATTTCAAATGTTACTATTGGTTTGTTTGATAATTATAGGTAGTTTTACTTTCACAATTTGTAAATTAATAAGCAAATAATCGTTTTCGTCAGTATTATCATAAAATTTTGATAAAATTTATGGGTTTTAATGCTAAAGTTCACTAATAGTGTATGCTCGCTAGTAGTGCATATGCTCGGGAAGTAAAAGTTAACAAAGATTTTTGTTTGTTTTTTCTTTAATAAAGTAAAAGCAGATAAATGTTTAGTATCGAGTGTGACCCCCTCTAGCTGAAATCACAGCTTGAATTCGTCTGGGTATGCTAGCGAGGATATCCCGGATACTTGCTTGCGGAATACGTTCCCATTCCGCGGTAATCACATTCTTCAGCTCTCTGATGGTTTGCGGAGCCGGTTGTACTGATCTCACGCGTCGTTTCAGAACGTCCCAGACATGCTCTATAGGATTGAGGTCGGGACTTCGAGCTGGCCAATCCAAACGACGAATGCCGACCTCTTGCACATACGCTTCCACATCGCCAGACCGGTGGGTGCGAGCGTTGTCGTCCATAAAAATTGAGTCTTCGCCTAAAGCGGCCAATGCGGGTTGTGCATGAGGAATAAGAACTTCCGTTATGTATCGATGTCCAGTCAGTGAGCCGTTTTCAATGAAGACTAACTCTGTACGATCCATTGAATTTATTCCTGCCCAAAACATAATAGAGCCCCCACCATAAGGTGTGATTTCTTCAAAACAAGCCTCTGCAAAGCGTTCTCCTCGTCTTCGTAGCACTCGCCGACGTCGATCTTCACCGAACAGAGATATCCTGGCTTCATCGGAGAACAATACCCTATTCCAGTCTTCTTGAGTCCATGACTCACAATTTCGAGCAAACCTAAGCCTGGCAACTCCGTGCTCACGGAGTAACTTAGGGCCGCGGGCCGGGCGATGACTGCGTATATTGGCCGCGAGCAGCCTCCTCCTGACCGTCCATAGACTAATATGCACATTTCTTACTTCTTCGAGGTTGTTCTTAAGGTCCACATACGAAGACGTGCGATTTCTCAATGCGCGACTCACAAGAAAACGATCATCCCGTGGTTGGGTACATGGTTTTCTTCCAGAACCAGGCCTTCTCTCGACGGAACCGGTGTCTTGATACCGCTGCCAGGTCCTTTGAACCGTCGAGCGACTCACACTTAGCCTCTGAGCCACGAAGCATTGGCTGCAGCCCTCTTCGAGCAGCGCAATAATTTTTGTAGCTTTTACCACTTTCTGTAACATTATTGAGACAGCTAAACAGCAATAAATGAAGCTTTGACAACTAAGAATATGAAATAAATTCATAAAAATTGACTAAAAGTTATGAAAACCGATATTATCTTTTGGAACTTCGCACCAAAAATGTAGGATAAAAAGTGGTTTTCTGTAAAAACGAGCATCAAACGAAAATTTTAATTTAGAACGTACTGTTTTAAACACCACGGCATTTTTAAAACCGGCCAGTAACATGTACAAATGATTGAAATCATTTTGGTACCGTATTTTTTTAAAAAAGAATTAAAATCCAAACCGCCCGTTTTTTTTGCAAATGAGTGTATATATATATATATATATATATATATATATATATATATATATATATAATGACGGATTTACGGTAAATGTTGCTCCAGTGTGAAGTTAGAACAAATGTTGATCCACCTATTTTGCCTGTATACTCCGCTCCTCGTCTCGCAAACTGATATACTTTGATCCGTGCTTGATGCGCGTGTGACGTCGGTGGATCTGCACTCACAGGTTTTCAACATACTCGTCGACGTTTTGACCAACATTTGTGGATCCATTAACGGTCAAAAAAATGATACTGAATGTGATTACTTTGATCCAGAATATATTTAACTTATATGCAACATTTACTTTGACTAAGTTGATCCGGAGCCAAAATTGACGAATAGGTACTGAAACACAAAGCGGCAAAATGTGTTTTACTGTTTTCTCCTGTTTTTGAAGTTATACTTCTTTAAGCGCGTTATGAAAAATTTATGGGAGTGAAGTTTTACGATGCACGCGCATGTGTGACACAAAATTTTCTCACGGGAGAATTATCATACAGGGCAGATTTAATGTTAAATTTAAAAATCGCCGCCATTTTGAATTTCTTATTTTTAAGGACAATCGACTTCAAAATCGATATCTGAGCATGGCCTTAGGTACAAAGGGCAGATCCAATGTTATAATTGAAAAAAGTGGCCGCCATTTTGAATTTCTTTGTTTTAAGGACAATTGTCGTCAAAATCGATACTTGGGCATGCCATTGATAGTAAAAGACAGATCTAATAATAGGCTTAAGAAAAGAGGTCGCTGTTTTGAACTTCTTAAAATTGAGATTTCAGTCTCTTATAAGGTAAAGTTTAGTATAATACTAGGTAACACATTTATAATTAAGCGTTTTCTGTTTTGCAAAAATTTTTTATGAGCATTTAACACATTTTCAAGTCTAAAGCGGATGGGTCCGCCCTGTGGATTGGGGGCGTTTGGAGAATTCCACCACGGTTTCCCCTGCCTGTCGTAAAAGGCGACTAATAGGAGCCTCCGGGGGTCACGGGTGGGCGGGAGGTGCCGCTCACCTATTAGTCTAGCCAACTTCTGTGACCCCTGTGATGGACGGCAGCGTGTCTCACGCTGCCTCGGACACCAAGGGCGTCTTTCGGTGTACGGGGGCTTCTGAGCCCCCGCAACAGCAGGAGAAGAACCGCAACAGTGGTACGCGCAGGGGCGGTTGCGGACGACAACTTAGACGTGAGTCGGAGGAAGCCCGCAGCCGTCCCTAATGCGCCGAAGATGGCCTTACAAAAAAAAAAAAAAAAAAGCAGATGGGTATTAAAACAACTTAGTGTGATAGAAAGGGGCGACTTTTCGTGGGAGACAAAAATGAAACGTCCATTCTCATGCAGCAAATTTTTGAGTCCATTTCCACAGAACAATCATCGAGGTCTATTATCCGGTATCATCATCATCATTATCAGCCGTATGGCGTCCACTGCTAAACATAGGCCTCCCCCAAAGATTTCTAGATGGACCTATCAAAAGCGGCCTGCATCCAGCGCGTTCCTGCAGCCTTTAACAAGTCATCGGTCCATCTTGCAGATGGACGGCTGAAGCTACGCTTGCCAGTACGTGGTCTCCACTCGAAAACATTTTTGTCCCATCTGCCGTCAGTTCTTCGAACTATGTGCCCTGCCCATTGCCACTTCAGCTTGCTTATCCATTGTGCTATGTCAGTGACTTTCGTTCTTCTACGGATCTCCTCATTTCTGATTCGATCCCGTAGAGAAACACCTAGCAAAGCCCTTTCCATAGCTCGCTGAGTGACCGTGAGCCATCTTAGGCGGCCCATAGTCAGAGGCCACGTCTCAGTGCCGTATGTCATTACTGGTAACACACATTGATTGAAGACTTTTGTCTTCAGGCACTGAGGTATTTTGGACGAGAAGACCTTGCTTAGTTTCCTGAACGCTGCCCATCCGAGCTGGATTCGTCGATTGATCTCCTTCTCAAATTTGGACTTACCGAGTTGGCCTACTTGACCTAAATAGACTTACTCGTCTACAACTTCGAGAATTGAGCTCCCAACGATAATCGGGGTTGGCACAACATGAACATTCGACATGATCTCGGTCTTGTCCATGTTCATCCTGAGACCCACCAGTTGAGAAACTCGGTTGAACATTGTGGTCAGACCCTCCAGCGATTCTGCCAATACACCGATGTAATCGGCAAAACGAAGGTGAGTGATGTATTCGCCATTGATGCTGATGCCGAGTCCTTTCCAGTCCAAGAGCTTGTAAGCATCTTCCAACGCGGCAGTGAACAGTTTCTGAGAGTTAACATCTCCGTCTCACGCATCTGTGTAGTGAAATAGCTTTCGAACTCTGTTCTTGTACTCGGACCTACATGGTGGCGTTTTATACAAGCACTTCAACGCTTCGATGTACCGATGATCAATGTGGCACCGCTGTAGAGACTGCAGCACAGCCCAGGTCTCGATCGAATCTAAGGCTTTCTCAAAGTCCATGAACGCTAAGCAAAGTAGCAAGTTATACTCCCCAGTTTTTTGTATAACTTGCCGCAGCGTATGGATGTGGTCTATTGTACTATAATCTTTACGGAATCCGGCTTGTTCGGGAGGCTCGAAGTCATCTAGCCAGCGCTTGAGACGATTCGTGATGACTTTTGAGAACAACTGGTAAAAATGGCTCAAGAAGATGGGTCTGTAATTCTTAAAAAAGGCGTTATCACCGTTTTTTTAAGAACAATACCACCACACTCCTGTTCCATGCCTTGGGCGTTGTACCCTGGAGCAGAACGGAGTTGAATAGCTTTTGAAGGAATGTAAGAGTCCTGTATCACAGAGTAAAAAATACAGTCAAAAAATATAGATAAATTATCTCTTTCACATGGAGTATAAAACAATCTACGACACTTTAGATAGCATCACTTTTTTATACGTTGACTAGTTGCGCTCCGCGGTATTAGTCGTGGACTAAATTACCGCAGGAATACTTTTCGGAATAAAAGTTAGTCTATGTAATAATTCAGGGTGTCAACTACGGCTATATAAAATTTCATCAAAATTGGTCCAGCCGTTTGAGCGTGAAGACGTAACAAACATGCACACACACTTTCTCACAAACTTTCGCCATTATAATGTTAGTGTGATTACCAATTGGGCTCAGTGACACCGTATTAGTAACATGTTGATACTGTGAATAAAATATCATTAATTGGATGTGTATAAAACGTCACGGATGCTCTCAGCCAATCTGATCTGAATCTGACTGTTTGCTGTGCTCTGATTGGCTCATTCAAATCGGATCAACATTTTCCGTAACTATCGCAAGGTGGATTTGTATATCGGATCAACTTCGGCAAACGTTAGTAAGAAGTCCCGTGAGTGTAGATGTTGATCCGGTTGGAGCCACATTAGTTAGCAGAAATGCATATTGGATCAACAAAAGGCGGCGGATCAACATAGATTTTTGGATCAACAAAGTGCTCGCGTGAAGTCGCGTCTGATCAACATTTACCGTCAAGCTATCTCTATATATATATATATATATATATATATATATATATAATGACGGTTTTACGGTAAATGTTGCTCCAGTGTGAAGTTAGAACAATTGTTGATCCACCTATTTCACGTGTTTGCTCAGCTCTGAGTCTCGCAAACTGATATACTTTGATCCGTGTTTGATGCGCGTGTGACGTCGGTGGATCTGCGCTTACAGGTTTTCAACATACTCGTCGACGTTTTGACCAACATTTGTGGATCCATTAACGGTCGAAAAAATGATACTGAATGTGATTACTTTGATCCAGAATATATTTAACTTATATGCGACATTTACTTTGACTAAGTTGATCCGGAGCCAAAATTGACGAATAGGTACTGAAATACAAAGCGGCAAAATCCCTGCTTCTACTGTTTTTGAAGTTATACTTCTTTAGGCGGGTTATGAAAAATTGATGGCAGTGAAATTTTATGATGCGCGCGCATGTGGGACACAACATTTTCTCACGGGGGAAGTTGCCCGCTAAACCGCTCATTAAGGGCATCATATCATAAAGGGCAGATTTAATGTTAGATTTAAAAAAAGTGACCGCCATGGTGAATTTCTTTGTTTTAAGTCCAACCGACCTCAAAATCGATATCTGGGCATGGCTATAGACTCAAAGAGCAGAGCTAATGTTAGAAATGAAAAAGTGGCCTCCATTTTGAATTTCTTTGTTTTAAGGCCAATCGACCTCAAAGTCGAAATCTGAGCATGGCCTTAGGTACAAAGGGCATAATACCCAATGTTATAATTGAAAAAAGTGGCCGCCATTTTGAATTTCTTTGTTTTAAGGACAATTGACGTAAAATCGATACTTGGGCATGCCATTGATAGTAAAAGACAGATCTAATATTAGACTTAAGAAAAGAGGTCGCTATTTTGAACTTCTAGCACATCTGCCGTCAGTTCTTCGTACTATGTGCCCTGCCCATTGCCACTTAAGCTTGCTTATCCGTTGGGCTATGTCAGTGACTTTCGTTCTTCTACGGATCTCCTCATTTCTAATTCGATCGCGTAGAGAAACACCTAGCAAAGCCCTTTCCAAAGCTCGCTGAGTGACCGTGAACCATCTTAGGCGGCCCATAGTCAGAGGCCACGTCTCAGTGCCGTATGTCATCACTGATGACACACATTGATTGAAGACTTGTCTTCAGGCACTGACGTATTTTGGACGAAAAGACCTTGCTTGGTTTTCCGAACGGTGCCCATCCGAGATGGATTCGCCGATTGATCTGTTTCTCAAAGTTGGACTTACCGAGTTGGACTACTTGACCTAAACAGACGTACTCGTCTACAACTTCGAGAATTGAGCTCCCAACGGTAATAGGAGTAGGCACAACATGAACATTAGACATGATCTTGGTCTTGTCCATGTTCATCCTGAGACCCACCAGTTGAGAAACTCGTTTGAGGTCACTGAGCATTGTGCTCAGACCTTCCAGCGATTCTGCCTCCAGCGATGTCATCGGTAAAACGAAGGTGAGTGCTGGATTCACCATTGATGTTGATGCCGAGTCCTTTCCAATCCAAGAGCTTGTAAGCATCTTCCAACGCCGCAGTGAACAGTTTCGGAGAGATAACATCTTCCTGTCTCACGCCTCTGTGTAGTGGAATAGCCTTCGAACTATGTTCTTGTACTCGGACCTACGTGTTTTTTTTTGTTTACGCGGAGAAAGTGACTTATTACTACCGCCCAGTGTTTAAGGGGAACGACTGAGCGGTTATGTTGGGTTCACCGTGCCTTACGACCCGACGTTGATCCGCCTGGAGAGATGGAAAACGTCGGGCGACCGCCGGGCCGAGTCCCTAACCTATGTACACCGCACGGTATACCAACCAAAACTCCGCGGTGGCCATCTTCGGCGCATTAGGGACGGCTGCGGGCTTCCTCCGACTCACGTCTAAGTTGTCGTCCGCAACTGCCCCTGCGCGTACCGCTGTTGCGGTCCGTCTCCTGTTGTTGCGGGGGCTCAGAAGCCGAACACCGAAGGACGCCCTTGGCGTCAAAGGCAGCGTGAGGCACGCCGCCGTCCATCACGGGGGTCACAAAAGTTGGCTAGACTAATAGGTGGACGGCACCTCGGAGAGGGCCACCGGCCGGTGCCGGCATCGTCGTTGGGGGGGTGCGGATCCCCATCGGCTCTAGCATGAAGTATCTAGGTTTAGTCCTGGATAGCCGATGGCGATTCCGCACCCACTTTAAGGAGTTGAGGACAAAATTGTCCCGGGCAGCGGGCGCTCTTTCTGGCCTGCTGCCCAACCTGGAAGGTCCTGGCTTCCCTTGCCGGAGGCTGTATCACGGAGTCGTGCGGTCCATAGCCCTTTACGGCAGCCCCGTTTGGGCTGACTCCCTGGGCCGCCCCTGCGTCGCCCTTCTGCGCGCCCCGCAGAGAGCTTTAGCGCAGCGGGCGGTCAGGGCGTACCGCACGGTCTCTTTCGAGGCGGCTTGCCTATTGGCCGGATTTCTGCCCTGGGACCTGGACGCCAAATCCCTTGCCGATGTATTCCATTGGCGGGAGGAGGCGTTCAGTCGCGGGAAGCGTCCGGCCCTGAAGGAGGTGGAGGCCAAGAGGGCCGCCTTACGGCGAGCCGCCGTGGAGGAGTGGCGTCTCAGGCTGGAGGCCCCGTCGTGGAGGCACAGTGTCGTAGAGGCAGTGCGTCCTGTCTTTGCCGAATGGCTGGACAGGCGCCACGGAGCGGCAACATACCGCCTGACGCAGGTGCTCACCGGGCATGGCTGCTTCGGTGAGTTCCTGTCTCGGGTGGTAGGTATAGAGGAGTCGGCCGTGTGTCACTATTGTGACAACTGCCCAATGGACACGGCCCAACATACGTTGGAGTGTTGTCCAGCCTGGGATGAAGAACGCAGCGCTCTCAGAGCAGTCGTCGGAGAAGACCTCTCGCTGCCGGCCGTGGTCGCTTCCATGGTCGGCGGCCGGGAGGCCTGGCAGGCGGTGGCCCACTTCTGCGAGGCGGTCCTCTCGCGGAAGGAGAGTGCCGAGAGGGATCGCCAGCGCAGTGGTGATCCCTCCCGCCGCCAGACGAGACGTAGGAGGCGTCGGGTGGACGACTGACCGACGTCTCCCGCCCTGTGGATTGGGGGCGTTTGGAGAATTCCACCACGGTATCCCCTGCCTGTCGTAAAAGGCGACTAATAGGGGCCTTCGGGGGTCACGGGTGGGCGGGAGGTGCCGCTCACCCATTAGTCTAGCCAACTTCTACGCGCAGGGGCGGTTGCGGACGACAACTTAGACGTGAGTCGGAGGAAGCCCGCAGCCGTCCCTAATGAGCCGAAGATGGCCATACTTAAAAAAAAAATAAAAAAAAAATAGGTGGACGGCACTTCCCGCCCACCCGTGACCTCCGGAGGCCTCTATTAGTCACCTGTTACGACAGGCAGGAGATACCGTGGTGGAATTCTCCAAACGCCCCCAATCCACAGGGTGGGGACCTACATGGTGGCGTTGTTATACAAGCACCTCAACACTTCGATGTACCGATGATAAATGGGGCACCGCTGTAGAGACTGCAGCACAGCCCAGGTCTCGATCGAATCGAAGGCTTTCTCATAGTCCATGAACGCTAAGCAAAGTAGCAAGTTATACTCCCCAGTTTTTTGTATAACTTGCCGCAGTGTATGGATGTGGTCTACAGTTGCGCTCCGCGGTGTTCATCGCGGCTTAAATTACCGCAGGAATACTTTTCGGAATAAAAGTTAGTCTACGTACTAATTCAGGGTCCCAGCTACCGCTATATCAAATTTAATCAAAATTGGTCTAGCCGTTTGAGCGTGAAGACGTAACAAACATGCACACACACTTTCTCACAAACTTTCGCCATTATAATATTAGTGTGATTACGAATTGGGCACAGCGACACCGTATTAGTAACATGTTGATACTATGAATAAAATATCATTAATTGGATGTGTATAAAACGTCGCGGCTGCTCTCAGCCAATCTGATCTGAATCCGATTGTTTGCTGTGCTCTGATTGGCTCATTCAAATCGGATCAACATTTTCCGTAACTATCGCGAGGTGGATTTGTATATCGGATCAACTTCGGCAAACGTTAGTAAGAAGTCCCGTGAGTGCAGATGTTGATCCGGTTGGAGCCACATTAGTTACCAGAAATGCATATTGGATCAACAAAAGGCGCCGGATCAACATAGATTTTTGGATCAACAAAGTGCTCGCGTGAAGTCGCGTCTGATCAACATTTACCGTCAAGGTATCTCTATATATATATATATATATATATATATATATATATATATATATATATATATATATATATATATATATATATATATATATATTTTATCGGTAGTAAAATTTAATTTGCATATGATTGTCACTAATGTTCTAACACTAACGACATCCGGGGAAAAATTATGTATTCTCATGGCACCGAACATGATAATGATTATAATTATTGATATGTTGGTAGTTATTTTACATTTAGTTTTCTTGGATACGGTAGGAAAGAAAATATAACATAATATTTGACTTTGAAATTGCATGCTGTGCGTGTTAATCATTGATGTATTAAAAAAACCTTTAATACATCAACGGTGTTCATTTATGAATGTTCAAAATAAATTAATATAATTTATGTTGTGAGATCTTGGAAGGAATTTATTCCGTGTAGGATAGCATATAGAAAGTTGTATTGGTGATAATTGGTGCATTTATAGTGACCGTGTGTTTAAATGTTGTGTGATTTGAAAATTTTACTGAAAATAAATATTTTTAATTGTGTTTTGTTTTTTATGGAACATAATAAAACTATAAAATACTTGACGTCTCCACACGACCGCAGTTCCATCCTCGTCGTCGAGGACCTCGCCGCGTCCCCCTGACGTCAGCTAAGACTACATAAATCGTCTAACGCCTTGTATAAGTACTTACGGTTAATGCTGGGAACCTGTATATGCACGAGCTGATACTAAATACCTCCTCGCATTCAAGCTAGTAGTACTTGGTCACTGCAGATTGACAACCCTGGTACTATTATTGTATGAGGACTTACAAGAAAATCATGAGATTGAGAGCATTTTTTGAATTCTTTAATATTTTTCAATTTTGCATTGTTTAAACGAAAACTCAAAAATTTAAGGAACGCATAATATTTGGTGTCAGGTAAAAATAACAGTGGGCTTAGAATGTTAAAAAAAACACGATGCGTCTCCGCTTCGTTTTATTGTGATTGGTTGAGAGACTGACGTATCGCCGATATCGGTCTGTCGATCAATCACAAACACCAAAATACCGATACGTCAGTCTCTCAACCAATCACAATAAAACGAAGCGCAGACGCATCGCGGGTTTTTTTCCATTCTAAGCCTACAGGTAAGTTTTAAAAATGTTTGGTGTATGAAATCCTTGGTCTATGATATTTTAAATTGCTTTGTTGCTGTAGTTAAAGGACTATTTTTACTAACCTACTTAAAAAGAGTTATTTCGATTTGTGACCGATTTTACGTGGTTTATCTTGAAATGATAGTCTGTGAGAGTGACATTTTATAGTTTTATTAATATCACATGTAAAATAGAAATAATAATCGTTGTATAGGAATATTGTATCTTGTTTGTGTTGTCTGTCTGTTTTAAATACAACAAGTCCTCTTCTGGGTCTCTGTGGAAGATTTTAACCAAGTTAATTGAAATATTATTGACGTAATAACATCAAAACGTGAGGAAAATTTAAAACTGTTTCTGTGCCTAATAAATAAAAATAAAATAAACTAGCCTGAGGTTCATGGTAAGTAAAACAGGTTCAGGGTATTAAAGTGCATTGTAAAAAAAATGTCACCTCACCTGGAATTAGTTTCCAATACGAAGAAAATATGTTTTTTTTTTACCTAGTTCCTTAGTGTACTTAACACCTTGCCAATTTCATCTCAGAAATAAAAACAAACATAATAATAAAAATTTTATTTTTCTTTTGTGTTAAGTATCTACTTATATATGGACGGAATCTCACAAAACTACACGTCATTACATCGCAATATAACAAAAATATTCACAACAGATTTTGTACAACATTTGGTAAAATCTTACACCATAAAACGTGGTCACTGATTCTTACACAGAAAATGCTTTAAAAACTCTGATATCAATAAAAAATCACAAAAAAGACAAACAATTTATCGACCACGACAAAAACAAAATTAAATTTATGCTAATCTAATTACCTAAAAAAAACAGTTAACACTATGATGAAGACGCCTATTCATATATTTTTAATAATGATTCTAACTTTACAAAATTAAAAGAAAAACGACTAATAAGTATACTTTTTTGTACAGAATTAGTCATTGGAATATTAAGTTTGAGCCCGTGTGATAAGAGTAAAAATGCTTTATTGCAGACATAAATAAAGCTCTTATTATATATAAACAAGCAATATTGTTCTGTGCAAATGTGAATGCTTATATTTGATGACAGATGAACATGGTGTACAATTAGCTCACATAAAAAGCATGAATTGCACTAATAAATGACCACTAATTAATTACTAAAAATAACTGAGCCCGAATCGGGAACACTGTTTCATTCATCTCTCTTTCACAGATTAATGTGTAAGCAAAATAAAAACGCGGTCAAAATATATTGTTGTTAGTGAAATTTAGCGAATATATCTATGAATGAGAAAGAAGAGAGCCCTCAAAAAAAATCTAAAAACAATTGTATGATTTACATTGTAGGTACTATTCTATATTTTACATAATTTAATGATCTCTATTATATAATGGATTTAAATCAATATCGATAACTTAATGTCGATTATCTTTTCCCCACACTATATTTGAAGGGACGTAATCTTACACTAGATATATTGTGAATAGCGAATATCGAGTAAATGAAGTTCGGATGGCCGGTCCAAGGTTTGAGGCTCGGCGAGGGGTCTGGGCTAAAATAAAAACAAATAATCATACTGCCAGATGCGTCGTGAGATTTACTGTGGCACTTACGTTCGTTGTTAGAAAGTGCCATGGTGTTTACTGTACGTTTCTGAAAGTGCCGTAACGCATTCATGCCGTTACTGAAAGCATCACAGTACGAATTTCATGAACAGTTGTCTTTACTATGCGTACTAAGCATTTTCGGTTTTTGATCTTATCATTACTAACTACAAATAAGCAAAAAAATATGTATACTTAATAAAAGCTTAACAAAATCTACAAGTGTGTCGCATTAAGCTTACTACAGTATTTGATATTTCTCGGAAGATGTTGGCGCGTGACACAAACATTAAGTACAATCAAACTAACGATACTACTTGGGTTTTTGCTACTTTTACAATAATCGTGTACATACAGAGTGATAATTAAAAAAATATAATTTGCTCTGTAATAATTAGGACATAATATTATTATGCTTGTAGTAGATATTTTTTTAATTATCACCGGTATACAAAAAGCACAATTTAAGTCACAAACTAAAATTTTACTAATTTTTGTACTACAAGCTATTGCACTCTGTCGTAGTGTTGTGGTTGGCGGAGGTTTTTTTTTTCAAAATATATTCCGTTGTGGCACTATAATTTAAAATCTTTAAAAAAAAAATCGTTCGTCCACGGATATCTTGACTGAGTACAGAGTATACTATGTAACGATATCCTTATCGTTACATAGTATAAAACTCAAGTCTCCCGACTCTGTACGCGATAAACTCAAATTCTACTGAACCGATTTCAATACCGGAAAAACTCTAACGCGGATGAAGGCGCGAGCAAAAGCTGGTAAAATATACAATGTTAGTCAACGACCAATTAGACACGCTACATTCCACGATGGTTGCCAAAGTTCTAGCGACATTCCGAAACTAAAAAACGATTTTTTTCGAGATTTTTTTTTTTTCTTGTAAAAAAGATTGATCAATATTTTTTACAAGTATCTACCTAATCCTCCGCCACCACTCGCCTGAGCTACATGTGAAGCGTGTCCTTACGCGGAGAACTCTCTCATCTTGTCGACGACGAGCGCCCCGTTGTTGCGCATCCAGTCGATGTTGACGCGAGCTCTCTCTATCGCCTGCTGCACCGCCAACTTCACGTCCTCAAAGTATTTGGAGTTCACCCCATGCCATACCATGAACTGGAATAAAAATATATGTTTAAGATATCCTTCACTAATAATATGCCTGTTAAACGTATTTACTTTATAGCAGTAGTCTAAATTATTACGTTTAACGAGATTACATATCAGACCACTAGTAGTGCTCGCGGCTCCGCCCGCGTGAAAAAGTTTTTCCGGGACAAAAATATTTTCCCGGGATAAAAAGTAGCCTATAGCACTCAGGAGTTATGTAGCTTCCTATTAGTGAAAGAATTTTCAAAATAGGTTCAGTAGTTCCTGAGATTAGCGCGTTCAAACAAACTCTTCAGCTTTATAATATTAGTATAGATAGTATAGATTAAAATGTATAAAACAGGAAATTAATTGAGTCATCTGTTGATAGTAAATTATCAACCAATGGCTAAGAATATCAAAAAACGCCAAGGCTACGTTCCACTAAGCACTCACGACGATCACGCTCACGACCACGAGTTTTCCCGTTCCACTAAGTCCTGAGCGTTGTTATCGTAAACCCAAGTGGAATGGATTATGGAGCGTTTTGGGCGTTGAGGAAATAATACAAATGGCGAGCTAGAAAAAATAAAGCAAAAGCTTTAATAGGTTCGGCTACCATTATTAAGTTTTAATGAGTTTTAAGTGTAAATTTTAATAATTATAAGTGACGTTGGTTTATGTCGAAAAATAAATATTTGTAATTCAATTTTTATTATGTAATTTCAATGAAGTATTCAATTATTTTACATTCAAATAGATTTAAAAATGTCTTTAGCGACAAAACTAGGTTATTTGATGTTGCGTGCATGCAATAATACTGTCGAAAGTACTAGTTCATCCAGTTCAAATGAAGCACGGAATACAATTTTAGAAAATTATAATCGTGAAAATAGGAAACTTCGACCTTTTAGTTTTGACAACTTTGCTATTTTTCTCAACGCTCACTTCGACCCACCTCCAGAGATGGGTCGTTGTTGGCTTCTTGTGAGCGTTAGTTATGACGTCATTAATGACGTTTTCGCCGCGACCACAACGATCGTAGTCGCCATGTGGAACGGCCAAAAGAGTATTTTGGGCGTTGTGAACGCTTAGTGGAACGCACCCCAAATTAATCATGAATCGTCCTTCTACCGATTTTAAATAATCGATTTTACGAATAAGCTTAATGGTGTTCTTAATTTTGAATAAGGATTTTTTTATGAAATCGAGTCGTTTATTTGACAGCGTATACTAGAAAACTAAATTAAATACTCAATAGTAATTTTCAACTCACTTACTGTTTCCCTTTGCCGTTTAAATGTAAACGTGCTATACTAAAATCGGCTGGCGCGGTGTTTGGAATGGAACGTAGTACTCACCTCGTCCAAGTCTCGCTGCGTCGTGAACTGCTCGAGCAGGATCTTCACTATGCGTCCCAGGCTGTTTTGACCATGGCCCTTAAACCTGGAGTAAAATGACATTTTTTTTAAATAATGTTGCTGTACTAAAAAGATTGTCCCATGATGTATCAATTTAGTTGAGCAAACGTCTTTTAGATAGATGCCGACACTATAATATTTTTGTTTCACTTTATTCTTTTTTCATAGTAACACTAGCTCTTGCCCGCGGCTCCGCCCGCGTTAAAAAGTTTTTCCGGTATAAAAGTCCCGGTTTATATTTTCTCGGGATAAGAAGTAGTCTAGGTCCTTCCCAGGGTCTTTAACTATCTCCTTACTAAATTTTATTAAAACAGATTCATTGGTTTGGTCGTTACGGCTCCAACGGCGTTATTAAAAATCCGGGATACAATTTCCGGTGTATGTTTTTCCGGGATAAAAGTAGCCTATATCCTTCTCTGGATCGCAAACTATGTCCATACTTATTTTCTTGCGGTTTCACTCGCAGAAGACGATTTTCCTGGATTAAAATCCCGCTGTATATTTTCCCGGAATAAAAGTCACCTAGATCTTTCCCAGGGTCTTAAACTATCTCTCTACCAAATTGCATAATCGTTTCAGTGGTTTGATTGTGACGGCGCCACTCGCGAGAAAATTTACTCGTGTGCCAAATTTCATCGCATTCCGTTCAGTAGTTTTTGCGTGCAAGAGGAACAAACTACATACATTCTTACAAACTTTCGCGTTTATAATATTAGTAGGATATATATAAATATACTGTATATAGAAAAAAAAATATAATACCCGAGGTGGACGTTACATTCGTAAGTTTTAGGTACTTACGTAAGTTAGTTACGGACAATTTCGTAACATAATATGTACTTAGATGTAGTTATTGTACAACTTACGTAAGAACTTACGGATGTTATATTCGTGAGTTTTATTTACGTAAAAAGTACTAACGCGTTATAGATGTCCTCTATTCTGGTGTAGATAAATTCCTTGGCGACGTAGTATCCCACGCTGGAGCTGGCGATGTGCACGATCACGCTCAACGCGTCCTGTCGCCGCACCTCCGGGTTATCTGTTATTGTCCATTCCAAATACCTGGACACAAATATGATGATTACTTTATGTTTTAAGTGATTTTTTATTTTAAATACAGAACGTCCTTTTTGAAGTCGGTTAAAATACTCAAATTTGGGATGGTCTCATAGCTTTTTGATTGTTATAATCGACTCGATTTTATTCTTTAATTTTATTGTTATTCGATTTTTATAAGCAATAGGATTGATTGGAATAAAAACAAGTTTTGTCTTAAATAATGATGGATAATATTTTAAGAGAGTTTTGTTATAGCTACAGCGGGTACAGCTGCGTGTAGATGAGAGTGCCGCACTACTCACTGGTTGAGTATCCAGACCTCCCTGGTGCAGGCGAGCGCGGCGAGGAGCTCCCCCCGGGCGGCGGCGACGTTGGCGCGCTGCATCCGCGCCAGCACCCAGCGCCACTCCCGCACGCTGCCGCGCGACACGCCCACGCAGTACACCGTGCGGCGCAGGTCCAGCGGGATACTGTACACAGTACAACACTCCTTATCATATCATCAGCCCGATGCAGTCCACTGCTGGACATAGGCCCCTCCCAAGATACGCCACAGAGCCCGGTCTGCTGCTTTATGCATCCAGTTGCTGCCGGCCCTCTTATCCACGTCGTCCCGCCATCTAACCAGAGGGCGTCCGACGCTACGTTTACAAAAACGCGGTCTCCACTCCAGAACACGCTTACTTCAGCGGTTATCCGTTCTGCGACATGTGTGGCCAGCCCATTGCCACTTCAACCTACTAACCCTCAGAGCTATGTCAGTCATCTTTGTTCTCTAACGGATCACTTTGTTATGAATTTTGTCCTTCAGAGAGACTCCGGGCATAACTCTTTCCATGGCACGTTAAGCGATTGAAAGAGTGGCGTAAAACGTTGAAAGACTGTTGAAAAGTGCCGGTATTTTGGTGTTTGTGATTGATCGAGAGACCGATACGTCAGTCTCTCACCCAATCACAATAAAACGAAGCGGTGACGCATCGTGTTTTTTTTTCACATTCTAACCCCACTGAGTTACTCCCTAGTAGCGCCTAAAAAAGTTTTACATCAAAATAAAAAATAAGGAATCTCGAAGATCCTTATGTATAGAAGTAACTAGGTGCAACCAAAACGTCGTTGTGAAAACAAATGAAGCACTTTAAATGCAAATTTAAAAAAAGTAAAATATATTTATATTTTTCCTATACTTTCAATTCAAAAACTTTATAGTTTATTCATAACATGTAACAGAGAGCTTAGAATGTGAAAAAATTCGGTATTATCGGTATTTTGATGTTTGTGATTGATCGAGAGACCGACACGTCAATCTCTCAACCAATCACAATAAAACGAAGCGGAGACGCATCGCGTTTTATTTTCACATCCTAGCCCCACAGCTCTTGAAACATCCAATCATGTAACTCACGGATTATTCTCATCTGGGTTGTCAGTCTCCATCCACTGATTGAAGAGTCGGATGGCATTCTCCTCGCAGCCCGGCACCTTCATGCGACACGCCCAGCCGCTCGACGTTACCTGCACATAACACACTACACTTACCTATTGCTCACTATGTCCCGCAATTTCACACCCTGAAGCAGCTGGGTAAATCCTGACACGTTCGAATCCTAAATCAAATCGAGTTCGATTCGGTTTCAAGCGTTTTGATACTCCCGAAATCTACACTAGCGCACGATCGAGCCGCGCCTCAAATTAGAACTTACTGGGATCGAAAAAATTCGTTAGGATCGAGAAATGCTTACTCTCCACTCTTTCGTACGATCGTGAATAGAGTAGTCAAATCGACTTTATCTGTCAAATTCTACGATTGCAAAATAGGTTCCGTGTACGGTTCAAGTGAAATTGTTTTGTGTTTTAGTGAGAAATTTTACGAATATCTATGCAATCATGGCTGGACTACAATACTTTTTTTAATGTTCTTGAAGAAACTAACCGTATTGACAATTGAAGAAGAAGAAATTTGTTTAGTATGGGCCGTTTTAGTAACCGGGCAATTAATATGGATTGTGATGAGTTTCTAAGTTTGCATAACTGCCCATCTCCTATTATTATTGATGGAGTCATGGAGACAGGCATCGCCGACAAGAT
Source organism: Lapara coniferarum (assembly GCA_949316025.1). Lineage (NCBI taxonomy): Eukaryota > Metazoa > Arthropoda > Insecta > Lepidoptera > Sphingidae > Lapara > Lapara coniferarum. The sequence continues at coordinate 1,067,098 of OX438921.1, forward strand.
CATAAATGCCTCATCATAATCTCGCAATGATGAGCTACGACGTGTGCAAAATGCACGGCAACGTCTTGTTTAAAGTTTGTATAGGAGTAGGTAGGTACGAAAGGCGACTTATTGTTTAATTTTTTTTTTATTTTGTTGTTATAAAATAATATTATAGATGTTAAGACAAAAATCTGCTTTTTTCTTTTATCTCATTAAGCCCTGTTACATATTTTTATGAATTGCAGTTCAATCTCGACCACTGGGTGAAGTCTAGTACTTATTATTTTCATATAAAAATAATTAATATGGATTGTAAAAATAATCATATTTTAGAACCTTAAATTGTAGCTATCATAAGCCTCTATTATCCAATTAAATACCTAAGCATTTTGTCTTTCTCGAGTTAGTTGTAAATACCTTTAAGAGGTAAACAGAATCGTCTATAGTTTGTACCTGTAATTTAAACAAATATATGTGCTGTGTATATACCTAATGGTGTTTCGAAATAAATAAATAAAATATCATAACCATTATCATCATGCTAATTCACAAATCATATTTTGAGTCTCCCGCTACGACATATATCAAAGAGCATTATAGTACTACGGAAAACATATATTATTGTGACGTGACGTTGACAATGTCAGATATTTTGATAGTTCATAGCATAGACTAAATAGATTTGGGCAACTCAACTTATCTTTGGTTGCTATATAATTACAATAAACTCAATAAACAACGTAATAATTTCTTATCTTATCTTAGACTGCCTCGGTGGCGTAGTGGTATTGCGTACGCATTACGAGTACGATTTGCGCGCTGAGGTCCTGGGTTCGAATCCCGGGTCGAGCCAAAAAAAATTGTGACTGGGTATTTTCATCTTAAAATTTACTCAGTCGCAGCTCGGAGTCAGGAAGTTGTCGGTGTGATACCCCCGTGCCTCGGAAAGCACGTAAAGCCGTTGGTCCTGCGCCTGATCTCTCTCCGGTCATGTCGGATTGCCGTCTCACCGGACTATGAGAGTGAAGGAATAGCGAGTGCACTTGTGTATTGCGCACACACTTGTGCACTATAATATCTCCTGCGTGCCTGGCTGATCTCCGTTGAGATTGGCCGCCGTGGCCGAAACTGGCTAGGAGAATTTCATTTTTTCATTTCAATTTCTTATATTTATGTGAATATGTATGTAACAACAACTAGGGCATCATTTTATATGTAAAATAAATTAAATAAAATTATTATAATTAAATTCTCCATAGAACATAACCACGTAAATATGACTTAATGTACAGGATACAGCTGACGATGCTTATAATCTGTGAACAAATACTCGATCGACGTTTTATAACGGCCGTTTTTGATCAGCTAGTCGATTTACGTCGGGAGTGCGCATTTCAAGTTCGAATCGAAGACCGAATCGAGTTCGAATACAGGAACAATCGAACAATCAAATCAGTTTCAAGAGTTATCCCCCAGATTCCTTTACATAACTAAGTATGAGACTTTTATGCCCCAACAGCACCTACTGCCTATTCTTTTAAAATGGCTATAATCCATCCATAAGTGGACTCCCATTAGCGTCCAAAAGAATACCTATTAGTTTCATACTATACATCAGTTGCAACAGTTTCGAAACGAATAGTGCCTTAATTTACTGAACATCATTTAAATCCTCCAATAAAAGGCAATGGGTTCGCCCCTAATTATAGACCTAGTAGGGAAAATTGTTCATAGCTTCTGAAATATGGTGTTACAACCTTGCCTAACTAAAAACTTCGTGATCTTATATCAAACCGTACCTGCATCTTGACGCTGTTGAGGTCATCTCCGTTGAGGATCTTGCCCACAGCGAGTCCCCCGGACCTCTCGTACGCAGATCTGATGAGCTTTCGCACGTATTTCTGGAACGCGCCGTAGTTTGGCGTGCGCTTGAGTACCGTCTCGATCTTGGACAAGGCTTTGAGGGCAGTCGAGAGGGGGAGGTAGTCCGTCTCGCGCTGGAGGTAGCTCGCTAATCTGCCGAGGGGAAAATAATAGTTTAGAAGGACGTGTTTTTTTTTCTGGTATAACTTAGTAACTTAATTGAACTCGTTGATAAAGACAGTGAAGATAGAAAATATAATACCAATTGAAGCTTCAGTTTCATCAGAAATATTATATTTCTCTCTTGGTATACCTACTATGGACTGATTGGACCAACTATAACATTAAAATCATGAAATGGATTCTGCTCTGCTCTGCTCTGCTCTGGTAGGTATAGTTGAGGGTAATGGTCCCTCGTCAGTCGACACTCTATTTGAACCCCACTCCGCTTACTATCAGGTGAAATGGGGTCACTTTGCAGAGACCTTAAAAAACATAGATGAACTGAGGAATATTGCATCAAACAATAGCTAATTCTTCTAGGAGGAAGCTGTTAGATTACTTGGTATTCTTCTGGAATTCTTTATGTTATGTGGTGAAACCTACTTGAGTGTAGTGGTGTAGTCGAGTCGGTTGGTGGAGGCGAGTGCGAAGGCATCGGAGAGCAACTGCACGCGGCCCAGCACCGGCACCGACGAGTACCGCTCGCTCAGCAGCGCCGCCGTCAGCAGCTGCCAGTTGCGTGCGTCGTAGTTCACACGGTACGGGGCTAGGAAATGACGAGAACCATTGAATTATCTACGTACACATTAGAAGCTTCAGGAGGAGAGGAGGGATGATCCCCCAAAGCGTTGGGACACAGGGCGGGAATCACTGGCTCGGGGTTTCAATCTCAATGGTTAATTTCTCCTGAAAGGTCGGTAGCATTCGTCAGCATTCATACAACCTGTTGAAGCATTAATCAAACCATGACTCACCAATCATATCAGCGTTGAAGAGCAGCCACTCGTTCTGCTGCGCGTCGTGGCTGAACCGGTGTTCGTTGTAGAGTCCGTCGCGGTCGCCGAGCCACTGCAGCGGCGGCGGTGCGGCGCGCGCCTCGCGCTGGACGAGCACGCGCAGCGGCACCCACCACCACCACGACGAGCTGCCACGCGCGCCCAGCGACAGGTAACGACGCTGCGGGGGGTGTATGTGTCCGGATCAAACAGACCGGCAAAATTGGGTCAACTGGCGAGGGATAGTTATCGTTCGCCAGTTGACACTCTATCTGGACCCTTCTCGCTTATCATCAGGTGCACTGGGAGTTACTTTGCTATGCCCGTATGAAAAGCTACTAAAAACTACTGAGTTGCTAATGATAGACCACTGAACGTTACTAAGTTACTAAGAGTCAATAAAAGTTCAACTATAATTCAATAAGAGTAACTGAGATTTACTCAGTTACTAAAAGTAACTCAAAATTACTGAGAGTTACTGAGTTACTTATTACTAAAAGAAAGTTGAGAGTAACTGAGAAAATGTAAAATATTAATAAATTGCTGAGACTGTAAGTTACTAAGCGTAACTAAAACTTGCTGAGATATATTACTCACCTGTGTGACAGTGACAGACTGGTCGTCGTAGTCCCTGGTGACGGTGAGCAGCGGGTACCCGGTCTGCGTGGTCCACGTGTCCATCACAGCCTTGACGGAGACGTTGCGCGGCAGCACGCCGTGCGACTCGCTCGCCAGCGTCAGCTCGTGCCACAGGTCGTCTTGTTCAGCGTTCGCGTATGAGTATTTTACCAGGTATCTGGGGGGGGGGGGGTAAGGGAGGTATCAGCAGTGTATAGAATAGGGAGAAGGAATTTGATACTCTGATGAATTCCCGGGTGGCGCAAGGATGTGTTCATTTTTAATACCGCAAATATTTATAAAATGCTGTATTTCCATATTTCTCAGGTATCGCAAAATGATATGACATATAAATACAAAATGTTTACTTCTGCACTATGCACCGAAATATCACAATGGAATAGTGGACTAACGTTAAGTGAACTATGAAGTTGTGGTATATCCTATAATCCTGGACTCCACTGACCTGTTGATAGCCTTCCTGAAGACTTCTTCTCCTAGGAACATGGTCATCATGCGGATGAGCGTGGCGCCCTTCTTGTACGAGATCTCATCGAATATCTCTGATATGCGTTTAGGATTGTCTATTGGGACAGATACCTGGAAAGATTAGGTAGTTTAGTTGGAATTTTGGTAAACGTATGGTTTTGGTAAATTTTGGTAAAAGTATAGTAGATACAACTCCTCTATAAATTCCATCTGAAAAGTCAGAGATGTGCGCCTTAGGTTTTGAACCTGTAGATCTTTATCTTGGCAGTTTGTTGCATTCTCAACAAGGTTATCGTGCACTATAGCCCCATTCTCCTTTAAATACATCCGAATACAACCAAAGCTTTCAACATATCGCGCCATTTTTCCATATCAACTCCTAAAACCACCAATTTCCATACTAACAGGATGCGAAGACTCCAGAGCGTCCAGGCTCAGCACTGCCAGGATGTTGTTGACTGCATATCCACGGAGCGCCTGCCAGGAGGGCTCGACGGCCGCCACACCCACAGATGCGGCGAATGTCGCGAAACCCTCGTTGAGCCACAGGTCCGACCACCACTTCATCGTCACCAGGTTACCGAACCATTGGTGAGCGAGTTCGTGGGCAACCACCTGCAGGGAGATAAGCAGTCAAGTTTAATATTTAATTAAATATAAATGGATACATGGAAAAATCCATCGCTCTACCTGTCATGTGTCTAGAGAGATACATACATAATAGAAAGACTGGTAGCTAATATACGCAGGATGTGAACCCTGAAATTAAAGGGTCGAATACTTGGAGAGTAATTATCATTTAGGTACATTTTTCAGTTAAAATATCGTAGTTTGGTTTAGGTCTAGTCCAACGGCGATAAATGTGGGACCTCACGATGCGAGTACGTACCTACTTCTTCTCAATCCTTCTTTTTCTCCCTACTGGCTTTATCCCATTTCAGTATGGAATCGTTGCAACCCACGTTTTCAGGAATATTGCAGAAGCGAATTGATTTACATAATATGTAGTTTTACAACCTGCAGTCTGCCTGTCATCAACCCTTCCACATAATACAACTTACCTCAGCAACCCTCTCCTTGTTCAGGAACGACGACTGCTCCTTATCATACAGCAGCGCAGTCTCCCTGTACGTGATGAGGCCCCAGTTCTCCATGGCACCGGCGGAGAAGTCCGGGATGGCGATCATGTCCTGCTTCGGTAGCGGGAAGCTCACGTTGAACCACTTCTCGAAGTGGGTCAGCACTCGGGGGCCTATGTTGGCTGCATACGCCGTCTGGGGTAAGAGAGGTATACAGTAGAGCGGGCAAATGTGCTAGTGGATCATTTGATGGTAAGTGATCACCATTGCCCCACGACCTTGGCAAACCCAAAAGCTCAGCCAAGTTTTTCTTCCGTTAGAACTTTGGCTTAAATCGTATTTGAGTGAATTACGATAAAATTTAACAATCTTGTACGATACCGCAAAAAAAGCGTTATTTCAATCGTAAAACTTTATTCTGATTGGTCCGCTTTCCAGACTGATCCTGACATATGGATTAATTTCCTCATCTTATAGGGCTATCGGCCGAGAATGAAAAAAGTGGTCACGAGTGTCATGTCGTTGTGATGGATCACACGACATAATACGTAGGTACTTATCTGCTCTGCAATATCAATTTAGTTAAGGATATTGCAAGACCCAAAAGTCGCTATTAAATTGATTCGAAGTTCTGATACCCTCTCATAATGAAGTGTGCACCTCATAATCTTCACCGTTATCTCACCTGGTCAGTAGCATCGCTCCTGGCCCATATCCTGAACTTGGTATGCGAGAGCTCCGGCGGGCTCTCCACGTAAGAGAACTTGGACACCACGAACGCGACCAGGTACGTGGACATCGGCACCGACACGTGGAAGTAGTCCCACACGAACGAAGACTTGTCTTTGCTGGAAACAAACACTGCTATTATAATAATAATAATAATAAAGCCTTTAATCAGACGAAGCATACAGTAATAGTTATTAGCTAAGTAATGAAGAAAATAAAATAAATAATGTTGGTTTTGATTTTTTCTTAATTTCCATCGACAGCCTTGTCTGTATGCCTCTTATAGGCAAAGGCCTCCTCCAACTCCTTCCATTTTAATCTATTGTTTGCTGTTGTTGTCCAACATCCACCTGCTGTAGTCTTTAATTCGTCAGCCCATCTTCTGATTGGCCTACCTCGCTTTCTTTTTCTATGTCCGTTATACCAGAATATGATGTTTTTCGACCATTTTTCCTTCCCTCTAATTGTATGACCTGCCCATCTCCATTTTAACTTTCTGATTGTTACTGTAATATCCTTCGTTCTTGTGTGCTTTTTTATAGTTGATGTTCTAATTCTGTTCTAAAAACACTGCTATTAGTCGACATAAACAACCACACATCATGCCTTTATCCCTGAAGGGGTAGACAGTGACGCAAATTGTGCAACCAGTTTTTGTCATATGTGTTACGTCCCATGATGTGATAGGGGGCGAGCCTGACGCCACATCGGGCACAATTTTTTAATATAATGTGCCCGACGCGGGATGCCATCCCAAGACCTCAGAAAGCATGTCGAACCGTGCACTTAATAAAACTACGCCACCGAAGCAATTGATATGCTTTGGGAAAATAATTTACGTACTAACAACATAATATTCCTTTAAGTTCTTACCAAAACAGTGCTAGAATGCACCTAGCTCGAGATTGTGACGTCCCCTCCAAGGTCTATGTCATCCCCCTAAGATCGCCGGTCTACCGGAACGCCTAACGCCGATCTTGGTTTTAAATATACATAAAACACCTATACCTAGTGGTAGTTTATCAGACAGATATCTCTAGCTACTTTAATGGTAGAAACATTCCAACAATTATAATTATAATAAGAATTATCCAAGTGCACACTTACTTGAACGTTTGTTCGATAATCATCCAAGGCCAGTGTCTTTCGACGGCGCTGGAAATAAAACAAACATTTTGTGATTTCTGATTTAAAAATAACACCATAGTAGATATAAAAAAAATTGTATGGCAAGAACGATATATCTAAACTAATATCAAGAGAAAATATTTTCTTTTTGTATGCTATAATGAAAAAATCACAAAACTACTCTTCATGCTACTTCTTATCTGGTTTCAAACAGGCCGGCACAATTGTATCGACTGGCGAGGGTAGTCACCTCTCGACACTTTCTCGACCCTACTCCATTAGATGCAGGGGTCACTTTGCCGTGCAAGAATATAAAAAAAATGTACTCCTAGATTCTAAAATTTTCACTTACTTCTCATTAGTGCCGGCCATGAGAGGCATGTTGGCGACGGCGGTGAACTCCTTGTTGTGTCCGATGGCCACCTTAAAAGTGGCCTTGTACATCGGCTCGTCAAAGCACGGGAACCCTTTGCGGGCCCATATCGCCTCGAACTGAGTCGCTATTAGATACCTGCCAATTACATATATACCATCACTTCTTTTATTAGTTGGGGATGATATTACCTATACCCTGATTTCGCCAGCTATAGATAAATTCAACCAAGATGACGCGCTCTACTATTTCTCATAGTCGCTTACAATTCAAGTAAGCGACCTTCCACTAATATTGTAGTTTTGTAAATATACAATAAATACTTATAAGTGCACACGCATACTACGATGAATAATCAAATTCCTCGTAACCTGCGAAATCTCTGCTCAAAAATTTGTCATGCGCGTCATCGTGGATGAAATTATGTGATCTCACATTTAATAGGGGATGATCCTAGTGCCATTTATCAAGCATTAATCTTAAACCCAGGTTGGTACTGAACGGAAAATTCTAATATTACTTGAGGTGTAAAAAAAAAATCTTGGTAAGTACCATCGGTAATACATCAATGGTAAATACACTCATTCTTTAATTACACAAATACTTACTCTTTACTCTGAAGCTTCTTGTTGATATAACTGCTGATGTAAACACCATCTAACCCTTGCTTCAAGTTGCCGTAGAACGGTATCGTGAGGGTATAATTGTGCCCCTCCATGAGATCCTTGTCCAGCGCGATGGTCAGAAGGTTGAACGTGTCGTTTAGTTTGACTTCCACCACCTTGGGGTCCACGAGACCGGCCACCGTGACCCTGCCATTGGGGATGAAGAAATCTTGCGCGTGCAACACTATTTTCGATGTTGTCTTTTTTACCGTAAGCTGTAATAAGAACGTTTCATATTAAGGAATACTTTTAATAGAGATTTTAGTTAAATATAATAATTACACACACTAGCTCACGCCTTTTATTCCCGAAGGGATAGACAGAGGCGCAACTAGGGCACCAAATTTTCACCGTTATTCCGTCCCATGATGAGATAGGGACAAGGCTATCGCCATACCGGGCACAAATTCTAAACTCCGAGCTGATACTGAATAGAAAAACTCAATTTCACTTTGCCCGACCGGGGATCGAACCCGAGACCTCAGCATTGCAGTCGTACTATAATACGCCGCCGAGGCAGTCAACTATAATGATTATAGTAATATTATAATTATCAGCCCAAAATTCTCCGCTGCTGGGTTCGGCCCTCTCGACTAACAAGACGGTTTGGATCTGTTGTTCACCACAATAAAGTAACTCAAGGTGGTAGAGTTCAAATAGAGATTCGTGTGAAATTCTTTCAGATATTAAATTTCCTCAAAATATTATAAAAGCTAAACAGTTTTAAGGACAAACAAGAGGCAACGCTATCTACTGTTTAAATTAATCACACTGGAACAGAATTCTTTGAGTACCTACTTGTGGTAGCATAAATAGAGTGACTTTTCCCAGAAGGACACTCGAATACGAGACCTATCTAAAATATATTGGCAAGATTTGCCTTTCTAGAAGAACTCCTGCGTACGAAACCTATCAAGGACATATTATATTGACAAAATAGGCACAAATCGGCGACTAATGTAAAATGGTAAACTCCTTAATACGTGTTAACTGTTGCCTAACGTCTAGGCACTCCTTGACCGCATCGCCTATGTTTAAAATATATTCAATGCCTTACGCAATTTGTTTTGGCAAAATTTCGTCATTCAGCTTTATGTTTCAAGTCTATCGATTTAACTATACAAGCGTTCATTATAATTTAATTTTTTCTTAATTGTTTTTTTTTAGCCTTGATAAAATAAACACTGATGGACAGTAGGTATTCAGAATTTTATGCAATTTTTTTAGTAGGTACGTAGTTCCAGACGAAATTAGGGTGTGGCCAGTGGTGATTACTAGACATTATCTTCATCTTAGCCAGCGTTGTTTCATTCGTGGTAAAGTAAAGTTAACGGTCTTATTACACTATCTAGGGCAAGCAGCAATTTTTCGCTCACAAATCACCAATGTGATAACAGCCTTAACTTCACCTACCATAAATAAAACAACCCGGCCCTAGTTTGACGAGTGCTGTGTAATGTCACGCAGGGTCTTCTAATGAAGCATGAGTTTTTACTTTTTAGGCAGGATCTCGCGCTGACTAATAAGACATGACCGATAAATTCCTCGTCTCAGCATTAAACCAACGACATATTTTTATTTAAATAAATGTCGTCATAACAGCCTTGAACTAAGGATTTCTCTGACACTTGGCTCATTGATTTTTGTTCGTCATAAAAATCAATTTCGTTCGCCAATCATTCAACAAATATTTGCTATTGTGTTTGAAAGTAGTTATAAAGGTTACACGTTCGTAGAAATCTGTATCATGGTTATATAGCAGGTCAACAGAATAGGGTACGTGATTTCGTGGTCACCTTGCCGTGGGTTATTGTCTAAAGATTTTTTAACGGCCCTGCATTAATCTATGGAAAGAGAATCAGGGAATCAGCGACAACCCATCGTATAGGCGTGAGTGACGGAGACGAAACTACGAAGCCGAAGCCAATTGATTATCTCTTTCTAACACCAATGTGTGATTTTCTTTGCCGGGTGTTGTATATTTTTCTACAGGTCGATGTAAAATGTAATCTCACGATCATATTGTACATCGAGCTCACACTTTATACTATAAGGATAACAATTAGTAAAAATAAATATACTAGAATAATAACAATAAATTGTTAACAGAATATTCAGTTATTATATTTTATTGTCAATTTTGTTATTACATTACACGCTTACGCATGTTTTGTATCAATGACCCACTCACCCGTTGTGTCAGTTCTATTCAAATGTAATTATGTGACGAACGGACGACGGAATATCAAAACGATACATGCAAGAATGTCTAGTAAGTTCCTAGTAGTAGAACATTCCTCACAGTATGCTAATTAGTGTCTCATTTCTAGCCGCGATGGCCTAACGGGAGTGTAACGGATTGCCGGAGGGCCGTAGTGAAGGGGAGGCATTGTGGGCATTGCCCTACCTTAAGATACCAATGCCCTACAGTAATAACCAACTAATAATAAGCAACGGACTGTAAATCAGATTATGACCGAAACAAAATATGCATTGACGGATTTAAGTGAATTTGATACACCCTGTATATCGCCCGAACAAATACATAAGTATTAACCTGACTCACACATGTTTTCAAGTCAAGAAATAAAAAAATCGATTGACCAGAACACAACCAAAACAGATCAAGTAACATTTTTACTTCCGCTCTACCTGTAACCACAGCTACCCTACCTTTAATTCAGGTCTCGCTACGGCCCTAATTGTGGGACTTTCAACTGCTGTTGCGTTTCGTGCGGGGAGTGAGGTTTCTACAGCTTCTAACAATCCTCTCCTCTGCCTAACCTTTTTTTTAAGTTGGCGGCGCTTTTATGATCCTTCTGGTATTGTGGATGTCCATATTTTTATTATGGTTTGTGGAGAATCTATATAATTAGGTAGAATTCCTTGCTTATTTGATGTTTTATGTAAAATGATCCACACTAGTGTGCTTTAAAGCCCTCACAATGTTTTAAGTCTACTTCAAACCAAATGATATAAGGAAAAAACATAGTATGCGCATTAACAGCCCTTGAGTTGACATCGCGACTAGAGCGGAATGGTAAACAGCCGGCACACCGTATTAATATTAAATGAACGTAGAATGATTGGAGTGGTCGGTCATGTTGTTAAGGCGGGCGACGCTGTTAGTGGTGATCGATTTGAGGAGAACTTGCTTGTACTGGTAGAAGGATATATGATTTAAAGTTGAACCCGATTAGATAGCGACTGTACAAATTCCACGAACGAAGAATATTTTTTTGCAAGTCATGCATTAATTGTCGGTACCTATACAAATATTATCTTTTTCGACTTGTATGCATCCCCAGATCCTGACCGTTAGCCTATTTACTAAGCCTTACTATTACGCTAACAATGTTTCTACGTGCACCACTACCTCCACCTTAACACACCGATAGGTCACCACTAGTGCGTCTACGTGATGCATTTTATATCACAAGATATGAAAGTGACCTACTTCACACAATATCATTTTCTATTGATTGATATGTTTTGAAGCCCCTGCCCTATGGCTATAAGCTACGTAGAAAGGGATTGTTCTATGAATAGTTACTGTAAACCTTTTATTGCAATCATCATCAGCCAAATGATGTCCACTGCAGAACATAGGCCTTCCCTAAAGATTCTCTCCTGTTATTAATTAAGTATAATTTATATTTATTATTTATTATATTTGCCTTTATACTAAATTGCTTTACATGAAAAATGTACTACTACTGTATGTATTATCTAATGGTATCTCTAATAAATAATGCTGCAAGTGAATATCCGTTAAACATTGGCTGCAATGTCCTTCAAGTCGGAACATATATTTTTCTTCACAGACAGGAATAGACACAGTGGCTCACGTATGTCACGTTCCGGGATCATTCTGTGTGTATCCAAATCCTCTCTCAGTAGTCGGCACTTTATCAGAACTATACTTCACTTACCATCAGGTGTAGTGGAGTCACTTGGCAGAGCCTTAAGAACAAAATATAGAAGGTGGCAGACCGGCTCCCATATACGACCTACCTCTTATTAATAGCAAAACTGATTCTAGGGAACACTTTTTTTTAAGATTCGTCTTACCAATACTTTTCCAGTCCCCTTGGTAAGTAATATGGGCCAGCAGACTCCACTTTTATCTTCCGACTCAACTGTCACTCAAGCAAAGGCTAGTTATATCTAGTTCTTAACTTACATTAGCGTGAACTAATCGATCCCAATCGACTCCTTATCTGTCATCACAGCTTAGGTTAATAATTATTGTCAATAACAACAAAAAAGCAGACCAAGTTGTCGACCCGCGTCTTCTGAGCCGTTTGTTCTGATGCTAATGCCAGTTCATTGTATCGAAACAATCATCATAACGGGAGCAAAAAATTAACAATACGCACCGAACATCACAATGACTTAAACATCATTCAGGTTTCGTGTATAGAGACTTTGACCCTTGTTGAAAAGTAAATTTTATAAGGTTTGTGCCGTAGGCACATAACTCCAACAATAATTGCGTTATGTAATCTATGGCGTATGTACATGTATTTTGCGCCTCTACCTTATATACCTACTCTATGTAACGTTTTCATATTGGTAATTGATTATTGTGATGTCCATTCTATCTTTAATTCGTGTTGTGATGTTAGGATTAGTGTGTCAATGGTACTCAAATATAAGAAAGAAAGAAAGAAAATAAATTTATTTGCCACAGCTTACAACATATACGGCGTACTAATAATAGTATAAAGATAGAAAAAAAAAGATGGGGGTAGTTTGCACGCCGCGCCGTCGCTGTGACATGTAGGTGACCGCTCAGCATAAAATGTTGCGCTGTAGCGCGAACCACAGCACAACGCTGGTTTTCAGTGGTCACCTTGGGTGATATAGTTTATTTTAAACCCATAACCCAATAGGTTATGGGCCCAGAACGCTTCACAGCGCGAATTGAGTAAAGAGCAGAAAATTGCCTACGAAAATGTTGGAAAAGAATTAAAAGACACAGATCGTGATTCTAGAACATTCAAAATGGAAGTCATGAGTTCTATGAAGATTGATAAATTTAAGGGCAAGGTTTTTAGACAGTGGAGACTTCAAATTAATTGTACTTTGAAAGCAAACAAATTATAGAAGAAGCGGAGAGTGATGCCGGAGAGGGTGCCGAGTTTCAAAGAAGTCTGGGTGGAAAACCTAAGAGCAGCAGAAATCGAAAGTAAATTTTACAATCTAAAATGTACTATGTATACTTATACATCTGCATAAAGATGTATAAGTATACATAGTTTTAGAAAGGGGATACTTATTAATTTTTGTGTTTATGTATACTTTGAATATTGCTCTATTACAAAATTTAAGTGGGAGTGTTGAAAAGTAAATTTTATAAGAGACTTTAATGTTCATACTGGCTTTTGTATTAGCTTAAATTTAAAATAAGAAATAGTGAACATGACTTTGTCAGTAGTCTCGGTTGTTCTCTTGCAAAATTACAATGTAACAAACGTATTACCTTTTGCTCCACTGTTGAAGAATATAGAAATCTTACTCAAATATAGTTTATTTTACACCCATAGCCCAACAACCCTTTCAAATGATGGTAACTGATAATCACCTACGAACATTCACACTACGAGAGTTCATACGGAGGCGGAACAAATCTCACTGACACTACGAAATAAATAGCAAAAAAAGTAACGCATTCGATGAGATTCCCTAGGACAGTGGCATTGATCAGACATATTCTTGTTCTAAAGTGTACAGCAAGTATGGGTCTGAGCAGGATGGTGGCAGTACCTATAGAAACATATTTCAGCATGACTGCATTTAGCATATCTTCATCATTTAAAATATCCTACATTTTACCTAAACCAATTACGTTTACGAGCGAATTGAAGGTCGCAAGACGCAACATCAACTTTGAATTAATGACTCTGACGAGTCTGCACCCCACAAAAACAAATACTTAATTGCTAGAAAACTTGAATACGGTCTGTATCGAGAGTTGGGAAATGTAAATTTGATTCGAAATTTAGAGACATAATATATTAGATTTGAGTCTATGTTTATTCACTAATCAATCAAGTGAAAAAGAAAATGAAAATATATTTTATGTAAAGAATCTCTGGACTCCTAAAGTATTAAAAATCTGATTGTAATGGTCCCTGTTCAACAACGCCTGTTCCGTACTTTTATTAATTTACAATTAGGTAATGCTGGCACAATACTACGGCATACAATTATTTATTTTCTATTATGAACGGATCTGTATCTGCCACAAAATCCGAACGCATTCTAAGCAGCGACAAGTGCTGCCACCCCGAACGTGCAATACAGACGTTCACTCTCTTCCGTAAAAGCAACCGCTTCGAACGCAACGTAGTTCTGTGCGCGCTGTGTCTTATATTCCAAACATTAACATTATTCCAAGAATAAACTAGTGATACGTGTGGTGCAATACTTGACGGCAATCAGCAACCTATGGCCATTCACCAACGCTGGGTACCCAGGGAAACGAGCGGTGCTGAAAGTGCAGGTGAGTGGTGGATACAGTCCTCTATTTAACACCATCCGAAGGTCTGGTCGATTTCCCAAACATTTTCTGGACCTTCGAACCGGATGTTCAAGTCATTGTGCTAGCATATTACTGGTTTAATTCCATTAAAGTTGTTTTTCGACACTTTAATTTGCTTAACCCGTGGAACCTACCCTCGGTTAGCAATTTATTAAATTCCATTTGCCTAGGCTTAGCGTATTTGTTTTTCGACAATACCACTGCGTACTGTTTTTTCGAACGTACTAATTCATTTATCGAATGAATTACTAGGTAAAATAGCGAGTTTTACAATTTCCATTTTTTTTTCTTAACTTGTGGGTATTCGTTCGGCCTATGCCACACCGTAAGCGCTCGCGTCGAACATTCCCGTCAAACGAGTTTAAATATCCAACGGCACGCGCGCCACTCCAAGCTACGATTTATTTACTACATTTACTATAATACACATATACATATTACATTACAATACTTATCAAGTCGTCTATGTATTTCGTACTAGACACACTACATCATTTCATATTTAATTTACAACCCGTATTTCGTACGGCAAAATAACTTTTTAACATTTCGTGTTAATAAGTTAAGCTTCGCTATACTATCAGTGTACTACTTACCTAACATTTATAATATTTCTATCATACAAATAACTATTGTCCATAGTCATGGAGTTAGATCAATTGATTTTCGAACGTGATATTTTCATGAACAGCATACAACGTATGGCTGATTGTGCTACAGATGAAGTGGAATTTCGTGCCCGTGTTAGGGAACTTAATAACATTAAAAAACAATTTTTCCTAGTACAAAGCAAAATAGAAAAATTATTAGCTAAAACCGGTGAATTTAAGTCTCAAGAACAATTAGATATACGTAACAATTTTGACACTTTATATTACAAAGTGCAAATCACAGCTGATCACTTAAAAGATATTCAACGCAGACAAAGTGTAGCTAGCGTTCAGCCTACCCCTTGTTGTCATAGTCAAGGTCATACGAGAGATCAGTTGCCAATACTTACGTTACCCACTTTCCGTGGTGATTTAACTGAATGGAATGCATTTTATGATTTGTACTTATCGCTAGTTCATGATAACAAACATTTATCTGACGTAGAACGTTTCCGTTATTTACTTTTGTCCTTACGGGGTGAACCTTATAACTTAATTAAATCGCTTCCCATCACAGGGGATAATTATAATAATGCTTTGCGAGTTTTGTTAGATCGTTATCAAAATGACAGAATAATTGCAAATAAACATTTAGACAAAATCCTTGATATAGATCCAGTTATTGATAAAAATTACGAACATAGTTTGCGTAACATTCTGATGGTTTATAAAGAAAACTTAACAGCTTTAGAATCTTTTAACTTGCCAGTTACAGAATGGAGTTTCATTTTATTAAATATTTTGTTACGTAAGATTACACCTACTCTTCGTAAACGTTTTGAATTGTCGCTAAGTTCGCCTAGTACTATTCCGTGTGTCAATAATTTAATTGAGTTTTTAAATAAAGAGCTGGCTGCCACTGAGGCCATGTCCACTGCTTTGATGCCGTGTTCGCCCGCCTCCGGCTCCAAACTCGCGATCCGCCGCTCTCTTCCTGCCGCGTCGCCGCGCCACTGGGGCCGAGCCGTCGCGCGCTCCCACTCCGACGCACACCGCACTAGCCGTACTACTACATCTATACATACCTCTGACGCGCCGTTTGCACGTTCACGTCACTCGCGCTCGATGAGTATCCATGCTGCTAGTTCAACGCCTTACGCTATTAATTATGTTAAGACATGCACTTATTGTAAACAAAATTCACATTCATTAAATAAGTGTATTAACTTCAGTAAATTAACTTTAACAGAAAAGAAAGATTTTATCGAACAAAATAAAATTTGTAACAATTGTTTATCTGTTGGACACGAACTCAAGGATTGTAAATCTCGACACAATTGCCGTGTGTGTTCGAAACGTCATCATACTTCTATACATGATGATGTAATTTCTAATGTAGCATTAACTAGCGAATGTAACGTACCTTCCCCCGAGCCAACTTCGGCAGCGGAATCTTCTTCGTCACCCACATCAATGCGTAGTTTTTCTGATAAATTAAATTGTACGGTTCTACTCACCACCGCGTTGGTAAATATTCGCTCGACGGATGATAATTCGAGTTCTCCTCGCCCTGTGCGCGCTCTAGTCGACCAAGGCTCCCAAGCCACACTCATTGCGGAGTCATGCGTCCAGCGACTGGGCTTAAAACGCTATCATGCTAAGACCAGCATGACAGTTACTGGCATAGGCGATAAAAGTGAGCAACCGCGTGGTTACGTATTGTGTGAAGTTACGCCTCACAATAAATTAGAACCTAAATTAATTATCGAAGCTCTTATCTTACCCAAGTTAACGAGTTACTTACCTCGCATTCCAAGCTCTTTCGAGCACATTCCGCATCTAAAAAATTTACCCCTAGCGGACCCAGAATTACGTTCTGCGCGTCCAGTCGAACTTCTCCTAGGTTCAGACTATACCGATAGTATTTTATTACATGATAACATTAAAGGCCCACAGGGTACACCCGTGGCAATAAACAGTATTTTTGGTTACCTACTTAACGGTAAAATTTCCCATTCATTGCCAGCACAAGTCTGCATGAATGTTAGTACATATCAACTTGATATGCAATTGCAAAAATTTTGGGAGCTTGAGTCGATGCCTGATATCAAGCCTCTCACCAAAGAAGAAGCTCTTTGTGAGTCTATTTTCATTAATACCCACAAACGCGATAAATGCGGTAAATATATTGTTTCCCTTCCTTTTAAGGACAATGTACCCCCTCTCGGCGATTCTCGCCAAATTGCTCTTAATCGTTTTTACAAGCTTGAACAAAAGCTTTCTCGCGATCCTTCTTTGCAAGAAGAATATATTAAATGTCTCAGAGAATATGAAAACCTAGATCACATGGAACCGGTCACTGAGCACACGGTTTCAGATAAAATTCCTTACTATATCCCTCACCATTGCGTGGTCAAAAGGTCATCTGCTACAACTAAAGTTAGAGTTGTCTTTGACGCCTCTTGCAAAACTACTAATGGTCGTTCACTTAACGACAATTTACTTATTGGTCAAAAACTGCACCAAAATATAAACGTAGTACAATCTATTTCGTTACCGCGTCACGTGATTCCTAATCATAACGGAGACATACAAATACATGGCTTTTCGGACGCATCCGAGAAGGCATACGCTGCTTGTGTATATTTAAGTGTTATTGATTCTCACGGTATTGTTCATGTTCATCTCCTTCTTGCAAAGACAAAGGTCGCACCATTAAAACGTATCACGCTCCCCCGTTTAGAGCTGTGCGGAGCTGTACTTTTATCAAAACTTATTGAAAACATTCTTGTAACTTATACTAAAATTCTATCTATCGATAATGTTTACGCATGGAGTGATTCTTCGGTCACACTTGCATGGTTACGCTCGTCCTCCCATGAATGGCGCACTTTCGTGTCCAATCGTGTTGCGGAGACGACAAGCCGAGTTCCAGCTGCTCACTGGCGAGTGGCGACACGTACGTTCCGAGGACAACCCCGCGGATCCTGCATCCCGAGGTGTGCTCCCGTCTAAGCTAGATCAGAACTTATGGTTTAATGGACCCATCTGGCTCAAACAGTCTCAATCTAATTGGCCTGTTTCGAACGTCGATCTACATACTGACGAAGAACGACGACAGCATATTCTTAGTAGCTCAAATGCATCAACTTTAGATTTACAATTTCTTGAAAGATTTTCGTCCATGCCAAAACTATTGCGCGTTGTTTCTTTAATTTTTCGCTTTTATCATAAATGCCGTAAGACACAATCTTACTCGCATCCGCATATTACGGTTTCTGAAACCAAATTCGCTTTAACAAGAGTTATCCGTCTCGTTCAGCAAGATCAGTTTGCTGAAGATATTTTACGTTTAAAAGATAACGACATTTGTTCAAATAAACTTCAAAAACTTAAACCGTTCATAGACGACGCCGGACTTCTCAGGGTCGGCGGCAGGATACAACGTGCCCACATTTCTTATGATGCCAAGCATCAAATAATTTTACCCAAAAAACATTTCTTTACGTCATTACTTATAGACTATTTTCATAAATTATATTTGCACGTAGGTCCGCAAACATTACAATTTCTTTTATCTCAAACATATTGGATTATATCTGCCCGTGATGCAGTCCGTATGCGCACGCGTCGCTACATTCAATGTTTTCGCACGCGTCCTATCGCTCCGCAGCCGCCAATGGCTCCTCTACCTGCTGCAAGAGTGAGCGCTCTTAGGCCATTCTTACACGTAGGCATAGATTTCGCCGGGCATTTTAATCTTAAATCTAGTAAATTTCGTAATTCCAAAATTTTCAAATCATATGTATGCGTCTTTGTATGCATGTCAACAAAGGCCGTACATCTTGAATTAGTTCCTGATTTAACAACGGATTCATTCCTTAACGCTTTACGCCGTTTTATTTCTCGACGCGGACTTTGTTCAGATATTTATTCCGATTGCGGTCGAAACTTTGTAGGCTGTTACAACTATTTAAAAGATTTGCGATCATTTCTACAAAATACGGCCCATCAATTACACATAAGTAAAAATTTAACAGACTTGTCCATAACGTGGCATTTTAACCCACCTTACGCAAGCCATTTCGGTGGTATATTCGAAGCTGCCGTTAAAAGCATGAAAACCCATCTTTATCGGGTCATAGGGCAACTAACTTTAACTTACGATGAATTTAACACACTTCTATGTCAAATAGAAGCCATACTTAATTCTAGACCACTTTGTACACAGAGTAATGATCCTTCAGATCCATTACCTCTTACTCCGGGACACTTTTTGGTCGGACAACCATTGACTTCATTGCCTGAAATTAATTTATTGACTGAGAGTACTACTCGCCTTGTTCGATGGCAAATTATTCAACAAGCTGTCCAACACTTCTGGAAGCGATGGAGTGTTGAATACCTTCACCAACTTCAGCAAAGAAGCAAATGGTTTCACGACACTACGAAGACACCTCTCAACGTAGGTTCCGTAGTTGTGTTAGTTGACAACACATTACCTCCACTGCAGTGGCGCTTGGCCCGCGTGCATCAGCTCCACCCGGGCGCTGACGGTGTTACTCGTGTTGTGACGGTACGCATTGGTAACACACTCACAAAACGACCTGTAGTGAAGGTCTGTCCCCTTCCTATTGATTAATTTCAAAGTACCTAGTTCAGTTTAGCCCTATGTTAGTTTTAGTATTTTGTTAAAATAGGTTATTTTAAGGTCGGCGGCATGTTCCGTACTTTTATTAATTTACAATTAGGTAATGCTGGCACAATACTACGGCATACAATTATTTATTTTCTATTATGAACGGATCTGTATCTGCCACAAAATCCGAACGCATTCTAAGCAGCGACAAGTGCTGCCACCCCGAACGTGCAATACAGACGTTCACTCTCTTCCGTAAAAGCAACCGCTTTGAACGCAACGTAGTTCTGTGCGCGCTGTGTCTTATATTCCAAACATTAACATTATTCCAAGAATAAACTAGTGATACGTGTGGTGCAATACTTGACGGCAATCAGCAACCTATGGCCATTCACCAACGCTGGGTACCCAGGGAAACGAGCGGTGCTGAAAGTGCAGGTGAGTGGTGGATACAGTCCTCTATTTAACACCATCCGAAGGTCTGGTCGATTTCCCACACAACGCCAACCGAGGAATAAGGAGTAAAAGTTAAAAGATAGAGTTGCACGAAATCTCGTCTCATTTCTACTTCGCCTGGAAAGACATGGATTAGTTCCGCGGAGAAGAGGATGCCCGACGATTCTTTTGATAAACATTTACGCAGACCAGGACATTTAAGGATCCACAATGTCCTGCCTAAAATCCAGTTACATGGGAAATCCTTATAGTCACATTAATTTTAAGGTTGATTACGAAACATTAGAAAACTCACTTGAATGTCAGCCACGGCATAGTAGCTGAAGTTAGTGTGAGGATCGATGTCATAGGTGAAGGCCAGGTCGTAGTGGCGCGGCACCACGTCCCCAGGCAGCAGGTAGCTCCCGAAGGATGCCTGCGGCAACAGTACCAGCAGTAACGTCGACCACCAGCTCATTATGTCTGGAAAGGTAGCAGGATTAAAAATTTGAAAGACTATAAAGAAGATATTGAATTTTAATGTCCGTGAATTATATTTTATGGTATAACAAAGTAGATCACGAGGACAATTAATGATCACTACTCATGAATATCTACAGGATCAGAAAAACTACAGTAGAAGATCTGTAGCAGCGACGAACGACTACTGAAAAAAAGTAAATATATTTTGGTATAGGAATTCTCAGCCTTTGTAATCTCAAAGACTACACGAAGTAACAAAAATGTAGAAAAATCTAGACTCACCGTAACAATCTTTTCAACACCTGTAAGCTAAAATTATTAGCGGGGAAATATGATTATTGCAATTTATGCGGATTGGAACACGATTTAAAATTCAATAAAAGGTATTTTTGTTACGTAGATGAGAAATATAATTTAAACTGATAAACTTGGGTCTGCCATCACTTTACCTCTACTTAATTTAAATCTATGATATTAATATAAAATCAAACACACGCATCAAGCCTTGATTCCGGAAGGGGTAGGTAGAGGTGCACTCACATTTATTAAACCATTACCTAATTTACTTGACGTCGTGACAGTGTGGTCTTTCGCGGCGCCTATAGGACCTTGTTATACAGAAAGCAAGCTGTAATGCACCTCTACTATTTAAACGATAACGGCGTATAATAATTATATTTCGCTAAAATACCAACATTCTGAACATTAGATTGTTGTCACGCGCGACTAATCTTTCCTCTATTTCATTAACTTTTGATGCAACTTGGTGTAAAAACGTCAGTTATTCAATATAACTTTACACTTCCGTTATTGCTGGAAGTCAATTAGGTAATAGATCTTACGTGAGTTATCTTTGATAACTATAGCAAAACATTTCTAGGACATCATGGTTTTTGTAGGAAGTTTAATTGACCATGTAAGCGATTTCGTCTGAGCCTAGCGCTTGCTTTCATATTTTCAAAGTAACAATTATTACGACTTATGATCTCTATAAAATCGCAGACTGCATTTACTCCGAACTGCTGAGGTTATGCCCTAAGGTCTAAAGAAATAAAGTACCGTGTATTGGCTAATCTATTCCGCCTGCCTATCTCCAACCATCGCTAAGGATAAAATCCCGGGCGAATCGTGTTAAACCCACACAATGCTGCCCCTTATGGAAATTAGCCCAGCCTGAGACTGACCTTTCAGTCCACGCTGATACATATCAGACTGGAAGGTCAGTATCGGTGATACTAGACCAAGGCAGCAATAACACATGCTAATTGGAGATATTAAAATATTTATCAGGAAAATTATGGAAAAGCTAGTGGTAAAACCTTGGCCGCATTGGATGGTCGGTGCAGGCAATAATTAAACCATGTAGGTAGGTATGCGCACCTGCATTATGTAACTAATGCAGGGACGAGAATTTGTGGATATCGTATGCAAAACTATTCCAATTATTGGGTTTAATAGCTTTGAAACTAGTTATTTGCTGGAATGACGTAGGTTCGAAGCCGGGTACGTCCGATTTTTATTATGCCAATGAAAAGTGACTTCACTGCATTTCTTTTTTAGTGAAGGCAATCCTAGCCTCGAAACCTCGGAAACACTCTTTGACGTATTAAAGGCACATGAGGTTAGGAACAAGCAGCCTTACAACGACCGCAACCTCTCCCGCGCGATACTCTCTGTCTCGTCTCGAAAATGACTTGTTGGGTTGGTAACTGGTCACCGGAATGACCTTCTGCTCTCATTTCGGGAATGACTTGTTGGTCTTGTCATTTCATCATCATCAGCAGCCACATGACGTCCACTGCTGAACACAGGCCTCTCCCAAAGATTTCCAGACGGACCTGTCAAAAGCGGCCTGCATCCAGCGCGTTCCTGAGAACTTATCAAGTCGTCAGACCACCTTGCAAGTGGACGGCCGACGCTACGCTTGCCAGTACGTGGTCTCCACTCGAGAACTTTTTTTCTCCATCTGCCGTCAGTTCTTCGAACTATGTGGCCTGCCCATCATTTGCATAATTCAAAATGCGATAATTTCTTATCATATAGTTCAAAGTTCAGTAGGGTAAACAATTATATAATAATGTTTTCAACCATTATGTATGCATAACTTGAATGTAAATTGCGATTATAACACACGTGTGAATGAAATTGAAGTTTATGAAGCATTATTATTGAACTAGTGACAGATTATTTGGGACAAAGGATAATCTTACAGTTTGTACTAGGTTCTGGATACGTGCAACTGACACCTTCACTATTAAAACAAACAATCACTAAATACGTAGGCACACACACACACGCTGTTTATCCCCGAAGGGGTAGGCAGAGGCGCAACTAGTGCACCCACTTTTGGCCGTTATTCCGTCCCATGATGTGATAGGGGGCGAGCCTATCGCCATATCGGGCACAAATTCCAAACTCCGAGCTGATATTGAATAGAAAAACTCAATATTACTTTGCCCGACCCGGGGATCGAACCAGAGACCTCAGCATTGCATGCGTACCATAATACAACTACGCCACCGAGGCAGTCCAAGTGAAATACGTAGGTATTTGACAAAAGTTAGACATGGCCCGAGTCCGAGCGTTAGAATCGAGCCTGCGAACTTTCACTGATGCTTCAGTAGACCGTTCCACCCCTCAGTATTGCTTTTTTTAACACGTTATTATTATTACTGTTTAGTACCATTAAGCCGTCCTTTTAGACAAATTATCTCGAATTCGATCGAATAGAGTGCGTCAATGTAGGTACTTACGGAATATTTAATATCTAAAAGTTATTATGAAGTGGATATTTCTAGCAATCTAGATTAGTTCATAATGAATATTTTAATAAACGTTTACTGATATGAATATTATTAAAATATTATCTAGATTAGATTAAACAAAGTGAATATTCCAATAAATGTTTCCCCTACAAATATCATAAACACATACCAGTGAAACATATAACTGTAGTAGTAACTCTTTGTTTTTAATTGTTTAATTGAATAATTATTTTATTTATTTATTTATTTTTATAACAATGTGATTATGATAACCTACCATCGGCCAACACATTAAATATATAGGCTTATTAGGTGTTCTAAAAACAAATACCTACATAAAAACCTAGATTTATATGTGTTAAAAATAAAACCTGTTTTAACATTAGCATAAAATTTACAACCTTTTAACAGATTATCTTTTACGGTCAAACGGTTTCAAAAAGTAGATATTAGATCGTAAATAAAAGAAATCTAATTTCTCTACATAAAATATTTCCTGACCGTTTTCAACTCATCGTTAATTTCTTAAAATAAACACAAAATATTGAAACAAAATCATTTAAGAGAGGTAAATAACAAAGTAATAATACATTACATGTGTCTTTCTTTTTTTTTTTTTTTTGTCCCTGACTAAACTCTTGTTAGCCTGACGAGAGTCGGCTTATACAAGAACACCGGTCTTGTGGGTGAGCGCAGAAGGCGCTCGCAACCCTTAAATTTAAGCGACCACGCTGAGGGCGACCCACTAATGGGTCACGACCTCGGCTCAGGGCGGCCACTGAGAGGATAAGACATCAGCGTTTGGGGAAATAAGGTTTAAACCTAATCCTATTAGTGCGAACGTAGTAGTCTTCGGCTCGCGGGCCGGAACTGCTAAGAGAGGGCAGGGGGTTGGGGAACGCGACGAGGTCCTCGACGGCGAGGACGGTACAGCGGTCTTGTTGAGTGTAAGAGCTTTAGATGCTCGTTCTTTTCGCGTAAAGCCAGAGTGATTTCGTCCTCTGGATCTGACAGGACTGAACGCGGTCGTCTCCATTTGGCGCGATCAAATGGAGTATAAATCGACGCTTTACGGATAAGCGTGTTCGGGTGGTTTACCGCCCTGTCGAAATAGCGTCTGCTGGCGCACTGCATAAAGTGCCTGATGGTCGGCATATTGGTGTCCACGTGGAGGTTGCGATTGCGAACGTACCACGGGGCACCAAGTGCATGTCGTAAGAATCGATTTTGAAGCACCTGCATTCGCTGAAGGCGACGGGGCGGTAAATGAGCGAATACGGGCGACGCGTATGTCATTATCGGACGGATGCATGTTTTAAAGATCCTAATCTTGTTGCGGATTGACATTTTACTATTTTTGTTTAGGAACCAGTGAAGCTGGCTCATCGCGAATGCGGCTCGCGCGCGTACCGCATTTACGTGTGGGATGAAGGTCAACCTCTGATCAAGGGTTACTCCTAAATATTTGGCTTGGCCCTTCCAGGGGATAACCTGGTCGGACATGCGGACTGAAAAGTGAGGGACATGGACTTTCCTTTTCCGAGTGAAAAGGATGGCCAGACTTTTGGTGGGATTGACGGTGATTCGCCATTTGCGGAACCACTCGCCGAGTTCGTCGGCGGCGGTTTGCAAAGTGCGCACCACTTCGTCGGGGTCTCTACGTGAAGCGTAGATTGCGGTATCATCCGCGAATAGTGCCAGATGGGCGTTTTGTGGTCTAGGGATGTCGCTCGTGTAAAGCGAGAAAAGAAAAGGGGACAGGGCGGAGCCTTGCGGGACTCCGGCCGTGATGGTGTGTCGGGAAGAGAGAGTTCCTTCCACGCGATATCTGAAACCGCGATTCGACAGGAAATCTCGTATGATGTGCACGAGTTGTGTGGGCACGTTGAGAGTGTACAGCTTGAAAAGCAAGCCGTTGTGCCACACCCTGCCGAATGCTTTTTCGATATCGAAGAAAATAGCACCGGTAGGCATTCCTTTACGGAATTGTTCGTGGACGTACTCCGTGATGCGGAGCATCTGATTGACACAACTGTGTCTAGCGCGAAAGCCAAACTGTTCCGGAGGGGTCAAGTTTTGGTTATGGGCTACTATTTTGAGGCGGTCGAGGACGATCCGCTCGTAGATTTTGCCCAGAGTACTGAGCAGACTGATGGGCCTATAAGAGGAGGGTTCGAAAGCGGGTTTCCCCGGCTTGTGGATACCTATCACAACTGCCTCTTTCCAGACCTCTGGGAAGAGGCAGTTACGAAACGCGGCGTCATAGATAGAGGTTAGAATTTGAACTAGATGCTCCGGGAGCATTTTGATCATACGAGTGGGGATTAGATCGCCCCCGGGGGCTTTCCTACGTTTGAGTGCCTTGATCAGAGTGGTGACTTCTTCGATCGTCACCGGCGCAAGGGGATCGGGCGGCGGGTCGACGTCCGGGTCGACGTTTTCGTATAACGGTCGCGATATAGAGACTGGCGGTGGCCGGACCGCGTTCCTATCTTCGACGAAAGTGTCAACCGCAACAAGAATGTCGTCATCTACAGGTACAGAGGTGAGCGAGCATTGAGACTCCAGGCTGCCGGCCAGTAGTTCCGCTTTCTCGTCGTCATCAAACGCCGGGCGTTGATTCGGACGATTGAGCGGAGGCATGGAGGCCACATCGTTTCTCCTGAAGGAACGGACCAGTTGCCAAAAGGCGGTATGTGTCGGATCGATATCGGCAAGGCGAGTGTCCCACCTCGAATCGACGACCTCTTTTACGCGACGCTTAACCTCACGTTGGAGGTAGCGCGCAAGATGTCGTCGTTCCGGGATGGGTCTCATCGCGCAGGCTTTGAGCGTAGCGTTACGCAACCTCACCCACCACCGAACGTCTTCGGGAAGTTGCCAGTGACTGTGAACAGTCTCTGGCACCCTCTCGGAGCTTTCGCTCAGAACGTTCTGAAGGTGGTCGGTGAAGACGCGTATCGCGCTGGTCGTTTCCTCAGGAGTCACGATGTTGGTCGGGATCGCGGAAAGATCAGTGGATGAGGTGTCTGCGAGCTTGGTGCCCAAAGGCGCCAATTCGTTTTCACCTTCATCGGAATATTAGGACCTGTGTCTGTTGGATTGTTTTCGGGGACTAGATCGAGGATCACAGGTCTGTGGTCAGAGTCTAACTCTTGTAACACTTGCATGGAACGCACGCTAAGGCTTACGTTCCGTACAAGTGCCACGTCGAGTATGTCCGGTCGGTGGTCGTCGTTATAACTATAATGAGTTGGTTCTGAAGGAACCAATAGGCTTAAATTGATTGTGTCAAGACAACTCTCTAGGACTGCACCTCGCTCGTTGGTCGAGTTGCAGTTCCAGAGAGTGTTCTTGGCATTGAGGTCTCCCGCCAAAATGACGGAATCCCCCAGATCAAATAAGGTTTCGAGTTCGTTGGAGTGAAGCTCCTTAGTGGGTGAGAGATAGGCCGATATGATGGTGATCGGCGGGTGTCCGGTCATGGCTAGCCTGCAGACCGAAGCCTCAATGTTGCTCAAGCTTATCGGTGACTCTAAAGGTATACAATGAAGGGACCTTTTGTAATAAATGAGAGTGCCTCCTAAACGGCCACTGGTACGATCATTTCGCACCAGTTTGAAGTTTGGGATGTTGGGATCGCGGTGAGAGGGCTTAAGGAACGTTTCCTGGATGAGGAAAACGTACTATTTTGTTGTCGCGGACAAAGGAAGAAATTTCGGCTTTTTGGTCCCGAATGCCGTTACAATTGAAAAACCCCACTCTGAGGGAGCGTGGTTTTGTCCGCTGGGGGAGTTGTCTGGCGTTGGTAGCCATTTATGAAGTTAAAGAGGGGAGACGCACAGCGTTGACTGTGGCCTCGAAGATTTGCTGCTGGATCAGAGCGATCTCAGCGATTAATAGGGGGTCTTCTACTCCCGTACGGGTGAGCAGACGGGAACGCTCAAAAAGTTTCCCGTGGAGAATCATAATCTCCGGGGAACCTAACAATGAGGCGACTGAGGAAGAGGCGTCGCTTGCCTTCGCCGTCGCCGACTGAGAAGGGGTGGGTGGGGTGGTGGGCTTGGGTTTGGGCTGGGCTGCCTTTGAAGAAGGAGCCACAGCTGGGGGAGGAGAGGGTCGAGTAGAGGCCGGGGCAGCGGGAGTGACTCCGCTGGGGGCCTGTGAAGGGGGATCAGCGCGCGCCGTGGAAGGAAACCACGGGTTGCGCACTGGCGCAGGTGCCAGTTTGAATGTGGTGGCCTGAGGGGCCGAGGGAGCCGCAGCTTTAGGAGCTTTGGCAACTCTTTTGGGGGCGCGAGGGCATCCGCGATAATTCGCTGGATGGCCGGTTTGCCGGCAGTTGGTGCACGAAGGCGGCTCCGTGCACTGAGAGCGGTCCTTGGGACGGGGGCACTCGGATGTGCCGTGTTCGCCGAGGCACTTGACGCACCTGGCGGGGAGGCGACAGCCACGAGAATTGTGGCCGTATTTCTGGCAGTTGTGACACTGCCCTATTTGGGTGGATTTGTGTGGGGCTTCGACGGTGAAGCCGCCTAGCCCCGAGATATCTCTGATCTCAAACAGACGTTTGACGTCGGAAGGGGACTGAAGGATGGCAAGGACCATCTCATATTGAATTCCCGGCCGGGAGGCGCGGGACTGTCTGTGCATCCTGTGCACTTCGAGGGCGTTAATGCCTTTCTCTTCGAGGCCTTCTTTGACCTCTAGAGTGGACATTTGGACGGGGATACCGCGAATGACGTAGCGGAAGCGCCGCTCGTCTGGGAGTGAATACGTGAAGTAGTGCCATTTCTTGGCATCTAAAAATTTGGTGAGGGCTCTGTGGTCCGCGATTGAAGATGGCTGTAATGCCAGAAGCTTGTGGATTTTATTCCACGAGTTAGACGCGATAGATATGCGCTGTTTGCGCAATTCTTCAAATATGTCCCGCATGGACATATTTGAGGGGAGTTGGAGATTCAACCTCGGGGGTTTTTTAGGCCCCTTTGGTTGAGTCGGCGGCGGTGGCGGCGTCGACGCAGACGCGGACGCGGTTGGCGCTGAAGGCGCGGAAGGCGCAGAAGGCGCGGACGGGGAGGTTGGTGCGGGAGCAGCGACGCTTCTCTGCTTCTTCCTCCGGCTGTTCTTCACCGTGGTGAAGCCTTCCTCGTCGCGTTCCGACGAAGACGACTCCTCCCCGGATTCGCAGGCGGAGGAAGAAGCAGATATTGGCCGTTTTTTAGGATTATTGGAGGCTGCGGGAGTGCTGGGGGACGTGTCCATGTCCTCTTCAGACTCCGCGGAGCCGCCCGAGGTTTCGGTGGTCTCCGTCGAGGTCGTAGCCTCGGACGACTCCGAGGTGTCTGAGGACTCAGACTGCCCCCTGGCTTCCCTAGCCATGTTGAGGATTTCTTGTCGGACCGCGTTGTCCGACCGGAACATCTCCCTCACCATGTTCATTATCTTCTCCTTGGAGATAATGGGCGCGGTGAGGGGAGCGCTAACGGTTTGAGCGGCGACGACAGGCCGCTCGGGAGCCAAATCCATAGGCCCAGAATCAGCCATATTGGCGGCTGAGTCCGAGCCTACGGTAAAAAAAGGATTTAGGGGCCGCGTGTGTGTTCACTAACCCCGGGTGTGCACCGCCTGTAAAGAACACACAAGAAACCAGGCGGGTTCACACAAAACGAGCGCGGATCGCGACGCGGTATGGGACGCGTTGAACTAAGTCCCCGGGTAGGAACGCCCGGGGGTGAGTGAGTGCGTGTCCCTCCCCGCCGGGTATAGGCGAGGGGGGGTGTACTTAAAAATAATGTGTGCCCTAAGCTTGTATCCCTTTTGCCAGTCTTATTGTGCAAAAGGGTTCCTAACAGTCCGTGTATCGTAAGCGGTATTGGCCGGAGGCCGCACGCTCAACCGATACACGGGATGGAATGAAGGAAAGGGTAGGGTTGGGAAGGTGATATACGGGGGAGACTGCGGTGTGCCTCCACAGCCTCCTGATCCGTACCCGTCGGCTTTGCCTTGCCCTGAGGGGGCGCAGCGCGTGGCCGGGGCCGCGACTCGGCTTGTTAGCACCGTTAGGTTTCCGCCGAGCCAATACCCTGAAGGGGCCAAACGTCGATAGAAACAAATTGGGCTAAACCCTGTCCTGAAAAGGACGCGGCTTGGCCCGAAATAGGCTAACAAAATAGCAAAAGGTTGCCCCTTTGCTACCTGTTTGGCCTTGACGGCAGTGAGGTCGCTGCGGACCGCACCGAGCAGGTACTCGGACGGAACAGTGGAATGTCGCAGCAGGTACTGCGACAAACAAAAGGTCCGCTCGAGTCGGCTGCTCAGAACGGAATGTGTGTCTTTCTTTTTCTTACATGATGACGGGGAGGTGACCGAACTCCACCTGATGATGGGTGGAGTGAGGTCCAGATAGAGTGTTTACCAACGAGAGATGATTACTTACACCTCGACAGTTAACACCCGATCAACATCGTTCCCGGTACGAGACACAGATTACTTGGGCCACTATAGCAGGGCAGGTATAAACCTACCGCGAGCATTACTTCTAATCTTTTAAAACACAAGATTTCCAACACATGCTCGTCGCTGGCCTGGTGGTAAGATCCACAAGCAACCTTAAACAGTACAGCAACACAACGCACCTTTAGGATGAAAACGACACAATTCAAAAAACAGAAAATTGAGTTATCGTCATAAAATTACTTGAAACGAAGTTCTCAATACAATAATAGTTCAAACACAGCCATATTCAAGCAAGAAAAGGACAAAACTGTTATATCGGTCCCTTTTTTATTATATTTTTATATATAAGGGACTAGTTTTTAGTCATTTAAAATGACAACTCAATTTTCAATGTATATTTATAGCGCCAAGCAGCAGTGTGCATGCACTGTTGTGTTTCGGTTTGAAGGGCATTGTAGCCAGCGTAACTTAACATAATGAGACTTAACTCTTATGTCTCAGAATGACGAGCGCAGTGGAATGCCACACAGTATTTTATAACTCAAGATGATGTATGGTGTAGCTACTGTTTATGGGTGGTCGTATCGCTTACCATCAGGCGAACGGCATGCTCGTCTCGTCATTCAATACCATAAGAAAAAAATGTGTGAATTTCTCTCTTCGTTAAAATCAGTACGAATGGTGTTTATCTAGAAGTATTTTATCTCGATAAGCTCACCTAACACATCGCTAGACAATTATAGGGGCGAACCAAAAATAGTAGGTGCCCCTATCTACCCCAAGAGGGGTAAAATTTTACTTAGATATGCAAGTAGTTACATAACATACGGTGATTTCCATTTTCACCCAAACGGTACAAGTCACTGTCATTCAAAGCTAATATCAATGGTAAGCACATTCAACACAGTACATTGTTTTCTCTTTTAAAATCAAATATTATATTTAGCCCAAAACTGCACTGTATAAATAAAATTGATACTGACATTGTCAAAATGTCAATGTCTTTTACGAAATCGTCAGATGCCGCTCTTTTGCCATATTTTTGTACTAAAACCGCTTTTGGTATAACAATACAAAATTCTTCCAATAGTTATTATCCTTACTACCTTCACTTTTGAAATATGGAGCACTCAAGGTATAAAGGCTAAGAGTATCAACAGAGTCGTGTTTAGTAAGGTATCTGAAAATCCAATTTATTAATAGAAACAACAAGGGTTCCTTCATATTTCTTATTACAACGCTGTACATACTACTCGGGTCGAGAAATCATGCAACACTTGCAAACTCGACAGCTCTTCAAAAAGCTTTGAAGGTTTATGAAGTCAACCATTCATAGGACAACAACTATGTTCTCCTGATATGATTTACTAATATCTAATAACAAGTGTGTTAAAATACCTAACTCTTCTTCACTTGTGGGACAATTTAAAACAGAGCTAATAAGTATTATACAGATACTATCGGGTCGTTCCCAAATTTCAGATCACTGACCTTGCTTTTCCTTGTAAATTCGGAATAATTCTAATTTTACACAGCCATAAAGCCCGCGAGACAGAACATAAATAAGGGACGGTTTTAAACGCTGCGAACCCATATTCGAATATAAAGTATAATCAATTGAAAATGAAAATGATTTTTGGTAACCAAAATTAAAATATCAAATGCTGGCCTACTGCGATGTCTTACATTTCGAATGTCTGTACTCCCTGCGATAATGGTTGAAACATTCGTAAAATTTTGTGAAATCAGCTTGGAAAGTTTTTAAAATCATTTCGTTTTTAGGTAACGGTAACGTGGACGTATTATTTGAAACCCTAAAATGTATTATTTCAAATCATAAACGCGAAAACCAAGTACCTATAGATATTGGTTTGTACTTCGTTCAAAAAATATTAAAACAACGTATTGATATAATTTTGCCTCGGTGGCGTAGTTGTATTACACAGTACGACTGCAAAGCTGAGGTCTCGGGTTCGATCCCCGGGTCGGGCAAAGTGATATTGAGTCTGGAATTTGTGCCCGATATGGCGATAGGCTCGCCTCCTATCACATCATGGGACGGAATAATGGCGAAAAGTGGGTGCACTAGTTGCGCCTCTGCCTACCCCTTCGGGGATAACAGGCGTGAGTGTGTATGTATGATATAATTTTGCAGATGTGTCCTAATGCTCATTTTTACCCAACTGATCCGAAAACTTTCATCCCTGACACAATTTTATTCCGGGGAAAGCAACGGAATCGGTTAGTAACGGAAATACAGATGTGTATGCGTACATCTGTATTTCCGTTACTAACCGAATATTACTGAGGCGTCATATTATTTAATAGTCTTATCTATAGTTTTGAATTATCGCTCCTTATATTAATATAAACATTGTAATAAAACATCACATTACACTTTACAGTAAAGAATATAGTATACACACCTATTGCTACATGAACATGTTTACTTCAATATATTCGCATCGGAAATATTGGAATAATTATTTTAGTATAGTATGTAGGTACTAACAATTAAAAAAAAGAAACAATAATTATTAAAAGTACAGAACCTGATAGTTTGTTAATTTGTATACTATGATATTGGCGTGAGTGGTCTCCTTGGTGACCTAGTGACAGCTTGTATCATGTAAGTGCCATTAACTATTTGGTTGGAGTCCCAGGTTCGACAAAAATTAACTTCCCACTCAGATGTAGTTCTCTTAGAGGGATTTTGGCGAGGCCAGCTACTAGTTCTCAAAACTAAGCCTTTCCACAACATACTTAAAACCATCGACGTCATACTACAGCACGGGCTTACAAAAAGTAAAGAAGCAAAAGAAAAATATTGCTTAGTTAATACAGTGATTTTTAACGTTATTAGTAGGTATGGGCTTAGTTAAAAAAAAGCTTGTAATATCGATATTCAGATTTAAACATGCGATGGGCGACCCTAGTAACCTTGCGCAGTTGCTTTTACCTTCTTCACGACCTCAGCTTTATATAAATGTTGCAAAGCAAGTTGCACAACTGACATTGATGTCGCCAAATGGATAAGGAAATGGAACGAAAATACGAGCAATACAGAACAACACAATGTAAATATTCTATTTAAATATTCTATTTACATTGTGTTGTTCTGTAGGTAATAATACTACATTTATTATATACAATAGTAGATAATTAAATTAATTAAATCAAAATGTACTTTATTGTAAAAAAAAAGCGTGCACCCCACGCTTTTCTACAATAAAATACTCTTATTTCTTATTTACACTATTCTCAATTCAAATTTATTAAAAGTTGTATTCTATTTTATTGTTCGATTTTCTCTAAAGCGTGTTTTTTGTTTTTCTTTTTTATTTATTCTATTTAACACATTGATGTATTAAAAACCCTTTGACTGCCTCAGTGGCGTAGTGGTATTGCGTACGCATTACGAGTACGATTTGCGCGCTGAGGTCCTGGGTTCGAATCCCGGGTCGAGCCAAAAAAAAATTGAGACTGGGTTTTTCCATCTTAAAATTAACTCAGTCGCAGCTCGGAGTCAGGAAGTTGGCGGTGTGATACCCCCGTGCCTCGGAAAGCACGTAAAGCCGTTGGTCCTGCGCCTGATCTCTCTCCGGTCATGTCGGATTGCCGTCTCACCGGACTATGGGAGTGAAGGAATAGCGAGTGCACCTGTGTATTGCGCACACACTTATGCACTATAATATCTCCTGCGTACCTGGCTGATCTCCGTTGAGATTGGCCGCCGTGGCCGAAACTGGCTAGGAGGATTTCATTTCAATACATCAATGATTTAACACGAAAGAGAAACGAACCAGCCGCTCGCTTGTAAAAACTTAGTGAAGCTTAAAGCTAATTAACTCTACCTAACAAATTAAGGCGCCAGCCTTTCGTAACTGATCCACATTATTGCGATCGCTATTACATCAGAAAGTAGTGAACTATGTAACAATTACCGAACTATTTGAAGTTCGATCGCACTACTTTTATACTCAGCAAATGCACTAAGCAAATCTTTCACCAAAATCCCTTTAGGAAGAGACGAAGCGTCTCTGCGGCCAACTCTGTCACATCTGTGGGTCTCTAACTTAGATATTCTCTATTATTCAAATTTAACCTTAGCCCTTTAATATTTATAATTGTACGTATGTTTGTCCAATATTTAAGTCCGTTGCTTGGCAACCAAGGACAATGAATAATCTGATGAATTGCCGGCTATTTTAAAACGATGTGGGAATTGTGGGAATGTAATGAAGTACACGAGCGACGATAGCCTAGTTGAGAATGGAACGGTCTGCCGAGACAATGTCCGGAGGTTCAAACCCAAGGCACACACCTCTGACTTTTCGAAGTTATGTGTGTATTGTTTATCAATTATCGTTCGCTTTAAAGGTGAAGGAAAACATCGTGAGGAAACCTACATACCTGAGAATTCTCTATAAGAATTTCGAGGGTATGTGAAGTCTGCCAAGCCGCATTTGGCCAACGTGGTGGACTAAGGCCTGAACCCTCTCAGTAGTAGAGGAGGCCCGTGCTCAGCAGTGGGCAATATACAATACAGGGCTGATTGCATTGCATTGTAATGAAGTACACATATAGGCAGTGTACACTGTATTTTTAAGGTTTCTCTAAGCTCGTTAGTATTTGCCGCGCCTTATGTTCGCAGTGCCAATGCACATGATTCATGATGACTTCATAGAGCCGAACAATAGACGGGCTGTATAATTTATAAACGTACAAAGTTTCGTTTTTTTGTAGGTAACTGTAGGTATAGAAAAATTTTTGAGGAACACTTTATAGCACAACAAATGCATAAGAGATGACGATAATGTATTATGTAAGACTGGTGATGGGACGGTTATGATGTTTCAGCAGGCCTAATTAAAAATTAGCTGGACAATTATTTTTTTTTATTGCATTGAATGACGAGACGAGCTTGGCATGCCGTTCGCCTGATGGTAAGCGATACGACCACCCATGAACAGTAGCAACACCATACAGCACCTTGAGTTATAAAATACTGTGCGGCATTCCACTGCGCTCGTCATTCTGAGACAGAAGATGTTAAGTGATGTGATGTTGTTCATTGTGTTAAGTTACGCTGGCTACAATGCCCTTCAAACCGAAACACAACAGTGCATACACACTGCGGCTTGGCGGTAGAAATAGACATTGCAGTGGTACTCATCCAGACGGACTCTTAAACCTGACAGATCTACCACCAGTAAATGTTTAGTGTTCTCGCTGAAATGCATATTTTTCTATTTCTATTCAATATTTCCTGTGATATTTTTACTTAGTATAAATTAAGTAAAACTATAGCATGTTAGTAAATATTTAACAACGCTTTCTCAAACTGCTACTCAAACATAAACAGCCGCACTCCGTTCTTTATTAAATATTTACCGTACCTAATATGACTCGAATTAGTGTTAATTTATGCTAAAGCATGTGAAAATAATAACGCTACCTGCTCAAAATCTCGTTCTCGAAAAGTTCAATGACTTCACGCATGATTTGACGCGACGTCGTATTTGTTGTTATACATTCCCGCTATGTATTTTTCCGGGATGAAAAGTAGCCTTAAACCTTCCCAGGATATCAAAACATATGCATACTAAATTTCATCGAAATCCGTTCGGCATATTTCAAGTTTATGGTACAGAGGTGGCGCGGCGGGCGAGTTGTTTTCTACTATGAAGCAAGGTCTTCGATTCGAGCGGTATTGCCTAGAGAAGAACGAGTTCAAACATGCGCCAGAGTCAATTTGAGTAGGTACCTACGACTGCTGTATCTTTTCTGCAACTAAGCAACAACGCATACATAATGTAGTAGGTACTAGCACTAGTCAAAGAAAAAATATTAATCATTGTGTCAAGAATAGCCGAAAACAAGGTGTTTTGTACGCGATACCGCGCTTTATACGCAACAAACACGCGACGCAGTCGGGAACTGTACTTCTACTTACATATCAGTGCGTTGAAAACGCGGGTGGTCGGCGGGTTAAATTTGCCGTAAAACCCTAAGGTGCACGAGCAGATGAGGTTTTGATATGCAAACTCCATTTACAAGATCATTTCTAACAAAAATTCACAAGTAGATTAATTCGCAGTTACAACACAACTCGTTAGTTATCCTGCGATCTTCGACACTTCTATTACAAATATTTGTTTTATATTTTATTACACTTTGTACACATGGTATACAGGCAGACTTAATGCCACGGGGCGCATTCTCTCTTAGTCAACCTTATAGACAATACAATAGTTACCTATCGATCATGCGTCTTCGCACTTTTAGTTAAATCATCATAGAAACGTTCAGTCAACGACCTATCGTTGATGATATAAGATGACCTTTTGATCATGAGTCGTAGACATATTATTTGTTATGTATGTGTCCAATTTATATTAAAATTAGGTGTGGGTTATCGCGCAAATCTTTATGTATTCATATACTTACATTGCGTGCTTGATAAGCGCATTGACCGTCTATAACAGAAGCAAAGCCATGCGGAACTTGGCATTGTTAATACATTGCTCTGCTCTCGTCGTGAAGAGACCGAACCGAAACAACGATAGACAAAAGAAATAGACAATGCTGTGTTACCCCCTATTCAGAAGGACTCTTGCAAACGAAAAACAATCCCGTATATGATATCAAACTTCTTTGAAATTGTGTAAGTATTTAACACCAAAAACGAATCGCTAGTTCCTCGAATGTTTTAGCTCATCTAGACTCAGTCAGTGGGCTTATCACAAGTAGCGCGAAAGGTGCAACGTTTAGGCAACGGTCTCGTCACAGTCGCAGCCCGCGTTTCGAGCCAACACATTGCATCACTTTGATTTATTCGGCAAGTCGTAAATTACTTAAACATTACTTAATTAAATATGTGCAGTTTTACCTCTTCACTGAACTCAACCTTTGAAGACATGGCACAATTTCGCAAGGAAATTCTGGACATGAAAAAAGAATTGAAGGAGCTGGATCGCTATAAGTCGGAGGTTAATAACCTACGCGCGGAAGTCCAGGATTTGCGCCATGAACTCGAGTCCCGACAGCAACGGGACTTCCTAAAGGACGTCGAAGTAACCGGTGTCACAGAACACCAAGGCGAAAATCTATCGCAGATAGTTACTAACCTTTCCGTTAAGCTCGGGATCGCCCTAGACAGCCGTGACATCGACGACATAAAAAGGGTTGGTATGCGTAGTAAGGAATCTGGTTTTGACAAACCTCGCCCGGTAATCATCACTCTGACTCGACGTGCTCCGAGGGATCAATTGCTGCGTGCGGCAAGAGTTCGTCGCGGCATCACCACCGACATGATTGAAGTGCCAGGAAATCCTCGGCGAGTGTACCTCAACGAGCATCTTACTAAAGCGAACAGGGTACTTTTTAGCAAGGCGCGATCTATCGGTTCGCAACTTAAATTTAAATTTGTATGGACTTCAAACGGGTCTATATTTATGCCCAGATCCGAGACGAGCTCTGTATTGCGTGTCACTTCAGAAGCAATTCTAGATAACCTTGTAAAACAAGCCCCTATCAACAATGCCAGTACAAGTAACTTGTCGCCTGACAAACAGTGTTCCTGAGAGGCAGACTTCAATTGAACACATGTTTTTATTGCACTTAGATTTTTTATCTTTTAATAATTTATTATTTTTCGTTTCGTCACTTCTAATAGATTATGTTTTGTTATTTTCTTTTAGTTATAAGGGTATTATATTTAAGAGTAACTCTACTTGCGCTTTTCGTTTGCAGGATATATTTGATGTGATATTCATTATAAGTCGTTGTGAAACTTTTCACTTAGTGCGAGAATTAACTAGATTTTGTTATTACAGTATAGATGAATATATGAAGCTATGTTTTATACTGTTACCGATATTGTTAGTCTCTATTAGATATGTATTGAAAACAAGAATTGTAACCAACGTACTTTTATACCGGCTATTTGATAATAACTATATTATAATCTCAGAAACATTCTTATATATATTATGTGAATTAATCAATACTCGTCAGAGATTGCAGTCATTTACATTATACCTTTTTATTATATGTGTACCAAAGCAATTTAATCTTAAGTTATCTTTATTAATTTCAATAGGCTTTAATATGCAACTCGATTTTATTAGGTGTTTGTTGTGCATTATGTTATTCAATTTAAGTCAAATACGAGTTATCATTAATCCAGTATGGGTAATTTAGACCTAGCTTCGCAGTTAGATCAGACTCGGATGATTCACTGTCATGCGATAAATACTCTAGAAGATTCTCGAAACACTCTCACTGATAAATTTAATTTCAAAGTTCTCACTTTTAATATCCGTAGCTTGCGCAAAAATTTCGATTCTTTTCTCATCGCCTTGCGTCGCCTCAACACCATATGTGATGTTATTATTCTCACCGAATGCTGGCTTGACGCTAACTCTGTCATAGGGAACATACCGGGTTACTCCTTCTTTTCCACTCAGCGCAACCTGAACCAGAACGGAGGAGTTGTCGTTTATGTAAGAAATAGCTGGAATGTAAGTGTTACAGAACCTGACATCCAGGATGCGTGCGGCTTACTGATTAACGTGAATAACTTTGTGACTATTTTGGGAGTTTACCGTTCGCCTTCATTTAAGATTCTAAATAATTTTATAAGCTCACTCGACGATATATTAAACTCAATAAAAAGTAACCTTAATATTATTCTTGCTGGCGACATTAATATAGATACTCTAAGTACGGATTGCAGAAAGCTAGATCCTTCGGAATATTTATGTGTAACTGCATCTCATGGCCTTCTTCCAGCTATTACCCTCCCCACTAGGGGTGATTCTTGT
The DNA here is from genome assembly GCA_949316025.1 of Lapara coniferarum. Classification (NCBI taxonomy): domain Eukaryota; kingdom Metazoa; phylum Arthropoda; class Insecta; order Lepidoptera; family Sphingidae; genus Lapara; species Lapara coniferarum. Next base: position 1,105,768 of record OX438921.1, read on the forward strand.
CTAGATCACATATTCATTAAATCTAAACTGCAAGCAATTAGTGCAGTGGGCGAAACAGATATTACTGATCATAAAATGGTTTTCTTAGGCGTAGTAAATAAAACAAACAAAGTAAAACCTTTGAGAGTAAAAACTAAAATCAATATTGAGGAAGTCTTGAAAGAATTAAAGAACGTTGACTGGGCACCTGTATTTGAAAGAAAAGGAGTCAATGAGGCTACAAGTTCCTTTTTAAGTATACTTTCTTCTATACTTCTGAAACACACTCAGGAGGTAAAGGTCAGCAGATCTAAAGCAGTCATCGAACCTTGGATCACACCCGGCCTGCTTAGATGTACTCGTCACCGAGATCGTTTACACTTATTGGCCAGAAAACAACCGAATAACGAGATAATTACTGCCACCTATTCTATGTACAGAAATTTCTGCAACGATTTGTTGCGAAAGCTGAAATCCCAATATGAGAGCAACAAACTTGAAAAAAACCAGAATAATACAAAAGCTTTATGGAGTACAATAAAGGAAATCTGTCATTTCAAGCAAAAACATGATCCGCCAACCGAATTATTGTCAAACTCTGAAAATTCCTCTGAGTCGCTTCGTATTTGTAATAATTTCTTTGCATCTGTAGGGCCGAATCTGGCCAACAAAATATTATCTGAAACTAAAGAAACTGAAGGCAATCTAGCATCCAAGGTTAATATTACTAATGGTCCAACAAACTCTTTTTTTCTGTTACCTACTGACCCAAGTGAAGTAGGTAGCCTGATATCTGACCTAAAGAATCATAGCACCCCAGGATTAGACGGTTTTACTAATAATTTCATAAAAATGGCCAAAAAATACATAGTGTCACCGTTAACTCACATTTTTAATCTTAGTTTTAGTGAAGGCCTTTTTCCTGAAGCCTGGAAGGTTGCTTCTATAACGCCTGTCCACAAAGGTGGTCCGAGGAACATCCCAAATAATTACAGACCCATTTCTCTTCTTAGTGGATTCTCAAAATTGTTGGAAAAATTAACTTACAAACGCCTGACTAGCTTCTTAGAGACTAATTGTTTACTTTCTGAAAGTCAGTATGGTTTCCGTAAACTGAAGTCAACCGAAGATGCTGTTCACAAACTCATTAATCACGTAGCTACCCAGTTAGACAAAGGAAATAAATGTTACGGAGTATTTCTGGACCTTGCAAAAGCCTTCGACACGGTGTCTATGCCTATTCTACTCAGGAAATTGGAACAGATGGGAATTCGGGGTACTGCCTTTAATTGGTTTTATAGTTACCTTACGAAATGGGAGCAACTAGTGAGGATTGAGAGTTGGAAGAGTTCTGCGATCTCTACGTATTTTGGAGTTCCTCAAGGCAGTATTCTGGGCCCACTGTTATTTATTATTTATATGAATGACATACATGACCTGCAATTGGAGTCAGCTGAAATAGTGTGTTACGCTGATGACACAGCAATTGTGTTTCATGGCCAAAACTGGGTTGACGCTAAGCAGGCAGCAGAAAGGGGGTTACAATTGGTCTATAATTGGCTTCAGAATAATCTCCTAACTCTGAACACAGATAAAACTAAATATATATGCTTTCACAAAACAGCAATTTCCCAGCCACCAACTCTGCCTGACCTTAAAATTCATACATGCAACCGCCCTCTGTCCTTGACATGCCAGTGTAATCAGATCCAAAGAACCAAGGAAGTAAAATACCTGGGATTAATTCTGGATGAACGGCTGAACTTTGCATCACATATACAAACTCTTGCTTGTAGGATACGGAAGGTAATTGGTATCTTCAAAATCCTACGTAACTCTGCTAGCGTTCGTGTCCTTAAACTGGTGTATTTTGCTATCTGTCAATCCCTTCTTTCCTATTGTATTGGTGTTTGGGGCGGGGCAGGGAAAACTTTTATGCTTCCCCTTGAAAGGGCTCAGCGTGCAGTATTGAAGGTCATGTTGCGTAAAGACTTTAGATTCTCTACGGATTGTTTATATAAAGAAGCAGGTGTTTTAAGAGTTCGACAATTATATATACACAAGGCTTGTGTCTCAACACATAAATCTATTATTAAGTCTGATGAATACAAGGCACTGTTAACTAAAAGGGTCTTCAATCTTTCTCTACCATCTGTTAAATCTAATTTTGTTAAAAAATTCCAATTCTATGCATATCGATCAATTTACAACAAGGTTGATAAGCTATGTAAGATTAATAATTGCTCAGTGTATGCGTGCACAAAAAAACTCACTAGTTGGTTGCTAAGCATTGACTACGATGCTACTGAAACTGTAATAAGCACTCAAATTACAAAAATTGTAAATTTCTGATGTACCTACTGTCGGTTTTATTCAAATTCCATCCTAATTTATATTTATTCTCGTCGTTGTATGGTCTACGTCAATTTAGCAATGTATAACTGTTTTAATTATGTTATCTAACTTCAATTGGTTTCCCAAGATACAGGCCTCGCCTAGTTTGGGGACCCCTGGTAATTTTCGATGTTTACAATAATTTCCTGTAATTTTATATATTTTGTAATTATAAGCTTTTATATAAGTCCGATTTCAATAAAAATATTTTGATTTGATTTGATTTGATTACATTATACGTGGACAGGATTTTTACGAGTAATATTTTCTTCTATATTATAGCGAGATCTTAGATTTATAGAGTCCGAGAAAATCTACGTATGCTCCAATTTGTGAGCGATTTTATTTTGTCTCAGAATAGGGGGTCAAATATCCCCCCTCCTGGATTCGTACTTGTTCTGGCTAATCACATGGCACGTCCAAAAACATTAGTTAATAAAATAACTTGAAAACGAAATTGAAATTAAACTATTATAACGGATTTTATCGCGGGTTTTTTATTATATTTTCTCCCGACGTTTCGAAGGCTTTTCATTTCAGCACTTCGTGGTCACGGGGCGGACTGAGGTGTAGGTGGTCCGAAAGGTTAATGTTACCCTTAGAACGATAATAATAATTACGTACTAAGGGTAGTTTCTCTCTCAATTTACGGAATGTTTTAACTAATATTTATACTTTAATGTTAGTATTACTAGAATGTGAAATCAAGATGTTTGTCTAAATTAAATAAAGTGTGACGTACAGACAAAGATATTATAGGTATAATGATGTTATCCCTGAAATATGAAGAGTAGATCTTTACTCCTATAAAGGACTTACTCATGCAAAACCACAAAAAGCTAATGCGTAATAAAACAATTGTGCTGTCTTAACATTTAATGAACTGCTGCTGCATTGGAGACAAACAACTACAAGTACCTATTTTATTACAGATTTATGCATTCACATAAACTTGTTGCCATAATAGACGGAAAACAACATTTAATTGTGTACATGGAATGTCTGTGTACATACATAAAAAATAGTAGTAAATAAAGATCCTGCGGATCGTTTTCGTGCGTTAATACTTTTTGGTTAAATATTGGCCGGCAATATAGTTTAAAACTGCGTCGATGGAGTAGTTATGTTGCGTGCGCGATACTACTCCCGCTTTGAGGTCTCAGGTTCGAATCCACTGTCGGGCTAAGTCATATTTCTCTTCTAAGCATCGTCATAGGACGGAATATACAAGGCGAAAAGTGTGTGCACTAGTTACGACTCTGCGTAGTCAGTGCCTACCTCTTCGGTAATAAAAGGCGTGAGTGTGTGTTGTTTGTGTCTGTGTGTGTGTATTTTTTCAATACTAAATTGGAAAATTTTCAAATGGCATAGAAGTGTTTATTTTGCTGTTCTCATTTTTCTTTGCGTTAATCTGCAGCATTAGAACTAACCAATTCTAACATAACAAAATATTAATTATCATGTTTCGAACTTCATAAGTAATTAGAAATCCTTATGATTTCAAAGAAATGTTAAAAACAACATGAGGGGTGGGCAAAGGTCAAAGTATACTGTAAACTTTTAATGCTGTCAATGTTTTATCTCTCCGAATAAGTCGTCAAGTCGGTCTATCGATATCGTCGGCAGACTATATATCAATACAAGTACCTATGTTTACAATGCATTATATAATTAAGCACAGAAAAGTTTACAAATGTACTGTTGCAAATGAGCTTTGTACGATTTAAAACACAACACACAACAACATTGATGATTATATCATCATATTAACCAGATTGTTTTTCTGTACAATACGGTGCACCAGGCAAAGGAAAACACGAGGAAATCCATAGTCAGTAATTGCAATTTAATTTCTAACCCGAGTGTAATTTATTGCTGGCTTGTTTATGTTTTATCATAATCGAGGGCATTAATTTAAGTAATGTAGGGGAATTATTAGAGGTAATCTAAGTAAGAATGTGTGTTGATATATGTATTTTTTTATAAAACTAACTGACGAGAACAATCATTGTAAATAGTAAACACAAACAAACATCACATCTTTATCTCCAAGGGAGCAGCCAGTGGAGCAACCATGGCACCCACTTTTCGCCAAGTGTGTTCCGTCCAATGATGTGATAATGAGCCTATCGCCATATCGAGCACAAATTAGAAACTCCAGGCTGAGACTGAATGGAAAAATCCAATATCACTTCGTCCGACCCAGGGATCGCACCCTGCTCTGTTTAATGGTTGACTTTATTTTTTTTTTTTTTTTTACTTAAAATTAAACATGTAGGTGGTTGTTTCACCTAGGTACTCTCCGTTAATTTTCGCACTTAATATCCATCTTTAAAATTTGAAGTAATATTGTGATTTACAAATTGTAAAATATATATATATATATATAAAAAAAAATATAAAAGACCTACGCTGAGTTTCTTGGTGCTTCTTCTCAGGTCAGTGGGCTTTTCCGAAGCACTGGTAGAATCTTTTAGTAAAACAATATTGTGAAAAATGACGTGTAAAAGTGCCCTTAGGGGCCTATTTACTGAATAAATGATTTGAATTTGAATTTGAATTTGAGACCTCAGTATTGCAGTCATACCGTAATACAACTACGCCACAGTGGCAGTCAGAAAGAAATTAAATAACGGTATTATTAAAAGGTATTTTGTAAAATAGTAGGTAGTAAGTACATGTATACCATATGTCGCATATTTTAAGAATGAAACAAGTTTGCAATATTGAGATACTGTAGGTCGCCGATCAAGGCCACGTAATGCGTTGTTGATAAATCTGACATTGTCCTATAGCCCTATTACCTCCAGTGGGTCACGGATTCAATTCTCGGTTCCGAGTATGTTTGGTTTTTTATGTATGAATCTGAGTAGCTTTTTATCATTCATGTCCAATTAACTTTTACGTTTTAAATTGGTAACCTATATCTTTTTATCATTTTACGTTTATTCGTATTTATGAATATGAATTGTAATGAGAATGGGGATCCGATCGTTAACAAGTCTTACATTGTTTTTAAGTATTTTTTGACATCCTAACTAATATGTTTTACCTATTTAACTAAAGCGTATAACCGTTATTGTTTCCTCACTAAATTGGTAGTATTAAATTTGTAAACACTGTATGGAATAAACAAAAATTGTTCGTCAAGAATTCATAAAAGTCCTTAAAGAAACTATTTTTTATTCAGTTCACTAATTTGCACCAGATAAATGTAACAAAACCGCCTTAATAAATAATAAACAAACCGAAGTACCTACCTACTAAAAAGGTAAACCATCATTGTGGGTTCATAAAATTATAAATAGAATATGAATTTTATTTTGTTTTGTATTATTTTTTTTATATATTATTAAAAACATTACGAAAAATCAAGTTTCATAAATAGAATAAAAATAAAACCTTATTTACTCACTCCGTGTCCTACGTTAGCAAACTTTTATGCAAATATAACGAGTAAAAATAAATAACATTCATAATCTAGCAATTTGCTGGGTAATTATAACAATGCATAAAATAACTAATACAAAAATATACTTAAAATTAAATAATATAAGTAAAAAATATAATAAAGGACAACACAAATTATTGGTAAATAAATACCTACTTACACTAACTAATAAATAAATGCATCAACACAAGGAAACAATTGCATAAATCCACAAGGCTGGTCACCAAAAAGTTTTAAATCACAAAGGTAAGAATAAGTTTAGAAAGCAAAAGTATCGGAGGCCGAAGGCCCGCCGTCTGATCGATAAAGTACTTACGTGATGCGTGGCGCCCAGCCGACGGTCAAACGTTGACTGTCAGAACTTTTATGTAATATTTAGAGAGGGTAATACAATTATTTGTTTGTTTTTATAACGTACGATGCGACTTTACGATTTGCAAGTGATATAAAATAGGTTCATATTACGAATTTCATAATGTTTCTGATTGCTTTCACGGTTGATGACTTGTAGTGCTTTAGAACATTTCTGGTTTATTTTTTTAGTTAATAAAATACGTTTGTATATGTATTATAATCTATTTTTGAGCTTAAGCTGTATTCACAAAAGTAAGACCAATAGTAATTGATTATTAAATTTATATTTTTTAAATAACTATTACAAAAGTATTTTTACACCTATGCATTTATTTGTATTATAAAAAAACAGACTTATTCTTAAATTAAAATCTAAACTTTCACAGTAATTTACTTTCTTTAAAAAATCAATTATATTAGGCAATTTCGACCGTACCATACCATACGAGCCCCGCATTACACATATACTGCCCACTGCTGAGCACAAGCCTCCTCTACAACGGAAAAGGTTTAGGCCCTAGTCCACCACGCTGGCCTAGTGCGGGTTGGCAGACTTTACATACCTTCGTAATTCAGAGAACTTCTCACGTATGAAGGTTTCCTCACGATTCCTTCACCGTTAAAGGGAGCGATAATTCACAAATAATACACGAAACTTAACTTTAGACAAGTCAGAGGTGCGTGCCCTTGAGTTGGCCAATTTAGAATTCAACAATAATTGTGAACTTGTCAAACCCCGCTTATATAGATAGATGTATGGGGAAACCCTATACACTCGGACGTCGGCGTCCGCAGCGAGGCTTGATGAGTCTATATGTAGGAACTGTATTGTCGTTTATTCACAAAGTAGATACACAATGAAGAAAAAATTGAAAAAAAAAGCGTGAAGGTAAAATATCCCGAGGAATACTGCATACCTGAGAAGTTCTCTATAAGAATATTGAAGGTATGTGAAGTCTGCCAACCCGCAATAGGCCAGGGTGGTGGACTAAGACCTAAAGCTGTTCAGTAGTAGGAGGAGGCCCGTGCTCAGCAGTGGACAATATAATACAGGGCTTGGATGATGATGAATAAATATTAATTCCTTGAAACGCCATAATTCCATAATATTACATTAAGCAAACCCTTGTACTATGGAAATCACTTGGAAATTTTAATAGTCCAACGTAATTTCAGTAGTAAGACCATCTGTAGATATACGGCTTTATTCATAAACAGTTCTATTTTAGTTATCGAATGCATTATCTTCTTCGAAGGAATTTCGAATTGAGTTCGAAAGAAGAATATAAAACCTTCTGTAACTAAAATAGATTTATAAACTGTATATGAATAAGGTCCGTAAAATACAAATAAACTCTGTGCTCTTGCCGATAAATCGTGTCGTACCCTCGCGGTGTGAATGCTCGTCGGCGTGGTGCAGTAAGCAAGCAATAAGTTTCTCTAGGCAACGCGGACGGCGGCGCGGCGCGGCGTGCGAACCACTGTGACTGTCACTCGATCTCCCATACAATTTACTAATGGACTTAGTTAGTTACTAATTTATGGCACCCTAGTTGGGTGCCATAAATGTTATTAATTGAATTAATGAAATCTTGTCAGTATTTTGTCGCTATTTTTAAGTTATGATTATTTAACAGTAACAAAACACGTAAATACTAATAGTAGAGAAATAACATTTGTTTTTTAAGTTATACTTCCTTAGGCGCGTTATGAAAAAATGATGAGAGTGGCGCACACATTATGTAACGAAAAAGGGTTGAAGCTGTTTAATGAAAATGAAATAATCAATAATAAATATTTAAAATTAAGAATCTTATAATATTTAGGACAAATTATTCTCTAAATTTAATTTCTATATCATTTTTCAAATTTAAACTTAACTTTATTGACTGTTTTGACTATCCTTTTCCAGTCTTTTTATCATTTCATTGTAATAAGTTATTTGTATGCAATTAAAAACTATTTTTAATGATGCCAACGAAGTATAACTTCTCACGCTTATACAGTCAGCAGTATAAGTATTTGAACAAATTCAAAATTTCAAATTGCCTACATACTTATGTGTTCTTACTAATATTTTTTTCTCTTCACAAAAATAAAATAAAATAAAATAAAAGAAATTTGCTTTACTTCAAACGAAGAACAAGAATGTTTCAAGTTAATTTGATGCGTATATAGGCGATGACTGCCTCGGTGGCGTAGTTGTATTGCGTACGAGTTACGAGTACGATTTGCGCGCTGAGGTCCTGTGTTGGAATCCCGGGTCGGGCCAAAAAACTTTGTGACCGGGTTTTTCCATCTTAAAAAAATTACTCAGTCGCAGCTCGGAGTCAGGAAGTTGGCGGTGTGAAACCCCCGTGCCTCGGAAAGCACGTAAAGCCGTTGGTCCTGCGCCTGATCTCTCTCCGGCCATGTCGGATTGCCGTCTCACCGGACTATGAGAGTGAAGGAATAGCGAGTGCACCTGTGTATTGCGCACACACTTGTGCACTATAATATCTCCTGCGTACCTGGCTGATCTCCGTCCAGATTGGCCGCCGTGGCCGAAACTGGCTAGGAGGATTTCATTCATTCATTCATATAGGCGATTTGAAATTTTGGTTTTGTACAGATACTTATGCTGCTGACTGTACATAAGTACACGCACCGATTTTTTATATATATCATATCATTTGTTTACTCGTTACAAAGGCAAAATTTGAGTTAAATTTTATCTTAAACTAGATTCCGCCCTTGTGAGAGACTATAATAATATTTATTTAAATGAATGATTACTGTCTTCTACAACGAAGACTAGGTTCTGAATTATTGTGACCGCTTTAACTTCCTCTTCTACCCTTAACTCATTCCCATTAAACCATTGTGGATTCAGCACTGCACGCATTTGAACGTACGTTGCACATGTGATTTAGGTACATATTTAACTAACGTCATAGCCCTCTGAGGCCTCCGAGCATACAATAGAGAGAAAATATTGTGCTTACCTACCGCCGCGCCCGGAAAATGTTATTTGGTGCCTTCACGGCAACAGTGTTCATATTTAAAGCTATATTTTATTATTAGCAAATGATTTCCAAACTATCAACTTAGCTGCTTTCCTATGTCTAAAAAAACGGCTAGCGTAGCGGTTTAACAAAATAAAAAAATGCACAGAATAAAAATCTATCTGATTTATTACCTAATTGTGGTTCTACCTACCTAACGTTTTTATATCTATTCCTTCAACTTTACACAGTCACGTAGTGTTAAGTGTGCCGTCCATTTTCGTGGGTGAGTAGTGAGTAATCTTGTGCTAGAGTGCCTCAAGGTGTCTTATACATAATTAAGAAAGGTAACTGTATGTAACGCTACTTTGAACAGCTGGTGTTCCTGCACGCTACAGTTTCGCGATACGGTGTAGATAACCCAGGGACGGTTGCGGACGAAAACTAGACCCATTTAATTAGAAGAAGCCCGCAACCGTCCCTAATGCGTCGATGAAGGCCACCGCGTCTAATTGGTATGTCGTGCATAGGCTGTAAATAGGTACTGTATAGCGCGAATTATACAGAAAAGGCTTAAGGTGAAAGCGCGGCACAGGCGCAGAGCAGGAGACGAAAGACGGAACAAACGACGTGCCTATGCTACGCCGCTTCAATATAATTTATAAAGTCTCGCCTACCTACATTTTTTATTGAAACTTTTTAGCGGCAAGATGCCTGCGCCGCGCCTACACCTTACACAGAAGGACTCGGCCCGATGGTCGCCTGAGCTCAACGCCGGGTCATAGGGCCGACGAAACCAACTTAATCGTCCAGTCGCCCCCAGAGCTGCGCAGTAATGGTAAATCACTTTTTCCATAAAAAAAGGATATAGATATTCTTAAAAAAGCAACAAAATTGAATCGTCAAGCCCCGTTACGGACTCTGGCGTCCGAGTATATAGGGGATTATGTAAGCGGGGTTTGACGGGTTAATATGAAATATTCTTATGACTGCCTCGGTGGCGTAGTCGTATTGCGTAGGTACGCGATACGAATGCCGCTCTGAGTTCTCAGGTTCGAATTCCAGGTCCTGCCTGGAGTCTGGACTTTGTGTCCGATATGGGCAATACAGTACGGGACGGAAGATACATGGCGTAAGATGGGTACACTAGTTGCACGCCTTCACCCCCCCTCCCACCCTCCGGGATAAAGGACTTTTATATTCATCTAATTATGATTCCAAGGTAAATGTTTTTTTTAACTTCCTCAAAAGATCATTGATCAATTTAAGCTGTCTGAAATCTTGAATGTAAAATTACCTACAAAGACAAGAACACGTAAATAAAGAAAGTAACGGGCACCTTTTCTCGATAGCATGATTTTAAATAAGATTACAACTTAACACGAAAGAACCCGTGGGTTTAAATAATTTATAACATTTATTTCACACCAAATATAATAATAACAGTGTGCCAAAATCAATATTGATAAAACTAGTGATGGACTGCTAGAATTCTGTTTCGCATTTCGAATTTTAATAGGTCCCCATCTTAACATTATTTTATTCGGCAATTCGATGCTTAGGTTTGATGAGATAATTTTAGCATATCTTCTAAGGGAAAAATACCATTGCAGATGAAGAGTTATTCATGAAATGACAGAAAGCTACCTTCTCGGGCATAATAATTAATATACGAATACCTATGTACTTAAAATATTTTATTTTATTTACATTACGTAATACTTCTCTCTATGGTTAAACTACAATGGACAGTTAAGCTACTTGGTCACCATAAATATAACTTGACAAGACAACGAAGCGACGGATTTATCTAAGGTACCTATGATCAATAATTTTGAAGTGAGGTTATTCTTGGTATTGTTTCGCCTCGATTTGCTTTACTTGGATTATGCTTAGTCAATATAGTAAGAAGAATAGGTAATATAAAAATAATTATGCAACTACCATTCATTTCGTTCTCTGTCAAATTCTCTTAAAAGTCTTAAACTGGCTTCAAGAAAAGCCTCTGAAAATCACGTTGTACGATTTTTTTCAAATGTTTTATAGTCATATGCAACATATAAAAGTTTAACCAAAACAAGATAAGGTCAATCAAGACGGTACATTTTATTAAATTCAAAAAACGTATTTCAATTTTTGTAAAACAACGCCACGATTTTTTTTCCAGCGAAAATCTCACAATATAAAAACATGGTATTTGATTAGCAGAATAATATGACTGTTTATTGTATTTCTTGGTTCCTTATTACACCGTTAAACAGGGACCAAGCGTTAATTAGCTTATAGTTATTATTTTAAAGCAATTTCATGTTGTAATCGCTTGGTCATTTTTGACCATGCGTGTTTTTCATGGTCAGTATATTCTGATTACCGAGATGAGTAGAGCACTTGCTGGATAAGCTGCTCCCCACAAAGAGAAGCGATACCATATTAGAAGCACAGAACACATATACCCTGATGGGATTAGAAAGCTCTGCAAGACTGTCCTGAGACATTCGTTGTTATATCTATTGTCTTGTAATTTTACGTGCTTGAGCGATTGCATTGTATTTCTTGTGCGCGATAGCCTAGTTGTGATTTGTGAATAGAACGGTCTGCCGAGATATAGGTTAGGAGATTCAAAACCAAAGCACAGACCTATAAAGTCGTGTGTATTGTTTGTGAATTATAATCGTTCGCTTTAACGGTGAAGGCAAACATCGTGAGGAAATCTATATACTTAAGAATTCTTCATTAGAATTTCGAGGGTATGGAAAGTCTGCCAACCCGCACTAGCATGTTGGAGTAAGGCCTAAACCCTTTCAGTAGAGGAGGACTGTGCTCAGCAGTCGGCAGTATATAATACAGAGCTGGTATTATTTATTATTAAGATCCGCTTGCGCACTGTTGGACATCACTACCCAGCACCTATTAGTGACAACACTCTCTCTGTCTCTGACGACTCATTCCCACGGATTGCAAGTTGCTTAATATATATAAAATGTGTAACTGATTGTAACACATAAATATGTAACTTACTGATATATAAAGAAAGCCTATAAATCTAAACGTAAATATGTTATTTACCCAACACGCACTAACATAAATAGAAACTATAACATTTCACCAGAGGGTCACATACTAGATCTATCTTATTTAAGCCCAGTTTAAGGAAATAGAGAGACAGAGCGATGGAGTCTACCACGTGACCTTTTCAGCCTAACAACTTAGCCTGCAAAACGAAGTTTTAAATTGCGAAAATACTTTCGTAACCAATTCGTACTATCCGGACATCACTAGTGCGTACGAGTTGGTCGACTACATCACATCACGCATGACTCAAACGGTTCGCACTATGACATCATTGTGGAGGCATTTGTGTGAACTTTAGCCTTTTCATTACTTTGAAATTAATTTAGGATATGATTATTACTTTTTTATAAAACTGAATGACGAGGCGGGTAACATCCTTATGGCAGTTAGTTCTTAATTTAAACAGTGGTAATATTTCCCGAAATTTCGAATGGCTAGTACCTACTACACTTTGAGTTGTCTCTTTGAGATATTAGATGCTGTCTCAAAATACCCAGTAATTACATATAGACCCTCACGCCTTTTATCTCTGAATGGACAGGCCGAGGCGCAACTAATGCACACACTTTTCGCCGTGCGTATTCCGTCCCACGGTGTAATATTCTTACCGATCCCGAGGACGACATCACTCTGACCATCCGTCGTAAGAACGCGTTTTTGAAACTCTTACAATCACAACGACCGCAGTTCCGTCCTCGCCGACGAGGACCTCGCCGCGCTCCCCGACGTCCCTTCAACCCACTAACAGTTCAAGCCCGCGTGCCGGCGTATAAATGAATAGGATTAAGTTAAACACCAATCTTACCCACTAATCGTTGTTGTCTCATCCTCTTTCAGTGGCCGTCCTGAGAGAATCGAAGCCGTTAGTAGGTTGCCCTCAGCATGTTCACTTAATTTAAAGGGTTGCGAGCGCCTAAAGCGTTCATCCTAAAGTCCGGTGTGGCCAGATAAGCCGACTCGCGTCAATATACTGGCAGTAGGACCATTATTTTTTTTTAATTTTATTTATTTAGGAAAAAAAGATGTGATAGGGGGCGAGCCTATCGCCACATCGAACACAAATTCCAAACTCCAGGCTGATACTGAATAGAAAAACTCAATAGATATCATTTTGCCAAACCCGGGGATCGGACCAGAGACCTCAACATTGCAATCGTACCGTAATACAACTATTCCAACGAGGCAGTTATGCAGTATTTGCTCTTATTTTATTTATTTTATTTATTTTTTAATTTGAACAACTTACAAAACATACATTAATGCTAGTTTGCTAGTGAAGGGTTTCGTAACATAAGCTAAATGTTGTTTTACTTACAAGTTGTCACAGCATGCACAGTGGACAAAATGAGTATATTTAAATTACATTTAAATTACAGGTTGAAAAAAGATGAGAAATAATAATATAATAACATAACATGGTATTATTATTGAATGCGCGGCTGCGGACGACAACTAAGACACCCCCGTCGGAGGAAGCCCGTAGCTGTCCCTAATGCACCGAAGATGGCCACTGCGGAGTTTTAGTTGGTAGATATGCCGTGCGTTGTACATAACTCAGGGATTCGGCCTGGCGGCTCAACGCTGGGTCGTAAGACACGGTGAACCCAACATAACCGCTCAGTCGCCCCCCTTGAAGGCTGGGCGGTAGCAATGTCACTTTCTCCGCAAAAACAAAAAAAAAATGATTATTGAGGGTTTCAAAATTGGTACAATTTTTTACATAAGTAGTAATTAAATACTTGTGAAGTGTTATTGACGTGTTGTTAGACAGAAAAACCAACATAAAATTGTAAATAGCGTCATAAGGAAATATTGTTCACTTCATGGAGGATAAATTGTAATAGTGCGAAGACTACGAGCGTAAAGTGAACAATATAGGCTGAAAGAACAGTCTGATAGTCCGGTCAAGACAAACATTCGAGTTTGCATTAATTCCGAACCAGCTGGATTTTTGTAGACCTTAAATGCGTCATTACAAATGCTATGTCAAACGTCGCCATCGATACCGGTTGTGCGTTGTTTTTTATCAGAGGTTACAGATCCTCACTTTTAGTGTTATAATTATTAAATTATTAACTTCTCTTTAATTATATTTACCATGACCGTAATATTAAAATGTTTCATTGTTGTTTAACACATGAGTTATGGAGTAAATAAGTCGTAAGTGGCAAGATATTCGCGGTAAATTAAAAATTACATGTGACTAAATTAAAATTATTCGACGCGCGGTACGGTTGTTGCGATAAATAAACAAGATTAATATACTATTGAAAAAATATGAAATTGGTAGATCAAAATATGTAGGCTTTTCCCGACGCTGGTAGGAAAAACATAGGCGGTGAAATTCTGGGTTTTCACTGCTTGGATAATTATCGAACTTAAGTAAAAATCAACCTATAAAATCACAGCAGGCTAGATTTCCTTTTCCGTAGTGAGAACATCGCAGTACTTCTTCTTTATTACTTGTAGGCATAGGTGGAATGATTCCAAATATATCGACTTTTCATAAACACTTCTGTCAATAAAAAAAAACAACACCAAAATAGTTTTTCAACTTTATTCTAATAAAAAAAATGGACAATACAAATGGTGGAACATAATTACATTTGTTCAATCATAACACGTTTATCTTTGGGCAGTTCTGAAATATTTCCTCTGGACATCACTTGCATAACCTTCAATAATTTTTATCGACGTTTTTTCCCGCCAATTAGCAAATACTATCCTCATATCGACATTATTAAATTAATACACTAAACAGCTGCATAATTGATATTTGATTTGTATGTATCGATATGAGTTGCGGTAAGTGGTTTCATCCATTTATATCGATATATTTTATCGATACTTTCGATAGTACGTAAATAACAGAAAATCTAATATATCCACAATATTTAAAAGGTCATACAAATGAGGTCTTAGTTTTTATTATTATTTGCATCACATAATCGAAAAATGAAACTAAATCTAAACGAAATATTCTCTCATGTAAATTGATAAAACCGGTGCCTGTGAGAAGTATTAGTTCCCACTTTGTCACCTTATAACTTAACACTAATTACTGCGGACGTGTTGCTAATTCAATTTTATCGATAAAAATACATTTATATTCGAGTTTATTAACGACCATTTCTTTACTTTTAAATATATTTGAGCCACGGTCGTCCTACTCAGGTCTAATGCAGTGCCAGCATTAAGCCTAGGTTTCCATCCTAAAAACCCATTGCAATTACATGCGACTGCACGACATCTCTTTAATAATATAATCGACGTCGTTACACGTCATGTAGGCTAGGGCAAACAGCCTGCTTTGCTGATTATTTGCCTCATAAGGCAGTCTTCAGAGCTTATTTACACGATGCTATAGTAGACTTAACATACGCTTTCGAGGCAAAATATGACTCGATATTACTGCATACACCTGCACACTCATTCTTTTAATATTTTTATGGATACTGCATAAGGTATTGTCTATATAACAACGTTGTTTAAATAAGCCCTGAGTTTGCATCTAATAGTCACTGCCGGTATATCCGTATTACATCAATATTTTTATCTTAATATATATCGAGCTCGCAACACGTCAAACATGATCAACTATAACTATATTGCGTCCAGTAATAAAATAGCGCAGTACCGTCACTCGGTACAATGCATTGAACACGATATTAACTTAAGTATTATAATCTTTTTATCAAGTTTCTGACGTCGCGTTTGTCAATCTGTTTTGTTTGAGTCCATATGATTAAAATATTATTTTCATGTTGTTTTACTCTTACGATACTACAATAAATGCGTTTTATTCTTCTGATTAATGGCACGTTAGATCTATACCTTACTGTCGAGTCTCCCCACTGTAAATAAACTCTTGCAGTAAATTCAGGTCTAGTATGTAGCATTTATATATGGCTTCTAATAAGGAATTCTTGAATCCTCTTGCCAGTCTTTTTGTCCTGAGCATACTGTAGGTAAGAAGTATGATATGTTGGGACTTTCTATCATAAATTGTTCCTGACTGACTGCCTCGGTGGCGTAGTTGTATTACGGTACAACTGCAATGTTCAGGTCTCGGTTTCGATCCCCGGGTCGGGCAAAGTAATATTGGATTTTTGTATTCAGTATCAGCCCGGAGTCTAGAATTTGTGCCTGATATGGCGATAGGCTCGCCCCCCTGTCACATCATGGGACGCAATAACGGCGAAAAGTGGGTGCACTAGTTGCGCCTCTGCCTACCCCTTTGGCGATAAAAGGCGTGAGTATACGTAATAGATTGTTCCAACGCGACGTCAGAAATAAAAATATTCAACTCCCTAAGTGCAAAAGCATCCGATTGTATTAACAATAAAGATGTGTATCGATCATTTCATATTTACAAACACGTATCTAAAGAAAATATAGCGCGTGAGACGGAGCGAATTGAGATGAAAATAATATTTAATATCGATTGCAGATATTTCATCGACAATTAAAAACTATTTTTATCGACAATATAGAAATTTCTGATCTTATTTAACATAATTTTATATAACTTTATCGATATTTCCAGGTAATAAAAAGATCTGGTAAGATCGAATTCAGTCACAAGAATTTAGGTGATTTTGTATTTATTGCAAAAATCCTTATAGTACATTATATTTCCCAAAATAATATACTCTCATCAGCATTCGCTGTACCTCACACTCGATTAATGCACGTCTATCGACACACAATAACAATATATCTATAGCTATATTACATCTCATAAAAATCTTATTTATTACATCAAATAATACAATGATGGTGTTATGATCTCGATTATTAGACGACTGTGAGTTAACCTCTTCGGAGAGGGAAAGGATTTTAATCGATGTCAAAAACGATAGTTCGATTGCTTTATCTAAAATCGATAAGAATTGATACACACTTATTTATCGATATTTTTTTATAAATCGATATGATTTATCCCGAATTTCGAGTTCCTCTCAATTATTTAAGTAACAGGTGTATGTTTATCAGTAAGCCACATTATAATTATCCACATAAGTTTCTGTAACTGATACCAATTCCTTTTCAAGTGATGTATATAAACTAAACATTCTCCCACCGAAGAGGTCAAAAGATTGATACAAATATAGTGGGACAAAGCCCATTAGATAGGCATTCAACGAACATCGCTAGCATTTGTCAAGTTAAGATGGCATCAGAATAAATCCATAATAAAGTATATTATATGAATGAGCAAAAGTTGATCAGTTGGCAGATCTCAGCACTTATTAAACAATAACAAAATTTTGGGTTGAACAGTTAAAGACCAAAGTTGGTTAGCAATTATAGTAACAACGAAATTCTAGGAGTGGCGTACACTATAATTATGATTAGGGACCCTGATATTTTTAATAAAATATAGCATGATAAGTAATTTGTTTAGCACTATTTATTTACGAGTTGTGCAAACCAGCCAAGTATTTTGAATAACTACTTTCCATAATCTTTTCATTAACGAATATTTAGTAGATTGTTGTGATTCTAAGATGACTTTCATGTGTTATATGTTGGCTACCAAAAATTAAAAAGTTTTGAGCATTATCAAGCATGCTTAGTACACGTCGATCCCGCTATTGCAAGAACTAATATTATAAATTGTCTTCCATTTTTGTTGAATAGAACTATTCATAATTTTATGTTTTAATTCGTTTACAATTTTTTTATTCCTACACACTGAAATAAAAATATATATATATATATAAATAGGCGGACGTAATGCCAGGAGCATGTACTATTAATATATTTGGTAGCCAAGTATGTAACATCATGACATAGGATGACACGCACAAAAGCGGTGGGCACTGGGTGGGCGAGCTATCCATAGGCACATTTCACTTTATCTAGGGTGCTTGTCAACTATGCATGCACAACGCACACTTCTTTAGTAGACCGACTAATGACCAAGTATCCTAATGTAGAAGAACAAACTTAAAAATATTTTTTATGCCACTGTCGAATCATATTGGAGGTATTTATTATAAACACAAAAATAGAATGGCTAATTAAAATTTTGCTCAATACAGTGGCCCACTGGGTCGGAATTTACACTAGTTGTAGCTTCCCAGTCGGTCTGACTTGTCGGTTATACATGCATTCTATCCGATTATAACAATGAAAACTTCTCGTTAACTTATAACACCATTGTCACATACCTACATGTATGGTGTATTCACAAATCTTGCATCAAAAATGTAAACAATTATCTACCTACGTAAATATTATTGAACATATAAGCCTAATAACTATGTATAGGAAACCACACATAGAGAGAATTAAAAGGTCATAAAAGTATATAATTTGAAGTATGTAGACATTTGTTTATATTTCTGGAACAAGGTGATTACACTCTACATTTGTCTATGTTCAAACATTAATAACTAACATTGAATGGCGCATTATCTTAATAATTTACAGCTTATATAGGGTGTCCAATTATTACTAGAGTGCATCGCGTCCAGTTCAATAAACACTATTCTTACAAAACGATTATTTTCGAGAGATGCGTCTGTGTTGAGGTCATCTATAGAACACCTATTTTGTACATTCCAACTTATTTACTTCTGAATACCACTATAAATGCAGTACCGCATTTAGAATACAGTTTACCTTGGTGCAGCATTACACTGCATCTGATCCTAACAATACACTTGTAAACTGGCGTCATGCCGGCCTGTTAAGATTGCCAGCAATACATTAACATCGTACCATTCTGCAATACTTGTCCCAAACCGTGGATATCTGACAGAGACCTACACCCGCCACATCTCCCCGTGCGGTGGTGTTCACATGATGAGGCAGCGCTTGTTGTCGCGCGTCTCGTGCGGCGCGAGGGGCGTGGCGAGGGGCGCGGAGCCCCCGAAGCCCCCCGCGGCGCGCACGCCCCCCGCGCCCCCCACACTCGGCGGGGGCGTCGCCTTGAGCCGCTCGGGGTCGAAGCTCTCGACGGACGCGACCGGCGCCGTCAGCGGTAAGTCCGTGTTGATGCCTACGATCTGAAATATGAAAATAATATTTAAATAACTATGTGTTATTTTATGTTTATAAAAAAGTACAAACACACGAATTGAGAACCTCCTCCTTTTTAGAAAGTCAGTTACAAATAGATTAGTGTTCGTTATGATAAGATTGCATAAGTTTCATCATAATATGATGTTTTATATTATGTAACTTTTTAATATAGTAAAGTGGTGCTGATGAATGATGATAGATGATTAGTATAGCATTTACTTTAGTATCATGTACATTAATTAATTATATGAGTAACATAGTTGACTATTAATCCCTTTTTTGCTTATAAATTGGGACATGTATGACAGAATGAAATGTTTTGTGTATATTTGTGTTGTATGTGTCAGTACCTCAGGCGCGATGTCAGCGCGTCGGAAGGGGTGCGCGAGCCGGTGCAGCAGGCGGCCGCGCTTGGGGGCGGAGGGGGCGGCGGCGGGGGCGGAGGCCGAGGGCTCCACCCCCGCGCCGCGCTTGCGTCCCACGACGGGCGCGGTGGGTCGCGCGGCGGTCTCCACAGTCTCGCGCGTCTCACGAGTCTCACGAGTCTCGCGAGTCTCGCGCACTTCGCGCACCACATCACGACCTGCACATAAAATTTTTACACATTGTATGAAATTCATAAGTTCAAATTTTTACTAAATTTTCGATTTATAGATACGCTGAAGAATGCCTGTCGGTGATCTTCATTTGTTTCTCATCACGTGCAACGTCAGCCCACAAAAAACTTTAGTGACCAATTATATGCTTATTAACCTTTTTGGAACACTAGAACCCCTAACTAACTAACATTAGAACCCCTAATCCCTGCTAAATATAATTCAAAAATCTCACGATTCACGCCCCAAGTACACCAACGACCATTGAGATCATTAAAACAACACACTTTAAAATCTAAAACATCGCCTTACCTGAGGTGTTGAGGCTGGGCCGATTGGCCCTGCTGGCCAGATGCTTCAGGTTCAGTTCGTCGAGCTGCTTGTACGAGTTCCGCCCGCGGATGTTGCGCAAGCCTCGCAGGAACGAGCGGTCCAGCGCAGACTCCTCCACTTCCACCGACGTCTCCGTTATGTCCATCTCCATCGTCGTGTTGTTGCCTGCATATAGTCAATATCATACATTATAATTATTGGTAATTACAGACTGACTCACTTAGAAAGAAATCTCTACATTATGTAATTTTAAGTATAGCAGATTTTCGTGTATAAGAAACAGTTCAAAGGGTCACATTATTTCTGTAAACATACTAATTACTGCCACTCTGCCTGCGTGAAAGCTCCATCTGAGAATAAAGATCTTTCCCTGTAGCTATATTATATTTAAATCCAATCAGCATGTTCACCAACCACTTTTATAACATTAGTAAGATATTAGGAAAATAAAATAACACACACACACACTCACGCCTGTTATCCACGAAGGGGTAGGCAGAGGCGCAACTAGTGCACCCACTTTTTCGCCGTTATTCCGTCCCATGATGTGATAGGGGGCGAGCCTATCGCCATATCGGGCACAAATTCCAGACTCTGGGCTGATACTGAATAGAAAAAACTCAATATCACTCTGCCCGACCCGGGGATCGACCCGAGGCCTCAGCTTTGCAGTCGTATGGTAATACAACTACGTCACCGAGGCAGTCCGAAAATAAAATAAATAAGAAATATCCGAACATATTTTAACACAGATTAATGAATACCGCTTCATAGATGAAATGTTTGTCCGTCCTAGACAATGGACTCAGCTAGCCCCACACTCACCAGTATAGTTGGCCATGACGGAGGAGGTGGTCTGGTCGGCGAGCCGCAGACTGCGCCGGTAGGGCGACACCTTCACTCGCGACTTGCTGTAGTTGGTGTCGGTCTTGCGCGGCTCCTCTGTGGACACACCCTTATACTACACAACTCGTTACCAAACCAACACACTTCGCGTCCATCATGGTTTATTATAATCTGAAACCCACTCCTCACCATCCTTATATTACAATAGTATGGTAGAAATGTCTTGAAGGCCAAACAACCACCTCTGCTTTTATTTTACAGTAGGCACCTAATGTTTCTTCCGGTATTGTGATTGTTTAATGCAAAGGGCATTTATACCTCGAATAACTTTGTGAAGTTGGATCATTTATTGTCAAGTAACTGAATATGTGATCGAAGGTCCGTTCTCTCGTAAAAAGGGTATTTTTTTTAAACAGCATAAGAAACATACATGATTACTTTTAACCTTCGTCCTTCAGTCAGCATAGGGAAAAACAACACATAAGACACAAAATTAAAAAAAGAGATAAAATTCTAACAATCATTTTGCATGCATAGTAATCTGAGCAACAAGTTCAAAAACGTGAAAAATAGAGATAAAGGGCCTAAAAAAACAAATTAATAAACTTTAATGAAAATTTACCGCAGGATCTTATAAAGTACATGTATCAGAAGGGCTCCACGAAGTTTAAAATTTATAGGCCAATTATTTATACCTTTCATCACATTGTTTATGCCAATGGAGATTGGGAAAAAATTGGTTAGTTAACAATTGATTAACTTTTTGAAAAATAGTGATTAAACTTTTTTTCTTCAGGGCTCGATTCTTTCAAGTGTTAATAAGATACTAGATTTTTTACAAATTTTTAAAATCACATTTTATGTTATAAATAAATTATTTTTATTTCATAACTCACTTTTGGCGGCAGCGCGCGCATACCGTAATTGCCGCGCGGAGTCCTATTTTCAACGTCTAATTAAAATTATAAATAATGGAGATAGAATTCCGGGAGTTGGGGCTTTTTTATTGGAATTTTCCTCCTCTTTAACGAGCTTTTTTCAAAATTGCTTAAAAATTTCACTTACTGCCACTCGGAATTCGGAGAAATATAGCGGATATTTTATTTCTATTAAAAGTATTAAATGGTGACATAGATTCCCCTGATCTTCTATCCAAAATTAACTTTAATGTACCTTGTAAGACCTTTCGATTTAATCCACCCATACGTGTACCACATACATCAACTAACTATAGACAAAATAGTTTTATTGTGCGAGCAAGTAATAACTTTAACGATATCTGCAAACAGTATGATCTTGATCCGTTTTTGACCACGGTTCCCTCAGCGAGGAGGTGTTTGAGCCTAAATTTTTTCCAAACTAATTTCTCTAATTGTTGATAGAACCTGTTTCTCTAATTGTTTTTCTATCAGTATTGAAGTTGTGGAAAGAACATTTTGACTGCGGCTCCTTATTATCCTTATTATATTTAAAATTTGTAACCTGTTACTATAAGTGAGGACTTGTAATTGGCTTTTAGTTAACTACACCATTGTTATAAATAATTAGTTATAGCTGTTAGTCCTCCAAATGAATAAATAAATAAATAAAATGTTAATATTTTACGAGTTATTAACAAAAAACGAAATATCATTTTTTTTTTCATCTTATTTTGTTAATAACAATTGCAATTTTTAACCTGCAACAAAATCCTTCAAAAACATTTTTCTAGAGGTGATTACGAATTGAATGAGCCATCGCTCATATTTTTAAGCCCTTTATCTCTATTTTTCACGTTTTTGAACTTGTTGCTCAGACTAATAGGATATCCCTCTCACATCGATCAACAATTATATTTGGACTACATTGTACAAACTACCAGGTAAAGTGTAGTCACTTTTGCGGACCAAGATAAGACCACTTACCATCTGCCTCCACTTCGATAACAACCTCCATCTCGAACTTCTCTGCTGCCGCTTGCTTCTTCTCTTCTTTGTCGCTCTCTTTCGTCTCCGGTCGTACCTCCGCCACGGGTGCAGGCGTTCCTTTCTCTTGTTCCTTTGACGGTTCTACTTTCTCCTGCTCTTTAGGCTGTTCTTCTGCTTTTTCTTCCTTTTCTGGTTCTTTGCTGTCCTGCTTTTTCTCTTGTGCCTTCTTTGAGTCGCGTTTGGGTGAATCCGATGAGCGAAGTTTGCGATCCGACGCCTGAGCATCTTCCTTCAATTTCAGCACTTTGGATTCTTTGTTCTGAAAATAAGGTACAATTTAGCTTCACAGGCACGAATGTATTTTATAGTTATGGGTGAGCGATGTAGTGTAAATATATGGTTATTTCAATAATGTATGTTGTCAAGGCAGGATGCTATGGTTAGCCCATTTTAACTAATTGATGACTGAAATAGAATTATATCCCGAAATCCCCATCATATCCTTAGCGTTACGTAGAAGTAGCTTTTTTTTGTTTTTGTTTCTCCTGTCATCAGTTTGGTTTTCCCATAGAATAAAGACTAAAGCAGGTTTTCCGTAGTATTATAATGCTCTTTGCACAGTTCGTTAAATTTTATTATAGGTAACCTTTCTTTGGAAAACGCTAAACTGACAGATAGGGCTTAAGGTGTTGCCAGAGGAAATCAACCGACGACCTCTGTAGTACCACTGACAATTTTTTGTATATTGTTTTGTAAAGTGTTGTTTTAGATAATATGTTTATTTTGTTTTTTCATTTATTTAATGTTTTATTTATGTCACAAAGAGTTTTTTGTCTCCCGTGACACTCACGTCAAACGGCCCAACGGAAGACCATCGTTGGCTTTACTGCCAACTTTTTTGCTGAGTTGAGCCTGTTTGCAACAAATATATTATGTAGTTTTAAGTGTTTTATGTTTTAGTTGTGTGTGCGTTTGTTGCAAATAAAGTTTCTTTTTTTCTTTCTAAGTACCAAACTCCAAAACCTCCAGTCAAATCTGTTCGTCAAAATCCAGTTATATCTAACTATCTCATTTATATAGGAAAGTAGGAATGTTACGGTTATTCAAAATGTCGTACGGGGCTCATAATCAGATTGCAATTATTTATTCTGCGTGTAATTGGGTTAGCACAATAACTGCACATTCGCTATTATTGTTCGTTCAGTGGGTTACACAAACACCGTTTCATTTGCGCAAACAGAGGAAATCTGCGAGACGGTGTGTTTTACTTTATAAATAATATCATTTATAATAATGGATGTAAATGTGTACCGTATGCGTTTTTTTAAGGACTTCATTAAAAAAAAATGTGTCACTACAGTACACCAAAACTACAAACCGATGGTTCGTTTGTTGAAAACCAAAGCAGCTATTAGAGAAAAATATCGTATTTTAGTTTTTCTCTCTTTACTCTAAAAGCTTATGGAATGTTTGAAACATAATTTTCATTATGTCGAATGTCAACTTTCAAGTTCTGTATCGGTTTTTGCTATTCGTATTAGACTCTAGAGATATTGTAACTATTTGTGCGTTCAAAGCTTAGAGTAAGTATAACTACTATAGAGGGCGTGTATGCAAGTGGGAACAATAGGCACGGGTGGGAACATCGTCCTGCGCCGGCCGCAAGCGCTTGTAGTCACTCGAGTAGGAACGGTGTGAGCACACGCGAGTGAGATCTATGCGAATATTTGATTATTAATACTGCAAAATGGTTAAATGGTATGTGGAATGTTGTAAAAACGACACTCGGAAACACACTAAACAGAATTCTAATATCACGTTTCACAGGCAAGCCATATTTCAATATATTTTTAGGTAAAATTGAAATCACGCGTCGCAGTATGAAAGACGCTCGGGAGGCGAACGCTTGTACCCCCCGCACTGCCCCGCGTCCCGCTTTTTCGATAGTGATGTTATGCGTCGATACCAGAATCGATGTAATATTTTCATATGCATACGTATTTATTACTATCGAAGGCGATGCTTAATATAATGTAGCTTAGGTAACTGTTTTTGTCTGTGTGTGATTTTTAAGCCAATTAATAATTGCGTTTTTGTTTATGAAATGAAAGAAATAATTACTGTTCCTAAAAATTTACCGATTACGATGATATTTTTAAGCTATTGCATAGCTTCTATCGCGGGCCTTGACAGTATAAGTTAGCAATCATTAAGATATTTTTTTTTTATTTGTAATTTTTTTATCATTGGTAATAAATATTTCCAAAACTAGACGTGACTATTTTAGGCTTGGGGAGACTGGCTAAGAAATCCATGGTGCGATGCTCGGTTTATATTCATTGGTTCAATTATAATGGATATCCATTAATATCCTTGGTTCTTATTGCTTGTAAAAACTGCTTTTGAGGTACCGTGTTTATAAATCATTCCACATGGCACTACACTAATTCGCAGCATAGCTTTTATCTATATTAACGCAATACGCTTCAAATTACTCACAAGGCCATATTTTGTAGAACCACAATTTTTTAACAATAATATGTACCGCGCCACCGGACCTGTACTTATCGATAACTGTTGCGTTGGTCCTGCTCGCGCAGTGTTGGGCATTAATCAATTAATTGTCAATTATCTTGTTAATTGACTAAAAAAGTAATTGCAATTAAATTAATCGCAATTGAACTTTTAATTGCATCTTGCAATTAAATTAATTTGATTAACGTGTGTTAATTGTAACTCGCAATTAAAATAATTCCAATTAACTTTTTTAGTTGATTAATGAAACAATTAAAACTAACAATTAACTTTATGTATCAAAATCAAATTAGTAAAGATTAAGGAGAATTAAACTATAAGTATTGGACTTTAGACGAATAAAAAAGTGGTCAAAGGCTGTAAGTATAGCTTACTTTTCCTAAATCTTTCTTTCTAAATAAAAAAAACTGCTAGTAGATAAAAAAATGAATATTTCCTTTCAATATGTGTTTATTTTTATGCATAACAATGCAACAGCATTGATAAATATTTCTACAGCGTAGGTATTTTACATTTTTTTGCTGAGGAATGCCAACATATGCAACTTCTCAATAGATATTTTGAGATAAAAAGTATTTTTATTAAATACAACACACCTTTGCCATCATCAGCTGACAAATCTGCCAAAGAGTCACAAACTGTCAGACAGCATGTTCGAGAAGAGAGTGGTACTGAAGTGTAATTTAAATTATTACAAGAAGTTTTAAATCGTTATTGTCTATCTAATCATGTTTGATTAACCCCTGGAATGCCGGGCTCAGTTTGCGTAAAAAATGCTTTCGTGCCGCCCATACATTTGAAAAAATCGGATTTTAGGTGTAAAGGAGGTTCCAATTTATACACCATAAAATTCTTTTAGTACGAATTTTGAAATTATTTATTTACTTATTTATTATGGATCAATGGTCACTAAAATATTCAGAAACATTGTGAGATTTGGCATAGACGGCCGCCATTTTGAATTTCTTCGTTTTAAGGCCAATTGACTTCAAAATCAATATCTGGGCAGACCTTTAGGTACAGAAGACGGATCCAATGTTAGAATGGAAAAAAGTGGCCGCCATTTTGAATTTCTTTGTTTTAAGGCCAATCGACCTCAAAATCGATATCTGGGCAAGCCTTTAGGTACAGAAGACGGATCCAATGTTAGAATGGAAAAAAGTGGGCGCCATTTTAAATTTCTTTGTTTTAAGGCCAATCGACCTCAAAATCGATATCTGGGCAGACCTTTAGGTACAGAAGACGGATCCAATGTTAGAATGGAAAAAAGTGGCCGCCATTTTGAATTTCTTTGTTTTAAGGCCAATCGACCTCAAAATCGATATCTGGGCAAGCCTTTAGGTACAGAAGACGGATCCAATGTTAGAATGGAAAAAAGTGGCCGCCATTTTGAATTTCTTTGTTTTAAGGCCAATCGACCTCAAAATCGATATCTGGGCAGGCCTTTAGGTACAGAAGATGGTTCCAATGTTAGAATTGAAAAAAGTGGCCGCCATTTTGAATTTCTTTGTTTTAAGGCCAATCGACCTCATATTTTTGACCTTTTATACATACAGCTTTGCCCAGATATCGATTTTGAGGTCGATTGGTCTTAAAACAAAGAAATTCAAAATGGTGGCCACTTTTTTCAATTCTAACATTGGATCCGTCTTTTATACATACAGCCTTGCCCAGATATCGATTTTGAGGTCGATTGGTCTTAAAACAAAGAAATTCAAAATGGTGGCCACTTTTTTCAATTCTAACATTGGATCCGTCTTTTATACATACAGCATTGCCCAGATATCGATTTTGAGGTCGATTGGTCTTAAAACAAAGAAAATCAAAATGGCGGCCACTTTTTTCAATTCTAACATTGGAACCATCTTCTGTACCTAAAGGCCTGCCCAGATATCGATTTTGAGGTCGATTGGCCTTAAAACAAAGAAATTCAAAATGGCGGCCACTTTTTTCAATTCTAACATTGGAGCCGTCTTTTGTACTTAAATCCATGTCCAGGTATCGATTTTGAGGTCAATCGGCCTCAAAACAAAGAAGTTCAAAATGGCGGCCACTTTTCTCAATTCTCATATATGATTAAGATTTGCATCCAATGGAAACAAAAAATAAGCTAAAAAGAAACCACCTGTAGATGTTCAGTTTTCATACATTTTGCAGAAATCGGCCCGAGCGTGGATCCACGCTCCCGGCAGAGTTTGAACACTTTTTTTGAGCGTGGATCCACGCTCCCGGCACGCGAGGGCTTAAAGTTATTGATTATTATTGTGATCGGTCTTTTATGTGTTGCCAACATATTTATTTAACTATATGAAAATATGGGGGGGCACTATTCTACTACCCGCAACCACACGGGTATATTGTATATTTATATATACCGGCTTTATATTATGCAGCAGTATTTTATTAATTGTAATTTTTAATTAAAATTAACTAAGCAATTGAAAATTAATTAATTGTTAATTGCTATTAATACAGTTAACAATTAAATAATTGTTAATTGTAAGTTTTCACAATTACAATTGATTAATTGTTAATTGTAAGTTTTCACAATTACAATTGATTAATTGTTAATTGTAAGTTTTCACAATTACAATTGATTAATTGTTAATCTTTAATTGTTCTTGCGATTAAAATTTGCCCAACACTGTGCTCGCGTGCCCATCCCTAGCAGTCGCCAACATTTCTATATAAGTAGCTATAGTTCACCTGCCTACGCTGGGTAGTGGGCGCACGGTGCGATATTAGCGCTCTATAGGTACTTATACCTCTATGGTTCAAAGCATATAACAGCGTTTAACATTTTTTGCTATCCATACTTACCAAGGTCAGGGTGCGCGTTTAGAGTGTGTTTGTTGTTATTTGTTGCATTTTTAGTAAGGCCTGTCATATTAGATATTGCTCGCGATTCCACCCGCGTAAAAGAGTTTCTGCGGGTTAAAAAAATAGGACCCGTACTTACTATAATAAGCGAAGAATTATATTCTATAAAGTTAATATTTCTACGGCTTTTTTGCTATCAGTACTAAATGTTTAAGACGTTTAAGACATTACAGTAGGTAGTTCCTACGTTTAGAGATTTTTTGCTAACCGTACCAGGGTGTACATTTGTATTGTGTCGTATGTATGTATGCACTCACTTCCTCATGCTCCTTGTCTGTCTGTTTGTCGGAGGCGGGCCGCGGAGTCTCCGGAGTGCGCGTAGACTTCACCTTCACCACAATACGAGCGATTAGTAACGTTAGTAATCAATGAAAACAATTACAAACTATATTAAATTGAGATTATGTTTATTTTAGGGTGAGAAAAGAGATGAAACAAAAAGTAATATGGGGCATAAATGGCATCGGTAATTGGTTTATATTGCGTTGCAATATGGTTTGTTTTACAATGGTGCAAGATTTGATGAGATGGGTCGTAACATGTGTTGAAAATTTACATTGTAAATAAGAGTTACATTCAAATGGCATTGGTGGCAACAAAATATATGGATGATTTAGGAATATGGCACAACTTTGTTTGCAAGATAAATATCACAAAATTATGAATAAGCCAGCTATTTATACCAAACCTTTTCTAAATACAATTGCATTGAGAAAGCAAAGCGATAATCGACTAATCATAATCGATAACCACCCGATTCATAGACTTGTAATATCGATTTCATATATGCAACTTAGTACAAGCAACACAACACAAAACAACAACACAACAGGCACAGTAGCGCGTAGGTTAGGGATATACTTTGTGCACTGGGCCTCAATTCTGTATCTAATTCCGCGCGGTTTTAAAACTTAGAATCATGTGTTTCGTAAGACTTGTAAAACATGTTAGCAAGTGAATACGTTATCGTTATTAAGTAAAAAAAAGCCAGTAAAATGCTTTATTATAGTTCTTTATAATTTATACAAAGGCAATACCCACACGCAAAGATAATTTGTCAACAAAGACGAGCGTGTACAGTCCACTGTAATTTCAAAGTAAATCGTTTAGAAACATTAGTTTTTCGACTTTAAATATGTT
Source organism: Lapara coniferarum (assembly GCA_949316025.1). Classification (NCBI taxonomy): domain Eukaryota; kingdom Metazoa; phylum Arthropoda; class Insecta; order Lepidoptera; family Sphingidae; genus Lapara; species Lapara coniferarum. Next base: position 1,135,271 of record OX438921.1, read on the forward strand.
CATACGAATAAGCTGTGCATTCGTCTGGACGTGATTACACGCGTACAAGGCTCTAGATGTTAGTTATAATTATTTTTTTAAAATATATTTTCATGTCAGTCACGTGACATTTAACCCGTCAAGCCCCGCTTATATATATATGTCGGAGACAGAGAGTGGCGGCCGATATAGGTATACGTGGGCACACATAGTAAAAGTCACAAATGAATTATCTTCAACTCGCTATTTATTGTTCGTTCGTCAATTATTACGTAATCGAATGTTTACAGAGTACAATACCACGTCAGGAATAGTTATTAACTTTGGTTATTATAACACACTGCATATTGAGACAATTACTTAACCAAACTTCTTAATTATAATCAACTCACCTAGTAACAACTCGAAATAACATAGTAACCGCTTTACTAAACACTGACCGATATGAAAACCACCATAGTTACCACTTAGTATTGAATTGCACCGAACTAGTTGCAACACAACCGAACTTAATGACGACAGACTAAGACTGTTTCTTCAAATGATTCGGCACCCCTTTTATACACCCAACTGTCGCTGCGAGAATTCAACACGATTTTTATTTAGTCTTACCCGACGTAATATATTCAGACACCCTCAATGTGATTAATAAAAATGATAATTCCTTTTTATACTTCCTTCCTGTCCCGACATATAGATGTATGGGGAAACCCTATATATATGGACGCCGGCGTCCGTCGCGGGGCTTGACGAGTCAAATCATACAGAATTGAGACCTAACCATACGCAACTGAGGCAAGGCACAAGTCAACATGTCCGCCGTGAGTACCTGCGACCTCCTGGTGAGGCTGCGGCTGGGCGCGTCGCCGGCGGGCTCGCACTCCGTGTCGGACGTGTCGTACGCCAGCTCGGGGAACAGCTCGTCGCGCGGCTCGTCGTCGATGACGAGCAACACGTCGTCGTCCTCGTCGACGCTCGGCGCACCGTTCAGCTCGTCGCCGTTGGTGCTGGGGGTCGCGTCGCACACGCCGTTGTGCACTTTGCTTTTGTGTTTGTTGTCGTGTTTGTCCGTCTGTAAGTTGCGTTGCTTGCGCTGTTTATGTAGACGTGACTGTTGGTAGGTTTACGGTTGTTTCAAGACTTTTTAGTCTTTTCGACCGGCAAACATTCTATAATTCCATCCGAGTAGGCACTAAAAGCCATCGTGATATTATATTGTAACAATGAGTGTTTCGTCTCCCACCAGCTAGATTTTGTAAACAATGGTCCGTCAGTTTCTCGTCACTGTTATATACTTACAATACTTTGATTTAAATTAATTTTGAAGAAAAGAAAGTTAAATGCCAAGCCCAAACACGTTCAATTAGTGACGCAATAATTTTACAAGAGTTTAAAGTTGCCAATGCAAAAAAACCCGACTATATTACAGAAGAAAAAACATAAGTATTTCGAACACACACCTTTCCACTCTTGTCTCCTTTGCTGCTGTCTTCTTTTGGCTTCTCCGCTTGTGTTTCATTTTTATCCGTACTCTTATCTTTCTTTTCAGCATTCTTCTCTACGTTTTTCTCAGCTTGCTTTTCAGATTTCTCTGCTTTCTCAGCTTTTTCCGCCGCCTGTTTCTCTTTCTCTACCGCGACCGCCATCTTTTTCTTTGTTTCTTTCACCGGACTGTCTGTTTGTCTCTGTAATATAAGGATGTGATTGTTGAATAAATATGCATCAAGTGCATTTACATTACACGTAGTTTGTACGTCGGTTCAAGGTTCGATTTCCAAGTTGGGCAACTACTTTTGAGAAATTTTCGACGAATAATTTAAAAAAAACACAGTTGCTTATAATAGGATTTAGTGCTCGTGATGGAGATAGACTCACATCCCCTTAACCTTTAACTTCAATAATCTCAACGAACTCTTACACTACTTGCGACTCTGCTTATTATTTCAAAGATAACAACACATGAGTTTCTGTAATGTCTTCATATTGGCATATCCCAGGTTATATAATGAACTACACATTTTATCTAGTCATGTCGCACTGAAAACATTTCTCTCAGCACTCAGCATCGACATCACACGACAGCGGCCTACTCCCACTACTTTTTCAAATATTTGTAATAACAGCACGCTAATTCAGTATGTCTTTGGAAGAGTGCTACCGTCACGTGTGTTCATACTTCATCGGCAATATACTGCTGACGTTGGATTGAACACTAAAAGTATTCGGATATCAATTTGGATTTTATTACCTTTTCTTTTTCGTCATTTATCGCGCCTTTGCGCGTTGACACCTTTTGACTCATGATCTATCTGTGAACAAGAAATACATTTTAAGGCACAGGTATTCCAACAAAAGCCTTATCTATACATTTCTAGGAAGAGTTTGTTATAAGCGGTTATCTATTCTATCCATATGCCGAATGTCGCTATTTCCTAACGGGGATTGGAACGGACTGCAGAGGCGAAGTTGTCTAGCATAATAACTAAGGAAGAAAACAATGTACACAAATATTAAACGCTTTTGTTTTAATTATCTCCATGGTATTTGAAGTTGGTGCATGACAAATCCTAATATTCTCTGAAAAGGAAACGTTTTGTTTCTCTCTCTTTGCCTAGCCTTATCGCTTTCGTTCGAGCACGTTTCTCTTTTTTTGCGATTTGCTTACGACTTTCCTTGTCGATGGGCGTGTATAAATAACTAGTAGTGCTCGTGGCTCGGCACGCGTGAAAAAGTTTTTCCGGGACAAAAATATTTTCCCGGGATAAAAAGTAGCCTATAGGACTCAGGTGTTATGTAGCTTCCTATTAGTGAAAGAATTTTCAAAATCGGGTCAGTAGTTCCTGAGATTAGCGCGTTCAAACAAACAAACTCTTCAGCTTTATAATATTAGTATAGATATACAAACTGAAAAACAATTCCTCACGGTCTTGCATAAACTAGTATATACAATAATAATTTTATCTGCGTAGAATTAAATCGAAGTTTGTGTAATACATCTCAAGAATTTCTTAGATGTATCTTCTGAGTCAGAAATACAATAGAATAGAAATTTTAAACACTCATTTCGCTATTAATATCTATTATAAACTCAACACTAGAACATTTTAACAGCCAAAAATATCGATTAACAACCGACGTCGCGAGTCATTACGTTGATTGCGCATCATTACCGCGCGAGTGCAACACACTCGGGTTTTATCTCAAACCGGTTTAGCCGGGTACGTTTTGATCACCGTTCCTTGCTCCATGAGGAAATTATAGTTGGTGTTAAATATATTGAGATGAGTGGACGATAGCCTAGTTGGGAATGGAACGGTCTGTCGAGACAATGTCTGGAGGTTCTAAACCCAAGGCACACACCCCTGGCTTTCCAAAGTTACGTGTGTATTTTTTATCAATTATCGTTCGCTATAACGGTGAAGGAAAACATCGTGAGGAAACCTACATACCTAAGTAGTTCTTTATAAGAATTTCAAAGGTATGTGAAGTCTACTAACCCGCACTAGACCAGCGTGGTGGACTAAGGCCTAAACCCTCTCAGTAGTAGAGGAGGCCCGTCGTGCCCAGCAGTGGGACAGTATATAATACAGGGCTGGTATTATTATTTTAAATATATTATGGTACTAGGAGTAATAGAGGGGCTCAGGGGGCTGCATAATTGCAAAAAAAGGCTATGTAGTCGCGCTATTTGCTGTCCCTACCGCCAGATGCAAGCCTAGACGGAAATACAAGCTAAACGGGAGCTGAGATTTATTATGCCACACATTTTTATATTACTCTCATTTAATAGCATAATTGTTTCAGCAGGGTTTCTAAAAACATTTGCTTTTGTCTATAGACCCTACGGCATAATGAATTCGACGAACCGAAGGGGAACCAAGTGTAGGTACTTACTACTGGCAGCCGCCGAACACATCGGCGAATCACCGCGAAGCACATTTCGGGAAGTGTTTTATTAATTTTATGTTTACCTAGTACAAGATCTACAAGTTTTAGCATTGTGATTTATGTATCAGCGAATTACGCGGTTGCAGATTAAATAAAAGCGTGTTAAAATCACTACATCATGGCGCATCCAAAGTAAGAAAAAATTAACTACGTACAAACATTTCATGTCGGATAAAGGACCTTTACTCAGGCGGATACACGAGAATAGAAGAGTTTAGAATTTCGCCACTTCATGAGTCACATCTCCAACGCTAGGACATGTAACGGTATTTTACGAATACGCGACACTTACGAATTGCGCTTTCAACCGCTAACGACACTAATTGAAGACGTTTAAAAACACTTTCGTTTGTCAATATGCAAAAATCAAATACATCTGTTACGTAATGCGTATTTATCAATAGAAATTGTGGACAGCGAGACTATTCATACTTTGTTCAGACTTTTGATGGTGAGGACTACGTAGTCAGCGCCCCTGAATATTTAGACTAAGCTTACTGGTGGTAGGACACTCATATGTAAGAGTCCGTCTGGGTGGGTACCACCGCAATGTCTATTTCTACCGCCAAGCAGCAGTGTGCATGCACTGTTGTGATTCGGTTTCAAGGGCATTGTAGCCAGTGTGTGACTACAGGACATAGTGTGACTCAACATCCATGTCTCAGGATGACGAGCGCAGTGGAATGCCACACGGTACTTTGTAGGTCGAGGTGCTGGATGGTTTTTCTACTGCTAATGGGTGGTCGTATCGTTTACCATCAGGCGAACGGCATGCTCGTCTCGTCATTCGATGACATAAAAAAAAAGTACTATTTGATACTGCCCTCTCCACCCTGCGGAGATCAAAACATTTCTTAAAACAAAACTATCCAAAATACATTACACCCAGCATACATTCTTGATTAACGACTGCACACACCGATAATAAGTCTCTCAACCAATCACAATAAAACGAAACGGAGACGCATCGTGTTTTTTTTTCACGTCCTAGCCCCACTGCTTTATTGTTTAAAATAATCAGCTCGAGCGTTGTTATACAAATGGATTGACTGACCCTCAAATATTTATGGGATTTGGTATTACCGTTTTTCGTAATGGTACCTACGTTTTAAATAAACGACTACGGATAGTTTTATTTTTACCCGAATATACAAAGAAAGTAAGATTTTTCACTGGGCTACTACTACTGGTATAGTTTTTATAATAACTAGGTCCTAGTTGCTCAATTAGAATGACTCGCATGTAGTCAGTTTCCGTGTCAAGTTATTTACATACGACGAAGGCATGAAACGACATTTTTTCTACTCCATTTCGGTGATTTTTTCAATATTTCCTTACACATACAAATTACAATAGGTATGCGTTGGCAATTTTTCAATTGAGCACTAGAAATGAAACTCAAAATGAAGGTCAACGAATACTCACCAACCCGAGCCTATTAAAATCATTACCAATTCGTTTCTTCTTCAAGGATAAACGAATTACTTGAGTACGATAAAATCCGTTTTTTTAAATGCCAGTAATAAGAGAATTATCAAGCCTAAAATTACAAGGAATTTAATGGCTGCACGAACGAAATAATTTGGCCTCGACATTTGAAAAAAAAAGAAGCTATAATCAACGGAGCATGAATCGTTCCCTTAAAAACTCAGCCACACGCCAGTAGAACACATAAATATAGATGGGCAGGGTGAACGACCTCGCCTACACATACAACACAGATCATCAGCGATGATAATGGTACAAGTCATTAAACAATTGGCCATTATTTTTTAATGATATTTTGGCTGCGCGTTTAGGAATCAAGTTATATTGTAGATCTTTTGTTACGACTGCATAATGAATATTAAAAACATTTATATTCAATGTTTTATAAGGTCGAGATACCATTAGCCTAGTTTTGCATTACTGTATTAAATTGAAGCTACCGTGAGCTAAAATATACATATAAAAAATATTTATGAAATTATGAAAAATCAAATTGGACTAAAAATCTACACCAACATGAAAGAAAAAGTAAGAAAGAGAGATTCGATCGGCTTTAAATTATTCAACAACTAGATAATTTCATTGTGATTAAAATATGAACTGTGAAACAATGCAACCGCGTCATGCGATGAATTAGTCCACGGTGCCGCGATCGCTCAAGCCAGCCATGCTATTCTCTAAGTAACACTTTCTCGGCTGTACTCGACGATGGGCGCGTCGACGAGACAGCCTTCAGTTCGTCTGAGCGCGCGGCGCTGTTTTGAATGGTATTACCTAACACAGTTATGCTCGTCGACGAATTGTAGGTTGTAACGTCGCAACGCTGTTTCGACGGGGAGTTAGGGCTTGAAACTAATTTCTTTAAATCACAATCGATGAATCTCGACTTAGACTTTTATGGATTTAAACAGGCTTTAGGCAAATAATAATGGTACATATTTATGTATTTTAATGAAAGGAGTAAAACTACTAACGAATTTCATAACAATAATAAGAGTTTATAGACTTTACACATTAAGTATGGCTGAATGACTCGTTCCTTTGCCTATTTAAAAACACTTACAAACGACGTTATTTTTTGTAAACAAAACACTTGACTTCACCTTCACTTGATTTTGGAGTCCTTGAGTCAAAACTCTAAAGTTTTTAAAAAAATTCAATTGCTTTTTGATTTAAAGTGCGAACTAAGTTCTGTGATTTGAAAGGACAAAACGATACACTGAAATGTAAGTATTATGATAATTTTACATAAATACATACGAACGCTTAATATTGTGCCATAATATAAAAAAAACTATTGTATTTGCCTATCTAGAACCTGGATTCTACAAGTTATTTAAGGAGGAATATTTATATTCGTGATAGGGAGTTCGAATGTGAACATGTACTTTTTTGTTGTTGTGCATGTTATCTTAATTTATCATCTAGTTCTGGTTTATAACCTTTTAATTTTTAATAATATTTTTTTAGATGTTTGAACCTGGGTCAAGTTCTAATTTGAATCCCAATGTGCCAGATAATATAGTGACCTGAAGCACCAGATGCTATGAACTTGGTATGCATTTATGAAACCATAACATTATCTTTGTTTTTTGAAACAACACTAAGCCAGATTGCGTTTTCAGACCATACAGGATGTTATAGAAGATGCTAATGAGGACCATCAGACACCAGAGTCAGAGAGCATACTTCAGGTAGTTAAGTTACATTTCATTAATGTGTGAAGTTACATATTATTATAATATCTTCCAATAAATTTTATAGAGCCATGTGCAAATACTACCTGTGCCTGTAGAAGCCACCATCACTACACACTACTGCAGCACTGCACCAGACAGAACAGTCCACTCATACATACATTACCGTAAGTTCAATCATACAGATATTGTAATTATCAATTAAAAAAACTTTGAGTAGTCTCCTATTTATGTTGATCACTATAAAATTAAATACCTATAAGTAGATATCAATTTATATTTGTTTTATAGGATGTACAGACAGCCTCATCTCCAATCAGGTTTAATGCAGACTCACTACCTGAGGCGGCTCACAGAAGTAATGCCCCAATCACCACTTCATGTAAGGCTAACTTAATTATTATATTTGGTACTTAGGTCAGACAATTAATTTATTTTAATAGTACTCCAGAACTTATTCAATTAATACTTTATATTATGTATACTTGAATACCTATAGCTTCAGTGCTTATATAATATGTAGGTCATTGCGGCTGGTAGGTGGCGATAGGTTTGCCACCTATTAATGAAATTAAGATACCTTGTCAAAAAGTGGATAACCATAACTTTAATATTCACCACAATTCATTAGAATATTTCAAAGACAAATTGACTATATACTAGTGTACAGATTAAGAAATGTAAACACAGTTGTAGTTTTTAATATTATAATTAGAAATCCCTTTATAAATTTTATATAACAATTATGTTCCTTATTGCTTAAATCTAATTGCAGATCTAATTACATTAAATTAGATTTTTTTAAGGATTAGTTGTTTTTTCTTTGTTGTGTGATTGCATTGAATTTTTATGTTTGTAGCACACCTCAAAGGCGTCGTTTGGTAATGGCAAGACGTCATCTGATCCAACGGTCACTACCTTTACAAAGGCATTCACATAATATGGCAAGCTTAACAGAATGTATTATTTCCATTGAAGAGAGGCGTCTAGAAAATGAAAGGCTCTTTATTGAGAATCAACAGAAGATGTTAGATATCTTCAAAAATATAAGTGACTCGTGGTCAAGGTAAACCCAAGCAAGCACTGCAGAATTTATGTGCATCTATCAGAAGAGGGAGTTGAATGTCTGGAACATAGGTCTAATATTAATATAATTCTATATTGTGATTTTTATACATGTTAATGGCCATGTAGTGCCTGGATAATGTTTTTATATTTTAATAAAATATAAAAACATTACTATAATTATCAATTTTACACCTTTATTTTATTTTTTGAGTGTGGATATTATTTAAGTTATTAATAAATTAAAATTTTAGTATAAGAGTAGCTGTTGCCTGCAACTCTGTCTGCTATATTTTATTATTTCAATGTAGGGTAATAAGTTAACAAAGGAAATAATAGTATGGGTATTAATATAGGAAATAGTAATATTATTATAAATAATATTATATTAATAATTCAGTTTAAAATGGAGTAAAAATAGAGATTAAATGAAATACATAATAAATGTGAACCTAAAAATAAATCTATGTTTTATTAAAAGACAATTATTATCCCTATACAATTTTTTATGAAATCCTTTCATTATAAATATAAAAGAGAATGAAATCAGGTATAGATGATCATTGATTTACTTCTGCAATAAGGGAAAACATTTTAGACATGCCCACCGTAAATTATTGACTAAATCTCCTACTGGTATGCCCCACTCTACAAGTTGTAGTGTGTGATAGGTTGCTGGGTAAGGATCCCAAGTAATCTAGACTCTTTATCTACATCACGCTGGTCTAATTTAGGAGCTGGCAGCCCAGGTTGATTACAAATGTTATGTAAGACAGCAAGCTTTCACTATTCTTCCTACCATGATCGGATCAACTATCATGTGGTGCACCCCCAAAAGTTACATCCTCATGCAAGATGTTCAGATCAGCATCATAAATCTGGAATAAGTAAATTAATAGATATTATATAAAGCTTATCTACACTTGAAATATAATTTGCTTATACTTAAGATAGATTAACAACTTACAATTAAAACATTTCTGGCATGATAACCTTTACGGCAAAAACATCCTCATTTTCTTTAGGGTGTATCATCAAAACCAGGGTAGCATCGATGCAACCTAACACCCCTGGGATTTTAAATTTCTCATAAAACCTATAACTAGAATTCTAATTTCAAACAATGGCTCTTGTTCTTATAAGACTAGAGGAACTAGGTAACTAGAAAAAAAATTTATATTTACCTTGAGTACTTATTGCTCATTGTTGCTTTGTGGGAATCGAATATATTTCCAAATAATATTTATATTATTCACAGCCTCTGTCACTTCATGAATTTCTCTAGACATAGAAGGTTGAGATACATCCACATCTTGCCAATGATTTTTTGGTAACTTCTATTAGCCAAAAATGATAAGAGTGCATAATATCTGAAATGTGGATTTCAATTAAATTATGTTTAAATGTGGTCACCCATCATTGTCTCATTGATTAAAGAAACCCTTGAAATCATTGCTTGAAACAGTAACTAATATAACAGTAAACAAACAAACCTTGAGCTTTTTGGTTAAACCACTGGAACGGTTCGTACAAGCATGTAAGAAGATAAATCACTTTCTAATACCTATATTAATTAAATCCTCAGTAATCCGATAAACATGAATAAAGTCTACATCACGGGATATTGTTTTCAACTTTCTCAGTTGTTTCGCCTGTTGAGCTTTCTTTAGATCATAAATCTTCTTAGATTCTTCTAATAAATGTAGCTCTATTATTATTAAACTAGCTGCCATTTTAATTTGGAATAAATAAAAGGAACAAAACATTCAAAATTACTTAATAGTCTTGATACACCAAATAAATCCAAGGAGTTACGCGCAAATAAAGTAGCTTTTAAATTTGACAGAATAAATCGAGGCTGCGGGCGAGGCTGTGAACATCGTTGTCGCTGTTTTTTCTTGGAGAATGCCAAATTGTATGAAGAATTGTCAAACTGCTCGCCGTTAAGTAGTTCTATCTCACGGCCGTCACAGCCTTGAGCGCTAGTGTCGCTATTGATAACTTTGTGAATTCCAATCTATCATCGCAACGCTGCCGCAGCGTTGCGCGCAAGGCTGCGTTGTTAGAGAATAGCACTGCAGCGCAGTTGAAAGGCCGCTTTAGCGCCAAGGGCCCTCTCATTTAGCGTTATGGACAGATGCTTACACCAGACAGTAGTCACTACAAATCTTTCCTCACTCAATAAGGTGGTATGACAAATAACATATTTCAAGTTTTGTATAGTTTAGAAATTTCTAGTGCTACATTGCCGGAGTTCTAATAAATGGATTCTACATTATAAATGGTCCCATGATCTTGCAGAAATCTGTCGTAAATTGAAACCTTTGGTGATACATCTCTTAGGCGAATGCCATTTTAATATACGAAAGCATTTCTTCTAATTCAGAATCCCGATTCCCTATAGTTAGGGCTGCCATCCGTCCGGATTTCCCCGGATTTGTCCTAGTTTGAAGGGCGTCCGGGGGCCGTCCGGCCGGGGTTTTAAAAATTGTCTGGGCAAAACCCGGACAGTTTTGTTGTCAGGGGAAATCCATTTTTTATAGATGAGTGACAAATTGAAATAAATCTTAGTTAAAACTTCATGCATTTCCCCGCATTCAAGAAGGAACGGCAAAATATTTTTTCAGAGGTGTCCGGGGAAATACCCATATTTCGCCCAAATGTCCGGGATTTTTGCCGTGTTTATCCGGCGTCGGCAATTTAGATGATGGCAGCCCTACCTATAGTTATCGTCATAGCACTCGATTTCTGACCCGGATATTAAGTGAAAACAGTTGGTAATAAAAACATTACTTTAAAGCTGAAATCCCGACGTTTTGTATAAAATGTAATTAATTCACGTTGAAAACTTCTATGGCACGTAATCTATGAAGAAACAGTTCTAGGAGCAGCATAGATTTTTTTCATTCATGCAAATGATTTCCTTGTATTTTGTTCAAAATCGTCAACGTTTTGCGACCTTCAATACAGGTTCGGTGTGGTCATTGCTAAACATAAAGCGACACATGCAACCAAAGTTTCTGTTTTACACCTCAAATTGCAATGCGTGGGTTATACTCGCCAGTGGTAATGGCATTTGATTGAGAATAATATTGAGGTAAATTTTGTAAAATTGGAAAAACCGATCGACTACCGCGTTAAATAACGTGTGGAAGACTAAGAAGTTTCTCAGTAGAAAAGACCTGTGCTCAGCAGTGGGATATTATACAAGGCTGATATTAATACAGAAGGCATATCGATTTCCCGGTCTATCGAGTCAAATGAAATCAAACAAGAGTTGCATTTTTCAAAGTTGAAGTCACGTAAGTGGCCGAATGCAAAACAATAAAAAATCTTTATGACCGTGTGTGAATATGTTGAAGCCAATAGAAGTATTGAACGATGTTTCTAAATGACATGCAAATAACACCATTCTTCTCTAGTAAAGAGTCGCATTTTGATTAAGTAGCAGTATGTCGAACCAATAATGGGTTGGATTCCTAAATAAGTAAATTAATATTTGTAAATGATTATTATCGAAATCTACTCACGAATTATTGGAGTTTTGAATTTATGCTTCATACTGCAAAAGACTTACCCCTATCACGTCATAGAAGGAAATAGTCTACGAACGGTCGCAGGAGGAGCAAAAGGCGAAAGGGTAGGCAGACGCCTACTCTTTCAAAAATGCCGCCCTATACACTACTCCCTCAGTGATACATCCAACCAATACGAGGATAAAGTGCAAAATCACACTGGCAACAGAGATATTCTTAGACAAATAAGCTTGGCAGCGGTAATTTTTCAATTAATGGTCATTATGAGACATTTCACGTCTCAGGGTGATGAATGCAATGCAGTGTCGCGCAGTACTTTTATATTATACGACTTCAAAAAGGAGGAACTCAATTGCGATGTGCCGCCATATTTAGCAGACATTTTAAGGCGAGCGAAATACCAGGCTTGCCCTACTGTTATGTAAGTATAACCAGAATACTGAATAGTACTACGTAGTATAACTTTTTGTTTCACAATAGGATGCCTTCAAAGAACTTTCTCAAAAAATCATGCAAAAATCTTTTAATCCGTTTCAACCAGGCCGGCATAATTGTGTTTGACGAAGGATGATCGTTAGTCAACACTGTCTGGACCATCAGTTACCATCAGTTTCAGTGAGGTAATTGTGCTCGAATAAAAACAAAAAAGAATCCTGCAGTTTGAGATAGTACACAGTAAAAAAAAAAAACACAGTACAGTTAACATTTTTGTTTACATTTTTTACGGGAGCGATACGCAGCTTCGCACCATACTAGATGTCCAAAAATACCAAATGCCAGATGGCAGTTTCTTCGACGGTATACTTGTTATTTTAAAACGGTGACAAAATTTAACATAACCACACAGATCGACATACAATATTAAGTTTGGCTAGAGAGTTAAATATTTAAGTATAATTCGCGAACCAATACAAATGTTACGATTGTGATACGTACCTATAAGTATTTTGTAACCAAATTGCTTACATACGTTTGAGTGGAATATTGAATTACATTTCACAAATTAGCAAATGCACTCAAGTCACAAAATCCTGAAGATACGTTAAATACGAATCTTGCATCGTTAATCATAACAACCAGGAACTTCCGAGAGCTGGAGTGAATTTGTGGATAATAAACAGAGGATCAAAGTAACAGCATCACCATTCACAATAGTCTCATCATACGCGGTGCCATGGAGACTTTCCAATAATCAATTATCGATAAATTAATTTGTTATGATAAAGAAAAAGCCACTAATTGAAAACACGATAGATGTCTAATATCGTATAGGCATCCGCCAACAAAGGATCAGAGAAATCCGCGATTTGAAGGCATAGCCGCAACTTGAACACCAGCAGAGCCGCAATCAAAAACTAGAATTATAATTTATAATGCACATGTAGACGTTCAATACCATGACCACGCACTATTCAACGAACACCAAACAATGTAACTACTTGACCTTGGAACTTCTTTACCAAATAGAATGTGCCATGTCCATTCACACATAAAATAGTAAGGGTTTTGATTGAGATAATTTTAAACGTAAAAGAACTTTAAAAATAATGACGTAAAGTTTATCATAATGAATGCAATGTATGTTTTTTAAAATCCGATTTTCCGTGCGTACAGTTTAGATAAATAAATATTTGTAAAAGGATTGTCAATTTCTGTGGAATGTGTGTGTGGCAAATATCCTGCGATAGCAGACATATTTTAATGGATATCTGGAAACATAATTTTTAAAGCTATTTTGATCCGCTCGCATTATTTGTTGAAGTGGTATTGGATCAAATTGTGCAATATACCGGGTGGAAGGGAAACGCTCTCTATACCGGAACGGTAAGAGAGAAGAATCATAACATTAATGAAAAACTATATTCATTTGCAAAACTAAGCGATAATACTTACGATTTTAGTATTTCCGTAATTCATGCGCGCGCAATGTAAAGCGTACAAAATACTGGGCGGCCGTCGCGCTGAGCCGACACCGGCCCGCGGTGGTTAACCCGTCAGCTGATGTACGTGTTTCATTACGATTTTTTTGAAATATTGACCTTTTTTACTATGTTTTTCAGAATAATAGTTTGATTTATCCATCCATACGTGAAGCTGTACAGAAATTTGAAAAAATCCTACTAAAATCGTAACAATGGGATCGTGATTTTTTTTAGTGCCATCACGTCAGGAATCACCAATACTATCCCTTGTATTCGTTTCCGAGAGCGTTTCCCTTCCACCCGGTATAGGTTTAATATCATCCAAATTTCGCTTTAACCTTTTTAGAAATAGGAAATAATGTGAATTATAGTATGCAAATAAGTAGCAATACTAAGTATTGGTTATTAATTCATATTGAGTTTAAAGAGAGTCCACGATATATGTGGCTTTAATAAACTGACAACCTTCAATGTAAGTTATAGAACAGGAATATTTAATTTCATTTCCGATATAAATTCATTACAAGCGAAATATGAATTGAAAACGCGGTGTTATCTTGAATGTCAGGGTTGAGTCTGTTATCAGAAAAAAAATGGACCAAATTCTCCGAATCGTCTCACATCTAGGGCATTTCCATCCATTTGACCGTGAGCCTTTAATGATCAGACATATGCATTCTGCCGATTTGAGTAAAATTTAAGCAATTTTTGGGCCAAAGGAACTCGCTACGAAATATCATGTACTTCAAATTCTTTACAGGCAATCTTTTTTTCAAGGCAAACTATAAATCAGACAATTAGTGACTGGACAGTTCTGCCTTTCCAAATCTCTAGACAGGCATTTAGCACGTCTGTTGTCATCTTGCCTCTTGCTTGACGACGCTCTTGTTTACATCCCACGCAAAATACTATATCACTTCATTAGTAGCTATAAGTTTCTCCGTGATCCGTCGAGCGACCTTGGATGTTTCCGATCGCTCTATATTTGGACACTTCCGATGCAATCTAGAACACCTGTTGCGAATCGCTTTTACAGAGTGTAACAGGACTAACAGGATCGACAGACCGAAAGCAGGTCGATGAAGGACTTAATACGCATCGATTAACTTCCATGAATACAATTATGTGAATTATGAATATCGATTTAAGACTAAGCTTCACAACTACACTAGACGAACGAGATTATTTTTCTCAAATGGGACCAATAGTGGTCAAAAGGTTCTTCAAACTAAAACAGAATAGTGCTTGCACTCGGTTGCAGCGCAATGACATACCCAGATAGTCTCAGATGCAACAGGGCCTACCTAATAATGTATTGTATACAAAGATAAGCACTAGATATATCTTAACAAAAACCATAAACAAAATGATGCAGATTGCAAAAGCACCCAAAATCCCACATGTCTACAAACTCCAGCAATGTCGGGACTTTTTTACCGACTGAATTAGTATTGAAGACAAAGCCACGTGGCCACTTGAGGTTACCTCACACTCATTACCGGCCACGTTTTTGGATGTTTGCCACTGTGACGGGTCGCTGAACTGGTAGTACTACCGGTAATTACGCACTAGCGATAATCTAATAAGTTCTGCCTGTAGATTTGTTTTGTAAGCTTAGTGTGTGTCTTTCTTATATGCGAGTACGTCTGTATTGTCGACTAAGGATGGCAACGATGTCTCTTATATTTAGATACCATCGTCAAGTATTTTTCTATGGCCAAGGATTATGCCACTGTTGTTCCTTCCTGAAGAAAATAATATTAATGTTATTACTTCTTGGAATCGTGGGTGCATTATAATAAGTTCGAGAAATTACTACCGAACTTTAGGTAAAGTATTTGGGTATTCGTGGATGTGGTTATTTGCTAGGTTAGCAGTCTGGCTGATCGTATCAAACTATGTACATGTATTTCACGACTGTTTTCTTAACATCTACACGATATTGGTCAGCTTAGGGGAGATCCACAAATTACGTGAGATGTTTAAGGGGGAGGGGGGGTCGAGTCAAATCTCATCTAATCTTACGTTGGAGAGAGGGGGGGTCTCGGCAAATATCACGCAATTTTTTTTCTTATTGAAACAAAAAAAAACTATACTATTTTGACCCATTATCCAGATTCTAAAGTCGTCCCGGACAGAAAGTCACCGTCGGGAATCGTAAGAAACTGTAGATTTCCGAAGAACCCGAAGATTCCCGACGGCGACTTTCTCAAAATCTCACGTGAGATTGGGGGATGGGGGAGGGGGTTGAATAAAATCTCACAACATCTCACCAGGGGGGGAGGGAGGGACAGAAAATTAAAAAAAACACCTCACGTAATTTGTGGATCTCCCCTTATCAATGTTGTTCACAACTAACCTTTATTGCAACTCCGATCTGGGACATAAAATTTTAACAAAATTAGTTACCAAATTCTTATTGTAACTTTGCATTGAGATGCATTGCTAAAGCCAGAAAAACTGGACGATACAAGAAAAATAAAATAAGTAGAAGCGATGATTGAAATAGTCTGAATCGGTCATAAACCTTTTCGAACACGTTTTTGTGAGTTTTTTTGGCGCGAAACAGTTACGTCTAGACGTCTTTTACCAACTAGACGAACAAAAAGGAAATTGCGATACACAAAAGGTGCCAGAATCTTTAAAAAAATCAAGAGGTAGATTCTTCGTATGTGAGTCCATCTGGCTAGACACCAGTTTTATTTGCTCTAGTGGCTAGCAGGACGCGATATAATCTTCTGATTTGAAGTACGTACGTTGAAACTATCATTAGGAGACTAATGCTCTAAGGAAATTTATTGCAATGCAAGTTATATTGTACTTTTTAATTATTTTTTTTAAAGTACGCTGTTCCCTTTTATATTATTATCGTATAGTTTAAATGCAAGCACTTTCTTGATATTTTTTATTCTATAATAGTAAAAAAAGATTTTGTAAACATGTGATGGTATTCTTTATAAGTCCTTACAATATTAATGGCTATTCCCTAAGGCCTTTGTTGACCATTTTGTGCACCCAAAATGGCTAATAGCGTGATGTTTAATCCGCCCATGGGGACAGGATATAAGCGGCTTTTGAATATTATTGATGAGGTGCGATGCGCGTGCGCTGCATTCTAATGCCGGCCTGCGTTCAATGGAAGGATGGTTATTATGACAAATATAAATTTGCTAAAACATTTTTCTTTGATGTCGGTTTTTACGAAATGTAATACCGTAAACCAAATAAAAATCGGTAAGAGAAAGACTTGGCATTCCTCAATTGTCGCTATGATTAACTCTTACCTATAATAGACGGCAACCGTCTTGAGCACACTACTATGTAATGTTTTTTTTAACTAAATGTAGCTATACTAACGTACAAAAGAACCCCTCACCACGCGGTAGTGTGCACAAGGTGTTTGCGGGCTTTTATACCTCTCCAGCCAGCCAGCCACTTTTACTAGGCCAGCGTGGTGGACTAAGGCCTGAACCCTCTCAGCTGTAGAGGAGGCCCGTGCTCAGCAGTGGGCAGTATTACAGGGCTGATATGGTATATGGTATACCTCCCCAATTTCCCCTCAAAGTGATCAATATTGTGGCTTTAGCGTCAGGACCGTCTAAATGTTCAGTCACAGGCTGTGTTTTCTCGAGTACAAATATCACTTCAGAGCTGTGCTTGAGACAGCCCTCGGTAATGAAACTTTCCGCGTCCTCATTACGGCATGCATATTCCGTCTATGCAAATACTTAGTGCAAACAAACGAGCGCATAACATATTGCATCTGCTGTATTTGCAAGTTAAATGTACGGTTAACTGCACTGTCAAACGTGACCTTTTGCATCTTTACAAATTGTTTGCTAAAGTTAACTATCTAAAGTAACCTCGGTAGGTAACTAACTTGGAAGACAGGGTTCAAGTGATATTAAAATTATTTTTCTTGAAAGCTTGATAAAATTTCTATGTTAACTTAATTTGATAGCGTTGGAAAATTTACGTGTAAGTTATAATTTTCCACAGAACTTTGTCTGTGATATTAGTGTAAAATAAAAGTACCGTCAAGTGTTTGTTTACATGTAAAGTCCGGTCAGGGAAAACTCAATTACATTATTGTTTGCTCTGTACTTGATTCCCCATAGGGACAATCAGAACGTATGTTTCGATAAAAATAATTGAACCTATACTGTTTGATACCGCAAAAAAGTTGATAATCGTTCATTCAAAACATTATACAATTATTATTGTCCGGTCGCGTAATACCGACAACACAGGTGTGGTCGACCATAAATTTATTATCACAGGAGCTACTTGCAAAGGTTTGTCCCTCGGAATGAACCCAGTGACGCATGGCAGCCACTCATCCGTACTACCGTGGCGGGTAGATGCGTGTGCGTAATGTGATACTCAAGCGCAGCCGATTTTCCTTTTTTTAATATTTTTAAAATAAAAACTATACATTTTCTGCCAGCTCTAATAATCAGATTTGTATTGAATTGACTTCTACGCACTTTCGTACAGGCGTTTCGTAGACTCCATTTAACTCATAGTATATCAATGTTATGAAGACTCAAGGACCCTCAGTTTCCATTCCCTCTCCCGTTAATACTCCGACCATTATTATATTCACATAACGGTATAGTCCCTACCCCCCATCAACGTTCGAAAAGACTCCTAGCAAGTGAAATTAATTTATACCACAGTGGTACATTGAGTGAAAAATGTTGAATGATTCCTCACGTTTGTCCCTTATGCGTAACCACCGTGACGTCTCTCGCATTCCTTTGACTTGAAGGGCGTTCCCTTGACCTAATTCCATACAACGTAGACTTAGCATTTGACCTCCACTGAAGGCCCGACTCCAAGAGTGGTATGACATGAACACAAGTTTTATTATTCATTTTAAAATTCAAATGCATTATAGAGTATTTGATGCGCGAAACTGGTATCTAGTCTGTTCGACGCTGCTGCGCGCGTGCATTTCTTTTTTTTTAACTAAATGTAGCTTTGCTTATTCTCTCAAAGACAACTACATGTCTATTTAGCGCCGAGATAGCTTAAGCCGTTTCGAACACTAACCCGCACAAATAGATAAAATGTTTTCAAAAAGAGTGTTTAGATTTTGATATCATTGTAGTAATGGTATTAAAACAACTCATAAATTTTGGCAACAATTTCTGCTACCCCGTGTCTCACGCTGCCTCGGACGCCAGGGGCGTCCCTCGGTGTGCGGGGGCTTCTGAGCCCCCGCAACAACAGGAGAAGGACCGCAACAGCGGTATGCGCAGGAGCGGTTGCGGACGACAACTTAGACGTGAGTCGGAGGAAGCCCGCAGCCGTCCCTAATGCGCCGAAGATGGCCATATAAAAAAAAAAAAATTCTGCTGAGTCATGCACTCAAGAGACCTATTTCATCTTATATTAACGGTAAACACAATCAGTGTTGGGCAAATTTTAATCGCAAGAACAATTAAAGATTAACAATTAATCAATTGTAATTGTGAAAACTTACAATTAACAATTAATCAATTGTAATTGTGAAAACTTACAATTAACAATTATTTAATTGTTAACTGTATTAATAGCAATTAACAATTAATTAATTTTCAATTGCTTAGTTAATTTTAATTAAAAATTACAATTAATAAAATACTGCTGCATAATATAAAGCCGGTATATATAAATATACAATATACCCGTGTGGTTGCGGGTAGTAGAATAGTGCCCCCCCATATTTTCATATAGTTAAATAAATATGTTGGCAACACATAAAAGACCGATCACAATAATAATCAATAACTTTAAGCCCTCGCGTGCCGGGAGCGTGGAGCCACGCTCAAAAAAAGTGTTCAAACTCTGCCGGGAGCGTGGATCCACGCTCGGGCCGATTTCTGCAAAATGTATGAAAACTGAACATCTACAGGTGGTTTCTTTTGAGCTTATTTTTTGTTTCCATTGGATGCAAATCTTAATCATATATGAGAATTGAGAAAAGTGGCCGCCATTTTGAACTTCTTTGTTTTGAGGCCGATTGACCTCAAAATCGATACCTGGACATGGACTTAAGTACAAAAGACGGCTCCAATGTTAGAATTGAAAAAAGTGGCCGCCATTTTGAATTTCTTTGTTTTAAGGCCAATCGACCTCAAAATCGATATCTGGGCAGGCCTTTAGGTACAGAAGATGGTTCCAATGTTAGAATTGAAAAAAGTGGCCGCCATTTTGATTTTCTTTGTTTAAAGACCAATCGACCTCAAAATCGATATCTGGGCAATGCTGTATGTATAAAAGACGGATCCAATGTTAGAATTGAAAAAAGTGACGCCATTTTGAATTTCTTTGTTTTAAGACCAATCGACCTCAAAATCGATATCTGGGCAAGGCTGTATGTATAAAAGACGGATCCAATGTTAGAATTGAAAAAAGTGGCCACCATTTTGAATTTCTTTGTTTTAAGACCAATCGACCTCAAAATCGATATCTGGGCCTTTAGGTACAGAAGATGGTTCCAATGTTACTTCATCACCATCATCTATCATTTTTATAAGTATCTAATTTTGATGTGATTGCGTATTTAAATTGTTAAATTAGTAAAATTACAACCTCGATTTATTCTGTTTGGCTAAAGACAAACCCAAATATCTATCTTAAATCCCATTAGTCTTAAAACCAAACGATTTTGAGGTCGATTGGTCTTAAAACAAACAAATTCAAAATGGCGGCCACTTTTTCAATTCTAACATAGGATCCGTCTTTTGTACCTACAGTCCTGCCCAGATATCGATTTTGAGGTCCATTGGCCTTAAAACAAAGAAATTCAAAATGGCGGCCATTTTTTTCTATTCTAACATTGGATCCGTCTTTTGTACCTAAAGGCCTGCCCAGATATCGATTTTGAGGTCGATTGGCCTTAAAACAAAGAAATTCAAAATAGCTGCCACTTTTTCAATTCTAACATTGGGTCCGTCTTTTATACATACAGCTTTGCCCAGATATCGATTTTGAGGTCGATTGGTCTTAAAACAAAGAAATTCAAAATGGCGGCCACTTTTTTCCATTCTTACATTGGATCCGTCTTCTGTACCTAAAGGCTTGCCCAGATATCGATTTTGAGGTCCATTGGCCTTAAAACAAAGAAATTCAAAATGGCGGCCATTTTTTTCTATTCTAACATTGGATCCGTCTTTTGTACCTAAAGGCTTGTCCAGATATTGATTTTGAGGTCGATTGGCCTTAAAACAAAGAAATTCAAAATGGCGGCCACTTTTTTCCATTCTAACATTGGATCCGTCTTCTGTACCTAAAGGTCTGCCCAGATATTGATTTTGAAGTCAATTGGCCTTAAAACGAAGAAATTCAAAATGGCGGCCGTCTATGCCAAATCTCACAATGTTTCTGAATATTTTAGTGACCATTGATCCATAATAAATAAGTAAATAAATAATTTCAAAATTCGTACTAAAAGAATTTTATGGTGTATAAATTGGAACCTCCTTTACACCTAAAATCCGATTTTTTCAAATGTATGGGCGGCACGAAAGCATTTTTTATGCAAACTGAGCCCGGCATTCCAGGGGTTAATCAAACATGATTAGATAGACAATAACGATTTAAAACTTCTTGTAATAATTTAAATTACACTTCAGTACCACTCTCTTCTCGAACATGCTGTCTGACAGTTTGTGACTCTTTGGCAGATTTGTCAGCTGATGATGGCAAAGGTGTGTTGTATTTAATAAAAATACTTTTTATCTCAAAATATCTATTGAGAAGTTGCATATGTTGGCATTCCTCAGCAAAAAAATGTAAAATACCTACGCTGTAGAAATATTTATCAATGCTGTTGCATTGTTATGCATAAAAATAAACACATATTGAAAGGAAATATTCATTTTTTTATCTACTAGCAGTTTTTTTTATTTAGAAAGAAATAATTTAGGAAAAATAAGCTATACTTACAGCCTTTGACCACTTTTTTATTCGTCTAAAGTCCAATACTTATAGTTTAATTCTCCTTAATCTTTACTAATTTGATTTTGATACATAAAGTTAATTGTTAGTTTTAATTGTTTCATTAATCAACTAAAAAAGTTAATTGGAATTATTTTAATTGCGAGTTACAATTAACACACGTTAATCAAATTAATTTAATTGCAAGATGCAATTAAAAGTTCAATTGCGATTAATTTAATTGCAATTACTTTTTTAGTCAATTAACAAGATAATTGACAATTAATTGATTAATGCCCAACACTGAACACAATATACAATTTTCCTAAGTATTAGGATTATAGACACAAAAAATTATGAATTTGTATATCAGGAGGATATACTATTGAATAAATTTGCATGAAATTTGGCACATGGAAACATCAAGTTCTGGAAAAACATAAGCTATGTTTTACCCTAGCAAAGCACACAATAGGACCTTTATTCTGAAAAATCCTCAATGTGGACCAGTTGCAAGGAAAATCTACTCACCAATAAATTTAATACTATTCCTCATATTAATAGTTACACAATGTAATCAATTTTATTGGGTTATCTCATCACATGCACAAACATTTGATCCAATACTCCGATAAGCGGGTCACCCAGGTGTGGCGGTGATAGTGCTTATCAAAAATTCACTTTGGTCAAGTGTTTATGAAGGTGATTGTTTTATCTTTTGAAACATTTGTTAGAAGCGCCACCTGCCATATTTTTGTATGGATTGATACTTACTGGATACTTGTT
The DNA here is from genome assembly GCA_949316025.1 of Lapara coniferarum. NCBI lineage: Eukaryota > Metazoa > Arthropoda > Insecta > Lepidoptera > Sphingidae > Lapara > Lapara coniferarum. Next base: position 1,157,618 of record OX438921.1, read on the forward strand.
TTTTTAAAAGTCAACTTAAATTAAACCATTTTCTTCAGATCTATCAGTTACACATAATTAAATTTTGTGTCATTTTATGTATATTTCCTCAATATTAGATTATAATATGTTAGTTAATTGCCTCAGTGGCGTAGTTGTATTACAGTACAACTGCTGAGGAGACGAAAGCTGAGGTCTCCGGTTCGATCTCCGGGTCGGGCAAAGTGATATTGAGTTTTTCTATTCAGTATAAGGCCAGAGTCTGGAATTTGTGCCCGATATGGCGATAGGCTCACCCCCTATCACATCATGGGACAGAATAATGGCGAAAAGAGGGTGCACTAGTTGCGCCTCTGCCTACCCCTTCTGGGATAACAGGCGTGAGTATATGTGTGTGTGTATGTTAGTAAAAAAAATTGTTTCCTTTAAATTGAAACTAAGGGAACAACCACAGCTACAACTTAATAATATTTTTTGAAGCAGTGATATTATTAATTATACAAAAGATCCTTAAAATAAGAATTAAAATTAAATATTTTGATGATTATAATCAATATCTACTAATGTGGCTACAGTATACATTTATTTTAAAAATTTCATAAAATGTCAATAAAAAGAGTTAAAATAATCCACAAGGAAATAGTTATCTGGCATGTCATTGACCTTTAGTAAGGTGCTTTACAGAATATAAATAATGATACTACACACTGTGCATTGTTGTTGCATGGTATTTTAATTAGAACTTGCATATAAGCTTTGTACATGTAACTACCTTATTGTACATCAGGAATAATTTGACATTAAGGTTACTAATTTCACCAATTCCTATTTAATTGGAGTTAGTTACTTGGGCATTAAAGTATTGCGTCCCATGAAAGTGTGCCGTATTAAGGAAGTTATTAATTATTAATAAGTAGGGCATTTTACAAGCAAAGCAAAATGTTTAACATTGTTATAAATGTAATTCTATCTCTCAAAAATGTCCTTGAACTAGTTTTTACACAAAACATCTCATACACTTGTCCTTTAAAAGTGTTGAGGCAACATTAACAAGGAAATATTTAGCTATGAATAAAATTTGTCATGTCATATGGGTGTCCAAGACAAGAAATAGGGAAATACCTATTAATCAACTATGAAAAATAACAGAAAGGATGTTATTTAACAAAATGTCAAACATTTGGAACTAGTCACAAGTATTGTTCAATCATAATCTTCATAGACTCGTCAAGCCCCTCTACAGATGGCGGCGTACAAGTATACAAGGTTTCCTCATATATAAGCAGGGTTTGACAGGTTAATTGAAATTTACAACTGATTTAAAAGATGAATGATAAAAGATAACAACATTGTTCACAAATACACAGAGATGATTTGAATATATTATACTAGCTTTTGCCCATGGCTCCACGTGGGTGAGTGAGTTTTTCCAGGATAAAAAGTAACCTATGTGTTAATCCAAGACATGATCTACCCGTGTGCCATATTTAATTGAAATCTGTTCAGTAGTTTTTGCGTGAAAGAGTAACAAACATCCATACATTCTTACAATCTTTCGTGTTTATTAGTAGGATTATCTAAGTATATACCAAGAGACTTTAGTGTACTGTTGAACTCAGTTTAATTGCGTTACTTCTGTAGTAACATTTAAATTACTACATTAAGTTATTTATTGTTATGAAGAGCACTAAGAAATGTTCATAAAGCAAGTTGTTAAGCAGATTCGATTGTTACGGTTAATAAATATGTTTATAATAATATTTCGTGTTATTGTTGTATTATATAGGAATACTACAAAATTACAATAAAATTGACAACTAGACTAGATTTGAGGAGATGCCATTCAAAAATAAAATTCCATCATAGAAAAATATTTTTAACACATAAAACTAGTATGATAATGTGCTCGGACTAGTTCCTAGCCGGCAATAGACGAAAATATCACTCTAAGGTCACAGCAAAACGCAAAAAAATGCATACATTCACACACTTCCTTGATAATTATGAACACAATTTGTTTACGAAAAAGACACTCGGTTACAGCGAAAAACACCACCCGAACATGCTGAAATATGACCGGCACGACCGCAAAACGCTTTGCTAGCTTTTTATAACGAATCTACCGACACTTCTGCCCGAAGTTACTTATTTACGTACTTGTAAACCTTGAAACAAATTCATAACCTATACACTGAAGTACACATTTGCCGCACATATACAATTAAACGTGTTTTTTTAGAGATATTTTCATCACTTATCATAAAGACTTAAATCAAATTCAAATTGGATCACTAGAGAAAAACAATAATTGAAATAATGGCGGGCGGCACAATGGCGCGACAGTTTAACTCAATAAATTCACAAAGAAAACAATATGTTACTCACGGTTTTTGATTGTAAACAATCCACACACTCGAACTGATAACACAAAATGTAATTATCACCAAAATTAGTACGTAACGATCAAATAAAATGTTAAATTGGCGAGAAAGCGTCGTCGCAACGCATCGTTTTTCCGGAACAATGTGTGTTGCCATAAAAATAATCGTTAATTACCAATTTTGGTTTAAAAAGGTAGAAGGTAAAACCAAGTTACATTATCACTAGATTTAAACAATACGATAATTGGTATTAGTTATAATTATATATCTTAAAATAAAGTGAATGTAATAAAAATACTTTATACATAGATGAACAAATAAAGTAGCTCTGAAATCATCTAGTTTTCGTAAAACGGAATAGAAACAATTATTATAATCAGTGTTGCCGATTCGTGGGGAATTCCCCAAATTATTTTTATTATTCGTTATCAGGCAGGCAGTATGTTCACTGATACGCCTGAATCCTGCAACTCTCAACCACGCTTTCATTGAAATATTTGTCGAGTCCGTTTGTAAATTGTGGGGAATCCCAAGTCGATTGGGGATTGGTTCTATGCAGAGAAAACGTGGAGAATTTATTAGTTCAGGCCCTCTTGGTCCATTGCGGCCATGACAGCGTCTGTCATAAAAGCGAAAATCATCGTTCCTACCTACCTTCCTACGCATTAAAGTTTTAGTAAAAAAAAAATGTGAGCCGTCACGGGACGCCTGGCAGATGTGAAACATCGACATTATTTCGTCAAAGTAATATGCAGAAAAGAACAGGTTGTTGTAGGAACTAAATGTCCTAATGATAAAATAAAATATTATTTTTACGGCACGTTTAACTGATCTTGGTGATGTCCAGTTTCAATAATAATTTTTTTGTGACCCCTGTGATGATTGTTGGGTCCTGAAATATTTATAAAAAATATGTTATTAAAATATTCGGAAAATTTAAATTGGCTTCAATATATTAGTAAACTCAAGAATCTTAGCTAGTTATTTCAATATATTAGTAAAGATCGTAATTCATAAATATTAATAATGAATGTTTCACTATAAATTCCACTATGATTAGAAAAATTAATTAATTTTGCGCATGGCGACGCGTCGCCACACTACTGCATATAGACTGTATATAATATATACCATCATATAGCGTGGCGACGCGACGCCACGGCATGCGTCGCCACGCCAGAAATCGGTTTTACGTGCGGCTATAAACAACAAACGTCAGCTGTCAAATTCCCGGTACCAGATAGGTTAAACTTATACCGAAACCATCGAAAATATACTTTTCGGATATTTTCTTGCTAGAATCCTACTAATATTATAAAGGTGAAAGTTTGTAAGTATACAGTATGGATGTCTGGATGTATGGATGTTTGTTACACTGTCACGCAAAAACGACTGAATGGATTTCGATGAAATTTGATACACGAGTAGATCGTGTCCTGGATTAACACATAGGCTATATTTTATCCCGGGAAAATAAAAATCGGGATATTTATCATGGAAAATTTTTAACGTGGGTGCAGCCGCGGGCAAAATGTAGTGAAATATAATGTTGACTATTACGCATGTTAGCGACAACTTTTTCATTGCAGGAGTCCTATCCCTAGTTCGTGTATAGTAAGTGTGTATGTCACGGGCGTTTTCAAATGGGGGAGTCCGCTGGGGCGTTCATCCATATGTTTCGTATCCACCCCCCCCCCCCCTGTCATCTCCTTCAGTAATATTTTTGCGTTGGGTTTTTTTTCGTTCTATGTCATCTTATTATAAGTGTGAAAGCTTGAGAAAATGTTTGTGTTGAGGTGCATGTGAGTCCCGTTTGGCACTCACAGACGTGCTGGGCGATTGTAATGTTGTCTGTACTGTGGGTGTGTACGACGTACTTGCAACAGCGACAAGTACGAAGTGTGTAAGGGTGAAGTGTAGGGGATGGCAAAATAAGAAACAATATACTTGTTAACGTTGCCGATACTTGTTAACGTTGTCGTTTGCCAACCATCTATCCCTACGTCCCTAAGCACCCTCGGGTACCGAATCGAAGCCACCGTACGTCATGGGCCTTCGATACTGCGAGTCTTCCGTCTCGCTCTTCAAGTCTTCCTTTTCACTCTTGCAGTCTTCCGTCTCGCTCTTGCAGTTTTCCGTCTCGCTCTTGCAGTTTTGATTCCGTTTTTCTTTCTTCGGTAGAACCCCGACGATACGGCATAGTGCGCGAGCTTAAGTACTCGCCGGCTATACCGTGCAGAGACCCATGCCCTATTGACCCAATTTCTAATCTGATTTTTACTATGGCACACGACAATTTCGGCGATTTATTAAGAAACCATAAAACACACATACACAAGTTATATACCAAATTGTAGCTCTTAACTAGCTCTATAAAACAAAACAACAAGTAACACTACACATTAATACTATCAAAAGTTATTCACAAAATACTGACTAAAAAACACATTGCACTTATTTACTAAATAATGTCACTTTCACATATAACGTCCGTATCGTTCATATAATGTTCCTATAGTCTCTGAGGGGTAGGCACAACACTTAATCACTTAATATTATCACACTATATTGTTCTGTTGTTCTGAGGGGTCGGCACGCGGCTAATGGGAGCCGGCGCGTCACCAACAGTTTGGATGATTGTTAGAAGTTACATAGATAATATTATCTAAGCTAGCTGCTCACTATTAAATACGGCAATCCCATACGCAATGATTAGATGCTATGAACATCTTGTGTTATCAGGCAAGTAAGAACTCACCGAAAAATGTTTTAGAGGCTTTACTCACACACACACACACACACACACACACACACACACACACACACACACACACACACACACACACACACGCACGCACACACGCCCGATAGGGGGCGAATCTATCGCCATACCGGGCACGAATTTCACACTTTGGGCTGATATTGATTAAAAAACTCAATACCACTTTGCCCGACCCGGGGATCGAACCCGAGACCTCAGTATTGGAGTCGTACCATAATACAACTACGCCACCGAGGCAGTCGCTATACTCTATAGCAATTATTTCGTTACTCCCATTGTACAGCTATATTGTTTTTACTCTTTTGTAATTGGTTTTATTATACTTTAGATAACAAAATGCATAAATTATTTCTGTAACACCAAGCTCAAAGTTCTATGAAGTTTCGCCCGTCTCCTTTATACCTTCCCAAAAAATGATAAACTGTAATGTACGGCAAAAGCCATGATAAAACCAATAAAAAAAAGCATTAATTTAATTTCTTTTATTTTGCGGCGTGAGGCCGCAGATAGGTAGAAAAGAAAGAAGAAAGAAGAAAAGAAAGAAAGAACTCAGGGTTTAGGTTCGTGGTACGAGCTTTATTTTTACACCTCCGCGGGTACGAGCTTTATTTTTACGTGGCGGGCAGCTCCCGCGACGTTGCCGGTGCCCACGTGGTCGGGGTCAGCACCCGCGACGTTGATGGTGAGCGTGCGGAGCAGCTTCCGCTACGCCGGTGAGCGACACGGAGTCAGCACTCCGTGCAAGGAAAGGCGCGTCAACGCCGTACCGTAGGTGAACCCTGAAATCAGACACCCAGCGGTTCGGAATGCAAGCTAGGCTTGCATTCCGTGCCAGCGACTCGTGACAGCTCACGAGCCCAGGTACACAAAACACACTGGTAGCGGTTAGTAGGGATCGATTGGCAACTCACCCAGCGGGAACAACGGTATGCGCGGCAGCACGCAGTTATATAAGGCGTGGTGCCACGGCGAAGAAGATTGTGAAAGAAAGGCCGCATGACAGTGCACGCTTATTTATACGGTCGCCATTCCGACGTACGTCAAACGAATGACAACTAAATAACGACCAATCGGCACCCACGAGGGCTTCGATTGGTGGTTGTAGCCATAGACAGTTTACGAAAGAGTGTAAACGTTCCATGCAACGCTACAATTTCTACACTAGCTTTTGCCCGCGGCTTCGCCCGCGTTAATAAGTTCTTCCGGGCTAAAAGTACATAAAAACCTTCCCATTGCATGCTTCCCATGCGGTTTTTTTTAATAGATAGAGTGATTACTCTATCTATTAAAAAAACCGCATCAAAATCCGTTGCGTAGTTTTAAAGATCTAAGCATACATAGGGACATAGGGACAGACAGCGGGAAGCTACTTGTTTTATACTATGTAGTGATGCGGGGAATTTGTGGGGAATTGGGATATTTTTCTACCCACATTTGGGGAATTTAGCCTTGATCTTTGGGGATTTGAGGAAATAGGTATTGGCAACTCTGGCCATAATATCAAGGTCAACCACTACCACCACAGAGTACTTTATAATATACTACCACAGTCCACAATTTCCGTAGTATTATAATGCTCTTTGGTCCACAATAAAAAGTATTAAAGAAAAGTCAATCTAACCAAAAAAATGTCGAAATAGCCATGTGGATGCTATAAATATATAAGTTATAAGAAATTTGCAACGGGTACATTGAATTGTGCCATGGATTACGTTGTAGGTAGTGTAGCGGCGCTAATATCTGGAAACGTTACACCTAATCGTCCTCGTTTGATGAGACGAGCGCTAACTCCCACTAAACACCAGCAATCTCCGAACGTCACGCCGAAGAGTGAAGCGGTCGATGACCGGTCCATATTCCTCTCGCCGACGCTACAAAAAAAGAAGGCTATAGTGAAAAAATCACCGAAAAGAATATTCCAAAATCCGGAATTGGATGTAACCAACGAAGATAATAATTCAAGTCTTGTGAGTCCTAAAGCTGAAAAAGTTAAAAAACACTTAAAAAACGAATTAGAAGCTGACGATATGGCAAAAAAGAGCCCGGTAAGTAATAAATCACCTAAAAATAAAAAAGATCGTATATCAGAGTCTGAAGTTGCTGAGATAAAATCAAAAAATGACTTAGCTCTAAATTTTCAAGTTGAAAACGAAAGTACGCCAAAAAAGAAGAAGAAGAAGAGGGAATCAGAGTCTTCAGCAGCAATAAATGAGATGAATGAAGCTCTGAACAATAAAACTAGTGAAGACTATGCAGATCCTGTTTATATTACCACAAGTCCTAAGAAAATGAAGCAAAGGCGTAAGTCCACTTTTGAAGACCCTCAAAGTATGGAAACCGATAATCCAAACAATACAGAACCTACGGAATCTATTGAGTCAGATGTTAAAACTAAATCACCTAAGAAGAATAAGAAAAATAAAAAAGCAGCAGCAGACACACAAGAAACTATTGACAACAGTAAAAATAAAGAGGAACAGGTAACTCCAAGTAAAAAGAAGAATAAAAAACGCAAAAAGAAATCAAAAGCACAAAACCAACCTGAAATAACCAATGATCAGGAAACAGATAAAGAAAATGAAAGTTGTATAAATTTTGAGGGGAAAAAGAAAAAGCGCAAGAAGAAGAAGCCAAAGTTACAAAACACAGTACCAATGGATACAGAAGAAACTCAGGAAAGTAAGGAACAAATTGTCAAGAATAAAAAATTAAAGAAACCTGTTGTTAATCCAAATGCAATAACAAACAAAGACTCTGATTCTGAACATGAATCAGATGATGAGATTGAATCAGAGAATGAGGAAATCAATAAGAAAGTTCTGGATACTGGACCAGCTGAGTCATCGTCTGATGAGGAAGAAGAAGCAAAGGTGAAGCCAAAAGAGCCAGAGCAAAAACAAGAAAAATCGCATGAAAATGATGCTGAGGTACTAAGAAGGACTCTGTTTGTGGGAAATGTACCATTCAGTAATAAATGCAAGAAGGAAATTAAGAAGATATTTAATAAACATGGACAGATAGAAACCATACGGTAAGACAAAATTAATGTTTTTCTTAAATTACACATACATAATCATGCCTTTTTAATCAAGTTTAAAAAATTAGGTTCTGTATTCTACTCATTTATATTAAAGTATGTAAGTTTGTATGGCTGTGAGTGTCTCAAAAACTACTGATCCGAATTGGATGGGGTTTTTGTTATTCAAATGTATATTTTTCAGGGAAGGTTTTAGTACATAATTTATTAGGATCTGATGAAGATCTTTGGTGATAGACAATGGAAGTCTTCAATAACTAACAGCAGATGAACCATAAATACTGCAAAGCACATATCTATGATGTATTGTTTACACTATTTCATAATTAACTAACAAAAAAGCAACAAATAAAAAGTTTAAAAGAAAATCTACTTTAAAACCACTACAAACCAAAATTGAATGAATGGAAGGAATATTTTGAAAGTGTATTTGAATGTAGAGCAGACACAGGAAGTCGTGATGGCATAAATGAAGATATGAATGAAGAGATAGGTTACGAAGGTGATATTTGCAGATATGAGTGGGTGAATGAGATAAGAACGGCAATAAAGTATACGAGAAGAGGAAAGGCCGCAGGTTATGACAGGATTTCGGCTGAAATGCTGAAGGAAGGAGGAGACCTCATTGTGCGCCTTCTGTGCCTTCTCTTTAACAAATGTTGGCGGTCCGGTCGAGTTCCAAACGATTGGTGCAAGGCCGTCATTGTGCCCTTGTTTAAAGGGAAAGGATCACAGCAGGAATGTAGGAACTATCGAGGTATCAGCCTCCTCAGTATAGTAGGCAAATTGTATGCTAGAATATTGATTGAAAGAGTGATGCGTGTAACAGAGACGAAAATTTGGGATGTACAAGCAGGTTTTCGAAAGGGGATGGGATGTATGGATCAAATCTTTTCCCTAAGGTGCATAGCTGAGAAAACCTTAGCGAAACACCAGAAGGTTTTCTGCGCCTTTATTGACCTGGAAAAGGCTTATGATCGTGTGGTGAAGAATGTTTTGTGGGCAACTCTGTCCATGTATGGCGTGGAGAGCAATCTGATTCGGGCGCTCAAATCCTTATATGAGGGTTCGAGTGCCTGCGTCAGAGTAAATGGGGCCTGCACGGCCTGGTTTGACATCGAACGCGGTGTCAGACAGGGTTGTGTAGCATCACCATGGCTCTTCAATCTCTTCATGGACAGTTGTTTGACCAATTTGAGAGAGTCTGATTGTGGATTAAGAATGGGAGGATTAGTGATTAAGTGTCTTTTGTATGCCGACGATCAAGTACTCCTTGCATCGTCGGTGTGCGAATTACAACATATGGTCACTATTGTGAATGAGGCATTTGAGAGACAAGGTATGAAAGTGAACGTAAAAAAGACGAAAGTAATGGTTCTGGAGAGGGATGAATCGTGAACCGAGTGTAACATAATGATAGGAGATGAAAGAGTGGAACAAGTGAATGAATTTGTTTATTTAGGATGTATGTTCACTCGAGACGGAAAGTGTGACGGAGATATTGAAAGAAGAGTAAAAATGGGAAATAGTGTTAATGGCGCCTTGTACTCGATTATGGCTAACAAGAATATTTCTAATAGCGCTCGGTTAGCCATTCACCAAGGAGTCCTGGCGCCATCACTAATGTATGGGAGTGAGTCGTGGGTGTGGCAGAACAAGCATGAAAGTAAGATAAATGCAGTGGAGATGAGAGCTTTGAGAAGTATGTGTGGGCTGAAAGTAAGTGATAGAGTGAGGAATAGTGTGATAAAAGAAAAATGTGGATTGAAAGAAGATGTAGTGACTAAGATTGAGAAAGGAATGCTTCGGTGGTTTGGCCACATTGAAAGGATGGATGAAAGGAGAGTAACGAAAGAAATTTATATCGCGAAGGTGAGTGGTAGTGTCGGACGGGGACGTCCTAGACGTACCTTTATGGACCAAATTGACGACCTCTTAAGGAAGGGTCAAATAAGGAGTTCTCGTAACCGACGAGCATGTATGAAGAGACTGATGACTGTGGAAGAAGCGAAAGAGGTATGCTTGGATCGTAGCACTTGGCGCTCCATAGTCTCTGCCTACCCCAATGGGAGAAAGGCGTGAGTTTATGTATGTATGTATGTACAAACCAAAAAATAATTTAAATTTATATTCGCTTAGTAGGTATATACATATATTTGGAGTTATAATTTATATTGCCATGTAAGGTAAGGAAATACATGAAAACACAGTTCAATTTAAATTAGGCACTGATTCCAATATACATATAATTATACTTAGTGAATATAACATTAAATTAATTTATGATTTGTAGTGGTTTCCAAGTCTGTTTTATTTTTTGTTACACCAAAAAGATTGGTGCCTCTGGTACAGCTAGAGCGCCCACTTCAAATATTATAGAATGAAACCAATTTAGTCAACATTTATATTTTTGATATATTATAATTTTGGTATAAAGACACAAAATTATTATTTTGTGGTCTTAACATACTTCCCAATATTTTCAGAATCCGGACGGTACCAGTGAAAGACGCGCGCACAACGCCCAAATTAGCTGTGATAAAGAAAGAGCTGCACCCAGAGAGATCCACCGTAAATGTGTACATTAAGTATGCTGATGCCGACTCTGTGGATAAGGTCAGTGATATAATACAAATGAAATCTCTTCAGTCCTGTTTATATTTCACACCAATCAAACCAAAGACTGCCTCGGTGGCAGATCATGATATGCCTGCACTACGGTTTTCTAAATGACGATAGCTTCGCCTATTATCACATCTTGGGACAGAATACGCAGAGAGAAAAGTGCACTACTTGCGCCTCTAGCTACCGCTTCGGGGATTAAAGTCGTGAGTGTGTGAACCAAAAAACAATAAGGGTCCTTGGTTTATTTTTTGCCAGGGCCGCCCAAATACGTAATGGTGGTCCTCAGTGTATATTTATCACATAAACTCTATGAATGGAATCCACTACTTAATTCTTAGGTTAATTATCTGACACTTCAGGCTGGAACCTGTTATTGATCCTGATAAGAAAAAGTCAAATCTGCAGTTATGCTTTTTGACTTTTGAGCAACTATTTATATGAAGACATTGGCAAAATCAGCACTGCAATGGTGGAGCCATAACCTAAAAGAAGAAGAAGAAGAATAATTATCTGCCATACATTTACAGGCTTTAGCTGAAAACAACACAGTTCTCAATGAGCACCACCTCAGAGTGTCTAGGAGTGACAGCACCGGCGCCGAGCATGACCCCAAGTGCTCAGTGTTTGTGGGAAACCTGCCCTTCGCTCTGGAGGACGAGGCGCTCCGGGCCAAGTTTGAGAAATGTGGCGAGATTGATTCCGTCAGAATCATTAGGGATAAGAAAACGAATGCTGGCAAAGGTACAATATTTATGTGTGATGTTTACTAGGTGGTCTCTCATAGGCGATAGTGGCCGGGTAGGTATCGCTCTAAAGGTTATTTCCGCCATTGATAAGCATTGGACGAGTATTGTTGAATTTTGGATTTAACCCGTCAAGCCCCACTTATATATTATATAGATGTATGGGAAACCCCTATATATATGGACGCCGGCGTCCGTCTCGGGGCTTGACGAGTCAAAGGCCTTTCTAGCGAATATAAATACTGTGTATTGAGATTCGAAATCTATGCCTTAGTTACAAGTGCAGTGACGTACCACACAGTGCTTTGTATTTAAATAGGGCTATGTTGCTATTGTCTATAAAGCTAACCATCATGCTTAGCTCGAAATTAGGTAGAATTATAATAAACCTATGTCAGCTGACTTGCTCCTCTTAGAGCTAGTAGAAATAAGTTACTATTTGCTGGTGTTAGAATATCTTGTACTAGCTTATGCCTTCGGCTCCACCTGCATTAAACAGTTTTTCAGGGATTAGAGTCCCGCTTTAAATTTCCTGGTATAAAAAGTAGTCTATGTGTTAATTCAAGACATAATCTACCCATGTCGCAAATTTCATCGTAATCCGTTTTGTAGTAGTTGCGCGAAAGAGTAAGAAACATATGTTCTTACATACTTTCGGATTTATAATATTAGTACGATCTACCTGGATAGTGACCACCATGCACTAGGTGTTAAAATCAGCCATAGTGGCTCTATGATTCTGGGATCCGTCTGTGTATATCTGGCTCACGCAGGCCAGCATAATTGTGTTGACTGATGACCTATAATCACCGCTACTTAGTTGACATTCGTGTAGATCCCATTAAACTTACCGTTAGGTGCAGTGGAGTCTTCATCCCGAGCTGTATAAAAAAATACTAACCCAGTCCATATACAGGTTTTGGCTACGTAAACTTCCAATCAAAAGATGGTGTGGAACTTGCCCTGGCGCTTACCGAGGAAGATCTTACCATCAAAAACAGGATAATCAGAGTGAAGAGATGCACACAGACCGCACAGAATCGAAAGCACCAGCCCAATCAAAAACGGGAGTTCAAGAAGTTTGGTAGGGAACAGAGAGACATGCCTGGACAGGGGCAGAAGGAAGATGGAGCGTTTAGGAGGATATTGAATAAGAGAAAGAATCAGGTGTGATATCTCAATGATTTTTATGTAAATGGTTTATGTAAATTTACTGGTAGGTCTCTCGTATTCGATTGGCGATCTGGGTAGGTACCACCGCAATGTCTATTTCTACCGCCAAACAGCAGTGTGTATGCACTGTTGTCGACTTTGTAGCCAGCGTAGTTACTGGGCATTATGAGACTTAACTTCTAATGTTTTACGATGACAAGCACAGTGGAGTGCCACACAGTACTTTGTAGTTCAAGATCTGTATGCGCTACTGTTTATGTGCGGTTGTATCGCTTACCATCAAGCCAGTGGCACATTCGTCTCGTCAATCAAATGTAATAAAAACAAAATTAAATGATCAGTTAAATGAGCATGATGCTTACCTAATGATACGCATGCTTGCTTTTAAACAGTATCATTAAAGAAATGTGATTTTCATATGATTGTATAAAGCATATTATGTGTTCATCTACAAACTTTTAAAAATGAGTAATTGGGATTGAAAGGCATATAATTTTATAAATTCAAGTTTAAGCCACAAAAAGTGATTTTATTTGTATAGAATAAATTCTGACAGAATCAAGCAAATAAGTTTAGAAATATTGTTTACCTAATACTAATTAAACACGTAATCCAGTTCATTAGTTAAAAACTGACTAAATACTGTAAAAACTTGGATGTAATGCCTATACCTATCTGTTGTAACTCTTGTAATGTTTCCAGGATGGTGGGGGTGATGGTCCACCAAATAAGAGACAGAACTTGGATCAGCCAAGCAAAGAGAAGAAGCCCAGAAAGGAATTTGTAGGCATGACTGCTGAGAAGAAAAAGGTATGCGTCTGAGAAAATTGGGAAACAAAATATGTTTGCCTCTACTTCGTCGTTAATTGAAAACTGACTTAAGTTGATTTATTACCCTACTTGCGAACTATAATACGCAAAAGCTATTTACGGCCTAAAAAGAACGTGCCCTGTGAGGCCTTTCTACTGACGTATTAATATAAAAAAAATTCTAATATTAAAAATTTATGCACAATTTTGTTCCTTTGATCCCGGAGATATATTTTGTTACTATATTAACTGTACAAATAATCCTTACATATTATAAAATAAAGTCCCCAGCCGCGTCTGTGAACGCGATAAACTCAAAAACTGGTGAACGGATTTGGATGAAATTTTGAAACTGGCAGCAATTTGTTATAGAGATCTTTTGAGGCGCTGGGAAGGGCAAAGGTTACTTATTATAACGGAAAAATATAAACCCGGTCTTTTATCCTGAAAATCGTATCCTGCGAGTACAACCGTGAGCAAACAGGTATGGAGACCCAGGGAAAGGCATATACTACTTTTTCCCGGAAAAATATAAACCGGGACTTTTATCACAGAAAAGCTTTCTTGCGGTTGGAGCCGCGATCAAATTGATATGGAGATAGTTTGCGACTATGGGAATGTACATAGGCTACGTTTTATCCCGGGAAAATATATAGCGGGACTCTTGTCCCGGAAAATGAAGCGCGCTAAACTCTGGTTTATCTGTAGTATCTTTATCTGGTAGTATCTGTACTACGGCCAAAAAAAATTGAAAGCACATTATGTTTTGCTGCCGAGGCGAAGCTGGGACAAGTCGCTAGTAGGTTATAATGCAATGCAATGCAATCAGCCCTGTAGTATATAATGCCCACTGCTGAGCACGGGCCTCCTCCATTACTGAGAGGGTTCAGGCCTTAGTCCACCACGCTGGATTAATGCGGGTTGGCAGACTTCACATACCCTCGAAATTCTTATAGAGAATTCTCAGGTATGTAGGTTTCCTCATGATGTTTTCCTCCACCGTTAAAGCGAACGATAATTGATAAACAAGACACACATAACTTCGAAAAGTCAGAGGTGTGTGCCTTGGGTTTGAATCTCCGGACATTGTCTCGGCAGACCGTTCCATTCCCAACTAGGCTATCGTTATAATATTTGCTCTTAATACGATGGTTTACGTTTTATCCTGGGAATGATTTTTTGCAGACGAAGCCACGAGCAATAGATAGTAAAATATCTAATAATAGTAACATATAGATCTTTCAAATGTCTTTTTGGTGTATTCTTTCAGAAACGCAAATTCAACAAAGGTCAGAAGAAGAATAAGGCCCTCAGTGAGATTCTGACGAAATAATAATTGTGATAGTATGTCGTGTAGTAAGTTAATCGCTTTGACTAATAAATATTATGTTACTCCATTTGTTTGTCTGAAATCATTTTACACCAAACAAATTTTATATATCTCCAGACCTCTTAGTTAAATGTTTGATGCTTAACGCCTAGGTAGGACGGTAGGCTTGAAACACGGGTGTGTGCCTTTGTTTTGAAGGTAGTGTGGAAATAATTGTTGAAAAACGTACAAGTTTTTGACACTAATGTACATTTTACGCGAGCTTGGTACTTCGATATGGACTACCTTCTTTTCGACAGTGATTTCGCCAAACAAAACTTTGTTAAATGCGACCTTATTACCTTTTATGTGAAACTAGTAACGAATATTCACTACCCCCGCATCACAGGAGATAGTCATAACCTTCATGTATTATATGCATATACACTCAAGCCTTTTATCGCAGGTCGGTAGGCAGAGGCGCAACTAGTGCACCCACTTTTCGCCATTATTCCGTCCCATGATGTGATAGGGGGCGAGCCTATCGCCATATCGGACACAAATTCCAGACTCCGAGCTGATACTTAATAAAAAAACTTAATATCACTGCCCGACCCGGGGCTCGAACCCAATACCTCAGTATTGCAGTCGTACCATAATACAACTACGCCACCGAGGCAATCTATTCATGTATGTATGTTCATGTATTTTATGATCCTTATATTTTGTAGTGGCTTCGAATTTTTATCCGGTGGTTATTTATATTATAGATTACCTTTAAGGGCATGTCCAAATACGGACTTAAAATTCTAACCATGTTACTCTATATATATTTGGATAGTACTTACCAAAAACTAGGCTTTTGCAATAACTCGTATAATTTTAAAGTCCTCCCATGTCGAGATTTATGTACTTTTATTTTGCTTAAAAATCATACTTCTAAAAGTTATTTATAAATGGAGTGGTCTAAAAATATTTTTTATGGATTCCAAGGTCCATATTTTTGGCCCTTTAATATCGATAAAGTTTGAGCCTGGTTGAATTTTGAGACCCAGCATCCACACAAAAAGCGGATATCTCCTTTCAGATGCTTTATGATACCCTGGTACTGTTTCTTAATAAAAGTACAATCTGTAGAGGTCTTTTGGTAGATGTGCACAAAATTGATTATTTTTATTCGTGTCCTTGTAATTTTAATCTTACGTTACTAATTCTGAACGTTAAAATTAAATAGATAGAGTGTTAAAGTAGAGGAAAAATAAAAACACATTTTTATTTGGTACTGTATTATCATATAATTGTCATTACAAAAAATATCAATGTTAGCAAAAACAATCACAGTCCGACACTTCTAAATACAACTAAACACTCGACACATTTCCATCGACGTCGATACGCACTATCGACATTAGTGAGAAGACCGAAAATTGACAATTATTGTAACCCTGTTTTGAAATCAGAATTGTTTTACGCTACTATTTACAAAATCGATTGCGGTATCGATATCGTAGAAATCTAATATATCGAGTGCAGCATAATAAGATTTGTATGAATTCGGTACTTTTTCTACATTTTAATACACCGTTTTCATAATAAATCTCCTCCACATCTTAAAACTAAAATATTATACAGTACACACATCACCTAAGTTACTGTACACACGCTACGCTAAAGCTAAGCGACCATAGACAATGTACTTTATTCCTATTTGTTTACCACACAGTTTGTTAGCTTATAGTTTGACAAGATGGCGCACTTTTACATAAAAATTGTGTCAAGTTTCTTTTTAAATATGAAAATGTAACTGAGCAAAATTTTATCGAGCATTATTATTTAATTTAATGGTAATTTTGGTATATAATTAACAAAATCATTGTTTTAACATACTGTGTGCAGATTGTAGGGTTATTTGCTATTAAAGCCAAATTACTTTTACTATTGTTATTATTTAATTGATGAAATAAATAAGCACTGGTCCCATTTTAAGGACATATTTTAGCTTAGGCTCGATAAAATCTGCCCGGTAAGTAGATATAGGAAGGGAATCAAACATTCTTATCATATCCAATTATTCATTACATAGTCCCATTTCTAATACCATGATCGATTAGTATCGAATAATCGAACGAATAATCGATAAATATCGATTTGTTTCTGTGGATGAATTCTGTTTTCCTCACAAACCATAGTTGCGTATGGCACCATCTTATTCTATGGTAACTTGTATCAGGTATCGCAGAAACTCAACATTTTATGTCAAAGTTTATTTAACTCCATTAAATCCATTACCAGTATTGTCTTATATGAACATGCGCTGTGCTCAAATGTACGAAAAATTTAGCACTGCTTTATTGACGCTAGGAATTTTAATTTTTTTTTTAATATGATCTATTAATGACAGCCTCTATAGGGATTTTATTTGCCAGTTCACTTCACTTCACTGGTGCCCTTTTGATCATATTTTTAAAGATGTGTCACTATTCAACACATCGATATATTTGTTATGGTATTATTAATTTAATGTATTTTTTATTATCAAATGTACCATTTGCTATCATTCCTTATCTTTTTTATTTCGCAAAAAACATAAGTGAATTGCAATATATCTATATAAACTATTAATTAATTAAAGAATATGGTTACTGCACCTATACATAATTTAAAATTCTTATCTCCTATGACTGTTCCATACATTAGAGCACAACGTAGGCCTAACCTAAAAGCGTTCGACCAATCATTATTGCTAACATTCCCGTTACCCTAGCGAGCACATATACTCTTATTATAAATACAGTGGCTTACTATGTACATATCGACTAACAGTCATTTAGCTATTACTATTTCACACAAACAACTCATTAACTTGACTTTTAATTTTCTTGTTCATTTTAAATCAAAATGATGTTTATTTCATTCTTTGAGACAAATATATTTAAACTAAAATAGCTTCCTCGTGTCTAAATTGAACGGCTGAATCAAATATTAGAATCATATTTATAAAATTAAACAAGAAGTTAAGTCTTATCCCCGTTAGTGAGTTCTGCATGTGAACTAATTTTGTTCGTAATAGTTTGAGCAAAACATAATTTGATATGCATAAGTCTGATTTAATGGAACTCGACATATTTTATGGGCAACTGTAATTTTAGAAGAAACTTAAATGTATATTTAGTCAATTTTTTTAAGTACAAGTATTTAAATATTTTTGCATCTTAGAAATTGTATTATTTTTTTCTGAAGACGTATAGTCTCTTATGAAACTATTAAAACCAATGTCCATGTAAACGTCATGTTATTATATAGTCAATATTTCTTTTTATTATTCGATATTCCAGTTACCCACATTGAAATTTCATCTACGTCACATTTAAGATAACAATTTTAAAAATACCTTTATGTCATTTTAACATTTTACAGACAAATTCCTTTTCTCATAATTAATAGAAAACATTTTATTTCCATTAAAAAAGTATTAAATCCTGTACTTATCATACTTTCGTTTCGTTGATGAAATGAATTTCATTTAAAAATCACGATAAAGCTTTAAATGGACGATATCTAGCTCTCTCGTCGATTTCGATATTTACCTAATCAATATCATGCCAATAATCGACATCGATATACAGTCCCGTCACTATCGAATTTGACATTTAAGTGTTGCCATGACAAGAGTGCCCGCCTAAATTGAGCGTCCCCAATGGCATCTAATTTCGTTTGAACTTCAATATAGTGATTGTGACGACGAGGAACACCATGATCCAGACGAGCGTGGAGACGAAGCCCATGTACACCTCGGGGTCGGTGATAGGCCAGCCGCGGGTCAGGATGGACCGCAAGGAGTTGGTGGCCAGCGTCAGGGGCAAGCAGAGGGACACGTACCGCAGGATCCACGGCATGCCTTCGATGGGCCAGATCACCCCGCTGAGGAGGAGCGTGGGGTAGAAGGAGCCGAGGGCGAGCTGGATGGCGTTCCGTTCCAGTTCGCATGCGGCTGATATCACGAATCCAAAGCACATACCGCATAGACCTGCAACATACGAAGATGGTTTTCACCTCTGTCAAATCAGAACTAGACTTTACTCTTTTGTTTACTCGGGATTATTTTATACCGTAGGACGGCAAACGAATTTGTAGGTACCTGATGAAGTGATGCCCAACCATAGACATCTAAAATAAAAGAATAATCACAGTTGGTATAAATTCCTTCACCAATCCACTTACCCTGCAACAACGTCAGCATGATGACAAAGACGATATTCCCGTTGTTCTTGACTCCGAACACGGAGATCATGAAGAGCAGCACCAGCGCCGTCTGTCCGCACATCACCACGAACTGGGTGACCACGTGCGAGAACAGGATCTCCCCGGGAGCGACTCCGGCCACCCACGAACGGTCTAGGAGACCCTCCATGCGCTCCACGATCAGCGCGGAGGAGGTTAGAGCCACGGCCAAGAAGAACACAATCCTGGGGAGGAATTGACAAACTTAAATAACATTTTAAATTTCGTCAGATAAAATGTATTATTGAGCTGGTAATATTTTTTTGATTGAAGCCAAATACAGAAGCTAATTTCTAAACAAAGAAAATTATAGTAGCGGAATGCAAGAAGCATACTCGATACGGTTTTGGAAAAAGGGTCTACCAAATCTCTTACTTACTTAGTACTTCGTAATATAACAAAATTAAAAGGGACAATATAATCCATCAAAGCCTAAATGAATTTTAAAAAATCAAGCCCCTTTCATCGCGGGACCTTTCTAATAATCACATTCGGTACTTACGTGAGAATAACACCAGGTGCAACGAAATCAGTGAACGAGGGGTTCTTATTGCCATAAATGGGGTCCATGAAGTCGATCGGGATGTCGCCCAGCTTCGGATTGTAGTGGCACGTCTGTAGGAGATCCTGGAAATCATTCGACATTGATAAGGTTTTACATTTAAAAACGAAATGGCTAAATCCGAATATGGTTAGCGTTACAAGTGAACATAAACATTAAACAGTAGTAAAACTACGTTTAAATTGTAAAACACTGCTTTGAATTGCTCGCCATTGAGATTTCAAATTTTGTAAAGATTTAAAGAGCCTACACTGAAATACAACAGTGATGGTCTACTATTTAAAGACAAATATGCAAAGACTTTAAATACCATCAGGATTAAATTAGTAGTCTCAAGGAACCGTCAAAACGGACAAAGTCTTCATCAGATGACTCGTATGATTACCTTAGCGAAGTCCCTGTATGAGAATTGTATGTCTCTGTTAAGCATGAGTCCGATCTGCTGGTTGGACATGTCGAGCCACACCTGCACCTCCGACGACGTTATGGTCTCGTTGTCCGCTGTGTCCGCTGGAATGGAGAACGTTTGGTTTAGTATAGGTATTGGAAAGTGGGTAGTTCACAGATGTTAGCTGAAGAACTTTGCTGATTAGGAATTTGTCACTTTACTAAACATTGATTGGGAGCATTTAGTTTCGCAAGAAATTGATAACGTCTGGGGCCATAAGTTTTCGTACCAAGAGTGGGATGTTGCAACGTATTGGATTAGTTTTTAAGGCT
Organism: Lapara coniferarum; assembly: GCA_949316025.1. NCBI lineage: Eukaryota > Metazoa > Arthropoda > Insecta > Lepidoptera > Sphingidae > Lapara > Lapara coniferarum. The sequence continues at coordinate 1,178,020 of OX438921.1, forward strand.
GGCCCCGCTTGCCTAAAATCCCAACTGGGAGACCCAGTTCCGAGAAAGTCGCGTTAAGAAAAGCTTAAGACAGCTTATAAACTCTGCCGCTAGACCAAGGAGACGATAATGTTATAAATAAACTTGACTTGACTGCCTCGGTGGCGTAGTTGTATTGGGTATGCGTTACGAGTACGATTTGCGCACTGAGGTTCTGGGTTCGAATCTCGGGTCGAGCCAAAAATATTGTGACTGGGTTTTCCATCTTTAAAATTACTCAGTCGCAGCTCGGAGTCAGGAAGTTAGCGGTGTGGTACCCCCGTGCCTCGGGGCGCACGTAAAGCCGTTGGTCCTGCACCTGATCTCTCTCCGGTCATGTCGGATTGCCGTCTCACCGGACTATGAGAGTGAAGGAATAGTGAGTGCACCTGTGTATTGCACACACACTTGTGCACTATAATGTCTCCTGCATACCTGGCTGATCTCCGTTGAGATTGGCCGCCGTGGCCGAAACTGGCTAGGAGGATTTCAAATAAACTTACCCAAAGCCAATCTCGCGACAAGTGAATCCGTATAATTCTCGTTGAAGTACAACGCTCCCCAGGCCTCACCCTTCCGCACGGCGTCCAGGGCAGAAGTCAGGTCTGCATAGTACTCCTTCACTGTATGATTGTCCAGGTGTTCAAGGTATCGGCAGGAGAGGTTCTTCATGGAGCAGGAACGGTTGAAAGGACAGTACCCGTCTAGGACGTTAACGTCAGAATTTACTATAGCCTGAAAAGATCAGCAAAGGGTTAGATTTTGAAGATGAGTAGAAAAGTATGGTGACAACAAAAATTCTGAAAGCAGCAATAGACCATATACTACATACATACACAATATTCATTATATTATTAACCAACTAGGGTATAGGTAAATTGAAACATACGTAGGAGAGTAAACCAGAAGAAAAGAATGAGAAATATCCACAGCAGCGTTACATTTATCATCCCAACTGAAATGTTTAAAAAAGCCAAGGTTTCTAAACGAGTAGTAACAAACAACTTGTTGTATCAACAGCCTTACCAATTTAAGCCCGCTAGGGTCCCGTCCTATCGCCAGACAGAAGAGGATGACCTGCATCACCGGCAGCACGAAGATGAACAGCATCACGCCGATGTTGCGCCACATCCGCAAGAAGTTCTTCTGGATCAAGGCCTTGATCTTACCGCGGGACGTTATCTATGGAATGGAGGAGATATAAACAATAGTTGGTATTGTTATGAAATAAATTGTGTGTGGTAGAGATAGGTAGAGTTCGAATTTATGGACGATTGTGCTCACTTTACTGCCAATTGCTTGTTAGTCAGAGTATCAAAAATATTTCGTTGCATGTATTTAGAATAAGTGCTGAAAAAGTAACAATCTTAATAAATATAGTGAAAATAAAGTCTGAGAGTCATATGCAGTAGTAATCTGTCTTTCCCTGTAGAGAAATAATTATTGATAAATTTATAAATAAGTACTAGTGAAGGCATTTCATTTCATATAATTTAATTTCATTTACTTAGTATTAGCGGTGGTATTAGCATAGTATGCTATATCTATAATATGAAAAGTTACAGTCATTTTAAATGCAAAATAAAAAGAACACCGGTTTGACAGGCAGAAATATATTTTGATATATCGATTCAAATCTTTAACTATGGTGTATTCTATTCGTTCTGCGGGATAGGTAACCTCGGGCCGAAATTTTATAGTTTCTTTCGATTTTCTTAATATTGCAACGGAAACTGGAAAGTGTGACACTTGACGTTGGCGAAATCACTGATAAACGGTGGAAGCCACAAAACGAAAAGAAGAACAAGATTCAAATCTTTCGTATTACTAATATTTTGCACGAGGAAGGTGTTGTTTCGATTTATGATCATTTTATAACAGTTATGTTTTGGGTACGTAACGATTAAGTTTAGCATTTTAAGTCATTTATTTATGGATCAAAGTTCCACAGTTATTTTTAAAAGACGTTTTCATGTAGTATTTATAGTGGCACATCATATACATATCTGCCTACTTAATTTATGACTTTACTAAATCTTTTAATTTTTTGTTGTGCAAGATGTTAAATGAGATTAGTTGCTTAAATGCATTTAAGAGGGTGGCTAAATGCATTTAAGGATCGTTATGCAAGCGGCCCTTAATCTGTTACCACTATCCTACTAATATTATAAAGGCGAAAGTTTGTAAGAATGTATGGATGTATGGATGTTTGTTCCTCTTTCACGCAAAAACTACTGAACGGATTTCGATGAAATTTGGCACAGGGGTAGATCATGTCCTGGATTAACACATAGGCTACTTTTTATCCCGGGAAAATATAAACCGGAACTTTTATCCCGGAAAAACTTTTTAATGCGGGCGGAGCCGCGGGCAAAACTAGTAGGGTATAGTCATATTGTAACATATTTATTGCTAAGGTTAAATAGAGTTTAGTATGTTCGAGTAACATAACAGTACACTTACTGTTCAAATCATAAACATAACAGAGCATTATGTCTATGGTATTATCTCTAAATGGTACATACATTAAAACATCCGGAGCAGTCATCGCACTCTGGCGTCACAGAGCCTGTCATTTTGCCGGGAATCTGGAATATCAAAGAGATACGTGTTTTAATGGAAACTGTAGTCAAATAAATAACTAAATAAAGCTAGTAGTCACGAACACTAAGACAAAAGTTTTGCTTTGTGGGTACCAACTACCAGGGATTCAGGAATCATGAAGCAACGTCGAACTCGCGACGACCACAACAATCTTTACAATATATGTTAGGTAACATGTCCGTTTAGTAATTAAACAAAAGTAGCACGCTTTCTTTCTATAAAAGCGTAATATTTACTTGGTAAGGCAAATATTGAATCTATAAAATTGCACTCAATCCACCCTAGATTCTATTTCAAACTTTGGCATTTAAAGTAAGACAGCTTATACGTACATCGCCATTAGATCCAGCGGCGTGTTCGACGATGAGCACCTCCTTGCTCTGGTGGAAGTTGAGTCCGACCACCTGCGCGTCCTCGGCCGCGTACGGCGCCTCCTCGCGCTTCGACAGCTTGCTCAGTCCTAACGCGCCGCCGCTTACGTTTAGCTCAACTGCTTGATTCGCTTGGCCTGGAGAGATTAGGAAGTTCATAAAGATACTAATGCTGAGAGATATGTCACTGCATCGCTTGATATAAAGTTTGGATTATTTTTATACGGGCTCGGTAAATTTACTCCATTGCACGTGATGGTAGGTGTAGTATACCAAATATGGTATGGTCTAAATATAGTGCCAATTGATGAGGAATGATCACCTCTCACCAGTCGACTCATTACGCCGGCCTGTTTGAATCGGATATACACAAGCTGATCCCGGAACACAACACACTTATGTAGGGTTGATATTAGAATAAATTTACTATAGGTGTCGTGCTGAATTAGATAGGCAAGAGGGGAAGGGGAGGGGGTGGTCGGCACACGTGTTCCCTCCTTCCTATAATCCTGGATCCTTCCGCCGTAGCGTAAAGAAGCAGCTCAGGCCGGCATGATTGTGTCGAATGGCATGAGATAACCATCTGCTGCCATTCGATACTCTATCTGGACGGCATCGCGCTTACCATCAGGTAAGGTGCAATCACTTTGCCGTGCCCGAATAAAAAAATATCACCATACGAAACGCAACAGCAAGCTGTCATTTCTGTGGGACACTAATATTGACCTGGTGGAATGTAAGTTTTTTGTCCTACATATTTTGCTAGAAAGGTTAAATCCTCCCATCTTTGGCGTTCACACCAACAACCTTCTCAACATAATATTTTGCACGTTTCATACCCTCCAAAATTTATGAACTCATAGGTGAGTTCCTCACAACTACAATAACGTAGAAAATTTTGAATAAACTTAAACTTCATTTTGTAGCTCAGATTTTATCTCTGCACCCACGTTACCTACGTCTTTATAAATACATTTTACATTTAGTGTGATGGGAAGCACGAGATTATTCAATTCATTTTCACAGTCTATACTTATGATGTTCTCGTTCATTCTATTTATGATGTAATAAAATTCATACATATTATAATTATTGTACGCTATTTTTTTTTGCCAAGCAACGGTGTGCACGTTGTATCGCATATTAAAGGATATAGGTTGTGTAATTACTAAGAATGCCGTGTCTTAGTGGCGAGTGTAATGCTGTGGCATGCAGGGCTTTGTACAGAAAATAGTTCGGAATAACTGGATGCAACTTGCAACTCTTTCCTTACTTCAAGATACACAATTGTATATCGCACTATCAATCTATGATAAGGTATTCTATCTCGGTGTAGATGCCGCTCTATACAAGTATTATGTACAGTAGAGTGACTTTACCACGCTCGTAAAAAAATAAAGTCTACAATTACGTTCGTCCCCTTAAAAGAAATAATAAAACCGACGTCTTAATCCCCGATTTATCAAATTGGCATTGACCTCGACCCCATTAAACCAATTTAAATGGCACCTTCGACCCATCATTGTTGGCCAAACAATTGGAAACAATTTGGTCCAAAATTACTCATCAGACCCATGCTATTGTGCATTGTGAGGTGAGTCAAGGAAAGATTGCGACATTTAATAATGTGTTATTTACAAATATTTGTAGGCAGCGGCGAGTGCAGTCATGCAACAGTGACCACTTACCATCAGGCCGGGTGGCTGCTGGACTGCTTTCGTGGGCTAGAATAAAAAAAATGATTTAGCCCGCGACACCGTATGTGAAGTCCCGGCCAGAGCGACCATAAATGGTGAATAGTAGATGATTGCTAGGTAGTAGGTTTTATTTGTGAGGGTCTGTTTTTATTGGTTTCTGCTGTCAATAGTAGACGAGCGCCGTGTCCCGCTTTGAAAAACATTTTAGCCAGTGTAGTTACCGATTAATTATGAGAGTTCACTTTTAATTGCAAGACGACGATGAGGGCCTTGTACCACTTTGTAGTTCAAAGTGGTTTAGTGGTGGTGGTAAGCTGGTTTTGTCATTAAGTTATTTGAAAAAGATAAAAATAAATACAGTAGGGTAGTTTCCTATGTTTGATTTTAAAAATTATTTTATATGTAACAGACAATAATACGAAAAAGAAATTCCTCTGCGAAATCAGCATCAAAATGATTGGAGAATAAAGCAGTTATTCATATTTTAGTTATTTATTTTAATAAATAAATAAATAAATAAATAAATTATTGTTGTGAACAAAAGTGGGAAGGTGGAGGGGATATCACGCTATCTCTTTCGCACGCCCGCAGTGTTATGGCCGGTGACACTCAGTGACGTCATAGTCTGATATTACTGTTAATTATGACAACTACCCCTTGACCAAATTTTAAAGCTTTATAACTTACTAAATATTGGGCCAATTTTTGAACATTCTCTTTACATTGTATTTTGGACGGCATACATTTTTAATAAATGCATTTAAACAAAGTAGCCAACTACCCTATTCACATTAAAACTAATTCAAACCAAACAATAAGTCAAACCTTGGTAAACACTCACCTCTTTATCGCATGTGCTCTTATTATAATGGAATTTGTAGTAATTTTGATATATTTTTTGGTTCGAAGCAAGAACCTTATATTTATATATCTAAATAAACTTCTTGGTTCGAAGGCTTCAGCTAAGACCAGAATGTTTAAAACCATTGAGTAGTCTTAGTTACAATAACTGATAAGTTATAATTAACTGATAATATTGGGAGATATCCCAGGAGATAGATGTAGTTAAATAAAAATGTCATCCTAATTTAAGCATGCTGTGTTTACATATATAAGGCTGCATACACTCATATATCTTGTGCTTACCTTTAAAAAAAAATATATGTTGTAACTAGGTTTGTGGACCAATAATAATATAATTAAAAAATATTTAAAACACCAAAGAACCATTTTTTTTTCTGACAACAATTCCATTTAAAATATCGAAAGCGATTACCTATGCTTTATTGAAGAACCAAAACAAAGTAAAAGACGACATTACGCTAGAAGGCGCTTTTACTTATTTTTTACATTAACTTGATTGTTGCCTCCATTAGGTACTATTTCCAAGACAATAATGTAAACGAGACGTGTTGGCATGCGTATTGTTGTTGTTTATTTGTATTCATAAAATTTAAATAATATGCCCGAGGAAGCAGGGTTTTCCAACTTGCGAAGGCATTGTTCTATTTCTAAGATGAATGGCGATTCATCGATGGATAATGTAATGTGTCAGCCCTAAATGCTCTTTCTTGGAATTAAAATATGACTGAATTTTTCACAATAAATATGTCCTCTATATGTTAATCATGAACTTGATTCACCTATGCGACAAATTTTCATTTCAATACATTTGGTTTATGAGTTTACTTTTACAAGCTTTGACATTTATAAAATTTCTTTTATTTTTAAATGATAATTTCTAAAACTTGCTGTAATTTTGAATTCGAGGCAATTTTTTTTATTGCATCGAATGACGAGAAGAGCATGCCGTTCGCCTGATGGTAAGCGATACGTCCACCCATTAGCAGTACAAACACCATCCAGGACCTTGAGCTATAAAGTACTGTGTTGCATTCCACTCCGCTCGTCATCCTGAGACATAAGATGTTAAGTCTCATTATGTCCTGTAGTTACACTGGCTACAATGCCCTTCAAACCGAAACACAACAGTGCACGCACACTGCTGCTTGGCGGTAGAAATAGACATTGCGGTGGTACCCACCCAAACGGACTCTTACATATGAGAGTCCTGCCACCAGTATTTTCTCTTAAACAATACTTTTTTGCCTTAGAATGGACTATACCTACCACATGCGCGATTGCGAACAGTCTAGTGTTTCTTGAAGAGCAGTTTTCTCTTCACTCAATGTTTTTGTTGGTGCTCTTACCTTGTTTCCTAGAGAGCTTGAGGAACACATCCTCGAGAGAGATGCAGCTGTACATGGTGAGCAGGGCCTGCGGTGACTCCTCGGCCAGGAGGCGCCCGCTCCTCATCAGACCAATCTGTAGAACAAAGGTTTTAATTCATACAATGCTTACAACGACTATTATAACAGGTCTACTATGTTCTTTTACCATTTTAATCTATAGATACTAATATTATAAAGCTGAAGAATTTATTTATTTGTTTGTTTGGTTGAACGCGCTGATCTTAGGCAATACTGAACCAATTTTGAAAATTCTCTTATCTCGTAAAACCGAAAACCTTTTATCTCGGGTAAAATATTTTTACCCCGATAAATCTTTTTCACCCGGCGGAGCCGCGAGCAATACTAGTCTTGTTATCTTCCGCATGTAATCTATCTTACATAAAAAAAACACGTCTATTAGATCTTAATATGGGCTTGACTGTACTTTCCTGCATCACCAAAATATCTCGATATACCAGCCTGCTTCCCCCAAAAACGTAAACATAAAAATATATGCTTAAGTATAAAACATAGATACGTTATTTTATTGTTGTTTTTAGACGGCAATGATTATTCACTATCAGGTGATCACTGGCTCGTTTGTCTCCTCTAATGTACTACAAAAAAGAACTAGTTCCCGAAATTCCCAAGCAATAGACAGAGATATGAATATTAATTCTATCAATACATACTTGAGTTACCAATTGTATTAACATAATAGCAACTTGAGGAAGGTAATTTATAAATACATCGCAATTGTGTTTTTACCTTTAGAATTAACGTCGACGGACTTTGAACCTTTAATTAAACTTCATGTCTCGGAATTTTTACGCAAGTTACTTTTTGCGAGACGTTGTAAGCTTTGGTTTTTATACATTTGAATGAAGTTGCTTCTTTGAATCAATGCAAGCATCATGCTCGCCTGTAAGCATATAGCATAGGTAGCATTGTCATAACCATCGTACATAGGAGGTCCAATGTTGAACATAGATTTCCTTCAAAGATATTCAGAAGAACATGTTAGAAGTGTCCTACATTCAGCAACTTCCTACAAATGTGCTCAAGTTTTTGCCAGCTATTAGACATATTGTCAGTTACACTAGTGTTTTTCTAAGTTTATAACGTCTGCGCAACGCCTAAATGTTTCGAAGACAACTCATCGTCTGTTGTGTTTATTTGTAAACCTAAAATAAATTAGCGTCTTATTTTTACTCCAACATTGCATTAAGTAGTTACACACGAATTATTTTAATTATTCCCTTGTCTAGACTTGAGGACAATATTCAAATGTGTTTAAATTAGGGTTGTTTTAGCAATAAATATATATTTTATGGTAAAACAACGCTAACATGTTGTTGGATACGTTGAACAACATAAATCGTCGTTTAGTGAACACATAGCCTAATAAAGAATTGGGTGATTTGCAGTAGTTCGTTATATTTCAATATTGATAGTATTGTAATAAACTACTCTACTTAGTGATACGGTAGGTCAGTAAATACTTAGTAGACTAATGGAGGACCAGTTTTGTATCCTACTATCTACTAATTCTACGTAACGTAAAAAACAACGTAATCCTCTTAGCTAATTTCGGTCACGGCGGCTAATCTCAACGGAGAGCAGCCAGGTACGAAGGAGATATTATAGTGAATAAGTGTGTGCGCAATACACAGGTGCACTCGCTATTCCTTCACTCTCATAGGCTACGTTCCACTAAGTACTCACGACGATCACGCTCACGACCACGAGTTTTCCCGTTCCACTTAGTCCTGAGCGTTGTTATTGTAAACCCAAGTGGAATGGATTGTGGAGCGTTTTGGGCGTTGAGGAAATAATACAAATGGCGAGCTAGAAATAATAAAGCAAAAGCAATAGATTAGGCTACCATTATTAAGTTTTAATGAGATGATGCGTGCATGCAATAATATTGTCGAAAGTAAAAATTATAATCGTGAAAATAGAAAACTTCGACCTTTTAGTTTTGACAACTTTGCTATTTTTCTCAGCGCTCACTTCAACCCACCTCCAGAGATGGGTCGTTGTGGGCTTCTCGTGAGCGTGAGTTATGACGTCATTAATGACGTTTTCGCCGCGACCACAACGATCCTAATCGCCATGTGGAACGGCCAAAAGAGTATTTTGGGCGTTGTGAACGCTTAGTGGAACGCACCCATAGTCCGGTGAGACGGCAATCCGACATGACCGGAGAGAGATCAGGCGCAGGACCAACGAGTAATTTTTAAGATGGAAAACCCAGTCACAATATATTTGACTCGATCTGGAATTCGAATCCAAGAAATCGTAGGTACTCGTAACGCGCAATACAACTACCTACGCCACCAAGGCAGTCACTAATACTATTAGATACTGTCCAACTCATTTCGCGAAATATAGTGAAGCTAAACTAGATGCTTTTTTGATGTAAACTTTGAAACTTGTTAATTGAATTGCATACTTTACACTAATAGCACCATTCATAGATATGATATCATCATAGAAAACGAAGTACTCACACAATGCGCCTGCCGCGCCTCCTCGATATAATGGGTGGTGATGATGACGGTCTTGTCTCCGGAGCTGGTGATGCGCACCAGGTGTGTCCAGATGGATTGACGCAGGAGGGGGTCCACGCCCACCGTCGGCTCGTCCAGGATCAGCAGCTCGGGGTCGTGCATGAGCGCCACCGCGAAGGAAACGCGGCGTTGTTGACCACCACTACGGACATATTAAAATTAGAAAAACGTATTAAAACTTAAAGAACCACGAAATTTTATGTACGCCCGTAATATTTTACCGGATAGATTAGATAAAACTGAAGAGTAGGTATTTGTTCAAACATATTTTTTTTCGTTTTAAGCTCTAAGACCGGGTTTTTTCAACTGTAGTTATCTTTTTGTCTGGGTGTTATTAAGCTGGACGCGCTCGCAGAGCTTCGAGTGCTCCGGCGCGGCATGAGGTGTGAGGCGTGAGACGTGAGGCTTTGGGCGTGAGGCGTGAGACGTGAGGCTTTGGGCGTGAGGCGTGAGACGTGAGGCTTTGGGCGTGAGGCGTGAGACGTGAGGCCTTGGGCGTGAGGCGTGAGACGTGAGGCTTTGGGCGTGAGGTGTGAGGCGTTAGGCGTGAGGCGTGAGGTATGAGGCGTTGGGCGTGAGGCATGAGGTATGAGGCGTTGGGCGTGAGGCGTGAGATGTAAAGTGCTGCGACAGTACAGCTTAATAACACCCTGACAAAAGATAACTACAGTTGAAAAAACAGGGCCTCAACATCATAACTATTAAACAAATTGTAATAATTGTTTACGACACAGTTTCATGTCAAAATAGCATAAAATCAAACAAATGAATTATTCTCACCAAATTAAACGTTTCCTAACTGGATTTTACGATCTTATATTATTTTAAAAATATTGCCTAATTTTGTTCAAGTCCAAAGTCTAAAGACCTTTCTAATATTTTTGACGTATTTCTTATTTTAATTCAATAAGTTCCCATAAAACATAACGCGATTAGGTGAAAATAAGAAATTGTATACATTATCCTACAGACTTTCCTACAGACAATACCTCTTATTTTGTGAGATATAATAATCAGCATTCGAATCAATTCTCATCTCTGCCTATATTACGAGGATATGCGTCTTAATTTACGAGTTATTTATAACTATTCACGTAAAATTATAGTCGCTATGTTAGCGCCACACATTCTGAGCATGCAAAGCAAATGCGTTCACGGTAAATGCACTATAATCGGTCGCCACACGGCTGTTAACGCACAATGAGTGGTGTATGGTGCTGAGCCATTGTTTCTCCGCGGCCCAGACAATACGCGAACATTAGGCTGAAAGGCGTTAAACATGAATGTGCGATGAAAAGCCGTGGAAAATGTGTTTGTTTAACACCAATTGTTTGTTTTTAGTGTGTTTCACTTTATTTTACCTATGGCGTGATATTGGCACTCTTGTCTGGCAAGATGTTTTTTTTTTTTTATTGCCAGTGTAGGCAGACGAGCTAGCGGCCACCGCTGCTCATGGACTTGACAATGCCAGGGACACACACAAGCCGCTGCCTACCGTGGGGACAATACTCTTTTTAAACCTCGTTTGAAGAAGGGCAGGTCATAGCGCTCAGGGAATACCGACACAGGTAGTTCATTCCAGAGCTTACACGTGCGTGGTAAAAAAGAACGCTGGAACCGTACCGTTCGGGAACACATTATGAAAACGACTATTTTTTTATTTTTTTTGTTGACGCGGAGCTAGTGATTATTACTACCGCCCAGTGTTCAAGGGGAAAGACTGAGCGGTTATGTTGGGTTCACCGTGCCTTACGACCCGACGTTGAGTCGCCCGGAGAGATGGAAACGTCGGGCGACCGCCGAGCCGAGTCCCTAACCTATGTACACCGCACGGCATACCAACTAAAACTCCGCGGTGGCCATCTTCGGCGCATTAGGGACGGCTGCGGGCTTCCTCTGACTCACGTCTAAGTTGTCGTCCGCAACCGCCCCTGCGCGTACCGCTGTTGCGGTCCTTCTCCTGTTGTTGCGGGGGCTTAGAAGCCCCCGTACACCGAAGGACGCCCTTGGCGTCCGAGGCAGCGTGAGACACGCTGCCGTCCATCACGGGGGTCACAGAAGTTGGCTAGACTAATTGGTGGACGGCCCCTCCCGCCCACCCGTGATCCCCGGAGGCCCCTATTAGTCGCCTTTTACGACAGGCAGGGGATACCGTGGTAGAATTCTCCAAACGCCCCCAATCCACAGGGCGGATAAAAACGACTATGCAGATTTTTTAAATTTTATTAAGTTCTGTGTTGGAAACATTAAGAAATGGTAAAAGACGGACGGCGTTGAAAGTAGAGAACCTGTGTGAGAGTGAAAAACGGCAAGAAACCCCACTTATTGCTTTAAAATATCTTCAGGCTCGTATTGTAACCATTTCAGTTTAAAAAGAAGTAGGGTTTGAATAAAATTTACAGTGTATCAAAAATAATACATCGTGTAACATCGATTAAAGTAACAATAAATAAATTGCCAGTGTAATGATACAATGTATTATAAGTTAATTATGTTTTGTGTTTTTTGTGCTGCCTTGTCATAATTGCTTTTTAATAATAACTTACCTCCACGACTCATTAAAAAACTAATGTAATTCCATTATGATAAAGAAATATTTGTCTTGTTTTATTTATTAATGTATTATCCTACATCTCCAAATGTAGTTAATAATGGTTTAGTAGATAAATGTACGTTCATTTAGCAGCTGAATACCTACCCACTCATCAATTATGTTTACAGCGTTTGATTTACTTCCGTAAGTTGCAGATTCATTCCATAGTGTAATTTTATGACAAAACTATTTGTAGTTTTGCACCATAAACGTTGGAAAAATGTATTTATTGGAAACTACTATAGCTAGTTGGCGAAAAGTGGGTCCACTAGCTACGCCTCTGCCTGCCCCTTCGGGGATAAAAGGCGTGAGTATATATGTATGTATGTACTATAGCTTGTTAATTATTAGTTACTTATGGCAGAATTCAATGATTTTCATAATAAATTATTTGGAAAGTGATATATATAATTTATGCTTATATATTTTACAAATTTTATTTGAAAATATTAGTGTTTTATCACTAGACAAGATAATTATGTTCCTATTACAAAAAAGATAAAATTTCCTTTATTTCGAGGCAACACATTTTGTGTGATGTAGCAGCACTGCATATACCTTGTTGCCAACATCACGCCATCGGAACTTAAAATTGAAACGCACTCTACATAGTATTAGATGGTTTTTTGACATTTGTAGATTTTTTCAAAACATTACTATTTTGATCTGTTTTGAGAGTCGCATATAATAAATACTATATCGGAGCAGGCTGCCGCAAGTCATTTTTATGTCCGCCTCGATACATATAAAGTTTTCGACAAAATTTTGGGTACAATCAACTATAACTTTTACTATTCCTGGACACTCTCCATATTTTACATGCAGTTTTCCATCTTACTGAATCTACCCTGACTCCGAAACGCCACTCACCTACAAGCCATAATGACCTTTATTTACCATCTCCAATTGAGTACAAAACACCACAAACGTAATAATTAATAAACAATAGTTTAGAAAGCAATAGATCTAATGGCGTAGCGCAATAATGTGTTATGATAAACATCCCGTTAGTAATAACTCGTATGCTAAGAACACTTGTTACGCAATTAGATGCTGCACTTTCTTTTTCTTTCTCGTATCTTTGATGCACTAAAATGTTTCCTGAATTTACTTACCACGAATGTAAGTATAAATATCAATGTAGTAAGGTAGGCCTTTCGTATTTCATAAGACTCTATCTTGGTACATAATAACGTGTCGTCGATTCAATTTATCGAATTCGAATTCTAAACTTATAATCCCTGATTTCATTTCAACATACAGACGTCACAAACCATTCATATATATTGCAGGTCTCAGTCACCTGTTCGAAATACCGAACACAATGCGACTGTTAGTGAGATTGGAGAGAAATTTTCACAAAAACTGCTGAGTCATTACGATTCAATAGATATATCTTATAATATGATACATACAAATTAGAAATATCAAAGGTCAAATTATATATAGAATTTAGTTATTCTATTTGATATTAAAGATAAGAAATTTTTGGCAGATCTCTCTTACGTCGGAACGTCATGGTAGGTCTCATGCACACATACACACACGCGCACTCACGTCTTAAATCATCAAAGGGATAGGCAGGGACGTAACTAGTGCACTCACTTATCCGCGTTATCCCATGATGTGATAAAGTGCGAGTCTATCGCCATGTCGAGTACAAATTTTAGACTCCGGGCTGGTACTGAGTAAAAAACCCAATATCACTTTGCCCGACTCAGGACTCAAACCCGAGACTTCAGAATGATAGTCGTACCGCATACGAAATGCAACTACGCCACTGACATAGTAAGTAACGGAGTATAGTTTTTCCACTTGTAGAGTGTTGTCCCCTCCACAAGACCGCAGTTCCGGACCGCGTGCCGATGACAACACAATCTAATAGGATTAGACCTAAAAACCAATCTTTCCCTAAACGTTGATGTCGCATCCTCTCTCAGTGGCCGTCCTGAGCCGAGGTTCGTAACCCGTTAGTGGGTTGCCCTCAGCATGGTCACTGAATTCAAAGGGTTGCGAGCGCCTTCTGCGTTAACCCTAAAGACCGGTGTGGCCAGAAAAGCCGACTCGCGTCAGGTTACTGGCAGTAGGGCTATTAACAAAAAAAAATAGAGTGTTGTCCCGTTTTGGAATACTTTTTTCTTAGTGGACTCTTTCGGCATTGAGACCTAAAATATAGTCCCAAGGCGACTAGCCAACTGCTTCCTTTAAAGTTTTGCATAAAATACCTTCTGCCAGGCTTACTTTCAGAAAAGTGACTGGTCGCGTTGTAAAATAACAAATGAGTGTAAATTAGTATCACAAACCACAGGAACAAGTAACACATTAATTAACCTAATTCAAATTACATTTAAATATTAAGCACAAACTGAATAACAATATTTTCTTTAACAATATGTAGTGGTTAAGCTAAACTTTGAATTAACAAAGAACAGTTACGTTACTTAGTTACAAAAATGTTCAGTAAACTAAGTTCAGTAAACATTTTATGATTTCAAAGGTCATTGATCTTTAGCTTTGGGGTATTTCTTTCTAATCTGTTTACTTCACGCAATGAATGTTTAAAAAGTCCTGTATCAAATTAGACCAATATTTTTATGACTGATTAGTTTAATTTCCTCTGTGGTCTTGTGGTAGTATAATGAATGTTCCGCGGACCGTCATATCTTAGATCGATTTCCAGGTCAGGTAACACTATAGATTTTCCTAAATCAATTTGTCTGGAATGAGATGTGGAGGGAGACGACGTCCGACGACCGAGCATAAAAGCTAAAGCAAATAATCTCTGCAATGTACGTGTTTACTGCAATTGCACTAACTCTGGACTCCACACGGATGGGACAAGCAGAGAGACCAAAAATTTTTAACAAAAAATAAATCGACTTCAAAGCCACTACAAACCAAAAAACAATTAACTTAATATTCGCTTAGTATATACGTATAATTGGAGTCGATGCCTAATTTAAATTGAACAATGTTTTCATATATTTGTTCGTGTATTTCCTTAGCTTACCTGGAAATTTAAATTAGGCATCGACTCCAAATATACGTACCTATATACATACTATCGAATATAAAGTTAATCATTTTTGGTTTATAGTGGGTTTGAAGTCGGTTTTGTTTTTTGTTAAAAGTTTACATTTTTTGCTTTTTTGTGAGTTCATTATGACATTTCATAATATATGTGTAAATAATACATTATCGATATACGATGGCAGCATTCGCGGTTCATCTGCTGTTAGTTATTGAAGAGTTCCATTGTCTATCTCCGAAGATCTTCATCAGACATACATACGAAGCGAATCAGAACCTCCTTTTTTAAGTCGGATAAAAAACAGTAAACTTTTAATACATAAATTGACTAAGAACTCGTTAATATATTCATGTGCCATTGACGTCATGAAACGTCTTTTTGCGAAGTAAACAACTTACAACCGGTGATTATTAGTATCGAAATGTGGCATAATAATTATTTGCTACATAAATTTAAGTACGTACGAGTAACAACGGTTTTTCCATTCCTTCGAGAACAAAATGTACCGTAATATGGGAGTTCGAGATGCGCAAGCGCTGGTCACTGGCGTCACTAATATTTTTTATACACTTTAATAAGATGTGTTAACTTGTCGTCCTAATACAAGACTGCCCATAAAAAATGTACTTTATTTTATTGTATCTTTTTTAAACAGAGCTAAAACTATTCACTACTTCAGATTACAAAGCGTTGTCTGGAACTACACTCGGCTGAGACGTTAGTTGTTTAACATCATATTGCCTAGTATTTATAGACGCTCATATATCTATCAAATTAGTACCTACGCATACTATACATACGCAGTTAGCAAAAGTTATTTTTCGGCTAGAAATGTACTTAGTAATTGACCATACAGAGACTTGCATAGTCTATCAGTACTGGTCCACATATCACTAAACCGTTTTCATGGTCAATTAAAAAAAAAAACTCACCTCAAGTTCTTGACCATTCTGTTCTCGCTGGGCAGGTCAAGGAAATCGAGCAGGAACCGCAGTCGCTCGTTGATCTCCCTGGTCTGCATGCCGAAAATCCAGCCGAAGTACATCATCGTCTCTTTAATCGTGAACTCTCCGTACAGGGCTATCTCCTGTGGCATGTACCCTACTCGCTTACCGGGGACTCCGGATCCTGCGGAAATAGTTACATCGTTATATTTGACAAGTCAATATACTGGAGCTAGTACGTATGTATGTATATTGGTAATGTTATTTGTGGGACTACAGTCTAATGTGTATGATATACTTGCAGTTCAATGTCTTTCAATGTCAATTTAAAGTTCTGATTGTTAATACTTTTTATGGCATGACGCTTACCATCAGCTTAACGGCTGGTTCGTTTCGTCATTCATTTGCATTAAAACTAGAATTCACCTTTGGTCCCTGGTTTGCCCCCTAGAACCCATATTTCTCCACTGTTAAGTTTCCTTCTGCCAACGATGCAGGATAATAATGTGGTCTTCCCGCAGCCTGATGCTCCTAGGAGGCCGTATCTGATGACAAACATAATTGATTTAAAATACATAATATATTAATAATGCATTGCTCGTGTGGTAGGTGAATAAGGGATTGAAGCTTTGGAAAGTAACTTCATACTGGTATTGGTGTTTATAAGCACATCTGCTACTTATTATAAGTGAGCGATATAAGTAAAGGCGATGAATATTTTTTTTAACTCGTATATCTGAAAATTACGTCAAGTAAAGCATAGCACAGATATAATTAATCTACTGCGCTCAATACCAATAAATTGGTGAGGAATATAATATAACGAAAAATAAATACATATTATTGGAAATTTCTATGCGAGTCTACACGCCAATTCCAGCTCATTCCAATTTTGGGGCTGTTTTCAAAGTAGAATTTTAGTGTCATTTACGTTTTAATAATTTAAAATATAATCCGCTAGCATTCAATTATACAAATTGGATTATATATGAACAACATTTCGACTAAGTTTGGATTTCCCCGTGAAGAAATAATGAATCATCCATCACAACTCACATAATAGACATTTATGAAACCAACGTCTACCATTTCACTCGTAAAACCTCTAAAGGTTCCAACGGCATTTCAATTCCAACTTTACACCACCGCGTTAAGGTTTAATTCAAAGCCTTCGGTGATTATAGAAGGTACATTTCATAAGAGCGTCCTCGCGCTAACATCATTAACTGGCTCAAGTGACTGGACATTGCTGAGTGGAATTTTTACAATTATCTTACTATTTATTTTCTCAATTATATTAACTATAATCCTAGGATGTACTTTATTTAGATACTTTATTTAACTGATGTCGCATTCTAGGTAGCTGCATTTTGGGATCAATAATATACTGGGTTTGATTTCCAGGTTGAACGAGGAAAGGGAATTCAAATTCACATTATGTAAAATGTATGTTCACACTGTTATAAGATACTTGTTTAAGAACACTCTAGAATAATCTCAGTATCGGTGTTAGCAAATCCATTGCGGATGCGCTAATATTTGTTCCAAGTCTAGGTAGATCCATGTTAGTTTTGACAAGACAAAGGTGTTTGTCGGGGTCAATGCCCTGGACTTTGGAGTCATGAAAAATTCAGCTCCTTATTTATTAGTGTCAATGCCCCGTCGAAGTCCTGACTGACTCATTTTACTTTCTTTTTCGTAACTTTCCGAGCTTTTATTGGCTTCTGTTTGAGATTCAGTATCTTATGTTCTTTTTTGGATAACGCCTTTTTACCCGACTGTGAAAGAAGGAGGGTTATTTGAGTCTGGCTTCCTTTACTCTGGAGTAAGGGGAAGTAAATCGCTTTAGCACAGTCTTATAAACATTTTTCTTTTCTTTTACGTTAACATCTGCTTGATTATAATAGATTTAATATGTTAAGCAAAATATATATGTCGGAGCGTCGGGTAATTTTGAAATAGTAGTCTTGCAACACAGGTCTCGATTTAAAGTATTAGTGGGGTGACAGTTGTGAGTATAAATAAGGCGCTCGCCAGTTGAGGAGCACAGTATTAGTTTGGTCGTCGTTCAGTGTTCAACGAGTTGTCAATAGTCGCTATGGTAACTTTGTGGTTATTATGCTGGTCCTGACAAAGTGATGAGTGATAAACGAGTCATGAGTTGAAGAAATAAAAGTCAATTATGACCATTGCAAGGCGTGCGCTACGTTTTATTGGCTCCTGTGAAATCCTCGTCGACATCAGAATTGGGGTAAGTAATCAATGCCCACAGATATGAATTGTGTCCACTCCACATCTACGATATGTGGAATATAATTAGTACTATGTAGATATTTGCATACCTGGAACTCATTTAAAAAAAGAATGAAATTGCATCAAGGAATACCGGGCTAAGAATTTACTCCCGACGTAAAGCCGTGGCTGTGTAATATGGACATGGGATTTTTGGATATGAGGATGTTGTCACAGACAACAGGGTCCAAGGTTTGCAATAGAGAATCAAGATGGCAATGGTGTGTAAATTTACCATGATTGGGCAACTAGTGCTGAATCGTTCCTGAAGGCATTCCGTTTGTTATGCAATCGGAGTGACAGGTACCGTAGTGGTGCTAGTTACACGACAGAAGGTCTGGACATCCGTGATTGTACCAGTAGAAAGAATCTGGTATTCTTACACATTACCCTTGTGTGAGGGATCTGGTTTCTTTTATTTCTTGGTAATCTTTACAAATATTGAGATCTTGTTTAACATGACACGTACAGGCCTAGATTAACGGGCAATTCGTAATACTTGTCAGTACAGAGCTGTCCCTAAACTTAAAGAAAAAAAAATACCTGTTTTAGTAAACAATGACTGCGTGCATTGCCTTGGTTGACCAAAGTTTGATCTAGGTGAATAGTGTTCGGTCTGTAGGATTGCTGGCCTACCTTGGTCAGGGTTCTCGATAACGGCACTGCACTGTGGATCGTGTGATAATTCTGAAGTTATCCTTGGGTCCTAGCTTGAGGTCAAGTAGCAGCCTTGTTCAGCTAGAGTGTCATGAGCTTCCAGGTTCCAACATCACGAATATCTGAACGATTATAAAGTCCTTGTGACTGGGAAACTAAAAATGGTATCTCTGTAATTTTACAGACATAAAATGGCAATAGTAATGGCACATTCATGATTACTCCTACCTTTCTGCTGCCCTGATCAATTATAATCGAATCATTATTACCTATGCTAACAGAACTACTCCAGATTCTTTATGGTAATTTTGAGGATGCTAACTGAACTGTTGATCTAAGTTTGAAGTGAGACTCAAACTAAGGCTAGAATGAGCTAAACAGTATGATGCTATCGTGATATTTTGATTGCAAGAGTTGAAGATTCTTGCAGGAAGTATTCAATGTAATCAGCGTTAGAAAGTCTGTACTCTTGTAAAGCGTGATTCTTGAAGAGCCTCTGTGGGATCCCTTGGGGGATCTGCCGTTTACGACAGTGATCCAGGATATTTAGTATCGTATTACCCATAAGCCTTGCTTGAGGGTGCTGGTTTCCATTATTTCTCCATACCCTTCGCAAATATTGCGATCTCGTTTTACCATTTGGAAACTTGACTGGTTCATGACTTGAGAATTGAGATGATGTCCAATCTACTTCGTAGGTGGATTTGCTTGTTATAGCAATGAGATTGCTGTTCAGGAAGTTTGTCATAAGTCTTGATCAAAGGTCAGAATAGGCCGAACGGTTTGTAGCTGTTTTAGTTTTCTTGCTTGCCAAGAGATCCGTGTAGTATGTGCCCATCGTGGCTCCAGGCTGTGCGGGCCGACACGGAACAGTTTGCTTCAGGCAGGGCAGAACGCCGTGGATATCAGGCGTTAGCCTGGTAGATGCAATCAGGCGTTGGCTTGGTAGATACAATCATGTATTGACCTGGTAGATGGAAGCAGGCGTTGGCTTGGTAGATGCATTTTACAATGCATACCAGGAGTTTTGAAATCAATGCTAGTCATATCGGGTAAGACATAACTGTCCCGGTTGGAGGGCGATGTACCGCGTAACTATTAAGCAGCTTCTGTGGGAATGCCTCTACAGTTAGTCAATGGGCGTTTTAGGATGTCCATTTAATGGTGGCTCTTCGTGAGTTCGCAGCTCCATAAGAAAGTTTCTTGCTCTCGAAGCAAAGTCGATGAAGCTGCTATGTGCTAGCCAAAGCTATAATCGCCACGATATTTAGTAAAAGCGTGCTGTAGTGTGATATTTTCACTGCAGGAAACACGAGTATGGGAACCTCTATGTAGGCGTGCTGGACCCTCGATGTAAAGCGTGTCCCCGTGTGGTTTGTGCCCTGCGGGAGGCACTAGTAGTAGAACTCTCGGTGGAGTTTGTCCTGAGAGGCTTATGCGCAATAGTACGTAGTACTATTCAGTATTCTGTGGCGATAGTGACCAAGTACTGCAATAATTGATGCAGGTTGACCCAGAAGCCTTTGGAAATACAAGAACTGAACGTCCATGCAGGATGTACCCAATGTGTTCGCCATAGAGGGCGCCATTAAGGAGTCCCTATGGAAAAGCTTTGACAGATCGCAAACAGTTGTTTCGTAAGTTTGCAGGTTCGCAAACAAGTTCCTTGCACCCTGGTCAATAGTTTCATTCTGACGTGTGTGTCAAGGTTTATAGTGTTTCCATGATGGTTAGCGAAAGTGCCAAAAGGTTAAATCTTAGCTGAAACTATCAATGATAGAACAAAGTAGAGATAGTAAGCTGTTGAACAGAGTACTTATAATTAACGCATTGCCTAATGTAATCGAGGAAGACACGAGTACTAGAAGCTCTGTTTATGAGTAATCCGTATCCAAGTATTTTTCGACCCATTTGTTTGCGGGAGGTTGAAACATCTTCCGAACAGCACGTTTTCCTTTTGTTAACGTTTAATTGATAGTTTGAAGTCTGACGAAGTGTATCGGGGTATTCTCATGTTGGTTGACTATCGGACACCGGATTAAGGTTGTCTTGAGCCATTGTCAGACGCCAGATGGAGGGAGCCCTGGTTGTCATGATATAGTGTGTTTAGTGATCATTCGAGTAATATTGGAACTACTTTTATTATTTCCACAATTACAACCTTCTTGCTGTTCGAAAGATTGATCAAAGTGCGAAATAATTAGGAAAATGTCTACGCGACCAGTTTTTTCAGTATACCGCTGGTAAAGCGATGACCGCTGGCTAAGCGATGACCGCTGGCTAAGCGATGATCGCTGGTAAAAATGATGCCGCTGTTTAAGCGATGCCGTTGGTGAAGCGATGCCGCTGGTTAAGCGATGCCGCTGGTGAAGCGATGCCGCTGGTTAAGTGATGCCGCTGGTGAAGCGATGCCGCTGGTTAAGTGATGCCGCTTGTGAAGCGATGGCTATACTTTTATACTGACTGATTGTAATTGAAATTATGTAATTGTAAAACTAAAATAGTCGAATTGAAATTGGAAGTATGAAATCAAAATTGTGATGTTGAAATTGAAAGAATGAAATTAGAATTATGATATTGGCATTGAAAATATGAAATTGAAATTGTGATATAGAATTTAAATTGTTTTTGTGATATTGAAATTGAAGTGACGATACCTTTTAAAAATTACTCACTAAGGTCAGGAAAGGCCAAGCTAAAAGATGTTGCTGTTCCTTTATTTTTATAAGAATGAACACAATAGTGTATTGTTAGCAATAGCTAGTTGTAGCACAAATGCCATGCCTGTTTCAATTGAAGATTTCGCCTGGTGATCGATAGTACACCGTTTAAATAAGAATTGTTTGAATTGTATTCAGTTTAGTAACTATTTGACAGCTGTGTCACTAGAGTTTGTTACCATCACTTCTTCTCTATGGCTATGACACTAGGAGGTGATGGCGGAAGGGCGCTTTGGGGGTGCTGTCTATTTGTAAAGAAACTCGTGATCGAGGACGATCACATTGTCAGGACGGCCGTGTCGGAGCGTCGGGTAATTTTGAAATAGTAGTCTTGCAACACAGGTCTCGATTTAAAGTATTAGTGGGGTGACAGTTGTGAGTATAAATAAGGCGCTCGCCAGTTGAGGAGCACAGTATTAGTTTGGTCGTCGTTCAGTGTTCAACGAGTTGTCAATAGTCGCTATGGTAACTTTGTGGTTATTATGCTGGTCCTGACAAAGTGATGAGTGATAAACGAGTCATGAGTTGAAGAAATAAAAGTCAATTATGACCATTGCAAGGCGTGCGCTACGTTTTATTGGCTCCTGTGAAATCCTCGTCGACATATATATATGGCAGGTTTGACGCAGATCCTGATAACTTGATGTTGCAGGCTAATTACGTTTACAATGGCGCCATTCGGCTATCGTGTCACCAATATACTTCCCGTTTATGAAAAATACTAGCTTTTGCCCGCGGCTCCGCCCGCTTTAAAAAGTTTTTCCGGGATAAAAGTCCCGCTTTATATTTTCCCGGGATAAAAAGTAGCCTATGTGTTAATCCAGGACATGATCTACCCGTGTGCCAAATTTCAACGAAATCCGTTCAGTAGTTTTTGCGTGAAAGAGGAACAAACATCCTTACATCCAAACATCCAAACATCCAAACATCCAAACATCTAAACATCCAAACATCCATACATTCTTACAAACTTTCGCCTTTATAATATTAGTAGGATTATCATATTCCAATAAATTAATGACGATAATCGAACCCAAATCACTTCCGCGCAATTAAAAAATTCATCGCCACGTCCTGTCATACATGGTACAGTGACGCCGTATCTGACATTGTATTGGGCGACAATGCTTGACGTCATGAATAATGGCCTCCAATAAATTTGCCCGACATAATTGAAGATATTAATTGATTGTACGTCTTTGTAGTCTAGGAGCTAGTATAAGTTGATTCAAATTTTCGTTTGGCAATTGTCACCGAAGCACATTATTTATGTATATTTTTTTCCTAGTGGGAAGTCCAGTGTTATTTGTGAACTGTGCGTTTAAACATATCATTATAGGGAAAAAAGACTACATCTGATAACAATTAACAAATCACACCATTTCGTAGTAGAACTACGAAAGAAGCATTAAAAACCTTGAGCCCAATTTCAAACCCACTTTAGAGCTTTTTTTGTAAGCTATTGTTATTTAAATATAGTGATTATTGTAAGACAGACTGATAAAACTCAAAATTTTGTTCAAATACCTGTATTCATTTTTATGTCAATCAAGCACAAATAAATATAATGCAACTCAATACTAAGTTTTAAGAGTTGCTACACATTTAAATGCCATACCGTTTCCAACTATAGATATTCATACAAGTATACTTGTTTGTAGTGATATATAGCTCGACTCTCATTCCACGAACCTATATTAACATACTAAAATGTAGTTTGTGTTTTTAACCGACTTCAAAAAGGAGGTTCTGTATTCGATCCGTATATGTATTTGTATGTATGTATGTATTTAAACTTGTATGGCCGCGAGTTTCTCAAAAACTACTGATCCGATTTGGATGTGGCTTTCGATATTCAAATGTATAGTTTTCAGGGAAGGTTTTAATATATAATTTATGAAGATCTGATGAAGATCTTCGGAGATACATAATGGAACTCTTCAATAACTAACAACAGATGACTCGCGAATGCTGCAATCGTATAGGTATCTATGATGTATTGTTTACACTATTCTATAATTAACTAAAAAAAAAGCAATAAATAAAAACTTTTTAACAAAAAATAAACCGACTTCAAAACCACTGCATACCAAAAAATAATTCAACTTTATATTCGCTTAATATATACTTACGTATATTTGGAGTCAGTGCCTAATTTAAATTGAACAATGTTTTCGTACATTTGATCTTGTATTTCCTTGGCTTATCTGGCAATTTATATCAGGCATCGACTCCAAATATTCGTAAGTATAATATATTTAATTATTTTTTTAGTTTGCAGTGGTTTTGAAGTCGGTTTATTTTTTGTTATATTTTCCTCTATACAATCGATTGACGAGCCGATCATGTTGACCAGATGGTAAGCATCAGTAGTTGTTATGAGTACATAACAAAATCCGAATTTCGTATTGCAAACTTGAATTGTTTTTGTCATTATGAGATACGTCTGTCGTCTTGACAATCGTAGCGTGGGATGCCTATTCTTACGTGGGCGTAAGTTGGGACAAGCCTATGCCCAGCAGTGGACTGCAGCGGACTAATGATGACGATGATTTGGTGATACTAGATTTTTGAGCTTATAATGCCTCGGTGGCATATGCATGTCAAACTCTGGTTTAGGAGTCAGGTTCGAACAATTACCACTCTAAGGTGTCAAGTTCGAATTCTGGATCGGACAGTAATATTGGGTTTTTCTGTTCAGTGTAAGGATTTGTGTCCGATATTGCGACAGGCTGTTGGGGGCAACAGATCATGGGACGGCTTACATGTATGTCAATGTGTAGAGTGTAAAGTGTTATTCAGCTTAGTATCGTAATTCGGACCCGAAATTCATAACCGATAAATGAAAATAAACTCGCCGCTATTACATGAGACCTAAAATAGGTGTGTGTAATAAATGTCCTTACTCCTACATACAAGACGAAGCCGTGATGCTATGTAATCGTAAAGAATGTCGATGTTTTAAGCTAAAGATATCTTCAACGTCTCCACACAACGAAGTCATCGAAGCGAAGCGTATAGCCTTACATATTGGGCAATACTTAACAAATTCATCGGCGAGGTCGGACAAAACCGGCTCGCAGGCAGCTTACATAATACTTGCCGCCTCACAGCCATGAGCTTGAGACTAGCTGGGGGTACCGACTATCGGATGCATTTAATAAATTATCAAGGCGAAAATTTCCTTGGCCTTCCCATCAATTTAGTGATATCATTTTGCTGTGCCACAATAAAAAAGTACCCAAGGGTAGGTACTGGTGTTAAGAAACTTATAGTGGATGAAACAAAGTCGCGATGCCAATATAGCGCCAGTGAGACAAGCTGATATGATTGCGGAGTTTGTCAAAGGATTGGTCCTTTGACGGCTTTTGTTGAGTGGCTTGACTATGGATCCTAGGCCTGGTGAGTGGCGAGCCCAACATAATCATTCAACTTAATCCGAAGCTTGGAAGCCAACATTTGATTATTCTCTTTCATAGCTAAGAAACAATAATACCAAATACCAAAACTGCCACGCGAATAATAAACACAAAAAAAAATTGGTTAAATGTCTGAATTTGTTTCTTCTTGGAATAAAGGGCAAACGGAAGATCGTTATTTATTTGTATATAGATTTTACAGTTACAATACGGTATATAAAAACTTCGCAGTATCCTTCTTCATCGTAAGTTAGGGCGAATGCTAAGGTATTCGGATAGAGTTTTATACGCATTCGCATGAATGACACGCCTACGTATGTAACAACAGCGGTCGACCATTGCTGACGTCATTTTATTTGTTTTCAACGCGTTAATCTTGGTATGTTAACTATTTTTATCGTTAATAGACTTATTCAATGCAAATTATTTAAATTAAAAAAGGTGCCTAAAAATCTACACGTGACCGTTTGAATTTCTCGTTTAGGACTAATTACCTCGGACTTTAGAAGTTGATTTACAATATATTTTGTCCAAAACGGGATCTTAAGTTTTTACTTCGTGTTACCAAAAATATTTTTAATTTTTAATGCGCGATAAATTATAAAAAGCTCATTGAATAATAAAAACTAATACGCACATGTTAAAGATCTATTCAAAATTGCGCCATGTCAACGATCAGCCTGAGCACACTAGCCTTAATAAGAGGACATATACATAAATTTTAATAACATCCTTATGTGCGAATTATGTATTAAGAAGTAGCAAATTAATTTTCGCCGCCTTCACGCGCCCTCTAATAAGCCTCATGTTAAAACAAGTAATAAAAAAATAAATAATAATACAACAAGTATTAACATTAAATAAATAATTACAACGACATTTCCTCAATTGTTATAGTAAAATAATAATAATTGTTATAATTATTAATAATATAGCTTGTAAGGATGCATGTTTTGGATTACAATCTAGTCCTAGATTACTTAATTCTAATGTTGTGTACTGTAATCATTGTAATCTGTTGTGCATCTTAAATAAATAAATAAAAGACAGCTGACGTCATTACTCTTTAATTTACAAGGTTGGTCTGTATTCGAGAGTGCATCTGGGTAGAGAACATTGACGTATATTCTACTATAGACACGAAGGCCCATGAAAACAATTTGTTCAAAACATTGGACTTAGAACTAAAGTTCGCTGCAGCGCTAAAAGATTATTTATGTTATCTAACCAAACTTAAAACATACAGCGCTGCATCGCTTTAATCAATTTTGAAGCCACACTTAAGTCAGGTTTACGGATTGCAGTACAGTTCAGTTGAACAGAGTGAATGTTCGGATCGCGTAATCTAGGGCGTAGTACTTATTATTATAATATATCAATAGTAGAGAACAATACTGTCGCCAAGCAGCAATGAATTATTTCCGGCATTCAAAACATTTTAGTAAGCATTATAAGACCTCTAATATTTAGGGCCTTAGACCACCACGCTGGTCTAGTGCGGGTTGGCGGACTTCACATACCTTTGAAATTGTTATGGAGAATTCACAGGTTTGTAGGTTACCCCACGATGTTTTCCTTATTTGTAGCTATTCCATATGAAAGCAGTAATTTAAGGCGAGCGATGAGTTTCAATCGCCGCTCAGTTGTGGAAAACTACGCATAAAATATAATAGACAAAAACGCCTAGGAACGCAAAAAGTTAGAACGTTTGTATTGATCCATTACGTTTTAGACGCAATAGTCACAGTATGTGTAAAAGATAATATGGGTGCGTATTTTTCGTAACATTGTTCACAACAATAAAAGCTCTACAAAGCCTAAGCTTACCTATAATACCGACTTTTAGTATTGTAGAGACCAAATCAACATTATTTGGGTCATAAAATGAACTAGGACATAGGACATTAACTTTCTTCAAACGAGGAAATGAACACGATTAAAAATTAACGACCTTATCCATAAACAGTTTATGAACCTATTTTAGTTATCAAATGTTTCGTCTTATTCGAAGGAATTTTGAATTGAGTTTGAAGGAAGAAAACAAAATATTCTGGAACTAAATAAGTTTATAAACTGTTTATGCATAATGTCGTAAGTCTCTATTATGTTAAAGATACGATATCTTTCTCATATAGACTGCGATTTACACTGTCGAGTAATGTAACTTGATCTACAGCTTGACTAGTAATATTATTATTTACTGTCGAGTATTGTATATTGACCGCACACTGGCTCCGCGACCACCCATACGGCACAACGTATTGTTTGTAATAATTGCTTTTGTTTAATATTTGTCCCGGCGCCCTTGGCGAGTTGGAAGGCTGCCATCGCGCTTCCTTATAGCCACAGGGGGAGACAGTGACCTCTGTGAATAGTAACCAACTTAACAGCTTCTGTAGTGTATAATATAGTAAGAAATAGAGGAGCGCGAGTATGATCCTTGTAACGCGACAATAAATTTATTTGTATGATTTGCCTTTGTTTGTTTCGTTGTTACGGAACCGATACTTCTTTATGGTTAATGGTTCTCGTCAGTATTCTTCTGGCGTGAGGAGGCATCCCGACTCAGGCGGAGACTAGCCCCGAGGGGGGTCAAGGCCCAATTGGCCTCCATCCGCAGCGCCGCCGTGGAGGAGTGGCATACCAGGCTGGAGAGCCCGAATGCGGGCTTGAGGACTGTCGCGGCAGTGCGACCTGTCTTCTTAAGCTGGCTTGACAGGCGCCACGGTGCGCCGACATTCCGTCTGACACAGGTACTGACGGGCCACGGATGTTTCGGCTCGTTCCTGTGTCAGATCGGAAAAGAAGAGTCCGCCGTGTGCCGCCACTGTGGCAACGGTCGCGAGGATACAGTCCAACACACTCTTGAGGAGTGCCCAGCCTGGGATCTACAACGCAGCGCTCTTAGAGCAGTCGTCGGAGGAGATCTCTCGCTGCCGGCCGTGGTGTCTGCCATGGCCGGTGGTTGGAGGTCTTGGCGAGCGATGGTCTCCTTCTGCGAGTGCGTCATCTCGTGGAAGGAGAGCGCCGGGCGGGATCGTGAGCAGAACGATCCCACCCGTAGCCAGAGGACACGTAGGAGGCGTCGGGTGGACGACTGACCGGCGCCTCGTGCCCTGTGGTCCGGGGGCATATAGAGTTCCGCCACGGCATCCCCTGCCTGTCGTAAGAGGCGACTAAATGGGGCTTCGAGAGAGTCGCGGGGCGAGCAGCGGGGGGCTGCTCAGTCCAATTTAAGCGACTCCAAGGTGGTTGACAATGCGGGTGGTTGGTCTCCCGCTGTCGTAGACGCAAAAGCGTGATCTAGAGTTCGGAGGCTTCTCAGCCTCCTCATTTAGAGAGGGGCCGCAATGCGGCATAGCGCAGGGGCGGTTCCGTGCAGCTATCTTCGTGCAACAAGATACCCCGGGGCCGTCCCCTAGGCCCCGAAGAAGGCCACCGCGGGTTTTGGTTGGTATGCCGGTGTAGGGTGTATATAGTGTTAGGGACTCGGTCCAATGTTTACTCGGATGATGCTATACTCCCGAGTGTCGACATTGGGCTGTAAGACTGTGTGAAACCAACATAACCGTTCCACTCACCCCCCAGTGGTGGTAGCGATAATGCGTTTTTCCCCGCGAAAAAAAAAAATGGTTAATGGTTTAAAACAACACGAAATTTAATCATGTTTACGAGTAATAGTTTAGTTTTTCTTTTTCGTTAATGGCTAGGGCCATTAACAAAACTGGCAGTAGGCTGCCAGTAGCCTGACGCGAGTCGGCTTTTCTGGCCACACCGGTCTTTAGGGTGAACGCAGGAGGCGCTCGCAACTCTTTGAATTAAGTGACCATGCTGAGGGCAACCCACTAACGGGTTACGAACCTCGGCTCAAGACGGCCACTGAGAGTGGATGAGAGTGGATGACACGTTCAAACTTGTGAGCAAGCCATATAAAAGTGTTGTACTAACATGGTTCCCTTGGCGACGGTCATGTTGAGGTTGCTGAGCACGTGGTTGGGCCGCTTGTTGGACCCGTAGTGCTTGAACGCGTGCCTCACGCATACTGCCTGCTGCCGCTTTTGCCATATCTAGAAACGATAAAATAATTTGTCAAAACAATAAAACAATACAATTGTGCCACGGCCCACGTCACAATATTATGAACGGGTAGGTTATTTGTAGATCTCTCGAAACCGTAAGAGTTCCTTTATAGGCACCACTGCAATTCCTATTTCAACCGTTAAGCGGCATTATACAAGCATTACTGTGTAAAAATTCGTATTTAGGTAGTTACTGGGCATTCAACTTAAGTCTCAGGGTGTGTTATGCCACAAAGTGGTTTGCAATTCAAAGTTCTTGTTTAAATTGAATCTTCTATTTCGCATGACCTTATACATGTCCAATGTACTGTTGATAAACACTTTCTCAAGTATTATGCAAGTTCGGCTTGGTTCTATGACCTATGGCCTGTCTGGTGCTAATGTACTCTTGGGAAGTCTATTACCTACTACTTAATTAAAAGAATTTGAACTGTATAATAATTAATGTTATTCGATACGCTTGAAACAATAGATTTCAAATTTATGTATAAATATTTAAGTACATTATTTATGTTTTTATATTTTTATGGAAACTTGAAAAATAAACAGTCGAAGGCGGGACTCGAACCCACGACCTCCAGCGTACCGTGCCGGTGCTTAGGCATGTTAGGTCGTTCGTTAGGTCGTGGGTTCGAGTCCCGCCTTCGACTGTTTCTTTTTCAAGTTTCCATAAAAATATAACATCAAATATAAGTAACTCGTCAATAAAAAATCTCAAACACCGATTTATAATGTATAGCTCTTGGGACCATAATAATGGCCTTAAACTGAAAAAAGAAATGCAAAACCGACCGACGCGGCCAAGTCCGGAGGTGTATGTTACGATTTCGGCGAAGTGCGCCCAGCAAAGTGACCTTCGGAGTCAATGAACTGCCGGATCCGGTCTGTTAGAGGTCGGAGAAGATATAAGGGAAACTTTCGTGATCATTTTGGTTGGACTGCGAGTCCGTCTTAAATTTATTTTTTAGATATTTTATCACAATTGACAGTTTTGAAGGATTAATTATATAGGATGTTTCAAAGAAAGTTACTGAGACTCACGGATTCAAGCACTTGCCTCTGATATTTCGTATTTAAATTACTTAAAAAAACATTTATACTTTTTATTTCGTTATCTAGCCTACTAGATAGGTGTTAAAGATGCTTATGTCTATCCGTGGCATCATGTTTACCAAAGAATAGTCAGATTATCTTATAGCCTTTTCAATATTCTAAAAAGCCGGCATAATTGTGTCTACTATTAGCGAGGGATAACATATATCATCAGTCTACACACTACCTAGACCATACTCCAATTACCATCAGGTCCAGTCTACTGCAGTCCGTGCAGCTATATTAGTGCAATAAGATACGCCGGGGTCGTCTCGTATGTGCCGAAGAAGGCCACCGCGAGTTTTGGTTGGTATGCCAGTGTAGGGTGTACAGTGTGTAGTGTTAGGGATTCGATCCAATGCTCGCTCGGATGATGCTATACTCCCGAGTATCGACATTGAGCTGTAAGACTGTGTGAAACCAACATAACCGTTCCACTCACCCCCCAGTGGTGGTAGCGATAACGCGTTTTTCCCCGCGAAAAAAAAAGGTCCAGTAGACTACTTTGCCGTGAAGATATAAAATAAAAACACCTTCCTCAAGTCTTCAACGCTCACATAAATAAACTAAAACCTAGTAACATACATAAGGCTCATCCTCAATGCCACAAACGCAGCAGTGCACGTCAAAAAACCGAGTTATTTAACCAAATGAATCGAAACCGAACGTAAGCCGATAATAATATAGAACTAGTTAAGTTTTTAAGCAATGGAAAGATGAGTCGAGTAGCTTGCCCATGATAGATTATTTATACAATTTATATACAAAAATATCATAATAATAACAAAATAAGTTTTACACTTGTTACAATAATATCATAATAATAACAAAATAAGAAATCAGTTTAGAATAATAAAATTATCTTTTGTAACATTGTATTGAAAAACAAATATGATTTAATACGATCATTCTATCATACATAGGTTTATAAATAGTTTGATATAATTTCGAGGTAATAATAGTACTAATATTACTTAAAATTAATAAAAGGATTTTTAAACATGAAGTAAAATTAAACAATACGGTATTTACAAATTTAATGTTACCTACAAGATATTTCTTGACACAAACTATAAAAGCGTTGAAGT
Organism: Lapara coniferarum; assembly: GCA_949316025.1. NCBI lineage: Eukaryota > Metazoa > Arthropoda > Insecta > Lepidoptera > Sphingidae > Lapara > Lapara coniferarum. The sequence continues at coordinate 1,209,429 of OX438921.1, forward strand.
CGGCCAAGTAGGGATCACTTCTTTCGCAACCGTCGAACGGGACGGAGCTCTGAAGCTTAAAAGAGGCTACGTGGATGCAAAATTATACCCAGGTAACTATGGATTTGGTATTATTGGTATTATAAATATTGTGCAATTAATTTAAAAGAAAATAAATATATAGTTATGAAGTAGATATATATATGTATTTTCAGTTTCAATTAAAATAACAAAATTGGATTGCTTAATAATAAACGGTATAGCCAACTATATGCTACTTTTATTTACTTATATTCCTAATTAGCTGATTGCTTGATTTAAATAAAGTTATACATAATATTTTAATAATGGTTTCCCTTTTATACCCACGACTAAAAATATCTATTACCCGCATGTTCAAGCGACTGCCTATAACAAACTTTACAAACGTCTAAAGGAAACTTAATTATGATCATTCTTTAATGTCAAGCATTGATATGTAAAAGGTTTTTTTATATCAATGACGTCAAGTTTTTACACAGGAAATGTTACTGTTGTTATAAATATCGTTCCTTGGCAGTATACAGAAATGGATATAACATCTTACTGGATGAATTGCTGTGACCGAGAGAGAGTATGCAACCGCCCACCGTTCAATTTGTTTAACAGTATGATTCGTTTGGGCGCATTTTATTCTACGAATTGACAAGCAACTTAAAAAATAACTAAATAACTTCTAACTTAACTTACCCCGGATTTCACAACAAACTCGCTATCACATCATGGAACGGAAACAAGCCACGAACAGTTCACTGAACCATATTGATTATTGAGAGTAAGAAAGAACAAACGTTGAATATAACAAAAGTGGGTAGAGATATCACCATCATTACCCACAGGAAGTCTAATGCTAAACATAGCCCCCCCCCCCTAAAGATTTCTAGATTTAAATGTGTATGTATTTTAATTATCTGAATATGGTATTGAAACATATCAGCAGATCCTCGGACACATACCTAAGCCAGTAATTTTTATTTTATTTTATTCACCTGAGCTCAACACATACTGGCTTATGTACTTAACTAGAGGTTAAACAACTTACGTCAACGGTCAACGGTCGTAAAACACTAAAACCGAAGCTATTCAATACTATGTAATACAAATCAAACATAAATTTGTTAGACAATGTCTGTGACGGTGATTGACTTGCTGCGAATAGAGTATTTTAAAATTGAAAATACTAGGGTTCAAGTATGCTTGTAAATTAAGTTTGCCGATTCATCAAGAAAATAAAAAACTGAGTTTATCACAATACCACTAAAGTTGTTCCCACGCAAAAGTTCATCTAGGAGGATATATTTGTGTATATTTGTATTTATGTTAGGCAAGCACTAATAAGATGCAATAAAAAACCTTGTAGCCATATAATGGTGCGTTATGAGCATCATTAATCTAGTTTCTTTTGCGGTTTCTACTGTTTAAACTTCAACGACAGATGTGGAGCATCAAGCCAGCGCAGTTCTCGTCTCAACAGTTCTCAGCTCTTCAGTTTTAAAAATCTTGCAATATGAACTATTTGAATATACAGATTTTATCACTAAGAAAAACATAGTCGTTAGATTTTTGGTGTGTAAATATATTGCGGACTTAGAATCAACATTGACTGCAGTCAGTTATGTTTTACGACGGCATCTAATAAGTGGCCATTGTATTGACTTAACGCTAAGGAAACGATGATGCATAACGTACTGGGAAAAAGACTGACCACAGTGAAACAAGATAATTAGCTGTTAGTCACTGTTGTTAATAAGCAAATTTATTCACTATTCATTAACTATCATTGCAGTCTTGAGGGCTGCCAAGAAAACAATTTCTTTCCTCAAAGTTATGACTTGAATTGACACGTCATACGGTATTTGTTCTTGCTTGGTGGTCAAGTAATTTGTTTATCAGCCTTGTCGTCATCGTGAGGTACATCCACTAATAAGGGGTTACTCTTTCTTCTACCACGTTGTGTAATAAAATTTTGTAGAACTGACATTAATTCGAAAATCCTATAGGAAACTCTTAGGTCTGCTGCCATTGAAACGGTTGTTTCAGCAGAATGCGTAATGCTTAAATATTTATTTCAAGTGAATCCACGTCAGGATGGCGAGCACAGTGTATTATAATTTAAAGTGGTGTTCACACTATTGGTTCTGTTACCTATGTTATGAACAGTCGTGATGCGTACTATCACTTGAGCGGCTCATCTTATATGGTTGCAAAAAAAACTAAAAAAGTTATAGGTAACTCTCGTGTAAGCATATTTTGGGGATAATTGTATGCAAAAGTTTTTCAAATGCGTAATAATAAATTATATAAATATTCGCATCGTTTCTGGTGTGATAAGTCCTTCATGGTTTAAGCTCACGACAGAAGACCTGTTAGTGTGGGGTTGATATGTGAACGAATGTTTGTATAGTGTATACTCATCTGTCCACCCCATAATGCAAATGATAACGGAAATACGCTGTTTCCTGCTATGCAAATGCACACATTATGCGTATTTTTTATAAGAAAAATGATAAATTGACAATCATTTGCAAATTTATACAATATTATTAATCTTAAAGGATGTTGCTCAATTTGGTCATGTTTTATGTCTGATTGGACCAGATGACGTGACGTCAGACATTAATAGTGTAGTAACTGTGACGTTGGCGGAGTTACCGGCACCCTACGCTACAATATTGTCTAATACGCGGTGGCCCTCATCAACGTATTTTGATTATAGAGCCCGGTAGAGCAATACCTACAATGTTCATTACTGAGTTGTTATAAGCGGAGTCATGAACGCCAAAATAAAGCATGGACAATATAAGGCACAGGCCCCAAAAACGTGCCGCCTACCTTTTTTTTTTGTTTACGCGAGGATAGTGACTTATTACTACCGCCCAGTGTTCAAGGGGAACGACTGAGCGGTTATGTTGGGTTCACCTAGGGCTGCCATCATCTAAATTGCCGACGCCGGATAAACACGGCAAAATTCCCGGACATTTGGGCGAAATATTGGTCTTTCCCCGGACACCTCTGAAAAAATATTTTCCCGTTCCATGCGGGGAAATGCATGAATTTTTACTAAGATTTATTTCAATTCGTCGCTTAAATCCGGGGAAATCCGGACGGATGGCAGCCCTAGGTTCACCGTGCCTTACGACCCGACGTTGAGCCGCCCGGAGAGATGGAAAACGTCGGGCGACCGCCGGGCCGAGTCCCTAACCTATGTACACCGCACGGCATACCAACTAAAACTCCGCGGTGGCCATTTTCGGCGCATTAGGAAAGGCTGCGGGCTTCCTCCGACTCACGTCTAAGTTGTCGTCCGCAACCGCCCCTGCGCATACCGCTGTTGCGGTCCGTCTCCTGTTGTTGCGGGGGCTCAGAAGCACCCGTACACCGAAGGACGCCCCCGGCGTTAAAGGCAGCGTGAGGCCTAACCGCCACGCTGCCGTACATCAAAGGGGTCACAAAAGTTGGCTAGACTAATAGGTGGGCGGCACCTCCCGCCCACCCGTGACCCCCGGAGGCCCCTATTAGTCGCCTTTTACGACAGGCAGGGGATCATCATCATCATCATCAGCCTTTATCAGTCCACTGCTGGACATAGGCCTCCCCTAATGAGCGCCATAGCGCCCTGTCTTCAGCTTGCCGCATCCAGCATCTGCCTGCAGTCTTTCGCAGATCGTCATCCCACCTGGCCGGAGGGCGTCCTACACTACGTTTGCCCAGTCGCGGTCTCCACTCAAGAACACGTTTACCCCAGCGGTTGTCGGTTCTTCGCGAGATATGGCCAGCCCACTGCCACTTCAGCTTGCTAAGTCTTTGAGCTATGTCGATAACTTTGGTTCTCTGTCGGATGTATTCGTTGCGAATCCTATCCTTCAGAGAAACTCCAAGCATAGCTCTCTCCATAGCCCGCTGAGCGACTTTAAACTGGTGGACCAACCCTACCGTGAGTGTCCATGTCTCGGCTCCGTAGGTCATGACGGGTAGGACGCACTGATTGAAAACTTTCGTTTTCAAACATTGCGGTATGGATGACGAAAAGACTCGACGTAGTTTTCCAAACGCTGCCCAGCCCAGCTGGATCCTCCTCTTGGCCTCCTTCTCAAAATTGTTTTTACCCAACTGCAGAATCTGCCCGAGGTAAGTATACTCGGAAACAATTTCAAGAAGGTGGTCATGTACGACCACCGGTCCTGGCTCAATGTGGCCATTGATCATGACTTTGGTTTTATCCAAATTCATGCCAAGACCGATGCGTTGCGAGGCTGAAGCTAGGCCGTCCAGCATCCGGTTTAGCTCCTCCAGTTACTCCGCCATTAAGACTATGTCATCTGCGAATCGAAGATGTGAGATGTGATCGCCGTTTATATTAATGCCCATACCTTTCCAGTCCAGCGTCTTAAACATATCTTCCAACGCGCTAGTGAACAGTTTCGGCGATATCACATCACCCTGTCTCACTCCCCTGCGCAGTTGGATGGGTTTAGACTGCTGGCCCTGTACTTGGACACTCATGGTGGCGGCGTTATAGAGGCATCTCAACACCTCGATATAACGATAGTCTACTTGGCATCGCTGTAAGGATTCCAGAACAGCCCAAGTTTCGACAGAGTCAAAGGCTTTCTCATAGTCCACAAAGGCCAGACACAGGGGCTGATTATACTCTTCGGACTTCTGTATAATCTGCCTCACTGTGTGAATGTGGTCTATGGTGCCATATCCTCCGCGGAACCCGGCCTGTTCCGGTGGCTGGAACTCGTCGAGTCTCCTGGCAAGACGGTTCGTAACTACGCGTGAGAACAGCTTATAGACGTGGCTCAGGAGTGTGATGGGTCTGTAGTTTTTAAGAAGGGTTTTATCTCCCTTCTTAAAAAAGAGCACAACCAAACTCCTGCTCCACGCCTTTGGAGTTCTCCCACTGTGAAGGACGGAATTGAAGAGGTTCTTTAGCTCCTGTAATCATAGCTGCCTCAGAGCTAGCACGATCTCGTCTTGACTGATGTCAGGCAGTTCGTCACTGTAGTGGCGCGTCAGGGTGGCTCTGGAATCATAGTCTTCTCGTTGAGGAGGAGGGGCATGTGCAGCGTACAAACGGCCGTAGAAATCCTCTATCTCTGCAGAGATCTCCGGTTTCGACAATACGGTCCTCCCGTCGTGCGTTTTAAGCTTCGTCAGGTGGCTCCTGCCAAGCTGCTGAGTGAATACTTTGGACCCTCGGTTTCGCTCTATCGCCTCTTCAATGAGGCGAGTGTTGGAGCTCCGAAGGTCGCGCCGTACCATCTTCGCAATTTGCTTATTCAGGTTTGACCTCTCTGACGAAGTCGCTTGGGTGGTTTCCCGCCTTTTTGTCATCAGCCCGAGAGTCTCATCCGAGAGTTTAGACTTCTTACCCGTACGCTGCTTTTGGCAGAACTTGATGCCCTCGTCCCTCAACGTTTCGACCAGATTGTGTAGGGTCTCGTCAGCGTCATCAGTGGGTTCTAAGGCAACAAATCTATTCCCGAGAAGCTGCTGAAACTTCTCGGTGCCCGCCATGATTTGGATTGGGTTAGGTCGGAGCGTGGACTTCATCAGACGGTTTCTCTCAAGCTTCAAATTAATATTCAGAGAGCCCCGGAGAAGTCGGTGATCGGATCCGGTATTGAACCTGTTGATCACTGAGACATCTCTGAATATGTGCTTACTATCCGTCATGATGAAGTCGATCTCATTTTTTGTCACAGTGTCGGGGCTTTGCCATGTCCACTTCCTCTGAGGTTTTTTCTTGAAGAAAGAGTTCATCAAGAATAACTCCTCTTTCTCAAGGAAGTTGACAAGCATTTGCCCCCTGTGATTCCTGAGTCCATAACCATGCGGGCCTATTCGGGATTCGTTTCCACTCCGGGTTCCCACCTTGCCGTTAAAGTCCCCCATAACAACGTTGAAGTGAGCCTTAGCGGTGTTGTGTAAGGCTTTGGATATGTCTTCATACATATCCTCAACTTTATCATCCGAGTGTGTCGAGGTCGGTGCGTAAACCTGAATGACCTTCATGCTGTAACGCTTAGACAGCCGAAGGATCAGGTACGCTACCCTGGTCGACACGCTGGAGATTTCTTCAACGTTGTTAGAGAGGGCCTTATTGACGAGGAAACCTACGCCACCCTGGGATGTTTTATCACCCTCGCGAAAGTAGAGAAGATGGCCCGAGTCCAGGGTTACGGTGTCCTCCCCCTCTCTACGGACTTCACATAACCCTAGAATATGCCATTTAATGTTCTCTAACTCCACTTCCAACTGCGCTAGATGATGGTCAAGCCTCAGAGTGCGTCCGTTAAACGTAGCCAGAGTCAGTTTACGTAATGATTGGTAGCCTGAGGTAGCCCGGTGATTCTTAGCACCCCCTGCCCCGCCGTTACCGTGGCCGCTACCATGGCCAGGGATAGCGAGGCGGCCGGGAACTAGGGGCCATTTTTTGGCTTTGTTCATCATTAAAAGGGTAATGCCCGTAATCCCCACGCTGGGCATGCGGGTTGGGGATCGCAGTTCAGTTGGGTTGGGGATCGCAGTTCAGTTGGTGGAATTCTCCAAACGCCCCCAATCCACAGGGCGGGTGCCGCCTACCTACCAACTCCTCTAGGTGTCTACACTCTAGATATAAAAATGGTTTTCAACTGACCGTGCTTTCTTGTTTGTTGAAGGGTGGTGAGAACTGTATCTGGCTCATTTTGGACTCCTTCTCGTCGCTCAGCGGCGACGGAGGCGAGGTCTCTCTGTGGACAAACAAACAAAATCATTATAATTTGTATGAACATATAAAACTTATTTAAAAATCTAATTCAAATCATTTATTAAGTAATTAGGCCCTTAAGTTCACTTTTACACGTCATTTTTAACAATGTTTTTTTATAAACTAAACGATACTACCAGTGCTTCGGAAAAACCCACTGAGCTGAGAAGAAGCACCAAGAAACTCAGCGTAGGTATTTTATTGTTATCTTTTTTTAAGTTAAAATAAACCTAAAAACGATATGGAAATCCTTTCAAATATAATGAAATATAGTTTACCGGTGTATTTCTTATGCAAGTTATTAGAAGTCGTTGTTATTTATGTGTTTAATTATTGGTACAAGCGCCACGCTTGGCGTCAATAAGCGACAAGCTCGTGTCGTCATTTCATTCAATTTTATAACTAAAGTGGAACATAAAATGGATCATACATACACCTACATACATAAATAGAGTGTTAAACTCATTACCCTTCCTGGCTTCGCCGTAGTCGAGTAAAAAGAGGCAAATTACTCAATAACAATGACGCCTTTACAGAATTTTACGAGAAATATCACTATACTTTATAAAGTCACTGAACAGATAAAATCAAACTAAACAACAAACAAAACTTGTTTTCGATACTTTGTAGTAGTGGGTATACCTAAATCTATTAATACACAAAACGAATATATGCATGCAATCAGCATTGCAGTCGTAATGCTGAGGTAATATGATAATGAGCGCAGTGCTATATAATTCAATATTCAGATGGTTTTGGTACTGTTTATGCGTTTCATATAATTTTTACCATAAACCACAGGCTTGTTAGTTTTATTTTTTATTTGCATTAAAACAAACAAAGTAAATCTGAGGGCTATAAAATGCATGAGGAATGTACGCATATTCTCTAGCACGAATAATATAAGTAAATATTCTCGTAAATGGAAAATGACAACATAATATGCACTAAAAATAAATATTTAATACTTTATAAGCCCATTTAAATGCAAAACTTGTACTATATGTGTTGAAAATGACGTAGTTTAAGTAAGTCATGTATAGATTTTATTATTATTTATTCGAGATCAATTAAACTTCCTTCTACTATACTAAGGACGATAATCTTAATAAGGATGTTTACCGGAGTGCACCAATATCCAATGAGTTCGGTTTCGAATTTAAATAAGTTAGTGGACAATTCAAAATATTCAAACAACTAATACTCGGGTATTTTGGATGTACGTGGATAGCCATAACTACTATCAGCACGTGGTACTTGTTTTTATGGAATTGAATGACGAGACGAGCATGCCGTTCGCCTGATGGTAAGCGATACAACCCCCCATAAACCGTAGTAACACCATACATCACCTCGAGTTACAAAGTGCTGTGTGGCATGCCACTACGCTCGTCATCTTGAGACATAAGCTGTTAAGTCTCATTATGTCCAGTAGTTACACTGGCTACAATGTCCTTCAAACCGAAACACAACAGTGCATACACACTGCTGCTTGAGAGTTCGTTTTTTAGTTACAAAGAAACCAGGACCTCTGTACAAACATTCATATTTGCAATTCAAAAGGCCCTAAATCTGACCATAACTGGCTAAGAGTAAAAAGTATAAAGGTTTTAAAATAAAACTACTCCGTCCGTCGACTCAGTCCGCCCCGAAACCATAAAGGCCGTTAAGTCATCAAAATGTGAGGCGTAAAAATTTAAAAATAATCACGAAATATGATTGAAGTAGTTTTATGTCTAAAATTAGTTTCAACATAAACAATCATTAGTATAAATTTTTTTACACGCCACGAGCGAAGAAGTAATGTCGAAATTAGTGGAATTTTTCCATACAGAGCAATGGAAAAACACGGAACAATGAACATACATTGCACATGACAAAACAGAGACGTTTTTAGTGACCTTAAAGAAGCTACAAAAAACTTAAAGAGAGGTCTAAAATGAATATATTCATGGGTTACAAATTTGCGTAAATAGGATTGGTAGCAAGCACGGAAAAAAAATATTTTGAAGCGCATTATGCTAGATCCCCACGTCTAGAAGTATATACAATGTTGATATTATTTCATTTATTATAAACCTCAGTGTTGTTTCAGGTCACCGTGCTATCCTAATGAAATTGTATAATGAAATCATTACAGCATGATGAGGTCCACACGAGTCACAAGTCATCAACTAAAAGATTACAGATTATGTCAAGAGGTGGCCGTATGTAACCAAACATCAAGTTTTTATACTGAACGTCAGCTAGGTGCTCAGATTTTTTTATGTGTTTTATCGATATATTGTATCTACCAGATTGCGAAAATTGTGCACGTGATGTAAAAGCCGCCAAAGTGTTCCACGTAAGAGCTCGTTCCCATTTGTCGGATGTCGGGTCCAAAAATATATCGAATGCTCTAGTGGCAGAACATTTTATATGAAGCTGTTCACACTTTATTTATAAAATGTTCTGCCACTAGATCACCTGATATATTTTCGGACCCACATCCGACAAGTGAGAACGAGCTCTAAGCGTGTCGCAGTCCGGGATCAGCCTGTGTATATCCGGTTTCAATCAGGTCGGTAAAATTGTGTCGCCTGACGAGGGGTAAGCATCTGACGTCAGGCGATACTCTATCCTACCCCACTCCGCTTAACAGGTACATTGGAGTTACTTTGACGTACCATACAGAAAAAAACAAGAAATAGTAATATTGTTAATATTTTATTAAAGTCCTGTTTATATTACCACCCATACTCATGTTTTCCTTAACGAAGTCCATAGCAGAAAATGTTCCCTAGAATGTGAGGTTGAGCATCTTGTTTTAATAGTTGTTTTTCTGAATTATAGCGACCGTTAGAGGAAGACAGGAGGTTACTAATCACACCTAGAATCAATTAAATATAAGCAACAATGAAGACTCTTATTAACCGGCTCACGGCAATCAAATAGCAAAGACGTACCCCCCCCCTCCCCGAAACGTATTAGATGAAATAACAATTATTTTTTACATAATCAGGACAATTAGTGGTTATCTATCCAGCTCGCTCCTTCGAAGGTCAGATTGCGTTAGAAAGAGACGGCTGTATTTCGCCATGCGGCATTGAGTGCTGTGTCAAAACATTCACGCGGTCAGAATAACGATGGACGCACGTCTGCAGTGCAAGTGTTGAAGGTCGGCGCTATGATATGAATATTTTGATTACGCGAATTGATTTGTTGCAACGTGCTTGTAGGCTGAGGGGATGGGCATCTGACACATTACTGCAGTTATATTTACATTGTATTGTTAAGTGTTTTGAAGTACTGTGCAAACTTCAAATACATGACAAGGATGAGTACTAGTAGCCTTGACCCCGCACTACAAGTCTGTGTCCTGTTTATCAAGTACGTGGAACGACATCATAATATCCAAGAACGAATTGCTGAGAAAATAATTGAACTTAAGTTGGAGGAACCTGCTGCTGGTAGTTTTATGAGTCACATCGTTACAATGGTATGCATTGTGGAAGCTCTGATCAAATCCTTTAAAATTATTTGCAGTTCGAATGCACAAACGCGACAGACAATTTCACCATTATTCGTTTACATTAATTCATAAAAGATTAATGCATGCATTTTAACTAATAACCATCTTCCAAAAATTTTTCTGAACCCTTTATTATTATTTTTTTACTTCAAATAATTTGCAACTCAGAAACAAAACACAGATTTAAACCCGATTAAATATTATCTATTATTTGATAAAATTATGCGTTCTCTACCATTCACATAATTGTCCAGTAACAATAAGTTATTACGAAAAAAGACATATTCAAAGTGGATCCTTGTGTTGGTTTCACGTGTCACGTGTGTGCTAGCATAAGTTGTGGCACATTACCGCGAAGTGGCATAACGTCGCTAACACTATGTTTGTCATGCCTAATACTAAGAAAGCAAACACAGCGCGTTATGATTGTTATTAGAACTAGTGGAAATGGTTGAGTATATACTGTAAGCATTAGAACTCAGTTTTAAGTACTCAGTTTTCATCGTTCATTTTCGTAAATTTAGAAAAAGTCATTCACGTTAATACCTTCTTTCTTCGATATGATAAAAAATACAAGAACAAATATAAATTATGGATTTTAATAACAGTATAGCGGCCAATTCAAATTAATTTCCATTAAAACAGTATCTCCTATAGACGATCTTTGATTAGTTAGAAACTCAGCCTGAAGCATAAAACCTAAAGACTCAAGTCAGCGTTTCAAAGTGACCATCGCGAAGGCAGTCGCGTGTGATGATTGGCACAAATACATTGTGACGGGAGTGTGTGTGTGTCACGCGATGACATGATAATTCTTTGTAATGACAATAAGGAAGACTAAGATGGCGGAAAAATCACGCAACTTTACCATCTCGATTCACAACACATGTTCTAGTCAAGTGAGCCGCTTCTAAGACTCCATAAAACCACTTCTGCAACTGCTGACACTGCTGTATGCCAAGATTACAAAGCAAAGGGTATTATAATACTATGGAAATACAAAGTAAGTAGTATGTATTCTATTAAAGATTTTTTACTGTTTGAGTTTGGGATTATATTTTCGACTGTTTCGACTAGAACATTTTTTTTTTAGTCAATACTGTTATCTTTGAATTTTCTCATCAATTATAATTATTAAACCTCTATGCTTAGAAAAAACATAAACAATATTTTGATTTTATCAGTAAGAAGTAAGGACTTCATTGGAAGAACTCTGAAATTAATCACAGAAAACAAGTTTCAAAACTATAAAGATGAGGCAGTTAGATTTTTTTAAAAATTTTATTAATAATTCAAGCTGATTGATTGTTAGGGGTTCATTGATCGCTTTATGTCCAACTAGTTGGTTAAATAATGTTTCAGGCCTCGGACTCGTCCTAAAAGTTCCGAAACTCTTTAAGCTTAAAAAAATCGGACGAGGAGATTTACAACCTTTATACAGATGTAAATTGAGGTTATGAACGGTAAACTCGTTTTAATATTATCGAGACAAGAGGTCACAGTCTCCTATCTGTTTGCGAGGACCCTTCTAAGTAACCACTTTTTCTGTTTCTGCCACCAAGCAATAGGCATTTACTATTCTCTTTCACTACCAACAATATTGGAACCAGTGTAACTATTACGCCTTGTGGGACCACATCTCCTGGAACAATCGTAGTGCGGAGCAGTACATTATTTGTACTTAATTCTCATGGTCTAAATCCCTAGCTAAAATAAACGCACCGCCGCGCCGCGCTACGGCACGCAGTCGACGCCATCGCTGCCTAGACAGCGATCCGAGATTGCACTATGAGCGCATCCGCTGACTTGCCAGTTGCTACATCTTCACGTCGCTCTGCCTTGAAACAATTTATAGGTTATCATTTTTTTTAACAAGAGAATAGAATTTAAATACTCTTGAGAGTAAAACGTGTATATGAATAAATCCAAAAGCCAAACTATAAAATTACTCTAAGGATTTAGATTAATTTTACACACCGACCAAGTACTGCCACTGATAGAAGCTAAGCAAAATCTAGTAATAGAAAATTAAAAAGATTTTCATACAATTTAAAACAAATGTATTTATTACTACTTTTTAGATATTAATGTTATGCAAGAATGCAACCCTTTTTTTTTGCCTTATGGGTTGCGATTATATTTGAACTACGCTATGCTAACTACTAACCTAATATAACGTCCATGATAGCCGTTGTTGGTCTGCGTTATGATAAAAAGGCGTACGATACGGTACTGAGACTTATTATTATTATAATACATAAACGTTTATTCTCAGCACCATAGCTCGCGACTTTGAACCCAACGACCCGTGCCACTCGGCTGCAATTACTGCACTCAACTAAATGATATGTTTAGTGTTTCTTCGTATTGAATAGAACTAGATTAATTATTAGCTTTTGTATGTAAGAGCCCAGCGGTCACTGCTGAAGGTAATGTTGAAAAAGCCGTATCGGTTCCCAACCTCTCAACTATATTCAGATGCACGGGTTCTTAGTGTCAGGCAGCTATACATACTGAAAATAGCTCTCACAGCTCACAAGTCTATTTTAAATCAACCCAACTATAAGGAACTGCTGAAACGCAGACAATTTAAGGCTCATATACCAAAACTCAAAACCACTTTTGCCAGGCGTTTTTCTCTTTTTCTATCTCCATACGTATACAATAGAATTCAAAAGAAATGCTGCATTAAGACAAAAACTATACGAGAAGCTAAAAATACAGTCAAGGGCATGCTTTTGAATTTAAATCATGAGGATACTGAGAGACTTTTAAAAATTGATGTTTAAATTATAATTATTGCGACTATTACATTTTTTTACATAAGCACACACACACACACACACACACACACACACACACACACACACACACACACACACACACACACACACACACACACACACTTACACACGCATGCATACACACTCACTCCTAGGGTCGTTGACTATAAATTTTTCAACTGTGTTAGTTTCTTTTTAGTTTTATAGTTCTGTATGATTACTCATTTGTGTTATAATTTTATTGTTGTTTTCCTTTTACATTTTATTCAAATTCACTTGTATGTATTCTATTACAATTTAGATGGTATATGGTTTGTCCTTTTAAGCTATGTTTTTGATGTTCACGATACAGGCATAGCCTAGTGTGAACATCGTTGTTAACGCTTGTAAGAATTGTAATTTTTGGAAATAAATTTATCTTATCTTATCTTATCTTATCTGTATATGGAAAATATTGTCAAATACTTGAAATAGAAATGCTTTTTTTGAGATCGTAGTTCTACGAATTGTATCAATATTTATATGTTTTTTTTACTGAATGCTTGACTGGACTAGTCTCCGAAACCTCTTTTATCTAGACTATACAAGTCCAGTATCTGGAAATACAGATAGTTTTTTTAATATAGGTAGCATGCATTTTTCGGCACCTCAACCAGCTTGACCACATTGACGATGATTATTAGTCAAAAGTATCCTTAGCCATAGCAAAACATCCGAGCTCATAGAAACCTTTTTTGTAGTCCCAAACATTATAATTGCAATTTAAACTTTTCTACTCCTTACCACTACATATTATAAAACAAAGTCCCCCGCTTAAAGATCTGCCTGAACGCGATAAATTCAAAAGATCCAATCGGATTTCGGTGAAATTTTGTATGGAAATAGTTTGAAATCCTGGGAAAGATATTGGCTACTTTACGTCCCGATAAAGCTCTCTCACGCGGACGAAGCCGTGAGCAAAAACTAATGCCTTAGTATGTTTCCCACCCGCACTAGAACAGCGTGGTGGATTGAGGCCTAACCCCTCTCAGTAGTAGAGAAGGCTCGTGCTCAGCAGTGGGCAGTATACACAGTATATAATACAGGGCTGGTATGGTATGGTAGAATGTTTACTAAGTCTCAAAACCTTTATCCTCTGTATTCCTTACACAGACGCATAATACCGCGACCTTTCTCGTCCAACACCTCACGTCAAGATTCATAATCAAACATTTCTCATACGTGATAAAAGCCGGTGCAAAATCGCTAGCGTGTTAGCATACAATACGGTGAATCACGTTCGTTCTGATAACTCTTTGTTCACACGTTCCATTGTACGTAAAGTTTTTTACAAGATTGATTTTAAACACTATCTAGTAATTTTGTTACTGGTGGTATTCGTCGCCTATACGGTGGATAGATGTGTTGTAGTTGCAGGTTATTGCTGGGTGTAGACCGCTTTCATTTTTATATTGATCAGGAGAGCCCTCTCAGCAATGGACATTTTGTAACTGATGATACTTTACAATTTGCATCTGGCGATTCTAGTTGAAAAACTACTTTCTTGGTTTATTATTTTGGTCGCCTTCCTATGGAGTATTGATAAAATTAATATTTCTAACGCCCCTTAACTTCGTAATTGATTTTTGTTACTATTTTGACGTCCCAATACACAAAAATTAGGCGTATTAAGTAGGTACAGTCAGCGTCATATGAATGTATACTTTGTCAGGAAGACGTTTCACATTAATCTATATATATAAAATTCTCGTGTCACAGTTTTCGTTGCCATACTCCTCCGAAGGGGTGCAAAGTCAGGAGGGGTGCAAAGTCAGGAAACCTCCACGTGGTGCACCCTGGGCAACGGAGCGTCGGTCGAGTTGATCGGCGCAACGGCCAATATCCTGACAACAGTGGTCTCGGCGGTCGTCGCCGCTTTTTGCGGTGGTTGCCGCATTTTTAGATGGTGGGCCCGTTTATTCGGGCGGCTCCCGGTTCATCCGGGAGTGTCGACGGGCTCGGTGTGCGCTAACACCGCCCCGAGCAGGCAGCGGGGGGGAACCTTCCTCTTCGCTGTCACCGTTGCAGATCGTAATCTAGTATGGAGGTCCGTGGACATGTCTCGCGCTCCTGCTGGACCGAGGGTCTTGGCTTGATCGCCCGGACCGCGAGGGAGAAAACCTCTATAAAAAGTTCCCCGAATCCCAAGCGGCGGCGCACCGCGAGGGGATGCATGGCCGATGGGTAGTTCGGTCACTAGTGCGACCCCCGCCAGAGTACCGGCCGACCCTCTTGGCGGGTTACGCTAGGCTTACCCAGGTACAGGGGGCACTGCCTGGGTGGACTCTTATTTCCCCCATACTCGTGGGATTAGTCATGGATAAACTACAACCAAAAATAACTTTGACGAAGTTGCCTACTCCAGTTCCGGCTGGAGAGGCGGAGATTGGTGGGCGAAAGCCCACTGATAGAGGGAAGAGAGTCGGCGCGGGCAAGATGTCCGTAGACGCCGACTCTGAGTCGAGTGGGAGCGTTTCCTCCGTTCGGAGCCGTAGGCTCTGGAGGAAACGCTCAGAGGTGAGTAACAGCAGGTCGTCCCTCGGGAGCGACACTGAGGAGCCGGTCCCGAAGTCGCAAGCGACAACCGGACGCGGCAGGGGAGGACCATCTTTGGTCGACGATTCCGTCGACCAAAGAAAGAGAGGTAAGGCGCGCGATCTCCTGCAGCGCAAGGAGGCCCGCCAAAGGGCAAGGAGGGAGGAGAGCGAGGAGGGTATGGTCCTTCGCTCCGCCGCTAAGCCGAAGGTGCCCGCCGAGGTGGTTGTCGCCGCGGAACCGGCTCCGAGTGCTCGCCCTAAAGGCGAGGCCAAAAAGTGGCGTGACAAATGCGCCAAATTGGAGGAGGCGGTGAAGGAGCTGAAGCGTGAAAACGCTTCTCTCCTTCGCCGTCTGGAGGAGCTGGCAGCAGTGGAGGCCAAGTGGCAGGCCAGAATGGAGTCGGTGCTCCTAGGGCCGGCCCAGAGGCCTCCGCTGGCACATGAGAGACGGTCCACCCCCGGGGACATACCACTCCCCGTCCGTACCGGCCCATCGTGTTGCTCGACGAGGTGGCAAAGCTCTTCGAGCGCATCATTCATACCCGCCTCGTCGAGCACCTTGAAAGGGTCGGACCAAATCTGGCCGACGAGCAGTTTGGATTTAGGAGGGGACGTTCCACTGTCCACGCGATTCTGCGGGTGAAGGCACAGGCGGAGGATGCAGTGGCCACAGGCAGTGTAGTGATAGCAGTGTCGTTAGACATTTCTAACGCATTCAACTCGCTGCCCTGGCCCTGCATCCACGAGGCACTGCGGTACCACGTGGTGCCGCCCTATCTCCGGCGTCTGGTGCACGCGTACCTGTCTGACAGGCACGTGGTGTATCCGGGCGCCGATGGGTGGCACCGAAGAGCGATGTCGTGCGGTGTTCCACAGGGCTCGGTTTTGGGCCCTCTCCTGTGGAACATCGGGTACGACTGGGTGCTCCGTGGTTCCAATCTCCGGGGCGTCGGCGTGACTTGTTACGCCGACGATACGCTAGTCACAGCGACTGCTGGGACCTTCCGGGACGCCGCAACTCTGGCGGCGGCGGGCACCGGCCAAGTGGTTGGTAGAATCCAACGTTTAGGGTTAAAGGTGGCCCTCGAGAAAACCGAGGCCGTGTGTTTTCACGGACCTCGGAGAGGGCCACCGGCCGGTGCCGGCATCGTCGTTGGGGGGGTGCGGATCCCCATCGGCTCTAGCATGAGGTATCTAGGTTTAGTCCTAGATAGCCGATGGCGATTCCGCACCCACTTTAAGGAGTTGAGGACGAAATTGTCCCGGGCAGCGGGCGCTCTTTCCCGCCTGCTGCCCAACCTGGAAGGTCCTGGCTTCCCTTGCCGGAGGCTGTATCACGGAGTCGTGCGGTCCATAGCCCTTTATGGCAGCCCCGTTTGGGCTGACTCCCTGGGCCGCCCCTGCGTCGCCCTTCTGCGCGCCCCGCAGAGAGCTTTAGCGCAGCGGGCGGTCAGGGCGTACCGCACGGTCTCTTTCGAGGCGGTTTGCCTATTGGCCGGATTTCTGCCCTGGGACCTGGACGCCAAATCCTTTGCCGATGTATTCCATTGGCGGGAGGAGGCGTTCAGTCGCGGGGAGCGTCCGGCCCTGAAGGAGGTGGAGGCCAAGAGGGCCGCCTTACGGCGAGCCGCCGTGGAGGAGTGGCGTCTCAGGCTGGAGGCCCCGTCGTGGGGGCACCGGGTCGTAGAGGCAGTGCGTCCTGTCTTTGCCGAATGGCTGGACAGGCGCCACGGAGCGGCAACATACCGCCTGACGCAGGTGCTCACCGGGCATGGCTGCTTCGGTGAGTTCCTGTTTCGGGTGGTACGGATAGAGGAGTCGGCCGTGTGTCACTATTGTGACAACTGCCCAATGGACACGGCCCAACATACGTTGGAGTGTTGTCCAGCCTGGGATGAGGAGCGCAGCGCTCTCAGAACAGTCGTCGGAGAAGACCTCTCGCTGCCGGCCGTGGTCGCTTCCATGGTCGGCGGCCGAGAGGCCTGGCAGGCGGTGGCCCACTTCTGCGAGGCGGTCCTCTCGCGGAAGGAGAGTGCCGAGAGGGATCGCCAGCGCAGTGGTGATCCCTCCCGCCGCCAGACGAGACGTAGGAGGCGTCGGGTGGACGACTGACCGACGTCTCCCGCCCTGTGGATTGGGGGCGTTTGGAGAATTCCACCACGGTATCCCCTGCCTGTCGTAAAAGGCGACTAATAGGGGCCTCCGGGGGTCACGGGTGGGCGGGACGTGCCGCCCACCCATTAGTCTAGCCAACTTCTGTGACCCCCGTGATGGACATGTCCGAGGCAGCGTGTCTCACGCTGCCTCGGACACCAAAAGGCGGACACGGTACGGTGTTTCGGGGGCTTCTGAGCCCCCGCAACAGGAAAAGGACCGCAATAGCGGTACGTGCAGGGGCGGTTGCGGACGACAACTTAGACGTGAGTCGGAGGAAGCCCGCAGCCGTCCCTAATGCGCCGAAGATGGCATTTTATAAAAAAAAAAAAAAATACTCCTCCGAAACGGCTTGACCGATTTTGATGAAATTTTTTGTGCTTATCCGGTATCTATGAGAATCGGCCAACATCTATTTTTCATCCCCCCAAATGTTAAGGGTGGACCACCCCTAAATTTTTTTTTTTATTTTTCAGACAAAATTTTTTGTTTTAATTTTTTTATGATACAGCATACAAAAATACCTACAACCCTAAATTTTCACCCCTCTACGATCAACCCTTATTTTTTAATAGCCATTTTAGTAAATTATTTATATGGCAAAACAACGTTTGCCGGGTCAGCTAGTTAATTTATACATTTGAGCTAAAAAAATTTCCGCGTACATGGGCACATCTAAATTTTCGTTTTTAAATGGTTTGAGTCGGTCTACAAAGCGTACTTATTGTGGTAATGTTGTCTATTCACTATTATATAAACGCATTATCATAAAAATGTGCCGAGAACGAGGCTATGAGAAACTTGAATCTATACTGAGTTGCCAGTCTTCACGATTAGAGACGTATATTCCAGACATTATCTGAGGAATTTCTTATGCAGACAATCACTTTATAATAATGCAAGTGTCAAAGGGCATTCTAGCAGATTAAAAAATAAATAAAACCTAAAAAAAATATGTGGAAATGGAAGAATGAAACTAATGGAATCATACACTCATGAGCTTAAATCTATACTAATATAATAAAGCTGAAGAGTTTGTTTGTTTGTTTGTTTGTTTGTTTGTTTGTTTGTTTGTTTGTTTGAATTATCTATATACATTAAGTTTTTGTGGAAATTCACGAACACAATCTAACTATACTATAATAAAGCAGTGGATCCCGGTGTGTCTGTAGTTTGAAAGCAATGTGATAAAAATAAAGGGGATGATTAAAGGGGAGTAATGGAAAACAAAACAGCGATTTTTATAATTGTTTTCAGTCTGTCCGACTGTCCGTTTTTCTGTTTGTTTGTTACTGCACATCTCCGGAACTACAGAACGGGTTCCGATGAAATTTGGTATGGAGGTATTTTTAGACCCTTGAAAGGATACGGGCTACGTTTTATCCCGAGGAAATATGAAGCGGGACTTTTGTACCGGAAAACAATTTCACGCGGGCGGAGCCGCGACCAAAAGCTAGTAAGTAATTAATATGAACATTTATTGTAAACTAGATAAAAATGTTTTTTTCGCGTCTGGGTACATAAGGATCAAAATCACATTGAAGTTTACGACAAAAAACCTACAGATTCCGGATTTTTAAGAAAAAAAAACTTCCCATTTTGGTTCCATTGTGTTTTTGACGTTTTTAAATCAATTTAAATTTCCGTGCACACCTGGAATCATATTTACATACATCATAATATTGTGTGTATGTATAAGTGACATCTGATAATTTTATTAGCTGACAACACCGGGAAGTTGGAATATTGATCGCTTTGTCAAGTCGTTGCACTAGATGTTATGATTGGATCAGCCATGATTATTACAGGTACTAGACGTTAGCTATCGTGTGCGAGTCTATTTAAGTAGGTATTAAAGTGGTTCATACAGTTTCGTGTACACCCGCCGCGCCGCGAAGCAAAAAGCACTGTTATGCTTCGAGTTAAAGAACATAATAATTAAATTACTATGGTAACTATAGTAATACGCTGGATGTAGGACTTTTTTGTCAGGTCCGTCTAGAAATCTTTCGAGAAGGCCTAAGTTCAGCGGGCAAAGTCACAAGCATTTTTATTAATTAATACGTATATACTGTGCTTATCAACTATCGGGATTTGCGCATTTCTTCATATAAGAAACACATCTACACTAAATCGCTCTACATTAAACCCAAAGTGCACGTATCACTCGGTACTCGAGGCCTTATTCGCGAGTATTTAATCGCTGACGCAATGCTTTCGACATAGTTATAGCGTTACGTGGGGCTTGCACAACGCTGCTTCCGTCCGCGCTCACATCTTCGGGGAGTCGACCTTGGGTTACTCTCACCTATAGATCGGGAAATTACTTTCTGTTCAAGCGACCTATTTCTTCGCATCAGTACAGAGTTTAAACTCGCCCACTAATATATAGAACTTAATATAGCTGGTAAAATATGGGAGTGTTACATCTGCTTACCATTGAAAACAGAAAATTATCTAAGCCGCTAACAGCGCTCTAGGTCGTCTACTTGTACCCATTGTTTTACTATTCCATAAGTCATAACATACAGTCAAAAGTTACTATCCATATTAAGATAATTGCAGAAGCAACTGCAGCATAAGTTACTGACGTTTTTCAACCCTCAAGGGTCAGAGCTAAATCTCTATCTTGGGTACAAACCTGTCACTAAATCGGACACGGCAATCTCGGGCAAAATTTTATTTGTGTTCGAATCGAGTCTACACTAGTCTACTTACATATTAGTTGTCTGATCTGTGAATGGAGCTGAAGATTTGCCAATACACTGTCCCTAAACCGATTAGGCGATTTAATATAAAGGCTTCTTAACACACATAACATAAGCCTTTTATCCCGAATGATAGGTAGGGGCGCGTAGTGCTCCCACATTTCATAATAATAAATAAATAAATAATTTATTTGGAGTTCAATGTATAGTACATGAAAATACTAATTGAATTAATAACCACCCTTTTGAAGTCGGTTAAAAATTCTACACTGTACTTAAAATTAACTTTAACTAGATCATGACGTCCGCCGTTGATCTACCCATGATTTGCTTTCAAGTATTCCATTTCGTCACGAAGCAATTATGTTGGCGTTGCGTAAACGCATGGCTTTGGTATCATTTAACGTAATAATAACTCGCGCCTCGGAGAGCATGTTGGGCTGAGTTCCGGTAGTTGCAAAATGTTAAGTTAGCACCTTTGCATTACGTAGAAATAGGCCGGGAAAACTGGTGTGGTAGTCCGTTGTACCAGTATCATAGGGAAAAAAGTGCGATGAACCGCCGCTCAGTTGATAGACCTTGAAACCAGTGTAAAGTCCCCCCAGTGCTTTGTAATTCAAAGTTTAGGGAGTTGCTACTGTTTTAAGATGAACACATTATCTCATATTTGCAAAAAATATGCTATAGCGCTAAAGTAACACTGTGAAAGGGAGTTTATTCCATCGCAGCTATAATAAATAACTTCTAAAAATACAGCAGGTCAGTAACTGTTAAAACTACGTCAGTGGATAATATGATCAATGAATGTTGTATTCGCTTTAGTGTACAACATTTTGAGCTCAAACAATTTTTTACGTTAGTAAAATTAAATATAAATAACAGGTTATTCTAGGCTATTTCGCTGATCCTATAGATATATCGGATGCACAATTTTTTTGGACTGTATTAAGAAGCGATAGATCATAAATAATAAGAACAATTAATACAGAATTTGACCTTGAGGTCGCTTCTAAAACATAATCGATGGTAAGTAAAACTTCTACTTATTAAAAATAGAAAGAACTCACAACTCTAAATTACCACGTACTACATAATATTGCACTGCGCTTGTCATGCTGTGTTGTATTATGTCTAATAATTTCCAATACACTAGCTACAACGTCTACAAACAAGAACACAACAGTACCTAGAGGGCTGCTTAGTGGTAGTAATAGACAAGCTAGATACACTTGGAAGGCTCCCGTATGCTGAAGATCTAAGACTTCGTATATCTGGCTAGAACAATAAACGAGATGAACGCCACTATTCCATCGAGATGCACTACATTGCTAAGTTATTAATGTGTGTCATGTGGAGATAACCTAGTTGGGACTAGAATGGACAGACGAGACGAATTTCTGCTGGTTCAAAACTCAAGGGCGTGCACCTCTGACTTTTCTACAAGTTATGTTTGTATTCTTTATGAATTATCGCTCTGTTTAACGGCGAAGGAAAACATCGTGAGGAAACCAGCGTATCTGAGAAGTTCTCCATAAGAATTTCGAAGATATGTAAAATCTGCCAACCTGCACTAGGCCAGCATGGTGAACTAAGGCCTAAAACCTCTCAGTTGTAGAGGAGGCCCGTGCTCAGCAATGGTCAGTATATAATACAGGGCTAGTATGGTGGACGGTATGGTATATGCACCAATCATCATCATCACCAGCCACATGACGTCCACTGCTGAACATAGACCTCTCCCAAAGATTTCCAGACGGACCTGTCAAAAACGACCCGCATCCAGCGCGTTCCTGCGGCCTTTATCGAGGTCATCTGTCACCTAGCAGGCGGACGTTCAACGCTGCGCTTACACTAATACTATCGCTTAATTTTTAGCTCAGCATTTCATCAAAATTAGAATTAATATTGGAGCTAAGAAATAAGATCCTCTGATGGAAAAGCACTCTAATGTTAAAAAAAAACTATCGATCAAGGTGGTTTTGGTATTGTGCAAAGTTTGGGACTAATCAGTCGACTCGGCTTAATTGTATAACAAAAAACACTTGAACAACTTTCTACTTTATTGTTCCGGTGTTATTATAATACCATTGCTAGTCTATTTAGGAATATTAGTTGTTTTGGGCTTCGTCATGAAACTGTTTTAATCGCTTATTAGCCATATCTATATTTTGTAGCAATACGTAGCTTCGAAATGAGGTGCCAATTGGTGCTATACTCAAATAAATATTTGACTTATTTTACGTCAATTTCTAATTACAATAGCCGAATGCCGCAACCGCATGCACTTGACCGAATTTCGGCCAATCAACCGAAAGATGGTCATCGCTCGTCGACCAAACACGGAAACCGGGTAAGTGTGTCGCCTCACATCCGATTACGTAACAAGACCTTTTGAGCTGGCGCAAATATTTGGCAACATTGGCCAAAACGTGTTGGTCGCCACACGAGCGATACGCGTAGAGCGAGGCTAGGCCTTCATTACGCCGGTTTTAATAGGCTAGTGGCTGACTCAGCTCAACGTGTTTTGAATAAGTAGTAAATTACCTATATTATCTTATAGTTGCAGAAATAAATTATATAAATATTAAGAGCGCATTCTCAATAAATAATTAAATTCATCAGGTTAAAATTTAAAATTCATTGACTTTGTGTCTGATCTTTGTCCATAGGAAAGAAGGGTTCTTCATTCTTGACTCTGTCAGTAGCTTGATTTGACTCTCGGAAAAATAAAATATAACGTAACATATTCCTTTTGCTCCAGTATTAAAATCTAGAAATCTTACTCAAACATGCTTTATTTGAAACCCGTAGCCCAATAGGTTATGGGCCCAGGACGCTTCATTGCTCAAATTGAGTAAAGAGCAGAAAAATTGCCTGCGAAAAAAAAATTGCAAATCATAGATCGTGATTGTAGAACATTCATTATGGAAGTCACAAGTTCTATAAAGATTGATAAATTTAATGACAAGGATTTTAGGCAGTGGAAGTTTCAAATCAATTGTGCCTTGAAAGCAAAATGATTAAATATTAATTTAGAACATCCATCATCGGGTAATATAACGAAAGCACAATGAGAGAAGAACGATGGTATGGCCATGTTTATAATTACCTCTTCAATGGCCAACCTAGGCCAATTGAAAATTGTGAAACCGCAAGAGAAATGATGTCAAAATTCCAGTCAATTTATGAACAAAATTAGAACTTAACAAAATGATGGTCTATGAAAAACTTTATCAATACAAGATGCCAACAACTGACAGTATGGCACAACATGTTTCTGAAGTGGAGATTTTGGCGAAACAATAAAAAGAGAGCGGGGACCAAACTATTAAACACATTACCTGGAAAGTATCGTTCTTTACGTCAGGCATGGATGTCTCTAGACCTAAGTTTACAGACAGTTCATAATTTAACTGCAAGATTATTAAACGAAGAAGCGAGCTTAACAAATAAAGAGGAAATGGAGAGTGCGTTAAAAAATGTACGACATGGAACAAATTTAAGAATCAAAGCATGCACAAGAGTTCAACGTTCAGATTATCGAATAAGCATCATTTTACTTGCTACAATTGTAACAAAAGGAGGTATATTGCGAGAGAATGCTGAGCCGCAAAAAAGTCTGGATGGAAACCCCAAGAGCAGCAGAAGTTGGCATTTAGTGCTGAGCAATGTTTACAATCAATTTGTAATAACTATAATTTTAATTTAATGTAATAATTGTAATGATTGTGGTAGAATAAAGGCTATTTTTATGTTTATTTATTATTTTATTAATGTTTACAATCTGAAATTTATGCGGATGTTTGGATTCTTTTCAGTAGTGTACACACGTCACAATATAACCAGAATGACAGTGACAGAACTGTGAGATTGAGTAAATATTTAAAGGTGTTTTAGACTGTAATACATATAAGTGTACATAAAATTTATAGAAACGGAATATTAATAAGTTTCTTATGATTATGTATACTTTGAGTATTTCATTATTACAAAATTTAAGTGGGAGTGTTAAAAAGTGAATTGTATAACAGAGGTTTAAATGTTCGTAATGACCTTTGTGTTCATTTACATTTAAAAAAGGAAATATTGTGCTTCATTCTTGCCTCTATCAGTAGTCTGATTCGGCTCTCAGAAAAATACAATGTAACGTAACGTATTCCTTTTGCTCCAGTGTTAAATTATAGAAATCTTAGTCAAACATTGTTTATTTAAAACTCGTAGCCCAATAATAATGCCTAGTAATTAGACTAGCTACAGAGTAACTAAAACACAACACTGCACACTATTTTGTCGGCAGAAAAAATATTTGCTCAACAAAATATGCTGAATATGAAATGTCTGAGTTTAAAATTATCATAAGCAAGAATTTATTATTTAATACAGAGAGTGAAAGTCCACTTATACAAATTTGAGTCACAAAACCAATTACTAATAATAAAAGAATAATAATGACAATGATATTACCGGCCATTATGAGACTAAATCCTCATTTAGACGGATATATTTTTGATAGCAATAATCGTACACAATTAATGCTTCAAATAGTAACCCCGTCTGCACGTTGTGCAATGGCGAGGCAACCCTTTCCCATGTTGATATATACGAGTCTTTCGATAGATATTAAAAGGAAATATTGCTAGAAATATTTGCGTGCAATTATTGCTCAGTCAGACAGTGAAGTCATCAGTTTAACATTGCCCAGTTTTATGACGTCGTCTTTGGATGTCATACGCGTTACGAATACGACTTGCGCGCTGAGGTCCTGAGGTCGAATCCCAGGTCGAGCCAAAAAACATTGTGACTGGGTTTTTCCATATTAAAAGTTACTCAATCGCAGCTCGGACTCAGGCAGTTGGCGGTGTGATACCCCCGTGCCTCGGAAAGCACGTAAAGCCGTTGGTCCTGCGCCTGATCTCTCTCCGGTCATGTCGGATTGCCGTCTCACTAAATTATAAGAGTGAAGAAATAGCGAGTGCACCTATGTATTGCGCACACACTTGTGCACTATAATATCTCGTGCGTACCTGGCTGATCTCCGTTGAGATTGGCCGCCGCGGCCGAAATTGGCTAGGATTTATTTATTTATATGATGTTGTGTGATGTACCTATATATGGACAAACCTTTGCAGCCATTTTGTACCTTATGTCTTGTCCTGATGGACAATTGAGAGAATTAAAACACGTGGAAACTTAGTTTACCCATGCCATAATATGGTATAGATCCCGATACAGAATTCCAGGATGGTATCAAGACTATACTTGACTGCTAAGTGATTTATTTTCAACGAGATAAAATATATTCTCTGCATTTCCAATCACTTCGCGTGCAGAGTTCACAATGAGTGTTAGATATCATTATTCTGGACTTGTTATATCACCATAAATTATTGATGACTTCTTACAGGAAAAAATCGTTTGCGATAATAAATAATTACTTATAAGTAATTGATGACCGCGATATATATTCCAATGCCTAAGGATTGTTGGGGGACGCGCTGACCATTTACAACGGTCAGAGTCTTTGGCACAAACCAACCGAAACTTAACAAAGAACTTTCATGTCCTTTTTACCATGATTTCGGTCCTTTTCTTTCCTTGAAGGCAAGTATTATGTCGGTTAATGCTCTTTTACAGAGGCTGTCTATGAGTATGGAGACTGGGTGTTGAAGATTTAGTAACAGACGACTTGCATGTACGCATTTCCCGATTTATTCCATATCAGTAATAGGTTATAGCTGTAGAGAAACTGCTTACGCATTACTTACGTTATACAATGAACACAATAAAAGCTGTAAGCCAAAAATAGCATATACTATAAGGAAATACTAATCTGTAACAAAATCTTGCCTATATAAATATTACAGTAAAAATTTTACAGAACCAGTTCAATTCTCGAATATTAATAATATCCGTCGGAGTCCACGCCAGATAACTTTTTTTTGTCCCTGACTAAACTCTTGCTAGCCTGACGAGGGTCGGTTTATGCAAGAACACCGGTCTTTTGGGTGAGTGCAAAAGGCGCTCGCAACCCTTAAATTTAAGCGACCACGCTGAGGGCGATCCACTAACGGGTCACGAACCTCGGCCAGAACGGCCACTAAGAGGACAAGACATCATCGTTAGGGGATGAGGGTTTTAAACCTAATCCTATTCATGACGTTCGTAGTCTTCGGCACGCGGGCCGGAACTGCTAAGAGAGGTCAGGGTGACGGGGAACGCTACGAGGTCCTCGACGGCGAGGACGGTACTGCGGTCTTGTGGGGTGTAAGAGCTTTTGATGCTCGATCTTTTTGCGAATGGCCAGAGTAATTTCGTCCTCTGGATCTAACAATAGCCAGATAACTTGGCAATAAAGCACATTGACCTTTATTTGTTTTATCAGGTATGACAAACCTGTGGCACAGGGTAAAAATGTGTTGATGTATACACACATTTTAAAAGGAACGTTACAATTGACAATTGATTGGTGCAACTTTCGGAGTCAAATATTGCTAAAATGTTCATGATTGTTTGATTTTATCATATACACACAAACATGAGATGCTGTCACCAAAATAAAGTCTTTATAAACAGCTATAACAATACACTCTTCTGCGCATGTTCGTCGACTTGGCCATTATTTATATATTACAGTATTTATACATAATATATATGTACTAATAGCTGCTTAGACTTTAGTAAGTTTTACCGCCGTCGCCACAACCGCAGCCAACATCCGTTCCACATTCAGTCCTTATTCCGAGGCTGCCCTGCGTCGCAAATGGGCAAGCAATTAGCGACATCCTGGTAGTGATAGTGAAAAGCAATTTTAGATATATTCAAATGTAGTTATGTTATTTAAGGTAAGCATTAATACTTTGTACGCTATGTATGACTTTATTTATGGTATAAAGAATGCGTTGTTGTTGACTTTTATTACATTTCTTAAATCATGGGAATAGCTCGCGAAGAAAAATTTTTTTAGGATTTTAAGGCAATGTTCAGATATTGTCCACTGTTGAATTAATTACACAAAAATTCCCGTACTATCCATACTGCGTTTTACATACGCAGGAATTTTTCATTTTAATCTAGGATATTGTCTATTCTTGTGCCAAATTTCATGTAATTTGTTTCAGCTGTCTCTGCGTTTACTTCAACCGTAACTACATCCAAACATTTTCGTAAAAATCCAAATATAAAAGTTATCACAAAAAACCATTTTACTTTTAAATGACGCAAATGAACTATACCATACCATACCAGTCCTGTATTAAAGTGGGCACATACGATGCGATTTGGTATCATGCGACCAATTCGTCACGCGGTACAGTCTTCACGCCACACGATCGAACCGTACCATGCGATGTCCAGTTGTATCCAACCAAGTTCGATGGACAAGCCATCAAACCAGCCGTACCAACAATAATAATAATAATGTCCATCGAACCGTGCCCCACACGATGCGATATGGTTCGATGGCATACCATTTTAATGGTTCGGCTGTACCAAATCGCATCGTATGTGCCCACTTATATAATATACTGCCCACTGCTGAACATGGGCATCCTCTATAGCTGAAAACTATAGATATAATTAAATTATAGCAACGAAAATATCATAGGTAGTTTTCTATTATAGCATACACAATAAATCTTCTTTTCTATTTAACCTTTAAATATTAGTTGTGATGCAGTTAGATCAAATATTATATATATATATATATATATATATATATATATATATATATATATATATATATATATATATATATATATATATATATATATATATATATAGAGATCTCTTAGCGGTAAATGTTGATCAGACGCGACTTCACGCGAGCACTTTGTTGATCCAAAAATCTATGTTGATCCGCCGCCTTTTGTTGATCCAATATGCATTTCTACTAACTAATGTGGCTCCAACCGGATCAACATCTGCACACATGGGACTGCTTACAAGAGTTTGCCGAAGTTGATCCGATATACAAATCCACCTTGCGATAGTTACGGAAAATGTTGATCCGATTTAAATGAGCCAATCAGAGCACAGCAAACAGTCAGATTCAGATCAGATTGGCTGAGAGCATCCGTGACGTTTTATACATATCCAATTAATGATATTTTATTCACAGTATCAACATGTTACTAATACGGTGTCACTGAGCCCAATTGGTAATCACACTAATATTATAATGGCGAAAGTTTGTGAGCATGTTAGTTACGTCTTCACGCTCAAACGGCTGGACCAATTTTGATGAAATTTGATATAGCCGTAGTTGACACCCTGAATTATTACATAGACTAACTTTTATTCCGAAAAGTATTCCTGCTGAAATTTAAGCCGCGACTAACACCGCGGAGCGCAACTAGTCAAAGTATAAAAAAGTGATGCTATCTAAAGTGTCGTAAATTGTTTTATACTCCATGTGAAAGAGATATATCTATATTTTTTTACTGTATTTTTTATTATTATTTTTTACTCTGTGATACAGGACTCTTACATTCCTTCAAAAGCTATTCAACTTCGTTCTGCTCCAGCGTACAACGCCCAAGGCATGGAACAGGAGTGTGGTGGTATTGTTCTTAAAAAAACGGTGATAACGCCTTTTTTAAGAATTACAGACCCATCTTCTTGAGCCATTTTTACAAGCTGTTCTCAAAAGTCATCACGAATCGTCTCAAGCGCTGGCTAGATGACTTCGAGCCTCCCGAACAAGCCGGATTCCGTAAAGATTATAGTACAATAGACCACATCCATACGCTGCGGCAAGTTATACAAAAAACTGGGGAGTATAACTTGCTACTTTGCTTAGCGTTCATGGACTATGAGAAAGCCTTAGATTCGATCGAGACCTGGGCTGTGCTGCAGTCTCTACAGCGGTGCCACATTGATCATCGGTACATCGAAGTGATGAAGTGCTTGTATAAAACGCCACCATGTAGGTCCGAGTACAAGAACAGAGTTCGAAAGCTATTCCACTACACAGAGGCGTGAGACGGAGATGTTATCTCTCCGAAACTGTTCACTGCCGCGTTGGAAGATGCTTACAAGCTCTTGGACTGTAAAGGACTCGGCATCAACATCAATGGCGAATACATCACTCACCTTTGTTTTGCCGATGACATCGGTGTACTGGCAGAATCGCTGGAGGGTCTGACCACAATGCTCAACCGAGTTTCTCAACTGGTGGGTCTCAGGATGAACATGGACAAGACCGAGATCATGTCAAATGTTCATGTTGTGCCAACCCCGATTATCGTTGGGAGCTCAATTCTCAAAGTTGTAGACGAGTACGTCTATTTAGGTCAAGTAGTCCAACTCGGTAAGTCCAAATTTGAGAAAGAGATCAATCGACGAATCCAGCTCGGATGGGCAGCGTTCGGGAAACTAAGCAAGGTCTTCTCGTCCAAAATACCTCAGTGCCTGAAGACAAAAGTCTTCAATCAATGTGTGTTATCAGTAATGCCATACGGCACTGAGACGTGGCCTCTGACTATGGGCCGCCTAAGATGGCTCACGGTCACTCAGCGAGCTATGGAAAGGGCTTTGCTAGGTGTTTCTCTACGGGATCGAATCATAAATGAGGAGATCCGTAGAAGAACGAAAGTCACTGACATAGCCCAATGGATAAGCAAGCTGAAGTGGCAATGGGCAGGGCACATAGTTCGAAGAACTGACGACAGATGGGACAAAAAAGTTTTCGAGTGGAGACCACGTACTGGCAAGCGTAGCTTCAGCCGTCCATCTGCAAGATGGACCGATGACTTGTTAAAGGCTGCAGGAACGCGCTGGATGCAGGGCGCTTTTGATAGGTCCATCTGGAAATCTTTGGGGGAGGCCTGTTAGCACTGTTTAGCAGTGGACGCCATACGGCTGATAATGATGATGACGATACCGGATGATAGACCTCGATGATTGTTCTGTGGAAATGGACTCGCAAATTTGCTGCATGAGAATGGACGTTTCATTTTTGTCTCCCACGAAAAGTCGCCCCTTTCTATCACACTAAGTTGTTTTAATACCCATCCGCTTTTTTTTTTTTTTTGTAAGGCCATCTTCGGCGCATTAGGGACGGCTGCGGGCTTCCTCCGACTCACGTCTAAGTTGTCGTCCGCAACCGCCCCTGCGCGTACCGCTGTTGCGGTTCTTCTCCTGTTGTTGCGGGGGCTCAGAAGCCCCCGTACACCGAAGGACGCCCTTGGTGTCCGAGGCAGCGTGAGACACGCTGCCGTCCATCACGGGGGTCACAGAAGTTGGCTAGACTAATAGGTGGGCGGCACCTCCCGCCCACCCGTGACCCCCGGAGGCCCTTATTAGTCGCCTTTTACGACAGGCAGGGGATACCGTGGTGGAATTCTCCAAACGCCCCCAATCCACAGGGCGGACCCATCCGCTTTAGACTTGAAAATGTGTTAAATGCTCATAAAACATTTTTGCAAAACAGAAAACGCTTAATTATAAATGTGTTACCTAGTATTATACTAAACTTTACCTTATAAGAGACTGAAATCTCAATGTTAAGAAGTTGAAAATAGCGACCTCTTTTCTTAAGTCTATTATTAGATCTGTCTTTTACTATCAATGGCATGCCCAAGTATCGATTTTGACGTCAATTGTCCTTAAAACAAAGAAATTCAAAATGGCGGCCACTTTTTTCAATTATAACATTAAATCTGCCCTTTGTACCTAAAGCCATGCCCAGATATCGATTTTGAGGTCGGTTGGCCTTAAAACAAAGAAATTCACAATGTTGGTCATTTTTTTGAAATCTAACATTAAATCTGCCCTTTATGATAATTCTCCCGTGAGAAAATTTTGTGTCACACATGCGCGCGCATCGTAAAACTTCACTACCATAAATTTTTCATAACGCGCTTAAAGAAGTATAACTTCAAAAACAGGAGAAAACAGTAAAACAGATTTTGCCGCTTTGTGTTTCAGTACCTATTCGTCAATTTTGGCTCCGGATCAACTTAGTCAAAGTAAATGTCGCATATAAGTTAAATATATTCTGGATCAAAGTCACATTCAGTATCATTTTTTTGACCGTTAATGGATCCACAAATGTTGGTCAAAACGTCGACGAGTATGTTGAAAACCTGTGAGTGCAGATCCACTGACGTCACACGCGCGTCAAGCACGGATCAAAGTATATCAGTTTGCGAGACTCGGAGCTGAGCAAACACGTGAAATAGGTGGATCAACATTTGTTCTAACTTCACACTGGAGCAACATTTACCGTAAAACCGTCATTATATATATATATTTATTTATTTTTTATTGTAAGAGTAGTAACAGCTTTTTTACAATATATCTTAATAATTCTTCAAAAATAATTTCTTAGCCAATGACAACTACTCATTTTACTTAAAATATAAAGAAAATTACAATTCAGACGGTTTTGTGGAAAGAAAAAGTTGGGGCAAACTAATAGCATACTGATAGAATGTGATATATAATATATAAAATAATGCTAAATAAATGACGATAAAATGACACGCACATCTACGATTGAACATATCATGTGTAGATATCATATATATACTTAATATAATTTTTCAATCATACAAATATAACAACGAAACTAACACATGGATAACTTTATTCCCATCTGTACAAAAATATGTACTTACTTAATTAGCAGAGGGTCTACACAAATGTACATATTATTATCTATGCACAATTAATTATAATCGATATCAGGTGTAGAACGGACTACCGAGATGACCGGATTAAAAGTCCCGCTTTATATTTTCCCGGGATAAAATGTGTTAATCCAGCACAAGATCTACCCGTGTGCCAAATTTCATCGAAATCCGTTGAGTAGTTATTGCGTGAATCAGTACCAAACATACATCCGTACATTCTTATAAACTTTCGCGTTAATAATATTAGTAGGATTACTTTTCATTCAATGTTCAGACACACTGGGTTCTACTACTTGTACATGTACATGTACATGTATGTAGTATATTAAATTTACTCCCATGGATATATAAAAAACCCTTACAAATCATGCGTACTCCCCGTATTTTTTTTTCAAATTAGTAACCTATATTTTACTGGAGCTTAATTTTATATGACAGTGAAAACTGCATCTACCCACTACTACCAGGTGCGGTGGAGTCGCTTTATCATAGACGTTTAAAAAATGTACTTGTCATGGATTTATATATAATGATTTTCATCAGATAACGTGGCTCGAATAACACTCGATCTTAATGGAAAGGAGGTGAAGTTTCAAAAGTTTTTTTAATATTTCGTACGATATTTAAAACGTGAAGGTGAGTCGCCGTCGGCAGTTCGCCGTGAGTACGGAGGCCGGCGGCCGACCGATCGACCGATCAATCAATTTCACCAACCTTCGCACGTAATGTTACAAAATGTGACGTTGGCGATGAAGACAGCTTGGTATCTTATTGTTGTATGAATTATGAACAAAATGTGAAGATATCCTTAAAGAAGGATCTCTAGAAGTTCTAATACAACAACATATGAATGACTACATACTAAAGGACAGACCGCTACTACCCTTATTATTTATTTACTGAGGTCACTTTCATACTTGCTTCTGTGCCTAACTCTACACGAACAAAGGCGTGAGCTTGTTTCGCCTAAGGAAACAGAGCAATGCCAATTTCAACGAGTCAAGAGGAAAATTGCGTGCGTTTCTTTAACGCTTCCTACAGATAACGACAAGGAAGTAAACAAAAACACACGCATACAAAATAAGAACGTTCGTTAATTACCCGGAATTAAGTGTTGTAAATAAGGTCCTACGTTCATATACACATCTGACTCAAGCACGCTGCGGTCATTGGTTCTGGATGATAATAATATTAACCAACAGTCACCAAAAGGTGAGCGACGAGTTAGCTAGTCTACTCAATCAGTACCCTTAGCAGAAAGTTACGCATTAGCGTATAATATTCGTATCGAATAAGTACGCAATGGACGATACCATACGTCAAAATAGAGACACGTGCTGACATTTTTCTTTACATTTTGACCAAGAATGTTATACCCATATATAAACTTCTTGATTTTGACACATTCTTGTCTATGGTTATACGATTTATTATTCGAAGTTTATACGCACGCAATGTTCACGACGTCGTATTTTAGTTCTAGAAACGCTCAAAAGGCCGCTGTTCATATTTCCATACAAAAATTAACTTCAATGAAAATATTACGTGAAAGATACGATAGCACGTAAACTCTTGCAAACAGTACTGCTGATCTAAATATTCAGTTGTATAATACTAATGGAAGAATATTACGCTGTGAAACCGTCTAGATAATGCCTAACGTACACATGGTGATCACTGTGCCATGTCACATGTGCCATGGTGGTTTGCTCCGACAAGTCGCTTCTAACGTGCGCTAGTATGTTAACTCTACAATCGTAAACGCTAACGTTATGTCTGAGAATGACATATGATGCCCCAGACTGCAGTTATGTGTGCGATAGACTTATAGAAAGAAGTTTATCTATACTAATATTATAAAGAGGAAAGATTTGATTGTTTGTTTATCTATACTATAATATTATAAAGCTGAAGAGTTTGTTTGTTTGTTTGTTTGTTTGAACGCGCTAATCTCAGGAACTACTGAACCGACTTTGAAAATTCTTTCACTAATAGGAAGCTACATAACGTTTTATCCCGGAAAAAAATTTCCACGCTGCGCCGGCGGAGCCGCGAGAAGAAGTCTAGTTCGTAGAACTTTTTTTATTTATTGCACTTTATATACAGGTGTATATCGGCGGACTTAATGCCGTATGCATTCTCCCCCAGTCAACCTTAGGGTGGTGCAGAGATAAATAAGGTAGGTGCATCAAGGTAACTTGAAAATTATTCAAAGTTACAAATAAACATATAATTTAAATTTACGATATAGACACAGAAATAAATATTAAAAATAAATCCTACTATCCTACTAATATTATAAAGGTGAAAGTTTGTAAGAATGTATGGATGTTTGGATGTTTGGATATTTGGATGTATGGATGTTTGGATGTATGGATGTAAGGATGTTTGTTCCTCTTTCACGCAAAAACTACAGAACGGATTTCGATGAAATTTGGCACACGGGTAGGTCATGTCCTGGATTAACACATAGGCTACTTTTTATCCCGGGAAAATATAAACCGGGGCTTTTATCCCGGAAAAACTTTTTAATGCGGGCGGAGCCGCGGGCAAAAGCTAGTATACTAAATATAAATATGTTGCGACGCACACAAACATTTATAACAAACACACACACTCACGCCTTTTATCTCCGAAAGGGTGGGTAGAGGCGCAAGTAGAACATCCACTTTTCGCTTTGGATATTCCGTCCCATATATAGGCGGCGAGCATATCGCCATATCGGGTACAAACTCTAGACTCCGGGCTGATACTGAATAGAAAAACCTAATATCACTTTACCCGACCCGGAGATCCAAACCGAGACCTCAGCATTGCGGTCGTACCGTAGTACAAGTACGCCACCGAGACAGTCAAAAATAAGTAATACATAGCGGCTTCGGGCAACGGCATCCCAATATACTGTACAAAAGTTTCCAGTTCAGCATAAAATGTCAGGCAACGTGTAGCTGGCACTGGTTTTCAACCGGAACCTTCTTGGATATGTCATTTCTATATTTTTTTGTGTTCTATTAGCATTAATGGCTGTAGAAAGGCATCTTAGCCTCTAGTGTTACTACTGTTAAGAGAATAGTGCTTTAATACAGTCGAGCGACTTCTTCATCACATCATTACTTAAAAGGAATAAGTGGCCAAGCGTAGGCAGATATCCCATCATACTAAATCAACATAATTATCTAGCAATAATTCTTAAGTCATGAAACTTGAGTAAACACGATAATAGGACATAGGCAAATATTACAAGTAATTTCGCAAAGTTATGTGTACACATTATTAAATATTGGACCTTGGTTCCGAACGGTGTTGCGTCCACTCAAAGGAAAATATGTAAAAAATACATACATAATATAACATAACAGCAAGCACACTACATCTCTAAGTTTTTCATTCACATTTTGTCTATCATTGATTAATTTTTAAATTCTATAGGCAAGTTTACTACATTATAAATGACGCGTACGTGCCAGCTAAGGGGTTAACCATTGCTATGTAATACTTAATATAATAACCATGCAATAAAAAGTTATTTAAATAAAGCACGGAATTATTATGACTTAATATATCACCTGTATCACCTTCTGCACTACCTTTCTTATGCTCTGAGCAATAAGGTGCATATTTCATAACGAAAAAAGTAATGTTTATTCAACGTGCTAAATAAAACCTCAGTGGTCGCGAGGTCGCGCGTTCGACCCCGACTTATAAGTCGTCTTTACGTCATTCAACGCGATAATTTTGTTCCTTAAAATATAGGCCTTGTTCGTTTCAGGCTGTTTATAAAGGTTATTTTGAGCATCTTCTGCTATTAAAAATGATGTCGTAAATAATAAGCCTGCCATAGTGGACAGCTTCGACGAGTCAAGTGAGTCATGAGGATTCAGACCACAGGCAAGAATCACAGCTTGTGTTATTAGGAGGCGTTATGTTTGAATTACATATGACTTGCAAAATTATTAATGATGAAGCAATAAAAACTACTAAAGTAAAAACATGTTTGTGTGTTCCTATTTGGAAAAATATTTTTAGTCTTTGATAAACAGTATGCTCTGACGTCACCGACTACGCAAATAACTTCCATGTTGTAATTATCACCGTTAAAATTACAAAAAAAAAGTGAAAATTGGGAACTTTGGAAGCGCGTTGATGTCTTTTATTTGAGCAGTCGGACAACTGCACACAATATTGTGGAAGATAAGGAATGACTATAATTTTCTATTTTATGTATGTTTTCTATAAATTAATGCACTTTGATAAATATTCGCATACGCGCATACTCACGCCTTTTATCCCCGGAGGGGTAGGCAGAGGCGCAACTAGTGCACCCACTTTTCGCCTTGCGTACTCCGTCCCATGATGTGATAGGGTGCGAGCTTCTCGCCATATCGGGCACAAATTCCAGACTCCGAGCTGATACTGATTAGAAAATTCCAGTATCACTTTAACTGACCTGGGGTTCGAACCCGAGACCTCAGCATTGCAGTCGTACCGTAATATAACTCACTGAGGCAGTCCATTAAATATTCATAATCAATTATACAGAATTAATTGTTTGGGGATAATAACAATCGAAGGCAATCTTGCCACGAACGTATGTAGCCAATGAGTAGCCACTACGTGGTACAAGCAGTAAGTCTCGCATAATTCTTGCTACTGCCAAGAGCCGCAACTTTATTGGTCGTTTAAATTATACGATGTTTACGATTAGCAGCCGTAGCTGAAAGCTGCTTTTCTAAAGCGTTAAGGCCAATAGCCAACAAAAAAACGCGAATGACGTATCCTTGCGCTAGACTTGTCAGTAAGTTATGTCATTCTAACACATTATGTCGATTAGCGTTAACGCTTGTAGAACGCATGTTGGCTACGGCTCCTAGAGCGGTATTAAAAACTCAATCTCAAGTTTGAGTTACATCTCAAGTAGAAATAATTCAGTTCATTATGTCTACTTGAGATGTAACTCAAACTTGAGATTGGTTTATTAATACCACCCCTAGTCTAGTAGAGTCACTTTGGCATGCCAGAGTATAAGTGTGATGCATATTATAGTACACTATAACTAAAAGTTGTTTTGTAGTGTAACGATACCACATTAGATGATGATATTTTCAACTTTTCACAAATGTTAAAAATAACAGAAGTTGAGTAATAAAATAATACATATAAATGGAAATAAAAATAATAATATTTCCATATGACCTTTGTGTATAATAAACAAAGTTCAAAGTTAATACTTTCACAATATTAATGTCAGTAAATTATAATTAACTTGGAAACAAACTCGTAATTTAAATTACGTCTCATTACAGCGCCATTATTTGACAATTATTCAAAAGATACATCAAATTCTTAATTAGTGACTAACTACTACGTGATGTTGTATTCTATTCATATTTTTTAATGATAAACTTTATATTTGATGAATGATTATGTGTGAACAATAGATTGTTCCACTGATTGGACCAAGTGTCATCTAGTTCTGACAGGTTTAAGACATCAGTTCAAAGCCCTGGACTAGTACGAGTTGACAGACTTCACATATTTGCGAAACTCTCGTAGAATTCTTGTATTTAAAGGTCTCTACACGAAGCGAATAACGTCGATTAATAATAAAAACACACGCCAAATATTCAGAAGCCTATCTCCTGGGGGTTGTTACAATTTGCTACTGATAAACAACGCCAAGTCATTTATATAAATATTTATAACAATACACTATACTAGTCGCCTATATTGTTTTATATATACACTATACATCTTCCAAAATTGTATTTGAAGCAAAAATATTTCGAGCCTGAGCCCCGAACCATACGAATACTACGAGCGCTAAATTAGACCAGTAACTTCCAAGAAACATTAGATATAAAATTATCACATTAAATTTGTACACCAAAACATTACAGTGGACAATAACGTAATGTGATTTAATATTTTTCCTCATAGCTTGTTGCAAAACTAGAGGTTACCGACATAACACTAAAACGAGGGTAATGTTTATGAGCTATAATAGATCCTTTGCGGGTAACACGCGACAAGAATATTTTAATTTTATAGTTTATATGAAGTCGGTTAAAAATACTAAGTTTCTAACTCTGCGTTTGTGTCTTTTATCGTATTAACAAGGTACGTACGTTTACTGTTTATTTCCTTTTTTTTCACAGAATCGCAGCAACTAGGTGGCTATAATTAATTTTGGTACTATTACTATGAAACAAACATGAACATGAAGTAGCTTAATTGGCAGAGCACCGGCACGGTACGCTGGAGGTCGTGGGTTCAAATCCCGCCTTCGACTGTTTCTTTTTCAAGTTTCCATAAAAATATAAAAACAACGAACATGTATTTCAAGTCACTGTTCTAATCACTAATCAATGCAGTTGGAGTAACTGTCAACCGATCCAGAGTTTCATAGAGAGTAATAAAATTGAATAATAATAAATTGTAGCCTACCAGATGTACTGTAAGTTTTTGTAGCTGAAACAAATTTTGCAATCGCTACATGTATTCCTACTACTAATCGCTACCAAGCAATTTGCGAGAATCGTCTCGTTCCTAGATTAACTTTTTAGCAGCCCGTTTTTCTTCTATTTTATCTAGTCCAATTTCCTATAAAAAAGGTGTAGAGAACAATTAATTTTCCGAGATGTACGCTATTACAAAAGTTCTCTAATCAGAGCAAGAACGTATTACCGTGTTATGTAACTCGCTCACTTTTACGTAATAGAGCGGGACAGCAACACTCTCGCGAGGCCGTGAAACACAGTGCTAAGTTATAATTTTATAAGTAGTTGCTAGTTTACAACTTTAATACTTGTAGTGACACCATTGTCTTAGGCGTCACGCAGACGTTGTTGTTACCGAGAAATACCACACTACTATGAAACTGATAGTTGTTGATGTTGCTGACGTATTCAGAGAATTCATGCTATACACAATTTTCTACTTATATTGCTGCAGCAACTTAAACATATGTCAGTTTCCCAGTATTGTTTCGTATTTCTCACCAAGTGGGAAGCGTATATGCGGCGCCTTATAGTTATAAATTAGCTTTGCTCTCACCTTTTATTTAGTGAGAGGTTGGACCAACAAATCTCCTTATACAATTCCCTTTCCTGTTTAATCTGTGGGTTTTCAACATTGTACATTTATCATGACGATTTGTATAGTTGTGGCGCTATCTACCGCTTTTATTATTACAGCGTGAGCTTATTTATCAATTGTGTATGTAAAAAACATATAGTTTATTATTTTTATATCAAGTAATTGCCAAGATCTTCAGGGAGTTTATAATTATTTTTAAGATTAAAAACCTTTAAAGACAAAAACTCCGATGTTTTCACTATTCATTGTGATTTTTTTGTTTGTAAAACTAATTATCATATGTAATTATTAAGTACCTGTTTCAAATGATTGTGTAAGCCTTGAGCGCTTATATATAGGAGATTTGTATGTGATAGGTAGTTATGCTGTAGACAATTTTGTTTGCAGCGCTCGGTCATGTGGACTGGGGTTTTATCGCGGTCTCAAAAAACAATGTAAAGAGATAGGTGGCTGATGCCGTTTGTTGGGTGAGATCCGGAGACCCGAACTCGCATTTTGATCTCTATTCTTATTGTTTCAAGATTGGCAGCGCGTACCTGATTATCCTGGTATAATGGATGCTTATGGGTAGAATATATCACTCAACATGTAACGCATTTGCTTGTTAATAAAAAATCATGATCTCCATTGAATGTTGAACAACGCTCCACTCAACACAAGGATCAGTTTTATATAAGATCTATTTAATTTGTATTGGCAGAACACGCGAGGTCGTCTGCGCATCTTAAACTTCATTATGCACTGTATTACAAACTTATTAAGTTTATTATTGTTTGTATACTAAGTGAAATCACATCCTTTTGAAACAATGTATTATCGAGGTAATTTTAAATACAGGTCTTAATCAATTATGAACAAAGTAAAATGATTGCGGATACTGCATGAGGTCAAAATTAGACTTCGATTATTTAAAAAAAAAAAAGATATTAGGTCATGTTGCTACGAATGTGATCGAAACGCTTTTTTGCTAAAATATGTTTTAATGTTTTGTTAATTCTACCTGCCTGTATGGAAACAATATATTTTCAAGTCTAATACCCTTCTTTACTATCGTTTGATAAGATAACCGCTATACTGACTACCGAATAATAATAATAATAAGCCCGCAGGGGCGGCTTTGTGGCGAGCCGTCGGTGAGTGGCGACACCGCGTACCCCGATTCCGTGGGGGCTAAATGAGACCCCCTGACCCTTGGCTTGCCTTAACTGGCCGGTTAGGGGTGGAAATCGCAAGAGCTAAGAACCTGAGCTCCAGGGTGGAAGTGCTCAATCTGCGTAATAGCGAGGAAACCGACTCCGGGACGCGTCAGTGACCCGCGATGGTGAAATTGGTGCACACCTCTCGACACCCTTTAGCCACCCACACCGATGTTGCGTCCTTGGCATATGCCACTTTTTGGGATGCCCATCTAGTGGGGGGCAAGTCACCGTCTGCCTTGAATACAAATGATTGAGACATTTTACTTGTCTCAATCAATAGCCCAGCAACCAGTCCATCTAGAACCCATCCATAGACCCAGTATAATTCCCATCTTCTCTGCAATAGTCGTTACGCCTTACGGGCGCTGTCTTTGGCTGTATTTCCTCCTTAAGTACAGACAGAGGGAGTACCCGTAAGGCGTACACATCCCAACTAGAGTAATGTATCTTAACGGGGCCTCTACGTGTTGGATCCATATCCCCACGCAAGCCTTCCAAAAGGACCGGTCTTCGTGCCGTGATTTCCCGCAGGAAAGATACAACATAATAATAATAATAAAAATATGTTTTAATGTTTTATTAATTCTACCTGCCTGTATGGAAACAATATATTTTCAAGTCTAAGTCTAGTTCAATATGTTTTTTTTATATATAAAAATGTAAAAAAAAAAAAAAAATTAGAAAGACAATTGTATGTCTCCTCAGTTTAAGTTTTGACAGTACATTTCCATGTTGACGCAAAGAATCTATTTCCAGTATATTTTTACGTCACGAAGCGTTAATATGTCGCTATTTACTTAACATATACACGCGAAACGATATTTGCATTATTTTTGTATTTGAGTGACTATAAAAACTTCGATAAATGTGGACTATGAACCCTAAGTAAAACAATGGTTTAACCAGCCGGACTTAAAAAATCACACTAAATCTATTTTTGGTTCCAATATAGCTTGAGCTTTGTGCTAACCATTTAAGAATAAAATAATTTATTTCTTAAAGAATAAAAACAAGTATTAAAAACAAACAAAAACCCGATTGCGTCCATATCTTCCGTCTTTATTAAATTCATTGAAGAATGATTTCTTATGTTTACGCGAATGTTAGACATTTTACGGAGTTTATTGCGGTTTTTTAATCCGTAAAATACTCAAACGAATGTCATTCCGTTATGATAAACAAATATTCGTCTTGTTTTATTTCTCACATATTATCCATTAACCTATCAATTTAGTTAATTATGGTGTAGTACATCAATATACTAAAGTTTATGTAGCTACTTAATATCTACTCACCCATCAATTACGTCTATTGTGTTTGACTTGTAAGTTCGTGACATAACTATTTGTAGTTTTGCACCAAGCATTAAGAAGTATGGTGATTAGATTTTCCTAAGGAAAAGAAAAGAAATTATTTATTGGGAAAGACATAACTAGTAAATTATTACGTACTTACGGCAGATTTCAAATATTCTAATAATAAATTATTTGATAAGTGGGTACATAATTTATGTTTATTTATTTTATAATTTGATTTGAAAATATTGTTGTTTTGTTACTAAAAAAACATGTTCCCATAACAAAAAAATCATAATATCCTTTATTTCAAGGTAACACATTTTGTGTGATATAGTAGAGGAGTTTTGGCGGGAACTTGGAAGTGTCATGAGGTGCTCTAGTTTTAATTCATTATTTTAGCGACACATAGTGTTATATTGCATAATTATGATGATATATTATTCAATATAATTCCATTAAAGGACTCAAATGAAGTGAATTGAAATAATGTGGTAATCAAATGATTTTTTTTTGTTGCCATCAAAACTTCTCCATAAAGCCTTTGTAAGATCGCCACTGCTTTACTTCGACATACTACTGAGAATAAATAAAGAAACAGGTATGCGTCTGAAAGACTTATACCCATAGAAAAGAATAAATTAACAAAAAAAGATGTAGCAGCACTGCATATACATTGCTGCCAACATCACGCCATCCGAACTAAAAGTTGAAACTATTGTGGAACTATAAACTATATTAATATTGATACACTATGTTACTACCTCAATTAATGTAAAGTACAGTGGTGTAACTTTGCCATGTTCGAAAAAGCTGGTGTGCCAGGATAAAAACTTTTTACTTGAAACCACAAAACCACATTAGAAAATCTGAAACATCTTTCCTGCATCTGGGGAAATCTATCAGTTACTTTGTGCTTTGTACTTCCTCTTACTCTCTTACCTCTTATACAATCGCAAAACATGCAATGTTCATCGCTAATAAAATTATAAAAATGAACATTTTACACAATAATTTTATATTCGTAATATACATACTGCCATACTTTTATTGGAATCATATAAAAGAATACAGGCTATTTTGCCCCGAAAAGTATATAATATGACTTTTATCCCAGGTAAAAAATCACGTGAATGGTATCGCGAGCAAAAGCCAGTTATGATATTTGTATAATATCTGAATGGTAAACATTAGTTGTAGAGGCAAGTCTCTGGAACTTAATTTTATCTAGTTGCACCAATAGTTTTAAAAGATTATATATCCTTAATAGGTTATCCAGATATAAGGTAAAGATTCTACGCGTTTTCCTTCCGTCAGGATAATAAGCGTACACATTAGAAAACCCGCCATAAAGGCTTGTTCCATAGAAATACTTTCCTTAGTCAGCCGATGCAAGTGTAGATAACAATTACAATACTTTATCGACCTGGGCACTCGCTGGAATTATGCCAGCTAATAACTATACACCGAATAGCTATCATTAAAGTATAGTGCCTGGCGTCGATTCAGGCAGAACCGAAATGCATGTCTTGTACGTACATGTTTACGAGCACGGTACATTGACCCTGCTACATCTGAGGGTAACTGGAGTGGGGTCCAGATAGTGTCGACTGA
The DNA here is from genome assembly GCA_949316025.1 of Lapara coniferarum. Classification (NCBI taxonomy): domain Eukaryota; kingdom Metazoa; phylum Arthropoda; class Insecta; order Lepidoptera; family Sphingidae; genus Lapara; species Lapara coniferarum. The sequence goes on from OX438921.1 coordinate 1,252,772, forward strand.
CGAGAGATGATTTTTTTTTATTGCATCGAATGACGAGACGAGCATGCCGTTCATGACGAGCCTGATGGTAAGCGATACGACCACTCATAAACAGCAGCAACACCATCCAGTACCTTGAGTTACAAAGTACCTGATGTGTGGCATTTCACTGCGCTCGTCATCCTGAGACATAGGATGTTAAGTCTCATTATGTCCTGTAGTTACACTGGCTACAATGTCCTTCAAGCCGAAACACAATAATGCATGCACACTGCTGCTTGGCGGTAGAAATAGGCATTGCGGTGGTACCCACCCAGACAGTCTCTTACATATGAGACACCTACCACCAGTGATTATTCCTCGCCCTTCAACACTATGCCGATCTGTTTGACACCGGATATAAAAATGATTCCAGAACGCGACACTTACGTGGGACTATATGTTGGCCTTAACACTTTATGTACGGTGTACGTTACACAGACGGATACAAACATCCTAAACCCAAACATTATGATTCGGCTCGGCGTATCGCGGTGTGTTTTCCAAGGATGAAAGAGAGCGGGTAAATGATTGCCTTCGGCCCGGAGCATTCAGTCGACGCTGGGCACAATATCCCGGAAAAATGTCGATGTTGATTTTTTTCTTACTATTTGGTTGGCCGCCATGGGGGGCACAACAAAGGTATTCCATAGCTAAATATGGTTTTTACGAGTAATAAAAAATATTTATGTCTTTGAAATAATTGCATACAATCGCTTTATTTATTGCTACTAACACAAATGGGACGATGAATAACTCAATTAACAATCCGATGTCTACGGAATAACAAGTCTTTAATTATCTGGAAGACAAACATTACATGTAATTAAATGCAGTATTACATTGTTCCCACATGCGCAACGGTTGAACGGATTTAGATGCTCATGTCTCAGTATTTTGGTAAAAGAAACTACAGTAAACGTAGTTAAAAAAATAAGATATAATATGACTAAGATGAAATAAGATCAGTAGCTCCAGAGTGGCGCGTTAGAAATCCACCCGACGACGCTTAAATTTGTGCCTACACTCTAGAAACGATAAAGTCCAGCGAGATCAATTAAAATTTAGTCATAAAATTTACCGTGGCGAAGGCAAACTAACGTGTAATAAAGACATTCTTCCGAATATTTCAAGACTAATTCATGCAATTGCTTATGGTTCAAATATTTTTTTTACTTGACAACGTCAAATTGTAAAATTATGCAGAGTATTAACTATAAAAAATATTAATTATAATCGACCGAGGAAAATATGTTAGATGTATAAGGCGTCAAGACCAGCGTCGGTATAACATCGGCATAATCCTACTAATATTATAAAGGCGAAAGTTTGTAAGAATGTATGGATGTATGGACGTTTGTTCCTCTTTCACGCAAAAACTACTGAAGGGATTTCGATGAAATTTGGCGCACGGGTAGATCATGTCCTGGATTAACATATAGGCTACTTCTTATCTCGGGAAAATATAAACCGGGACTTTTATCCCGGAAAAACTTTTTAATGCGGGCGGAGCCGCGGGCAAAAGCTAGTATCTCATATTAATGCCTTCAGGCAGTAAACCCGAGGTTGGGCAATCAAGAATGAATTCATAGAATGGAAAAATAAGCACATGTTTGAATTATTGAAACAGATATCAATACTGTGCATATTCAATTACCAAACTGAAGTTGCAAGCACTTATATTTAGGTTTGAACGACAGTAAATCTGTATCATTACTATTATATTTCGGAACTCAATAGGTTTATAATGTAAATTTGTACTGTTGTTAAATTTATGCATAATGGCATAATCTAAGGGGACCAATTAAGGCAAGTCGTTATAAAAATCTATGAACGTAACCTAAATATAATAGAAATTCAAGACTTAAACTCAATTAGCGTACGAGGCGAAACATCTGCATCATTTTGTTATCCGCTGTTAGTATTCGTAAACACGCATTGTTCACTCAACTATTTACTATAACTACACGAGTATATGCCGTATCGACACCAGTCATTTCAACAATGAACTATTAACTCTACTATTCCAATTATTAAAATTATAAATGGTGCTGCCGTGATGGAAGGCCTAACCCTCTCGGTTGTAGAGGAGGCCCGTGCTCAGCAGTGGGCAGTACAGAATTTGCTGGTGGTAGAATATATTATGTATCCGTCGAGATTTATTTTAATAAGTAAAAATTTGCCACTGTGGTCCACGTAGATATGTTGCAGTTCAAAGAAGCCACTAAAATATTATCGACTGATGAGGATAATCATCTCTCATCAGTCTTACAGTCTCTACATATATATTTTTTTAACTGGGCTCGATACCCGGGTAAAAAGAAAATAAATTATTTTCAGCAATCTCTCCAACCTTACGAATTTTGCTGCTGCGAGCTTTGCTGCTGTTATATGTTGGTTTGCCGCAAAACTGTAGCACTAACCTCGGTAGAGCTACTTAGGGTTCACGTCTAAGTAACAAAGTCGGAAATTTTCAGTGAAACAATGTTAATATTTCGCTAAAGGAACACGCTCAATAAAACAGTTTCCTAATTACATACCATATACTAATTTGGGTAACTATTAAAGGTTCAATTCATTTATAGGTTTCTTGAACCGTTTATTATCAGCGATATCAACTGCTGGCAATAACCGGGGAAGGTTTACGGCACGCGACTGATCGTAAACACAACAATTTATTACCAACACGTAACGCCATATAAAGGCTGATAAGAACTGCCGCATTTTTATAACTGAAAGATGAACAAGTTACTCCTGGTAACTGCTATGATTATAAAGAGTAACAGCAAGAATTTAGAAAGACGAAGTACTGTGTACTCACGCTACGATCTGAGATGTTTGTTTCATAGTGTGAGCGTTTTGGCTTAGCTGTAAGTTCACAATTGTATATATTTAAATAAATAAATAGCGCCAATATTATTACATTGGCCACAATGTTCTTTAAACCAGAATTAAATGACTATACTCTTACTAATTATAACTGCGAAAGTTTTTGAAATGTTTGTAATACACGGAAACAACTCAATGGATTTGGATTAAATTTGGCACACGGGTAGATCATATCCTGGATTAACACATAGGCTTTTTATCCCGGTAATTTGGTCCCATGCGAAATAATGGATATTTTTAATTGGCGTTATACTGTGTTTTAGTGACTTTTTTAGGGGGAGAGGCTTTTCATACGGGCGAGGCCGCGAGCAACAGCTAGTAATAAATATATACTGACAAAGTACACATCATCCTACAAGATACTAAGATATATATTCATTACTGATGCAGCAAGTTCTTATAAATCTGCGATGTTTGTCGTAAACTAAAGCAATTAAGATACATTAGGACATTTTAACCATCATCTCGACTCAATGTCAAAAACAATACCCTACCGGTTCTCAGACTAATTCAAAAACAAAATAATGATAGTAAACAACTTGGCAACCAGTTCTGACATGCGAAAAAACGCTTGCGTCAATGTTTCAGCGACAACATAAAAACCGTACGCGAGAGGATTTTGGACGGGGATATATTAGTACATACGTACACACACACTCACGCCGTTTTATCCCCGGAGAGGTAGGCAGAGGCACAACCAGTACACATGATGTGATAGGGGCAAACCCATCACCATGTCCGGCACAAACTCCGGGTTCTTCAGACTCCGGGCTGTTACTGAATAGAACAACCTAATATCACTTTGTCCGACCGGGGGATCAACCCTTGATTATATTTTATTTCGATTTTATATTATATCAGCTTTGTTGCCTCCAGTGTCTACCGTTGCCATATTATGAACCGAGAGCTACGGGGTTCAAAACCCAGCTCCGGAAACTACTCATATAGTGTGGAGGATTTAAGATTTTATTTATTTTAGAATTTAAGATTCAGATTCTCTTCTACTCTGTTCTAACGCAGGTTGTTAAAGTTCGCATACCTTCAAATATTTTTAAAACTTTACATATTACGCAAGTTCCTTGCGATATTTCTGTACTGTTCCTATTTCGGCATTGAATTCCCATTATAATTATATAATCGAATGAAACTGCAGGATTTCTGACTCAAAATTATGAAGGCTTTATATGTAAGACGATATTAATTCTGCTATCTACAATATTTTTCTTCCATGACAACAGATTGAATTTGTCATTAAATGAAACTTCGGAATATATTCTCTTTTAGAACTTTGAGAAGAACCTTAAGTCCTTAGGATTCAAATTAATCTGCATGCATCATTTCAATATGTTATAGGTACTCTACATCCGCGAGGTGGTTTATGGTCGCCTTAAGGGAGAAAAAGCCATTGCCATAAACGAATATACTTTTCAATTCCGCACTGAAAAAAGACTAGCAGCAAGGCTATTTAGTATCTGGAGAAGAGTTGTAAAGGCCTCGACAAAACTTAAAGTAATTCAAACATCAAACAGGTACATTTAGAAAGTAGAGGAAAATCTGGCACTTCATCAACAAATTTACGCAGCATATTTAATAGATGGGCTAGAAACCTGAAAGAATCCTGACTCTACACCACTTGACCATTTTTATTCTGTTATGAGCTCGATACCTAGATTAACACAGTTATTGGTTAAACCACTGCAATCGAAGGTCATCAATATAGCATTAAATACAATTAAAATATTTTAAACAGGTTCTATAGAAAACAAACTAAGAATTTATTGAGTACAATAAATTCTTTAACAGATAGTTGTCGCACAATTTACTTCATCGTTATCTTAAGTTTTCCTTGTGTTTAAGTAGGAAATCATTACCTTGATATGCATAAAGAATAAGCCTATATACCACATCCTCCCCTCCCCGAGTCATTTGAGCTATCCGCTCCGTAAACCTTCGAGATTAATATATTCGCAATAATATCTGCAAACAATGTGATGTAAGAAAATATTTAGAAGACACTCTACTTTTTGGTATGGCTTTTAAAAAATTATCGCAATTCCTTTGAGTAAGAGACATCGATTTCACTGATTTTCCACTGGGTTAAGGCTGGGGTGGTTGGTTAGCATTTCGAATACTTTTAGCCTAGATAAAGAATACTTTAACGTTGTTTAATGGAATGAAGTCGGCGAAGAACTTTATTTTAGTAACAATCTCTCTGATTGTAAACTGTACTCTTACGAAACGAGACGGACACGCGACGCGATTGTCTCTCTTGTGGGTGAGTTTAATTAATAAATTTTCGTTAATTACAATTGTAAACTTACGTTATAAGCATCTCGCAGCCTCTGTACTGGTTCCGTATATCATCCACTAACACAAACACAAACACAGGAGCGGGCAAAAAATACAAAAAATATATTTTTCCAAAAATATTTTCGCACACACTCACACGGGTATGTTTTTGATACGTTCAAACTTTCTAATTTGGGTGGCGCGTGTGGCGCGGGACGTGCGCTCTATGTCGCGCTCGTTCGTCGACTGGCCGCGTTCCGTTTTGCCTTGCGTGTCAGTTTTTTTATTTTTTTCCTTCAAACCGGCCAGTCGGTGGACCACGGCGCCGTGTAAGCCAGTCCGGTGTGTCAAGACGGAATGACGCAAGCTGTTTCGGCAACCCGCGCTTGGGTTTTTTACGTTGCACCAATCGGCACACACATGCTTCTGAGATCTGACCTTTACATTCTGTGTTAAGGGTTGAGCTTTGTATCGATGGTACTCACCTGTATTAAGACATCAGGTAAAATAAATCAGTACATCTAAGAGTTACAAATAGTACCCACACCACATTAGTCCAAACTACAATAACGCAAGCCTTCGCATCTACGAAAACCGCAGATACAATAGTAAACAAAACTTATCTACACATATAATAAAGCAGTAGAACCGGCGTGTCTGAACATTTAAAGAAATGTGATGAAAAATCAAGGGGGCGACTAAAGAAGAGTAATGGAAAACAAATCAGCGATTTTTATAGTTCTACTTCTCTCTTCTACTGCACATTTCCGAACCCACTGAAGGGATTTCGATGAAATTTGGCACATGAGTAGATTTTATCCTAGATTACAAAGGCTACTTTTATCACGGGAAAATCTGAAGCGAGACTATCACGTAATTTTTTTTTCACGTGGGCGGAGCCACGAGCAAAAGCTAGTATGAAATATATGAATTAATAATCACGTGTTAAACTTTGCTCTGTGGCTAAAAGCCTATTTTATTTGACATTTGGACGCCGGCAGTTCACAATTATCACCAATCCTTTCCAACAAGGTCAGTAGAGATAGTAACTGAAAAAAATGATTTCCTACATAGCTCCTTTCTTTTATAAAACAGTCGGTATCCGGGTGACGTATTTTATCCTGCCAAGGTAAAGTGACGTCGTCGACGAAGGGTCTAATAGTAAATGCAGAGTCCAATGTCGGCTAATGCAGGACGTTGTATTCTACGAATGTTGCGAAAAATATGCCAGAAAATCTTATCAGTTACTGGAAGTACCAGCCGATCCTAGATCACAAGTCAACATAACTAGTACTAACTTTAGGGAGGATTATCTACAAAATCATTTGAAAGTTAGTACCTAGATACCCCTGAAGTATTTAATGTATAATCTAACGTAGAGTAGAATAAATATTTGCCTTTGCCAAGCTTAAAAACAAAGATGGAGTGTACGGTGTACTACAAAACAAACACCTCGTTCATTTCCGTCCGCAATTTTTTCCCACGGACTAGAGGTAGAGTCCATGTAATACAAGCTGCACGAATAATCTATATTATTCTGGAAACAGAGTCACAAATTCCACATAGAGATCTTTGCTTTGGCAGTACATTATTATGAGCTATAATGCTATAGGCCTTGTTATGCATGAAAAATTATTAAAACAAATAAATACTAAAACCATATTTAATCGTTAGATATCATAGCCCTGACCATCACTGAGATGCAGATATTGTATTAGATTGCTTAAAAGCCTGGTATTATTTTTCAAAAATGCAGGCGTGAATAAGGATAAAACTTGTATCTAGATTATTACACAATACACATATATTATGGATCGACTAGTATTTAAAATTTCACTATTGTAATAATCTAAAGAAAATTTATCAATGCTAAACCATTAATGTCTATCCAGTCCTATATGCCTTCAATTATATTCGGTACGGTAAGTTTTTGTTTCTGCCAGCATACGGTCGCCTCGCTCATCCTCAACCGCCCGAGCAAGCCGAAAGCCTAACCCATTACTAACCTCCATCTATTTCATAATGTTATTCCATAACATATGTATGTGAAAAAATGCTTCGAATGTTTGTTGCCCAATACCGTAACGAAACTTATTTATATAACAATTTGCACAGCGCTAACAGGTACCTTGAAGTCTGTGCGAGAATTAAAAATAAACAAGACAACCTACAGGCATACTTTAATAATTTGGTCTATGTAGAGTCATTATATCTGACGAAATGAGAGTGTGTTACATCTCTACTTACCCCTGAGATGGCGTGATGCGATTTTTATGTTCATAGACAGTTATAATGTAACTTATACTTACCTACTTAATTATTACCTAACTATATTTTATTTAGGCACTGAGACGTGGCCTCTGACTATGAGCCGCCTAGGACGGCTCACAGCTACTCAGCGAGCTATGGAGAGGGCTATGCTAGGTTTTTCTCTACGCGATTGAATCAGTGATGAAGAGATCCGCAGAAGAACGAAAGTCAATGACATAGCCCAGCCCATGTAGTTCGAAGAACTGACGGCAGATGGGGGAAAAGTTCTCGAGTGGAGACCACGTACTGGCAAGTGCAGCATCGGCCGTCTACCTGCAAGGTGGAGAGACAACTAGATAAGGTCGCAGGAACGCGCTGGATGCAGGCCGCTTTTGACAGGTCCGTCTAGAAATCTTTGGGGGAGGCCTATGTTCAGCAGTGGACGTCGTGGGACTGATGATGATGATAATATATTTTATATGTAACTAACCGAGCATTATGTTCGCCTATCATACTGTAGGTACATATTATATATCTGCTGACTGACCTATATCAAGTTATTCACTGTGTAAATTAGTTGTTATCCAGATAATAAAAATCTCTCAAAAGTATCAATCCCTTTTAATCATAAGTATTGTGCTCAACTGAATTTACAGATCTTAGACATAAACTAAAATAATCATATAAAGCGTTACCTTCATATCGTGACACGTTTATAAAAGATACAGTCGATTTAAATGCTTTAATAATTACGGATAAAACGTCAGTAATATTGGTGAACAGCGAGGCAAGGACGCTTGAGGCAGAGATAAATATATCGCGGCGGCGCCGGCTAGTGCTGAGACGTAGGCGACGTAGGGCAGGGTAGTATAAAAAAGGATAAGTTTACACCATAGATGTGCGAGGTAGCTTAGTTACGCGTAACGAAACTGTCAAACAGTGAGATTAACAGCTGTATACACAAACAATACTATGAGGATACACAACGCCTTCGAAGGAATGGTATCAGCTAATTCATAGGTTTTTTCGGCTTTTTTTCAGTTGTGCGTATCTAACAGCCAACTGAATTAAAGTCATATTTATATTAACCAATCCCAGGGCACCTATGTCTACGCACTGCGAAGGCTGTCATGCCGTGCTCTGTACTTAGGCAAGTAACATTTGTGAACACGGCTCTTAGTTAGCTACTCATAACGGTAAATACAATACTCAAATTATGTCAACCAAAGAAGAAAGGAGACAGAATGCCGGCATTTTCTTGGCAATAAACCTGGTGAAGTTAATTATTTATCATAATATTCTTGTTTGTGCTGTGCTGCGCCGTCAACTTTAATCAAAAAGGTAAGTCTTAATAACTCGTTTGCCATGAGTTTACGTAGGTTTACGTAACTGTTTGTTTGTAGTGTATGATACTGATTTAAAGGGAAATGAGATTTGCAAGCCGAATAAAATATCGTACTCTTTGTGGAGTTGATGGAATAACCTATATGTTATGGGTATAAAGCGGGTTTTTCAGGATGTATGAGTATTAGCTTACGAGCAGCATTCACGAATCAGCACATCTAGTGAGTCTGTTCAGAATGATTCATTTTGGCGTCAGTCTCCTAATAAAATCTGTATAATATTAATTATCTGCTGCACTTCAGGTAAGCACTATTTCGCTTAAAAACAGAAAATCTTAAGCGATAATGCCAACATCCATTGCTCTAATCACTAATATATAAATCTTAAGGCATCCCGCAGACGGCACGGGCTATCAAGTTGTTAACAAGAAACACTACGCTACTAAAGCTTGGTTTAGACAAGCAAGTTCTTCAAGCAATTTATTGCCCAAGAACATTCGTATTCGTTTACACTAGCAGCAATATATTAATAATTCTATATACATCCGACTTGCCGAAAGTTCTGCAAGCTACAAAATTTAAAGAAGTAAGCATGCCATAACTGTATACACTTCTATAAATTTGGTTGCTAATCTAAACGCCGGGTAAGAAGCCGCCAGTAGCTGAATTTGCTGAGTTTCTCTTAAGAGTGTGCGCTACACATTATACATCATATCTTTATAAATCAACGCGTGAATAGCCAAGTAATGCCACGGTAATGAGTCGCTGTAACACGATACAAGAGATATTGCATGTCACAGGTCAAATTGTCACGTCTCACGTCGCTTCCACGCGGATATATCTACTTCATTAATACTTAGTATGGAGGTAATTAATTAGAATTATCGCTCGCTTTAACGGTGAAGGAAAACACCGCGAGGAAACCTGCATATCTGAGAAGTTCTCTATAAGAATTTCAAAGTTATGTGAAGTCTGCTGGTAGACTAAATCCTAAACCTCTCAGTAGTAGAGGAGGCCTGTGTTCAGCAGTGGGCATATATGATACAAAGCTGGTATGGTGATATAGAGTTTACATAATCTTTTAATGCTTAATAACAATAAATCGGTAATATTATCTTAATAATTGATGATGTACATTCATTATGATGGTAACCATCATACCAGTTTGCTGTCCACCATTAGTAACGTTGTAATCATTTGTGTCGGCCAATAATTATTATGTCGTCAATATAATTTCGATGCATTGTAACACTGTCCGGGTATAAACCCGCTAATGACATTTAAATATGTCATTCATAACGGATCCGTAACATCCGTTCGACATTGACGATCATCAATGGAATATTAGTAAATGACTCGTTAATTACTGAACAATATCGAACTGCAGTAAGGAGCTGAGAAAGTATTTGCACAGAACTATGTTCCAGTTAGAAGTACATTGTAACCCGTGTAAGACGTTTAATAACTGGGCATTATGTAACTCAACATCTATATTCAAGACGACAAACACAGCTTGCCATACAGTGCTTTGTAATTCAAAGTTTTGGGTAGGTTTTCTACCGTCTACATGCAGCTGTTAAGCTAATTACCCAATCGTCCTTAAAAAAGACTCTCTAAACTCAGTAGAGTAGGGCATAAGTTCTGGACCCTCACTCTATAATCAGACGAGCGGTCTCGCCAGTTAACTGCAATAAAAAAACGTACGTTCTAAACGACACTGTTCTAAATAACCTACCCAAACGACGTGTTGCAAAATGTGTCGCGTTATTTCCCTGTGTTATGACAATCGAAACGTGGGGGTCGCGCGGGGCACACATTGTACCAAGAAAATGGTTATCCGCCTCTAATACACGTGTTTATAAATCTATGCGGCCAACAGAAGCTAGATTTTACGCGATAATTTCAGTTTAGATTATGGAGTATAAATTATAATATAATTATAAAGAAAGAATTATAAAGTGACTATGCTCATAAATATCTTACTATCGTATTTAAAACCTTTTCTTTTTCAATTCTCCTAACGTAATTTAATTTTGTTATAAATTTCTTAGGGATAGTGTTTACTCTTAGTTAAATTCCTTCAATTGATTTTAATCCCTATTTAACGGTGATGTGTGTGCATTAGCTTATGTAACTGATCTGACTTTGTAAGCAAAAGACTTGAAAAAAAAAATGTAAAGATTCAATGGACAAATGATGACAAAAAAGTAAGCCCGGAGTTTCTTTCTGCCTTTCTTCTTCGGGTAGTCATCGCTTAGGTAGCTAGTGAAAGGCTGGTAGGTAAGCTAGGCTAGGGCCTGTAGTGTCCTCACCGGTGAGGATCGCGACGCTTTCCTCCCATAAGTTTTGTAATAATAATGATCTTTTATTTTGTATATCCCCTTTCCTGCCAGCCCGAGCTGGCTTTTTAATTTTCATCATTGTTTTTAATCTCAATAAAATTGACGGTAGTTATATAAGTGACCTTTTGTATCAATAATAATTATTACAATCAATTTAATGTATGACTTATCATAAGTGATGTTATGTTAACCATGTTCGCCTACGTGATGAATAAAGTATTTTTTATTTTACCATTCTTACTATACTTAATTCTTTAATATAAAACAGTACATTTATGCAAATACGACTGGATGTTTTTACGAAATAAATTAAACGCTAATACCCCCGGTATTACATCAGTGAAATTTGGAACACTGGGGCTACAAACTTAGGCGACTTTTTAACTCGGAAAATCACACAGTGAGCCTTTTAATCCAAATAATGTTCACGTAGCTACGGGCAACACCAATTTTTAACTGAAGATAAAAAACGGAAGAAGGTTCTCAAGTCAAAGTGTATAATTTTTTTTATCTACAACCACGCATAACTTTTTACCGAGTAGCCCGATTTTAATAATTCTTTTTTTATTGGATAGGGTATACCTCGAACTAGGTCCCACAAAAGGTGAGAAAAAAGGAGTGATTTATTGTTTACTCACAGATTTTAATGCTGAGTTGTATATTAATAAGCATGTAGTGTATACATACAAACACGCTATTTACCCCCGAAAGGGTAGGCAGAGGCGCAATTTATGCACCCACTTTTTGCCGTGCGTATTCTGTCCCATGATGTGATAGGGGCGAGCCAGTCGCCATATCAGGCACAAATTCTAGACTCCGTGCTGATACTGAGTAGATATATCCAATATCACATTGCTCGACTCAAGGATTGAACCCGAAACCCCAGCATTGCCGTCGTACCGTAATACAACTACGCCACCGAGGCAGTCATGTAGTTCATGTAGTTTATAGCCAAAAAAAAATTAAACTAAAAAACTTTTTAACAAAAAAATTAAACAGCCGTAAAACCTGACAAGCAAAAATGATGATCAGTTTTTATTTAACTTTAATATCTCATATTATATGCGTATATCTGAAGTCGGTGCCTAATTTCAATTGCCAGCTAAGCTAAGCAAATACAGGAACATATATAAAAAAAAGTTCAATTTAAATTAGGCACCGACTGCAAATCGTATTAATATTCCTACTAATATACGATACGATACGAAAGTTTGTAAGTATGTATGGATGTCTGGATGTTTGTTACTCTTTCACGCAAAAATGTTGTACGAATTTCTATGAAATTTAGCACAAGTGTAAATCATGTCCTAGATTAATACATAGGTTAATTTTTATCCCGGGAAAATAAAAAGCGGGACTTTTATCCCGGAAAAACTTTTTAACGCGGGCGGAGCCGCGGGCAGAATCTAGTGTAGGTACGTATATATTAGTTATTAAGTTTAAAGAAAATATGTTTATTATTTTGTTTTTCAGTTTCTTCGGCGGTTAAATTTTTTAATTAATGCGTCTTATCTAATAAAAAATGTTCGACTAATAAATATACAAACTTTATTAGTTAGTACTCTTAGTACGAGAAAATTCCTTTTTCAGTATAAAAAGCCTCGTTTGCCAGTCTATACTATAAATAAATAACTAGAGAGGCACACAATGAATGAATAGTCAACAAACGGTAAAAGTAACAGTTGCTAGTTGGTTAAATTACAACCCCGGTGCGAGTTAACTGGCAGTTATCACCGATGCGGAGGGAAAAGTATTCACAGCCTAGTTGAGATATATGAAGATAAATTATAGACACGCTTGGGACTATCGAATAAACCTATTCTATAAGGAATGGTTTTCCAGTATTACAATGGTGCATCCTACTAATATTATAAAGGCGAAAGTTGGTAAGAATGTATGGATGTATGGATGTCAGGATGTTTGTTACTCTTTCACGCAAAAACTACTGAAAGGATTTCGATGAAATTTGGCACACGGGTAGATCATGTCCTGGATTAACACATAGGCGACTTTTTATTCCGGGAAAGTATAAAGCGGGACTTTTATCCCGGAAAAACTTTTTAAAGCGGGCGGAGCCGCGGGCAAAAGCTAGTAAGTTATAAAAGATTTCGTACTAAGATTTTTATGCAACTGAATCGACAGTAAATAATTCGATTCGAACTACTGCATTCAATTGAACCAGCAGTTAGAACTTAGAATTACAGGGTAATAGGGCTCTGCGCTACAAACACATTACATGTTAATTCCAACTCCCCAACGCGAAAGAACAGTTTGAGACCCAACAACGTTTGTATACGTGACATTTAGTGTCAAAAAAAAATGGCAACAATAATAGCATTAACTCGGTTTCAGATCAAAATTTATAATTAGTAGATGTAGAGGTATCGTACGGCACCAGAAACTTAAGTAGTTCTAAACCACATCAGAATGAAATCCATCAGAAGAAAATAAATATCTCCGATTCTCGAAACTTGCGTCACAAAATAATTATATATATTAGTGTTTTTAACTTATTTAAAATCCATTTTCCGCTTTCTACGCTGAGGCGCTCTCACTGCGTTACAGTTGCGTGAGGTAACAGCCTCCTATCGAGATACTGATCTCTTCGATTTTGTGGCTACTGGTAGGGTCATAATATTAACAAGATATCTGTAAAACTCTTAAAAATTATATTGAATACACCAATCTTAAATCTGATTCTTCACTCCCACGGAAAAAGGGGCGTCACACACACAAACTAAATGTCCAGATTCCAGAACTAGCTATAAACATTTCGTATCCATATACCCGACATACATTTGATTTAGACAAAATATCTGTAGGTAATATATAAATTATAAATGTGTATTTCCTAAACATTATCCTCCTGGTAGGTCTATATGATGTACATCTCTGTTATAAATTGTGAGGATAATCCGGCAAAAAATATAGTATGACGTAACAATACCATTTCATAAACAAATATGGCCATTCAAAACGATGCAGTTATTTCCTTATAGAAAGTGGAACAGGACTTCCTATGTAAAAACATACACACTTCAGTAGCTAGTATGCGTTAAGATATAAGATTAAATAAACAACCAAAAGTATTGTACGCTCACGTCAGGGACTCCAGTGCACCTCATTGTAAGTGGTATAGCGAGTATTTTCTATTGACGGAAGATGATTATCCCTTGCCTGCCTTCGAAACCGTTTGCACAGGCTGATCTCAGAACACTTTGGCAGGTTTTATACCTTCTGTGGAGTGGATGCTATAGGGCCCAATATAATATAATCCTAACACCAGGTGATTAATAAGCCCAGTAACTTACACGGACTTCAATGTCTGGTAATCACTGATGCAAGGCAGTAGATAGACAATCACCTACCAGTAACCATCTACCAATGTGGGGCTTCTACGCGGGTCACGTGACACGTCTAGCCCTTTATAAGATTATGTACATCTTTACTTACCTAGTAGTAATGTACGAGAATTCTACAACTCATAAATTCCTACCAACAGAGTAATCAGGTATGAACTAATATCCGAATGTTTCTTATTACTAATTTTTTTATAAACGCTGCCTTTACCATTAAAATTCATTTCAAATAAAAATATACAATGTATCGAGACACGCGGCAGCGTGTCAAGCCAAGCAAAAAAAAAAAAGTCGAAGCTGCCTAGTGTAGTTTCACCCGAACCATTTGGAGCGACTTTTGACGCCTCTATAACTCAAAATCTATTTAACGTAAATACCTAAGATTTGGTTTATGTATTAAACCCCCTCACGTTAACTAAAATCCCAAATTTCATAAATATAGCTCAAACGGTCATTGAGATACTAACATCTAAAAATCGGCATTTTTATCACTGACTGACATATAGATCAAAAACCTAACCCACTTCCAGATGACCTAGAAAGTTGAAATTTGGTGTCCAGATAGGTAATTGTATGTATACAAAGGAAAAAATCTGAAAACAGTGTATTTTTAAGATTTGAAACATTTTCCAAGCAATCGAAAAATCTGCATACTATCTATAAATTATCTTAAGAAAAATGGACGTTTAGGCGTACACGTGCATTGATGCTTTATTTTAATTTAAATACTATTTACCTTGATCCATTAATTACGTTTCCTCCGTATTAGGGCACCACTTTTGCTTGAATTTTTCTATAAATTTTCCGACTTTAGACAGAGCTGTTGTGGGATACGGCGGTAGGTTCATATAGATACATTATAGGCATCAGCAACTGGTGCCCACTCTTCAGTCTTTTATATTATATATTTACTTCTGTTTCGAGCTCGAAATTAAAAATGTATGATTTCTACAATGTTTATTTACATCTTAAGACGTTTATTATTTTGACATGAGATGACATTGGACGTTCTATCATAATACTTGCGAATCATAGAGTTTAAGTAATTATTAAATAGAGGTTTTTATACTAAGAGGACTTCATCGCGTAACAGTAACATAAAGATAAGTTTATTAGCCAAATATAAGAAAAATTATATGTGAAGACTAGCCAAGTCAAATGTTGAGCTTAAATTTATACTAAGTTATCAGGATTATCTACAAGGCTTGGCAACCATTAGGATTTCAATTCTTTTGTCCGTGTAGTCGACCAGCACGCATATTCTTAATATTAAACTTGGCTTCCACATTTTACATTTATGTTTTTGATGGGATTTTATATACTCCAAACTTAATTTGTGTAACATTAGCTACGTCAACTAGTAAACTGATGACGCACCAATGTCGACACATGTCAAACGTGACCTACACATCATGGGGATTCCAAGAATCGTCTCAATAACATTAGGTACACACCTCAAGCACTTGTGCCCAGAGGCTCATACAAGTCGAGAAACCAGATTTTTATAGAAGTTATAACTACTGTCAAAATAAAGTACGTCCTTAAAGTTAGGTACTATTATTGCATACATTGGCAAACGAACAGATTGTTCAAACTTCAATCCGATATGATGGTTTCAGTGTCAAACAGGCCGGCATAACTGTGTGCGAGGGGTACCTGGACTGTAGTCCGTCTTCAATCAGGTGCAGCGAGGTCATTTTACCGTGTCGACACTCAGTCGTGCCGGGCTCATTGATACATACATACATACATATACACTCACGCCTGTTATCCCCGAAGGGGTAGGCAGAGGCACAACTAGTGCACCCACTTTTCGCCATTATTCCGTCCCATGATGTGATAGGGGGCGAGCCTATCGCCATATCGGGCACAAATTCCAGACTCCGAGCTGATACTGAACAGAAAAACTCAATATCACTTTGCCCGACCCGGGGATCGAACCCGAGACCTCAGCCTTGCAGTCGTACTGTAATACAACTACGCCACCGTTCATTGATACTCCAAACAAAACTGAGTATAGCGTGTTTCCATTATGTACAGTTTTCTCCCCTCTCTCCTTTATATCGAAGATCGCAGGGAGCGCATGAGCATGCAAAGCACTTTTTTAATCCGAAAAGGTAAACAGGCGCCCACACTTCGGATATTAAGGCGTGTATATCCTACTAATATTATAAATGCGATAGTTTGTAAGAATGTATGGATGTATGGTTGTGTGGATGTATGGATGTGTGGATGTTTGTTCCTCTTTCACGCAAAAACCACTGAACGGATTTTGATGAAATTTGGCACACGGGTAGATCATGTCTTGGATTAACACATAGGCTACTTCTTATCCGGGAAAATATAAACCAGGACTTTTATCTCGGAATAACTTTTTAACGCGGGCGGAGCCGCGGGCAAAAGCTAGTAATAACATAGTTGCCGCCGTATATATTACGGAAGTTATAAGTGAATATTTAGCGGCAGTTGTCGGTGACCTGCAAGTCTGCGTCGCGTCGCCTTGACTCTGCAACTAAAGTCCACCATACAACTAACAACACGCATAACGTCTTACATCACTATTGAGATTCTGTCGGGATTTGTTCTGACGTGGTTCCTAACACAGCACTTCTTATAAATTCTTTTAAACCAATAATGAGTAATTTTAGTGAATTCTTTAAAACCAAATTTGACTCATTTCAAGGAACAGTTTGACTGGTTCCTGATAAAGTTCGAGAAAACTATCTGACATAACGCTATCTAACTAATAAATCTGACACATTACTGCGATAGTTTCTGCAAGATATTTCTATTAGAGACCTTAAGTTATAGTTGATATGGTGGATAAGTCCCGAATAGACTATCAGGGACTTTATCAGCATGTGGTGAAATTGGCTCAGTGATTTAATATGTTTCTTTGTGCCAGTTTCATACGGTAATTAATTAAGTGACATTTTATAGTTATACAGGTATATTATAAAATATGTAGTATTCTCTAACTACAGTTTTCTTCATAGAATATGCAACAGTGCTGCGCTAGTGCTTGTGAGCAAAATATACAAAACTGCTCTCGTATAAACGGATTCTCAAACTCTTACTTATATAATGAATAATATAATGTGAATTTAATAAATTAATAACGTTTTTTCAACTGTGCCACAAAGAACATTTTTAAAGAACTGCCACAATTTTTATTATTACCTAACATAATGTACACATCGTATTCCGTTGATACAAAATTATATTTGCATTTAAATGCGAGGAAATAAACTTGTTTATTATTTCTTGTGGACGTGACACGGCTAAAGAATAAGTGAAGTTAAAATATAAATTGCTGTTGCTGTACTAAACAAATTGTCCCATTATATACGTGTAGGGCATTTTTTATACGAGAAGAGCAAGTTGTTGCCCCGATGCATCACACCCATAAACAGTAACAAATACATTTAGAATTACGAACCACAAAGCAGTGCATTGCACAGGATTCGCCATCTCGAGATCCTAATCTAAACTCGAGACATTTGCTACAATTCCTCAAACATACAAACTAAAGTACGACGAGTTTATACGTCCCATGACGTGATAAGCAGCGACACTCGCTATATAGCTGTCTGCACACAACTTGAATCACTGCCACGTGATGGGGATTTTTTTATACATACATGTAGCAACACTTACGTATATAAATAAAAACTATTAACAAAATATTAAACCGCCTTTAAAAAGATCTCTAAAAACCAGAAAATAATTTAACAGACTAAATGTAATATAAATGGTAATATGTTAAAGCTCCTTTGTTCCTAAGACCTTTGTAGTATGTGCGTTCTATTTATGTCTCTTTATTAAAACAACTGATGGTTCTTGTGTAGGCAATGTCCAAAAGAGTATTATTTAAGAGTATTACATTACTACGGAGTACTCACAGTGTCAGTTGTTGGTGTTACAGATTTACAAAATTAGTCTTAGAGTATTTATCAATCTAAGGAATTAGTATATTTTATTTTGCCGTAAAACCTGCGTTTCAATTAATATTTCATCAATTACCTATGTTAAATTATTTTATCTATGTTAAATCAACATAATGATTACCACTTTTGGAAACTTATTAACTACGACTGGTGACTGCCTCGGTGGCGTAATTGTATTACGCCACGACTGCAATGCTAAGGTCTCGGGTTGATTCCTGGGTCGGGCAAAGTGGTATTGGGTATTTCTATTCAGTATCAGCCCAGAGTCTGGAATTTTTGCCTGATTCGGTGATAGGCTCGCCCCCTATCACATCATGGAACAGAATGCACACGGCAAAAAGTGGATGCAATAGTTGGGCCTCTGCCTACCCCATCATGGATAATAATAATAATAATAATTTCTCCTAGCCAGTTTCGGCCACGGCGGCCAATCTCAACGGAGATCAGCCAGGTACGCAGGAGATATTATAGTGCACAAGTGTGTGCGCAATACACAGGTGCATTCGCTATTCCTTCACTCTCATAGTCCGGTGAGACGGCAATCCGACATGACCGGGGAGAGATCAGGCCCAGGACCAACGGCTTTACGTGCTTTCCGAGGCACGGGGGTATCACACCGCCAACTTCCTGACTCCGAGCTGCGACTGAGTAAATTTTAAGATGGAAAAACCCAGTCACTATGTTTTTGGCTCGACCCAGGATTCGAACCCAGGACCTCAGCGCGCAAATCGTACTCGTAATGCGTACGCAATACAACTAGCCACCGAAGCAGTCATGGATAAAAGGCGTGGGTATGTGCGTGGTGACTGGAAATGGTTTAACTTGCTAGTCGGCTGTTCATATCAAAAGTAAATTCCAATCTCAGCTAAGTCTCGTATATTTTTAGAATAAATACATTTGTAAGTTCTTCGGCGTCATAGTCTCACTGCCACGCGCGGCAATATAACATATCTATACTAATATTATAAAGCTGAAGAGTTTGTTTGTTTGTTTGAACGCGATAATCTCAGGAACTACGGGTTCGAATTGAAAAATTCTTTTTGTGTTGAATAGACCATTTATCGAGGAAGGCTTTAGGCTATATAACATCACGATGCAACTATTAGGAGCGAAGAAATAATGGAAAATGTGAAAAAAAAACGGGGAAAATTATTCATCCTTGCGGGCTTCCATTGCGTGCGCTGCGAAAACGGTCCAAGATACCAAAAATATATGTATAAAAGAATTATTCCTCTTGAAATGATCTAAAAAAATGTCAGCGACAGTATATGTCTATCTTTTAAGATTAACTCTCTAGAACCGTTTTTATGGTAATCAAATTTGGTCGAAATTAATGCATTATTTGTTAAGAGTTGTATCAACGTCATAATATTAATCTTTATCCAAATAAATGTGTTGGATAGAGTGATTCAACGGGAAGATTTTTATGTATGTACTTTTAGCCCGGAAAAACTTATTAACGCGGGCGAAGCCGTGGGCAAAAGCTACTCTTCATATAAAATTATATTTTTGGTCAAACCTCCAGAAACTTCGATCCAATTACGTTCGGCACAATGAAGTTGAAAGTACAATCATTTAACGCAAAACAAACAAGTTGGCGTGTGCCAAGGCAAGCGGCTCTGACAACCGAACTTTCTTACCATGGTTTGGATAAGTTTGTAAAATTACGCCGCATATTCATATCGTGAAATTAAGAGGCTGGCTAGGACAGCAGGATGGTACTACATGAATTGTAAAATTTCCGGAGATATTCCCTGGATTCCAGCAGTTAGTTTGGGCGTTTAGTATAAAAATACCGACAAATACGAGTGAACTCGTGCTTTGCGGGTTCAGTATCCACGAGTTACTTTATATTGTTACTTACTTGTTAATATCTGTTTTATTCATGCTTATAATTTGAAAACATTACCTGCAGGTCTAAATATAGATCCTTTTAAGTCAGATAAACTCTATCTCGGTACTAATTGTAGAATTCTTTGAATCAGTCGCCCCATCACAGGCTTAGAAAGAAAAATTTTAAGAATTGTAGAAATAATAATATTGCTCGTGGCACCACCTGCGTGAAAAGATTTTCCAGGTTAAAAATATTTTCCCGTGTTAAATAGTAGCTTATAACAATCAGGAGTAATGTAGCTTCCTATTAGTGAATGAATTTTCGAAATCGGTACAGTAATTCTCGAGATTAGCATGTTCAACCAAACAAACTCTTCAGCTTTATAATCCTACTAATATTATAAAGGCGAAAGTTTGTAAGAATGTCTGGATGTATGGATGTTTGTTCCTCTTTCACGCAAAAACTACTGAACGGATTTCGATGAAATTTGGCACACGGGTAGATCATGTCCTGGATTAACTCATATGCTACTTTCTATCTCGGAAAAATATAAAGCGGGACTTTTATCCCGTAAAAACTTTTTAACCCTTAAATTGGCAGTACTTTATCCCGATGATTTTTTCAGACTTTTTTAAAATTATGTGTGTTGTTAGGGATAAATAAAGATAACATGTATGAAAATTAAACTAATATATTATATTATCTTGACAGGTTTTTTTAATGTCACTTATAAGTGACATTGCCAACTAGTCTACAGAATTGAGCGCAGCATATATGTCATATAAAAAGTACATTGTCAGTTTGGCTAGTTAATAAAATAATACAAAGTAATATGAAATTATTAAAAAACATTCGGCTTATAACTAATTTTGAGATCAAGTTACATTTTAGGAACTATGGAATATATAAATGTTACATACAATTAAGTGGACGATAGCCTAGTTGGGAATGGAACGGTCTGCCGTGACAATGTCCGGAGGTTCAAACCCATGGCACACACCTCTGACTTTCCGAAGTTATGCGTATATTGTTTAACAATTATAGTTCGCTTTGACGGTGAAGGAAAACATCGTGAGGAAACCTACATGCCTGAGAATTCTCCATAAGAATTTCGAGGGTATGTGAATTCTACTAATCCACACTAGGCCAGCGTGGTAGACTAACTTGTTGTCAGTGGAGATCTTATAGAAGTTGTAGATGGTGTTTCCGGTACGACGCAAGCTGGTAGAACTTGAGGTCTAGCTACTAATGAAGATGGTGTTGATGTCATAGGCCGTGTTTCGTTTTGGTTTACGTGGTTCTCTAATGTATTTACATTAGAGAACCACGTAAACCAAGGGGATTTCCCCTAAATCTGCCATTGCTGGTTTTTCGAAGTCACTGAGATCCTGAATTAGGTCATAAATAACAGGCGAAATACTTCTCACTAGTGAAGAAGTATGAGAGCCAGTGTAGTTATTTATGAAGTGCTCACGCGCTAATATTTATCTCTCCTCATCATCTTCAGAATCAATCTCCGAATGTTCAGAATAGGAAGGAGATAATAACGCAAGAATTTGCTTAGATCTCCAACCATTCCTCGCCATATTACTGAAATGAATATCGTCAATTCTTAAACTTATACTGTAAAAATGTGATATATATCTATATTACATATGATATAACGTAAATATATCTTAAATTCTACTAGTAACTAACTGGCAATGTCCGTTAAAAATGACAACCACACTTCGTGGGACTTTTAGGCAAAGTCCGTTATAAGTGACAAACATGAAAGTCACTCCTTGTGAGACCTTATTGGCGATGTCAGTTTCAAGTGATATTAAGATTTATTTAGATATCGCAAAAAAAATACGAATACTACGGTAATAAAAACAATTGAACACTATTGATTTATCATTATTTTACCTAAATTAAACATAAAAAGGATATAATACAAAGAAATACTTACGTAATAACAATATTTTTAACGAGTGCAAACTTAGTCCGCCGTTGCAATATTTCAAATGATCGATACAACGCATCTATCGATCGAGATAGAGATTCAAATGCGCGAGATCGAAAAGAACAGCGTATTAGACACGACGTACTACGTGACAGACGCAAGCGTCACCTCAAATCACGCTTATGTGCGTTTTTACAACACGTCACATAAAAAGGACAGAAACAATTTAAGGGTTAACGCGGGCGGAGCCGCGGGCAAAAGCTAGTATTAGTATAAATGTATAAAATTCGGAAATTTTTCAATAGGAAACCCTAAAAACAATCTATTTACGAAACTCCTTCAAGGAGACGGATATGAGTCGCCAAGGGTTATTAACTCGTTTGGCCAGTGCCCTGCCGTTTCTCTTTATTTGGATTAATTATTTTATGGTACATAAAATCTATGCATAAAATAAACTGCGTGCAAAAAACAACGAAGGTCGTCGGTACAATTAATGGATTCCATGCTCGTAAAACTAAAAGATCTATGCATAATATTGATGTAGGTGTTTTTTTATCGCATTGAATGAGGAGACGAGCATGCCGTTCGCCTGATGGTAAGCGATACGACCACCCATGAATAGTAGCAACACCATTCAGCACCTCGAGTTACAAAGTACTATGTGGCATGCCACTGCGCTCGTCATCCTGACACATAAGCTGTTAAGTCTCATTATGTCCAGTAGTTATACTGGCTACAATGTCCTTCACACTGAAACACAACAGTGCTTGCATACTGCTGCTTGGCGGTAGAAATAGACATTGCGGTGGTACCCTCTGGTGTATACTGGTGGTAGGACTCTTACATAAGAGACCTGGCGCCAGAGCAGGTTTTTGTAAGGACAAAAATCCGTCTCTGGCCTCTTATAATTAATTCTTTTCTCTTCTAAGCGCCCTGTGACAAACATAGAAGATTTTTTTCAGAGTCTGATATTAAATATTGGAAAACACTCTCGTACTAAACACAGGTAGTATATATTTTGGGTTATTTGATGTTCATAGTTTTGGGTTTTGAATAGACATTGTTAGACACACAGTTTTTTATATCCTAATCCTATTCCTTATCGCTACATAGTATAAAACAAAGTCGCTTCCCGCTGTCTGTCCCTATGTCTCTATGTATGCTTAGATCTTTAAAACTGCGCAACAGATTTTTATGCGGTTTTTTTTAATAGATAGAGTGATTCAAGAGGAAGGTTTATATGTATAGTTTATCCCGTGGAAATATAAAGCGGGACTTTTATCCCGGAAAAACTCATTCACGCGGGCGAAGCCGCGAGCAGAAGTCTAGTAATATTACAAACGCCAAAGTTTGTAAGAATGTATGGATGTTTGTTACTCTTTCACGCAAAAACTACTGAACGGATTTCGATAAAATTTGGCACACGGGTAAATCGTGTCCTGGATTAACACATAGGCTACTTTTGATCCCGGGAAAATATAAAGCGGGACTTTTATACCGGATTTTATAACGCGGACGGAGCCGCGGGTAAAAGCTAGTCTTACATACAATGAATCAAATTGAAGGAAGATATCAAGAAGAATAAGTATTTCACTATACCTTAACGTAGAATCCCCAAGCATAGTAACTGTAGAGCGATATATTGCTCTACATTATATGACCAAAAAACCTAAGTAATAACACAATATGCCCATTAAAATATTACTTTAAATTTTGAATAAATTGGCAACATCGCAATACAATTGGCTGTACATACCATAAAACAGCCATAAGAGAAACTAGCTGACATTTTACATTATGCAGTGGTTCTTTCAGTAACCACTAGTAATAGTTTGGTTTCAAAAATGTATGGCCTATACTATAGAGCAGGTATATAATATATTCAATATGCGGCGCGCAGTCTTTTTGAATGCGGCGCGGGGAGCTTTCGAGCTTTGAGCCCACCTGATTGGGACTGTGAACAAAAATGTCACTAAAAATAAGAAACCTTTCCGAGATCGCTTGAGTTGTATGCTGACCCTATAATTATAAAATTATTCTGTTAATTTTGAATATCTTTTATTGAAATAAATAAAACGTTAAATATTAAAAAAGTTTTAGGCACTTATGTAGGTCAATGAATTTTCGTGGCTCGGGGCACCAAGTCTTAATTGCCCGTATAAAAAAGGTTGAGTAGGTATACAAATTATATTTCCAACTCTTATACTTCTATTTGTGTAACGATTGATTTTTACCACGGTAAACTATTGTTACACATGCAAACGTTTGTGAAATGCATCAACTCTAGATGGATATTGGTGAAATTGTGAAGTTCTAAATAAGTTATTGTGACCTTGTCGCAACCTCAACAGGATTTAGTATTCTTAATTCATTTAAAATAATTCTTCATTCCCTGAAGAATGAATATTTTCAAACCACGCTATGCTAAGAGACCCAACGAGTCCAATTAATATGCGTATAACCAAAAACATTAAACCCACATGGTCACGTCACGCGACCTCAGAATAAAAAGGTCGACAACTATCCGTTTTTGTGGTTCACTGCGTTTCCTATTATGCGGGTATTTTAACGATAATTTGGGTCAAAGTTAATAATTAATTATAGTTGGCGGCTATTCCGCCTATTTGCCAAATAAAAAGATGCTCAAATACAAGTCAAGATGTCAACTGCTGGTTATGTTTCCCAATGAATGTTATGAATTATTTATATTTGCTAGTAGCTAGTGGATAAAGTTTACTTCAATATTATTAAACAGAGCCTTAAGCTATGTTTATTTATTTATTTATTATGTTACACCAATGACCTATGTACGAAGCTATATTTAAAGTAGCAAGTTCTCTCAGCAAGAACTTTCAGATGCGTTTACACTAGAGTCAATATCTAGATAATTCTATACTGATACTTGCAAGTTCTACAAGCTTCATTTGCAGATGTTAGCTTTTTTTTTATGTTTACGCGGAGAAAATGAATTATTACTACCACCCAGTGTTTAAGGGGAACGACTGAGCGGTTATGTTGGGTTCACCGTGCCTTACGACCCGACGTTGAGACTTGAGCCGCCCGGAGAGATGGAAAACGTCGGGCGACCGCCGAGCCGAGTCCCTAACCTATGTACACCGCACGGCATACCAACCAAAACTCCGCGGTGGCCATCTTCGGCGCATTAGGGACGGCTGCGGGCTTCCTCCGGCTCACGTCTAAGTTGTCGTCCGCAACCGCCCCTGCGTACCGCTATTGCGGTCCGTCTCCTGTTGTTGAGGGGGCTCAGAAGCACACCGAAGGACGCCCTCGGCGTCAACGGCAGCGTGAGGCCTAACCGCCACGCTACCGTCCATCACGGGGGTCACAAAAGTTGGCTATACTAATAGGTGGACGGCCCCTTCCACCCACCCGTGATCCCCGCAGATGTTAGGTTGCCTTGATAGCTTACATTATAAAAACCGCTTACAGAAGTCAATTTCTGCGAGTTATCTTGCTAATTTAAGAATCACTACTTACCTCTGTACTCTTAGATGGACCTTATCTGTATAAGTAATAACTAATAACCTGCACCATGTCAAGGAATGTGTGCAAGTATTCTCAAATGCATTAGATCAGAATGATTATGATCCAAAATTACTCTGGAAATTAAAGGCGACATTTATAGGCATCATAATTTATGTTATCGTGTCTACGTAAAAAAAAAACAGATATTTTGTTTATATATTTATCTAAAGTAATATAATAAAAAGCATTTGACTTACTAATATTTCAGCATGTTAGTGCTGAGAATTCACGTACCCGCGCGTCATGAACTACCCACGTGACCCAAATAGACACCTACAAGATTTACCACCTGTATTATAATGAATCGATTACACATGTTCCGAGGAAGTGGAAGATGTATGAGTGTTTTATTGTCTCCGCGCCATGGTTGCGCAATAAACGGCGCGCTCCGAAAACTGCCATTTAACGCCATCTAGCGGAGCAGGCATGACAACATACTACAATTACATGTTTGTTTATGTGGTACGCAGGTTGTAAAATAAGCCGGTATTTGTTGTGTCTTGATTTATTGTAAATTGCACGAAATATGAATGGACACACTAAACAAACTACAGCCGTCAAACAGACTCTAACAAGAAAATAAATCGAATTCAAATTTAAACTTCGGCTGTAACATCTTCGATCTTGATTTAACTATGGGTACTCTGCGGTGATGAGCGTGACTGGACCACCCGATGGTCTAGTTACTATGTTGGTAGTTCTTTATTGTGAAAAAATTGTTTAATATTGCCTTTGTTGCTACATTGTGGTTTTTATGACTTCCTCGGTGGCGTAGATGTATTGCGTACGCGTTACGAGTACGATTTGCGCGCTGAGGTCCTGGGTTGGAATCCCGGGCCGAGCCAAAACATTGTGACTGGGTTTTTGCATCTTAAAAATTACTCAGTCGCAGTTCGGAGTCAGGAAGTTGGCGGTGCGATACCTCCGTGCCTGGGAAAGCACATAAAGCCGTTGGTCCTGCGCCTGAGCTCTCTCCAGTCATGTCAGATTGGCGTCTCACCGGACTATGAGTGAAGGAATAGCGAGGGCACCTGTGTATTTGTGCACTATAATATCTCCTGCGTACCTGCTTAATTTCCGTTGAGACTGGACGCCGTGGCCGAGACTGGCTAGGAGGATTACGGATTACGAGTTTAATGGCATTTAATACTAAAATACTAAAACATAAATAATATTATAATACTAAAACATAAATATTTAAAATTTATAAAGCCTAAAATGATATCGTTATATTTGTAAATTAAAGAAATAAGCCACACATATTTAGTCATCTACGTTATAAGCATCACATTGATGACTTCAAATTAAAGTGCGTTGGGTAGATGTGTTAATTATTACACACGACAGCGTCCGACACTTTACTAAACTGACGACTCTATACAAACACTATCTACAATAAATTCACAACACACTCACTAGATGGCAGTAAAGTGTGTAGTTCCAATACCGACATATAGATGGCGGTGTTACTGAAATAAAAACTAGAGAAAGGTCTAAACGATGAAAGTGAAAGCCGTAAGGTTTACTATCGCATGAAGCAAAAACCACATTTAGGTTATTGGGCCCTCGCGGCGACCTCTCCGCTTCGTGCGAAAGTATGTCTTGCGTCAGCCGGCAGGTCAGCATCTCATAATAGTTGCATCATTGAGAGGAAATTATGTGATGTGTACTACCTATCTGTTGTTAAAACAAAATAAACTGAGCCTAGTATTACGTGGGAGGCAGACATGTTTTTAATACCTAACTGATTTAGACTAGTCTAATGCCGGCACCACACATTACTTTATGACTGAATATTTACGTCATTCGGTCATTCCATATCAACTTTGTAAGTCATCATCATCATCATCTTCCTGCCCTGGTCCCAATTACTTGGGGTCGGGGCAACATGTTTTTCTCATCCATTCTCCTCTATCTTTCGTCATCAAGTCATTCACGCCCTTTTCTTTCATATCATCTCTTACGCAATTCATCCACCTCTTCCTTGGTCGTCTTCGTCCTCGCCATCCATCAACACTCAAATTCATCACTCGTTGGGTTACATGCCTTTCATCCCTTCTCCTCACGATTTCCTTTCAACTTTTCTGTCACTGGTGCCACTTTCAAACTCCCTCTAATAAAGTCCAATCCATATCAACTTTGTAAGTAAAATACGTAAAGTCGTGAACTGTCACTGTTGGCAAAAATGACAACAAATGGGCAAGTACATCACTCGTGATTCTTTTTTTAAATTATATTTTTAGATACATTTATTTAGTTCCGTTATACTTTTTATTAATATACTTAGGTAAGACTTTATAGTGAACTATTCTAACCGACCAAATCATAAAATACACTCACTCTAAACTAGGAGCAAAGATTAGGTGTGACCTTTAGTTGGTCGGCTTGTATATTTATGTAACGTATAGCATTTATTTAGCCCCAACAGCAAAAAAATAAAACAGCAATATTTACCATAACTTATATTTTTTGTCATTCAGCGACCATTAAAAAGAGATTATTATAATTGTAGCTGAAAACGCAGCAGACTGCATACGCATTTAAAACTATAATATAACCTAACTACAGATAAATGTCATAATTTGACAAATTTTTACCCAAAATAAAAACAGGTAATTTAGCAAAAGCAGCATTTTCTAGGTAGCTCGCACGCTTAGACTAACACTCGCACGCGAAATTCCGTCTCGATACCACAATCTTATCCATTTCTTTTGTTAATCTGCTACTAAACACAATACTGCTTCATCACTATCAAGCAGTTCTATTTTATTTAAAATTAAAGGTACCTACTTTTTATTATAAGTTTTGATGTACTACTGTTTATAAGCCAGGCGAGAGACTTGCTCGTCGAGTCATTCAATACAATAATTGTACTTTAAGATTCCATAAACGCATTATACAGATGGAAATAAACTCAAAAATTGAAAAGCAATCGGTGAAGTCCAAATAAAGGCATGACCTTTACATGACAAGAAAACGACTGCTATTATTATGATCTCAAGAGGAAACGAATAATTATAACATTAAAATAATGTACTTGATTACAATGATGGATGCGAAATCGCAAAATAATTTCTTGCAAAAATATGACAATTGACGTCTGGATCATCAAAGGTATGAGTCAGAATTCTGCCACCGGATAATATATTCAGTCAGCTTATTTCAAAGAGGTAAAAAGAGAACTTAATGAACAATTGTCTTACTTAAAGGTTATACTTCCTTAGTTATGTTAATTTACATAGTTCCAAATAACCTAAACATATAGTATACATTACAGTATCTTTCAATAAAACTTACAAGCATTGTAAACAAACAGTGACTTTTCAAGACAAATTTAATTGAAATCATTGTTGATGTAATTACGATGGACGCTTTAAAGCTGAGTAAAACGTTTGTTACCTCTAATATGTATTAAAATGCTCTAGAATAAAGATTCCCTGTATGAAATATATTCAATTTAATAAAGGCTTACCCGGTGGTCCAACTGAACATCTGCCGCACTCTATCTGATTTCAGCTCTGTTGGATTCGCCATTTCGTCTGCAACAAAAAGATAAATCAATTGCAAAAAACCTGCATACCTAAGAAGTTTTTTATAAGAATTTCGAAGGTATGTGAAGTCTACCAACCCGCACTAGGCCCGCGTGGTGGACTAAGGCCTAAACCCCCTCAGTAGAGGAGGCCCGTGCTCAGCAGTGGGCAGTATAATAATACAGGGCTGGTATTATTATTATTTTATTTATAATTACAATCAATTCCTATTGGTTTCTAGCCAAAACTAAGGGCCTATTTCACAATGTCTGAGTAAACTCTAATCATCGAATATACTATACAACCAAATACAAAAGTCAAGGTCCCAAATAAATACGGACATTTAGTTGAACATTGTGAAACAGGCCCCTTAAGTCAGTTATAAACTATTTTTTGTTTCGAAAAACGTCTGTGTAATATTGTCAAAATTAAAATTGAAGTATCACCCAAGCTCTAACTAAATATCTGCAAAGCAAACCCGCAACCTCCCGTACATACGGCTCGTCACCTACTAAGTCGAACACACATACATAAATTCAAAAATACGAAAAACCATAACACTTAAAGGATACACTAAGAGGGTAACCCGATGGTGACGCAATTACAGATTTCCAAAATACCACACATTTTGGGGCCGAGCGTCAAATGCCAGTAGACCGGTTTTGTGGTCAGTGGCCCTACGCAACAATCGACAAATACGTATTTCCGTCTTAAAAGAATTAAGAATTCATCACGTGTCTAAAGAATATATCATCGGGTGTAGGCTACGTATTGTGTTTAAATATTAAACTATTAAACTATGTAATGTACACATTGATATGTAGGTATAGATCAATGATTGTACAATTAGTTTTCAACAAAACCTAAAGATTGAAGTCGATCGGTCACCAGTTCAATGATTAGCAGTTAGTAAAGGATACATTCGCAAAACTACATAAATAGAGAAAGTACTGCAGGCCTTTGAAGAATGGAAAAAGGATTATAGAGAAAGAACGTTGAGTCTTTAGAAATATTTTCCGTATACTCATCTATCACGTATCGTGGCTTTCTTTTCGGTAAAACAGTAGGTCAAAGTAACCTTTTCATGTTTTAGAAACTGGTTAAATAATGTAAACCGCAGCTCTATCATTTGCAAAGGCTCTACAAAGCGCCTAATATATTTGTACTTCAAAAGACGTATAATGTTTTTGCTATAACAATTATTGTAGGAGCTATTGTGATTATGCACATTAACTTCGTGACGTCCTTATTGTTGGATTTGTGATTATTTAAATGTGGGTCAAATCAACTGACTCATTCGATAGTCGCCTAGTGGTAATTACCACACCTTCGTAACCAAGACCAGAACTTTCTTACAAGTTCTTCATAATGCTCGTGATCTTAGACATAATTACATGTAATGTCATTGTTTGTTGCCAAATTTCATGATTCCAGGTCAACGGGAAGTACGCTATAGGTTTTGATTCCCTTGACAAATCGCAAAATGTGGCAAAAAGACGATATCCTTTGATTGCCTTTACTCAAAACTTTGATTTTTTCGCAGCTGAAAGAAACGGTAGACCTAAGTTTTTGATATAAATTTCAATTCGATACCTGTACGCATTCCTAAAAGAAAAGGTCTCAACAGACAGACAAGCGAAAATTACAATACCTACCTATTAATTACAGACTTTAATGTCCTTCAAATGACAATGCCTAGCTCACTCAGAATTCAGATGGACACTCGCATCGAGAAACCTGCCACCTCGTCCAAAGTCCAATGAATGTCGTTTTCAATTAATAACCACGATTGCATCAGTTGTGAGTTGACAATGGCGAACCTATTATATTTACAATTAACGTATTTTTCCACTTTGCGATAATTAAATACAATTAAAATCAAAGTCATCGATGTACAATTTGATAAAACCGTATTAGATTGTGGTTGTTAGATTACTAATATGGTATTTAAATTGTGAATTAGGTATATTATTTTTGTCAAAAAATAAGAGATTATCCTTTTGTGAATGAAATATTTGACTGGTCAAGCCCCGCTACGGACGCCAGGGTCCGAGTATATGGGGTTTTCCCATACATCTATATATATATATATAAGCGGGGTTTGACGGGTTAAACTGTTTCATTGACTCAGTCATATGAAAGTAAAGTCGATAGAAAAGTCTTATTTTATGATCAAAACAGATAAACACGTATATATAACAAACCCCTCTCTTTTGTCAAAGATGAAGAAGCCACCCGAATATAAACATTTTATTTATTTGGATTACTAATATTGTTCACACTTTATCCCCGAAAAGGTGGACAGAAATTGAAACAACCATATTTCACCGACTAATATTTTTTAACTTCAAATGTGCTGCTATTGCTGTAAGTAGACAAATTAAAATTTTTGTTAACGCGTTCATGAAATAACAAGGCACAAATGGTAATACACATTCACATTCTCACCTTTTGGCCCCGAATGGGTAGCCAGAGGCGCTACTAATGTACCCACTTTTCGCCGTGCGTATTCCGTCCCATGATGTGATAGGGGGCGAGCCTATCGCCATATTGGGCACAAATTCCAGACTTGGCATAACGGCGAAAAGTGGGTGCACTAGTTGCGCCTCTGGCTACTCCTTCGGGGATAAAAGGCGTGAGTGCATATATATGTGTATATTTCAGACTCCGGGCTGATACTGAATAGAAAAATCCAATACCACTGTGCCCGACCTGGTGATCGAACCCGAGACCTCAGCTTTGCAGTCGTACCGTAATATAACTACGCCACCGAAGCAGTAAAATTATAATGTTGCAAAATATAATATTATATTATATTATAAAATATATTTTTTAAGAAATTTATTCAGAGTCAAAGTAATAACTCATCTGAAACCTATAAAATATTATGGTATGTAAAATACTAGTAACAGATGCTAATAGAAGGTGTAATTACTATAATTTTATTTTCAGGTACAGGAAAACAACTACGTAAAGTCCAGAGTTAAATTAAAATCTATATCATTTGAAATCAAAAGCAAACAACATATCTAAAGACTTTTTTGTGTCTATAAGTTGATATCTTTTAGGCTAACACAGCAAAATTAAATGTACTAGGTACTTGGGTATCCAGGGATGGACAAAATTATTATTATGATCATCAGCCACAAAGCCATCAAATTATATTATGTTAGTAGAGAATACCTTCGTTTCAAATCAATCTGTTAATTACACAATATATTATTCAAGCGGCGACAGCCTAGTTGGGAGTGGAACGGACTGCCGAGACGAATATCTGCAGGTTCAAAACCCAAGGGCACGCATTTCTGACTGGTCTAAAAAGTTATATGAGTATGCTTTAGGAATCATATCTCACTTTAGTGGTGAAGAAAATCATCGTGAGAAACTTAAATACCTGAGAAGTCCTCTACAAGAATTTCAAAGGTATGTAAAGTCTACGAACCCGTACTGGGCCAGCGTGGCGAACTATGACCTAAACCCTCTTAGTTGTAGAGGAGGCCGGTGCTCAGCAGTAGGCTGTTGTATATTACAGGGCTGGTGCTATACCATAGAAAGAAAGATTTTTTAAACGTTTTATTTATAGAGATAACTGAATTGTACCTTTACATATATTTTTTTATGTACTATGGACTCGGGTAGACTATACTCTGGACTCTTCTGCCAGAAAGGGTTCCTGAAACCCTCGTCACTAAGCAGAAGCAGTAGATACTCCTAATACCACGCTACAATAAAATGCCACTTTATTCACGTTTCATACTCGTACTAAGCGGTCCACTTCGCCAAGCTATAAAACGGTTGGCAGTTTGCAAATCTATCGAATACTAATAGCATTAAGATTCTGATCAGGTACCCGTGAACGATCAAGGTCTGAGGTATGTGCTGTTGACCATAACAGCTTGAGGAAACCTAATATCTCAGGAAACAAAATGGAGGCTTAGAATACCTTTTGTTTACTTATGATAGTAAAATCTATTAATACTAAATACAACAGATTTAATAGTGGTGGCTAGATATTCTTTAATTTTTATTCCTTAAATAACAGTCTAAGGCATCGCGCAGACGCTTTAATTTATTGTCTAGAAACACATCATCCGAAATATTACACTTACGTTACAAATACTACTGCAAAGTATCTGTATGTAAATCAATTCAATCCGTTGTTGCGTGTAAGAATCACAAACGAACAAACAAACTTTCGCATATTATAAGTACACATTTTATTATTTAAATAAGTTACCACTTGTTTGAGTTTCTTGGTGCTTCTTCTCAGGTCAGTGGGCTTTTCCGAAGCACTAGTAGAATCTTATAGTTTTTAAAAAACATTTTTAAAAATGACGTGTAAAAGTGCCCCTTGGGGCCTGATTACATAATAAATGATTTGAATTTGAATAGGTCACGCCTTGGTTACTACACAATAACTGTCAATTGTCAAATTGTAATGCAGTCCAAGAAAATAATTAAGTATATTGACGTGACGAGCATGATATCTAGTTCTAACGATTATGCCACAATCATTATGCTGACCAAAGCAAAAGCCAATAATGATACAACGAGCTTCTTAAGAATCGCTATTTTATTAAACACATTTGAATATGACGTTTCATATCAATTCAACGAATGTTTTGATCCTACTAATAATAATATCCTACTAATATTATAAAGGCGAAAGTTTGTAAGAATGTATGGATGTTTGGATGTTTGGATGTATGGATGTATGGATGTATGGATGTATGGATGTATGGATGTTTGTTACTCTTTCACGCAAAAACTACAGAACGGATTTCGATGAAATTTGGCACACGGGTAGATCATGTCCTGGATTAACACATAGGCTACATTTTATCCCGGAAAAATAAAAAGCGGGACTTTTATCACGGAAAAACTTTTTAACGCGGGCGGAGCCGCGGGCAAATTCTAGTAATATTATAAAGGCGAAAGTTTGTAAGAATGTCTGGATGTATGGATGTATGGATGTTTGTTCGTGTTTCACGCAAAATCTACTGAACGGATTTCGATGAAATTTGGCACACAGGTAGATCATGTCCTGGAATAACACATAGGCTACTTTTTATCCCGGGAAAATGTAAAGTGGGACTTTTATCCCGGAAAAACTTTTTAACGCGGGCGGAGCCGCGGGCAACAGCTAGTATTTAATAATTATTTTGTTCAGTGTTACATTCTAATTATTTAATATTTTTTATCGATATAATTTAAGTAAATTCAATATCATTTAGCAATCCTACTAATCCTACTAATATTATAAAGGCGAAAGTTTGTAAGAATGTATGGATGTTTGGATGTATGGATGTTTGTTCCTCTTTCACGCAAAAACTACTGAACGGATTTCGATGAAATTTGGCACACGGGTAGATCATGTCCTGGATTAACACATAGGCTACTTTTTATCCCGGGAAAATATAAAGCGGGACTTTTATCCCGGAAAAACTTTTTAACGCGGGCGGAGCCGCGGGCAAAAGCTAGTCTTAAATATAATAAAATTCAGATGAAAATAATATGGTAAATTAATTTTCAAATAAGACGTCTATTATGGTCGGAATGTGGGAACTTTTCAGCCCACACTGGCCTCCAAATAACCTGATATGCATATTTTTATTGAATCGTGACTCGGCTCTTTAGTCTAATTATAGATATGAAGGCCGTGAGGTCCTGGGTATAATTCCCACGAAGAGAATCTTTAAGACGGCAGATGCTGTCAGCTTATCGAAAAACACTATAATAGAGCCTCATTTCGACGGATCACCAGCATGAACGTTGATACTAAGCGTATAGATACGAATTTTCTGACCGATATTCCAAAAAACTTATATTGCTAGAAATAGTTAATCCATCCTATGAAGTCTGAAACTGACCGTTAATATTGCAGTTGAATTGATAACAGAGTAATATTTAACAAAAAGAAACGAAATGAAATATCTGTTTGCGTTTTAGTGCCAAAAAATGATACCATATACCGCTAGGGCATCGTTAAAAAAAGCATTAAGTGTCTAAAATAGTAAATTTCTAATAAAATCACGTAGAAGACAAAGAAATTGAAACTCGATTTCGTAACTCGATGTATTGTGAGGTACACGCGCAAGTATCGACAGTACGCGCAGTACCTACGCGTTGATATTCGCATCGCGTATTGCTGTCGGTATATTGGGTTTACGAAATATCGACTCACGACGAAATCACGAAAAACTGACACATAGTACGCAGTTTTGTTACATCTTATATGCTTAGTAAGAAGATTTCAAAGCATAAGTTTCCATCCTATAATAATGACCCACTCATCTGTCCACATAATAAAACGACTTAATTTAAAAGGCATTTGGAGAGGAGAATCCTAAATTTCTACACAAAATCTGGACAGTTTAATGTCTAAAACATTACAACATTTTCAAATGTTCAGGGTCATACTATTTCTAGTATCAGCAATTTTAAATGAAAGAGTAAATCTTTAGCGAGTCTCGGAATAAAATAATCATCCAAGATGGCGCAGTTAGTCACACGCAAGGTTGCGTCTTTAGTCTATTGTACACGTGCTTAGTCTTTACAGACATTGTAGGCAGTACTACACAGACTGTAAACAGTTTTCAAATCAACAAATCTTGTAAAATCACAATAAATGGAAATAAAAACAATAGTACTTAACATTTAACGAAACAATATCTGCTAACTGCGAAATAGAAGCTAATTTAACAAATTGTTACCAGTCGCTTTAAACGTACTAATACTCAGCTTATCTTATTGTATAAAGGTGTATTATTAATCAAAGGTATAAAGTATGTTTTTGTTGCACCTCTGCCACCTGTCTTTTTTAGGATTCCAGACCTCAAAAGGAAAAAAGGAATCCTTATAGGACCACTATTTTTTTTTTTTTTTTTTTTATTGCCAGTATAGGCAGACGAGCTAGCGGCCCACCTGGTGGTAAGCGGCCACCGCTGCTCATGGACTTGGCAATGCCGGGGACACAGACAAGCCGCTGCCTACCGTAGGGACAATACTCTTTTTAAACCTCGTTTGAAGAAGGACAGGTCATAGCGCTCAGGGAACACCGACACAGGTAGTTCATTCCAGAGCTTACACGTACGTGGTAAAAAAGAACGCTGGAACCGTACCGTTCGGGAACGGTACGATTCCAGGTGGTAGGAATGAACTCTACTGCGGTGACGAGTGGTGCGATGGTAAAAAGGTGACGATGGAACCATCTTAAACAATTCCTCGGAGCACTCCCCATGGAACAAACGATAGAACACACAGAGAGACCCAAAGTCTCTCCGCAGTCCTAACGGTTCCAGTTTGTCCGTGAGATTGGTATCATCGACGATTCGAACAGCTCGGCGCTGTAAGGAGTCAAGTGGGTCGATCTGGTATTTTGGGGCACCTGCCCAGAGATGAGAGCAGTACTCCACGTGGGGCCGGATTTGCGCTTTGTAGAGCGCTAACCTATGACCCGACGTGAAGTACCGCTTGGCTCTGTTCAGGATGCCCAACACTCTGTTGCCCGTATATCTCTGTCTGTCAAGACTAGGGCTGCCATCATCTAAATTGCTGACGCCGGATAAACACGGCATAAATCCCGGACATCCCGAGCAAAATATGGATCTTTCCCCGGACACCTCTGAAAAAATATGTCGTCTTGAATGCGGGGAAATGCATGAATTTTTAACTAAGATTTATTTGAATTTGTCGCTCATCTATAAAAAAATGGATTTCCCCTAACAACAAAAGTGTCCGGGTTTTGCCCAATTTGGACAATTTTAAAACCCTTGCCGGACGGCCCCCGGACGCCCTTCAAACTAGGACAAATCCGGGGAAATCCGGACGGATGGCAGCCCTAGTCAAGACCCTTTTTCTCAGGAACGCGTAGAGATATTAAGTTAAAATTCGTATCAAATACTCGAGTCTACGGTGTCTTTCAGATGTGGAATAATCAAACTCGTCAATCAACGCGATCAAAAAATATAATCGTTTATGTCGCATATTTTGCGATTTCGCGCGGGAATCAAACCCTATAGGGTACTTCCCGTTGACCTAGAATCACGAAATTTGGCAAGAAGCAAGTTCTTATAGCACATGTAAAGGAAAATATCTGAAAACCGTGAATATGTACTTTATTAACAAAAAAAAGGAATTTGCATTTTTTTTAAATCTGATTAATTTATTAATTATTGGCGAACTATTGAACTTATATATTCAAATACTTTACCTACAAGTTTATACGGAACCTCCAGTACGCGAGTACAACCCGCACATGTCCGATTTTT
This sequence comes from Lapara coniferarum, assembly GCA_949316025.1. Taxonomy (NCBI): domain Eukaryota; kingdom Metazoa; phylum Arthropoda; class Insecta; order Lepidoptera; family Sphingidae; genus Lapara; species Lapara coniferarum. The sequence goes on from OX438921.1 coordinate 1,290,334, forward strand.
AGAGTAAAAGTTTGTTCAAATTTGTCTCTAAATAGTGCTCTACCTGCCGACTGGGATCCCATCAAAATTGATTTAGCTGTTTGGAGATAGGTAAGCTACACATTTTAAGGTAAAACGCTTGTTAAAAGCTATAGAGCTTATAAAATGGCCCTAATTTAAAAGGACATTTTCATTTATATACCTAGGAGCTTTTATGATCTATTAATAATGGTTTTTATTTATTTCAATCCTCTATCAAGTATTTATTATATTTACTCCGATTACTAAAGGGTAAGGAAACTGAACCCTGCTTGATCTAAAATCTAAATCATCATTATTTTCTATGCAAATATACTCACTGTAGAGACAAATGTCGTGCGCGTAAAGACAATCAATAATTACTGTTAAGAAACAATAGTGTCACGCAACGTATCTGAATATCTTATTAATGTTTACATACCATGATCTACTGACGGTTGGAAGTAGTCATTTTTCGGACATTTTTCATTACGTACAGATAATAGAGATAGATAATACAGATATAGTATAACCAAACTAGTGTTTCTCCATTATACGATTCAACCAGTAGAGAAAAACAGTTAGTATGATGGTAAGCTCGACGACTGCTCAAGAACATTTGACTGCACATTGACATCGATGAGAAATTATTACAAAACTGAGTCAAAAATTACGCTTTTCATCCTGAGAATTTGTTGAATCTCACGATGACCTATAATTAAGTCGGACAAACAATTCTGCAAATACGCTATGGTTTCTGACTTAGACCATCGTGAGAATTTAGGAAGGTCCTTTACCAATAGAATGACCATAACGAATATTATACCGCTATTAAAAAAGCCCTTCGTGGCATAAGCCTCTTTGAAGCCATTGGCACAACCTGCAAATACCTTAGCACACCACTCGAGATTATGCAAACACATTTATAAAATTAAAGACAAAGGAAACTCAAACAGCTATGAGCAGTCTCCAAGGAGTATGCACACATCCGCACTACGCTTCACCGACTGCGAATGATGAAATATGGAAGCCGGTGGAATTTAATTTCTATAATAACACATGTTTACGATCGTACCATTCAGTTATGAAATTAAAATATGAAGAAACATGTCGCCCGATGACTGATGGATGCGGCAGTACGCAAGGAACATTTAGATGACCAAATAAACCGACTTCAAAACTACTGCAAATCAAAAAATAATTAAAATTTGAATTTGCTTAATATATACGTATATTTGGAGTTGATGTCGGTTTATTTTTGTCAAAAAGTTTTTATTTATTGCTTTTTGTTAGTTAATTATAAATTATAGTAAACAATACATCATAGATATAAGATTGCAGCGAGTCATCTGCTGTTAGTTATTGAAGAGTTCTATTGTGTATCTCCGAAGATCTTCATCAGATCTTCATAAATTATATACTAAAACCTTCCCTGAAATATATAAATTTTAATATCGAAAACCTGATTTGGATGTCCAAATCGGATCAGTAGTTTTTGAGAAACACGCGGCCATACATATTTACATACATACATACATACATACATACATACGGATCGAATACAGAACCTCCTTTTTGAAGTCGGTTAAAAATCATACCCATTGCCTAAGGGTATAGGTCGTAATGTACCTTCAATTGTTAATTTCTTTGACTATGTTCACAACCTGACTATGTGTTTATATTGACCATTTACTATCACGCGACTTTCTTGCCTCTTTATCTAGTATAAAAACTTTTTAACAAAAAATAAACCGACTTCAAAACCACTGCAAACCAAAAAATTATTCAACTTTATATTCGCTTAGTATATACGTATATTTTGAGTCGATGCCTAATTTAAATTGCCAGCTAAGCCAAGGAAATACAAGATCAAATATACGAAAACATTGTTCAATTTAAATTAGGCACCGACTCCAAATATACGTATATACTAAGCGAATATAAAGTTGAATTATTTTTTGGTTTGCAGTGGTTTTGAAGTCGGTTTATTTTTTGTTAAAAAGTTTTTATTTATTGCTTTTTTGTTAGTTAATTATAGAATAGTGTAAACAATAAATACATCATAGATATACGATTGCAGCATTTGCGAGTCATCTGCTGTTAGTTATTGAAGAGTTCCATTGTGTATCTCCTAAGATCTTCATCAGATCTTCATAAATTATATACTAAAACCTTCCCTGAAAACTATACATTTTAACATCGAAAACCACATCCAAATCGGATCAGTAGTTTTTGAGAAACGCGCGGTCATACAAATTTACATACATACATACATACAAATATACATACATACATACGGATCGAATACAGAACCTCCTTTTTGAAGTCGGTTAATAAAAAACACCTATTGAACTAAAATTCACGGTAGTAAAACTGGTCACAGCAACTCTTTCTAATAAGTCGCGTCCGAAAGTCTGTAGGTACATAAAGTAAAAAGGCATACCTACTTTTTTACTGCCGAATAATTAGTCTATATTACTTTTGAACTGCAATATGCCATCAAATGTAGTTCGCCGAATGTGGAAATTAAAATCCCCAAGACAATATGAGAAGGTAACATCAAGTTCCAATTTCCAGAAAATGAAAAATAGTTGACGCACTTCCTACTTGACCGCTACAAATGTAATATGATTACTATAATTAGTTATTTTTTAAAATAAAAAATTTTAGTAACAAAGAATAATTAATAACAGTACAAAAAATATTCACGTCAGTTGGAAACTCATCAAAGTCAAGTTCAACTTAATTTAATTGTCTAAACACTTGGCAAACACCAATTAATGTATTCGCCGCATATTTATGATATAAATATTTAAATTCCAGAGCCAAGGTCGACATTAGAAGCACACGAACCTTTATGTTTAAAGTAAACAGTAAATACGATGAAGACTGTAGAAGAAAATCTGTTAAAAAGATAGAACAGGATAATAATTGCTTTAAAGGTAACGATGCGCAAGTATTTTTTGGGACCTGAATTTCATCGTATTATTAAAGTAACAATTACATCATTTTAATCATGCACTCTATGAAGAATGAGAAACAAATAATATAAACAGTGCTTTCATTAAACAATCTTAGTTAATAACGCTTAACATCCCCTAAGGAGTTTTATAAAACCTAAAAAGACAAAAATATACAATTAAATCTCAAGAAATCGTCATACATCGTTAAAAATGCATTTACCACAAAAAATGTAATGACACCACATTGGATAGTGAGCGTCATATAATAGTTTGTCATGTAATTAATGTCAAATGTCACAACTCATGGCAAGGACGCATGGAAGGTGGCAGTTGACATGATTGCGGACGGTAGTGTGGCCTTATTGCGTCAATGAAGACAAACATTGTAAATGTTTGCCAATTGACGACCGCCATGGATGACGTGATTGGCCTCAGATAGGACATAGAGACTGTGCGAATAGTAGGTAATATATAAATAACTGAATATTAGTAGAAAATGTAAAACACCAAGACGAGAAGGTGTGCTCCATCGCCTTTAAATACAATAACAGAAGAATCATGGATGCGGTACCCGCTTTATAGGGGATAGGAGACTAAGGATGAAGGGGACGGGGCCCTAAAATACAGTAGTAGGGCAAAACAACCAAGAGATATAACCGATTACTCTGTTTAAATAAATGATTATTCCTAGAGGACCAGTAGACTCCTAAATTTAACATGATAAAAAATTTGATCTATTGGTTTGATATTATTCTATTTCTGAGGGTTGTACTTGCATGATTGCGTTATACGTATGAATCCAGCAGTGACTGCTGAGATTACCAGAGAAAACCAGCGTCACCACAGGTGAGTTTAATAATGGCAGGAGCTGTTGCTTCTGGATGAATGGAACTCCTCTCAAACACATTCAAAGGTATGTCCCATATTGAATACAAGCCAAGCGACAACATTAAATGTGGTGAACAAATCAATGTCAAACAATCAGAGCTTGAACATTGCAATATGAATCCTGTCTGCAGCCATCCTTATGTGTTGCACAACTAATCGTGTTGTTAGATACGCTCAGTGCACCCAATTACTACTGAGCCAGATGTAATTGCTTGAATTGGTGCCCAAAATATGAAAAAGCTATTAAATAGAACCGCGTTGATGTTATGAATTTATTGGGTTTAGCATGAATGGGATTTAAATCTCTTGGGGAATTAATTTTCAAAAATAAATTTAGAGAGATTATTTACGTGTGTAAAATAGTACAATTCTAAAACCACGGATTTAGCTATGTTGTACATATCGAAGATCTTACCCGTATTAACAAACAATATTTTGAGGACGAACAGTACACCCAAACACATAGTGGCGGCAATTTTATAATTTACTTTAGCTTCATCGAATGACGAGACGAGCATGCCGTTCGCCTGATAGTAAGCGATACGACCACCCATTTAAAACATTGGCAACACCATCCAGCACCTAAGTTATAAAGTAAAGTGTGCCATTCCACTACGATCGTCATCCTGAGACATAAGATGTTAAGTCTCATTATGCCCAGTAGTTACACTGGCTACAATGTCCTTCAAACCGAAACATAACAGTGCATGCACACTGCTGCTTGGCGGTAGAAATAAACATTGCGGTGGTACCCGCCCAGTGGCTTTATTCAGCTTTGTTTATCTGACGGCCAACAGAAGTAAAGTTGTATCTCAATATTTGCAAATCACAGCGCCCCTTTGCCTATGCACTGCGATTTCATACCACAAGTACTGAGAAACAGACTAATTATTATCATAGCAGTGGTACCGAGACACAGACTAAGCAAGCGGTGCTCCGTACTTATCTAATTAACGTTTGTGAATATGGAACTGAATCTTATTTTCGCACTAATGGAACAACGAGCATACAATTTGTAAAACAATTTGCAAAATCCAAAAATATAACAGAAGCGAAGAGCTTCTTCAAGATCAATGTCGAAGTATTACCTCGAAAAAATATGAGGCGGAAATCGTGGGCAGTTATAAAAAATGCCACTTGTTCACCCTGACGGCGTGTTTACGTATTTTCATAATTTTACATTGTCAGTGACAGATCCAGGGTTGGAGGTCAGGGCCTACGAGTATGGGCGCAAATATTTATTTTATTTAAGCTCTACGCTAAGACATTTTACTTACTGCCTTTTCAATGTTGATGTGGTTAAGTATTTTGTTCTGTCTTGTGAAATTATGTGGTTTTTTTACTCTTTAGAGCAAACATAAAATTTATATCTAGAAGATATCCTCAAAGATAGGTAAAAATGTATGTAATATAGTGCACCACTTGTGGTTAGCATCTTATATTCGCTCTATGATGTGATAGGCGGCAAGCCCTTTGCATTGTTGGATATATAGCCTAAACACTAATAGTTTTTAGCGCATATACATTCATAAGAAAAGCTGAATGTTTTTCGGACCTTCCAAAAAAGGAAGGGGGTTATGGACGCCTGGCAATAACTAATTTTCTTAGCTCAATCCGGACCATTCATAACTATACCTAATGTTTTATTCCTTGAAACTTTTATTGGAATTGAATATAATTTGGGAAATCAAAAACATTCTTTAAATAGTTATATTTGCTTCGTTCGGCATTGATTAAGGTCAAAACGGCTGTAAAATGTCTTTCCGCTTGACATATTTGCTTATAGATCACGCAACTACATGAGTGTCTTTTGAGTTGCCACCAACCGCAAGGAGGTTTACATCTCGCAAATGATTCGTAAACCGTAGGTTAGACTTAAATCTGCTGGTCATTCTTTTGTTGAAGTATTAAAAACTTTTTCACCTGAAATTTAAATGTTTCTTTGGTTTTTATGAATCTCAATGGCGGTGGACATCGAGCATTTGTCCCCGAAGGGGTAGGCAGTAGTAGTAGGTTCCGTCCCACTTGATAGGAGGCGAGGCTATCGCCATATCGAGCTCGAAAATAAATATTTTTATTATAATTGTATCAAAATCATCATCAGCCACACCACGTCCACTGCTGAACATAGGCCTCCCCCAAAGATTTCCAGATGGACCTGTCAAAAGCGGCCCGCATCCAGCGCGTTCCTGCGACCTCTATCAAGTCGTCAGTCCACCTCGCATTGCTTTAATTGTATGTTAAACGTGAAATATGCAAACCGACTTATTGCGGAAGGATTACCTACACAAAGATTACAGTTTAGGTATATCATAAACTCTTAATTCAACCATGCAATGCATGATTGAAGTTAGAAATAGACAAAATTACCTATCCACTATTGGTTCAGAAAACCTACCACGTGTGGTATAAAATTCGTTTTATTGAAGTAAAAAATTTTAAGTGTGGTATTATATTGATTCGATTGGATTTTTACATTATTATAACTATAGATCACCCGTACAAATAATATACTTAACAAAAATTCTTAATTTAGGTATTAATACTCAAGGTAATTTACACAAGATATTTATTTTATAACGTTTGATTTTTCGTTTAAAATTAATCAAATATTATTATAATAAGGATTTTAAAATAAGTAGGTACCATTTTTTTTTTATTTCACTTAAACACACGAAGCTTAGGTTGGTCACTTCTAGTATCTGCTCCTAATGAAAATGAAGGCATTTGCTCTGACCAAAGAGTTCTAACTATACTGTTGAATGTGTTTGGTTCTGACCAAAGAGCATTATAATACTACGGAAATTCTGACCAACGGAGATCTCGCTCGCCAAAACAAAGGAACATACAAAACCTTGTCTCTGATTTTTTTGTGACAGTGTTTCCATATGTATAATTCTCTTTGGACAGTGGTAGATATAAATCCGATCGAGCCAGCGGACAGCCTTTTCGCGCTGATTATACGTATTTAATGTTTCTTTTTTACTTATCTTATAACATTATATGATTTTATGTTATAAGTCTTTAAAATATTAATACTACCGTGGCATAATACTATAACGAAAATAAGGAAAAACTTCATGAGAACTCAAGTAACATTGGCAGGAAGCTAGTACCTATAATGGCTTATGGGCTATGGCCTTAGACTATTTAACCAATGAGCACGATATGGCAATAATGCGCAAACAATTTTTTCTGTCAATCCTGACGGGGGGCGAGGTAGACACGGATACCACAAATTTAGCAAAAAAGATCCACACGTGCAGGGCTGAATATAAGGTCGCTTTTTACACAATAACACAGCAAAAATCACAATTTCTGTGGAGCACCTCTTAATGTCATTATGGAATAATGTAATGACAGTGATCGCAAGTCACATAGGTTTTAATAAAAGTTTATGTCCAACTGCGCATTTATGACTAACGAAGGGTTCGCCAGGTCATCCCATCTCCTTGTTAAATGAATTCTCTAAGCCCTAAGGCTATGGCATTTTGATTATTGACAGATTGGTGTGGCGGTTATGTCGTAACGAGCACAGGTTAAAAAGGACCAGATATAAGTGAAAGGAGCCCGTATGGCTTGCTGAGCCGAAGTTATCATGTTATATAATCATTTGAAGCAAAACCAAACCGGTTCGTAAGTGGAACGTGTAGTGATTTATTCAATTTTACTACTAGTATTTCGTATGACCTGAATCATTACTAATAGAAACAAAACTCTGGATATAAAATACCAGAGACAACTAAAAGCCAAAAGGTTAATATTATCTGTTGCAATAGTTCGGTTGGAGGGAGTTGTTTTATTGCTTTATTATATTGTCATCATCTTCCTGCCCTGCCGGGCTATTATGTATCTCAGTTGACATCGAAAACTGATAAGCACCGGTGGAAGTGTACATCAATTAACTGTCAAATCACCGATTTCGTATTGGCTAACACCGGTGGACAACTCGCGGTGCTCATGAACATTGATGGTCGCCGGTGACGTCACGGTGGATATCGATAGTGTAGATTGCTATAGAAAATTGTAGCTATTGGTATTGTCTAAGCAAAGTTGACATCAAATTGATAGACACCGTATCTGTCAACATTTTTCTGAAAGGCACGATTCAATAGCAGTGTTTTTGCCTCGGAAAGTGATTAACACTATTACCCGGCCGAGTAACGTAGTAAAGTAGCTAAATAGAAACGTTTAGAAATTTAAGATTTTTAATTTGTAATGATTATAATCGCAAGCTTTATTTTATTTATATGTGAGCGCGAATACTTGTCGATTTAATGATTTCTTATATTATTTACGCGAATGTTAAACTTGGAAATAAAACTATTTTGCGGATTTTATCACGGTTTTTTAAGTTATATTTTCTTCGACGCCAAAATTTGCACAGTGACCATGAAGGCTGTAAAGTCTTCTATCTTCGATACGTCGGGAGGAAAAAAAATTAATTAAAAAACCGTAATAAAACCCACAAAATAATTTTATTTCAATTTGTAGATTTTTTGTATTATGTACGAGTCTCGCTCGTCGATAGATGTCTTTGATATTGTAAACTATAAATAATGTGATTAATGATATAAGAGTAGACATTAAATATGTATTGTTTACAAATTATACTTGTAGGTTGTAATAAAATGTATTTATTGTTTGATAATGTTAATATTATAACATGTACCTAATATAGCAATAAATATATAAATTTAATAAAAATAGATCTCCTTAGATTCTTAATAAAATGAATAAGTTCCTAAATGATGTAGGTAAAATATATTTAATAATGTTTATTAAAGAAACACTATTCAAATTTGTATTCATATCACATTAAGAAGGTAGAGAAATAAAAAATGCATCATTGGTTTATTAAGGCACAATAATAACGTATAATTCTATTCGTATATTCTAATTCTATATATTGAGGTGTACAGTATTGTTGTCAATTATGTATTGTAGTAGGTCTTTCCACAACCACAGGTCTTCAGCAATTCTTTTCGAGACAGCCATGTGCTTCTCAATATCGGAGCCGCCTCAAATCCGTTCCTCCACTTCTTCAACTCTAAAAATTATAGATATGCATTAATTTTTTGTACATTACACAATGCCGTTATGTTTATTGTATTAAGAAACAAGTCTTGCGTTGTTTATAATTAGGAGACTTGGCACATTCCTACACAACAGATACAGCATACTTAAAATGAAAACAGCTAACGAAAGCAATACTCTCCATGAATGTTGAATAGAACCTTTAGTTTAGGTTAGTTCAGAATACTGCAACCACATAGAATAAATAGGTAAGTGGGTTGATCTTCAGTTTGGTACTCAAGTGGAATAGTTAATTTAGTGTAAAGACAAAAAATGGCTAAGCGCCCACGCCCTTAGCAGGCTGATACGGCATACGATATTTACAAGAATTAATTTTATTACATACTGAATATAATATTAATACTTACGTTGATTGATTTACACTGTCTCCTACTGCATTAAGTTTAAAAGCGTCTGATTCCCAAGTTTGTATAATTACTAGTATATTGACTCGATTGGGGGCCAAATGGGCTTTGGGATTTGTTTCTTCGTAAAAACATGTCACAGTATAATTATATCTAACCCAAAAGTACTTCCACATACGAGCACTAACAATTCTCATATTGTTATGATTTCCGCACCATATTCCATAATATTATTCTGAAGATTCAAACGCACCGTTCAACTCAATTCACATATTTTTAAGTTATAGCTCCATCGCTGTCAGGCAATGATTTTGACAATGTCAAGCCGCCAAATAAAAAAGACCAATTCATCCATTACGGCTGTACGTCTAATTGGTTTGTATAACTTAGCCGCGTAACGTCGATAAAAAAAGTAGAGATGTCATATGGTTCTTTGATAGGCACTCGTGTTGACTATAGCTATAATATCATACGCAATACCAATGGCTACAAAATTTCGGTTGACTTCAAAGTTCGGTTGACATCAATGTTTCGTTGTTCACTCGAAACGTCAAAATTAGCCGATAGCCCCGCTGGTCCCAAATTACTTGGGGTCGGCGCAACATGTTTTATTAAATTGTATGATATAAATAAACTGAATGTAGTCTTTGTATAAAATAAAACTGTTATTTCAAAATAGATTCAGTTTCGGTTGCCAAAGGTTGTTATTTCCATATATAATATAATCTGCTGAATCATTTATGTGTATATTAGATCTATTGCCTACATGATTAAGCGCTTTTAAAGATACACGTAACAATCTACTATATTTCGAAAATAGATTGTGGTGGAATTTAGGTGGTAAGCCTCTTGTATGAAAGTCCGATTTGGTCTGCCGCCAAGCAGCATGTTCTATGCTAGCACTCTTCTATCAGGTTTGAACTTTGAGTATTTAACAACTCAGAGGGTTTGAATGTATATGACGCCACTGTAATTACTCACCATTTGGAGGTTTATTACCTACTATCTTATTGCTTAAGTCGACGAATGCTTTATCATTGCCATGAAGCCATGCAGTATTTTGTAACTTTCAGTGATGAGGTGAGTAACCGACTCATTCGTTATACAACAAGCAAAAAGTACCTCTTCTTGGTAAAATAAAAATAATTTCGGAAGTTATAGTTATAGTAGTTGACGTCTCTTACTTAGGTATTGCTTAGGGCCATGATTTACGACGACAACCATCGTTCATAAATAAATACCTATCTTAAGTGAAATGAAATTCTCCTAGCCAGTTTCGGCCACGGCGGCCAATCTCAACGGAAATCAGCCAGGTACGCAGGAGATATTATAGTGCACAAGTGTGTGCGCAATACACAGGTGCACTCGCTATTCCTTCACTCTCATAGTCCGGTGAGACGGCAATCCGACATGACCGGAGAGAGATCAGGCCCAGGACCAACGGCTTTACGTGCTTTCCGAGGCACGGGGGTATCACACCGCCAACTTCCTGACTCCGAGCTGCGACTGAGTAAATTTTAAGATGGAAAAACCCAGTCACAATTTTTTTTGGCTCGACCCGGGATTCGAACCCAGGACCTCAGCGCGCAAATGGTACTCGTAATGCGTACGCAATACCACTACGCCACCGAGGCAGTCTATCTTAAGTAACTATATAAGAATTAGATGCATTCTGGCATTAAAAATAAGAATAAAAATTAATATAGAAAGGGTATTTGGACCTACGAAAATGAATCTCACCACGTCAAACTCAACAGCAAATTATCACTGCAAGTAAATTTTGATAACACAGAGAGGCTACCTCGATCGCGCCGGCAAATGTTTGGTGTAGAGTCCGTGATATATTCCTTTTTATTGATCTACCGCGATGCACTGCTCCTTCATTTCACGAATCTTGATGCAGCAGGAAAATGTTGCTGCGTTTATTCCACTTTAATATAAGGTCGTCGCAACATACTTCTTCAAATATCGATCCATCTTAGTTTTATTAGGATCAACCACCAACAGTGTAACTATACACGATGAAATGATTTAATCATAAAATTGGCAATTTTTGTACTGAAACATATGTATTCGCTTGTGTCGTGTGATGCTCTAAAGGCGATTAATGAATAACTGATAGATAAATAAAAATAACATAGTATTCATTCCGCATAATATATTAGTCCACAACCACTAAATAAAATCAAAGGATAAAGGCTCATTGACGCAAATACAAATCCCATCCTTTACTAATAAGTATTGGATGTTGTTTTTTTAATCAGATATTTATTAAGAACTTTATTGTATATTACGTTTAAATTATTTGTGTTATGTAACCCACCATGGCAGTAATTTTGTATTAAGTATACAGAGTAGCGTGGAGTTCCGTGTTCAAGTGAGTTTTAGAGATTCTAATGTGGTTTATTAACCTTTCTTCTATCCCTTTCTATCTCCCCTGTCCCGTTTCCACAAAGGTGGACAATGCTCCCAATATTCGATTATAGCGGTCGGTAATGTTCGACCTATCAATTTGGTTTCGCTAGCTCATTCACCAGTACCAACTCTTACAATAGATACCAAAATAATTTTCTGGATTTTCCTTATATTAACCTCGGAATATATCGTCAGTAGACTGTGCAATTTCACCGTAATTCGATACTAAGAAGTAATTGCTGCTTGGTTATTACGAATATTGCGTAATATCCTTCAATTAACTAATGCTGTGTACACTCAGCAGCATAAGTATCCGAACAAAATCAAAATTTCAATTAGCCTATATAACTTTGAAACATTTTTTTTTTCTTTTGAAGTAAAGCAAGTTTCTTTTATTTTATTTTTTTGAAGGAAAAGAAAGATTAAAAAGAACACAAAAGTATGTAGGCAATTTGAAATTTAGAATTTGTTCCGCTGCTTATGCTGGTGATTGTACATTCGATGATTCACAGCTTATTAGATCGAAATATTTGTAACAGTTAACGCATCGATGATTCTGGTATTGTGCATATCTACATTCTACACCAATACCATTTGTATATTTGTATGTTTGTAATGAATGAACTCAGAAACTACAGGACCGACTTTATATAATCTTTCACCAATATAAAGCTACATTACCAGCGAGTAACATAGACTACTTTATATCCCGGGAATATAAAACTGTACTTTTATCCCGGAAAACTCATTCATGCGTGCGGAGCGTTGATCAAAAGCTAGTAATAACACTCGCATGCCTTTATCACCGAAGGTACAGGCAGAGGTACAACCAGAGCACCCACTTTTCTCCATGTGAATTCCGTTTTGTGCTATGATAGGAGCAAGCCTATTATATATCGGCCACAAATTCCAGACTCCGAGCTGATATTAAAAAGAATAACCCAATATCGCTTTGCCGGACCCGGGATCTGAACCCGGTGCCTCAGAGCGCTGGTCGTACTCCGCACACAACATAACTACTCTACCGAGGCAGTGGATGACGGTCGGCATTGATCACTTACTATTAAGTGAGAATGCTACTTTTTTAGACTTCCATAAAACATCACTTCTCCTGGTGGATAAAGACCTCACCTATCAAAAACATCAATAATCATCATAATGATTAGCGACAGGACTGATGTCGACCCACTACTTACGTGGTGTGTTGCCAAAAAGTACATTTATTAGAAGTTTGTGAAGTTTTTGAGTTTGGATAGAAAGCTTCACTTTCATGCATAACGAGAACCGACTGTATGAAAAGTCGCAAGGTCGATATCCAATTCATTTTTAAACTTTACAGATAATCTTGTTCGTCAATCTGTTCTTATTCCACTCCAATTTATTGACGTTAGCTTTTTACGTATATCGCAAAATAGATTTGGCTTGTTTTTTCCAACTGAACGCAAAAATATATACATGGTCGTACTACAAAATTATGTATAAGAATTGTATCTTAGGTATGACTCAGCAGAGGGTTATTTTTATATTTCTATCCGGACGATAACCATCACCGTACACGAGGCGTGAAACCCGTCATAGTGGCTACCGCAAGTGTGTCGCTTTCCAGGATCAACCTACGTTTATGCAGCCAGTTATGAACCGGCCGGCCGAATTGTGACGTCTGGCAAGCGATATTCGTCTCTGGTCATCACTATCTGGAAAACATTCCAATTACCAAGTGTAGGGGAGTCACTTCGACGTGCTCTCATAAAAAGAACAGACTGTTTTACTAACATGCACTGTATAAAGTACTGTATATCATTTATATTAAGTTCATTTTAACTACAATGTTTAGACATGCATTACGTGTCAAGCTTAGGTCACAATTCACAAAGTATATCATTAGCAGCTAATGTTTTATTGTTTATTTTATCGGTTTCCAGAATCTTCGAGCATTTATATGAGGTCGGAAAAACATTAAAAACTTTTTAAGTGGAAGCCGTTTTATTTATTTATTTATTTAATTAAAGGAAAACTTACAACTAGCGTAACAAAACATAGTAAATATAATAACAAAAGAAAAGGTCAATTAAAAGTTTTCACAAATTATTAATCATATTCTACAAGATCTCTGTAAGTAGTATCTTTTAGCATGTGAGACCTTCTGGGTTGGTATCAAGTGCTAACATTTTGTATATTTCTTCGGGCAATTTGTACAAGCACTGTGAAACTCAGGCTTTATGAAGCAGAAATAATGTGTCAGGATGACGAATGCAGTGCAAAACGCTGCAATACTAATTGTAATTTACAATACCAATTTGGTAATGTTGCTGAATATCTATCTGCCTTTCGGTGAATGAATGACTTCTCATCATTTACACTATAAAAAGATACAACATACCTTCGTATTTTTCGAAAACGTGAAAACAACTTGTTATTTTAAAGTCATGATCATTTTAATAATGAGCCTTGTAGTGAACAAGGAAAAAACAATATAAATCAAGAGAAGTGATTAACTAAATACCAATGAAACCGCGCCGAAACCCTGTAGTTAACACTTAATTCACATTAAAATTTTACATTATGTAGCTCAGCGGAACAATATTAATGATGATTGAGTTATTACGTAATTATATCTATTTATGATAAATGCTTAATAGTACAGGTTTCTCAAATTATAATGTAGGTTAGCACATTTGTACAGATAAAATCTAAAACCATACATTTTGCAACTCAATTCGTCACTCTCTCTTTCTTCTTGACTATTCATCTCACAGGATGATGGGGTCAGACTTCTTCACCTTTCTCTTCCACTTCGCCCTACACATGACGTTGTCATCGTAAACATTGCATGCGACCAAGTCACATTCTAACACATTTATCTGTGTCGTTTTTGGTCTCCCTCTTGGTCTTTTTTACGGAAATTGACAGTTACGTAAACATGTGGCCTTCTATTGATATGTCCTGAGTCGGTTTACTAGTAGCGTCGTCACTAATTTATTTAAAAATGTAAGCACATGTTTATATCGCAGGATGTCGCTTGTAATAAACCCCAATAAGAAGTCAAGTACGTACTGCCGAATATTTATTTGTCATAATGTGGTAACCGGTAACAATTGGAAACTCGTAAAGAAAGTAGATCAAAGATAATAATGAAGCAGCGATACCTTAGCTGGGAATGAAACCGACTGCCAAGACGACGGTTGCGGCGGGATCTCGAGTTCGAAACCGGCCAAAAGGCACGTACCTCCGACTTTTTTAAGTATATAGTTTTTGTCAATTCTCGCTCTATTTATGGGTAAATAATGTCAGGAAAGCTACATAAGTACTTACCTATGAAATCTTCCGTAGAATTCTTAGGTATGTAGGTTTCTAGTTTCCTCGTGTTATTTTCCTTTATAATAACGATTAACGATATTAAGTCTGCAGTTATATAGGTTAAAGTCTAAGATAACATGACGGTATCATTACCTCATCATTTAAACAAGATAAAACAGTGAGACTATTAACTGTTCATGCATAATATATGAACGACTGAATGAATTTAGATGCCTCTTTCGATATTATTTTACACAAAAATTAAAGGCTATAAAAACTCTACAAATGTAAAAATAATGAATGTAAATTATTTTCCAACCGCAATTTACAGCCTATATCATACAAGAATATTTTATAAAGATAGTTAATACGATATTCATTTAATAATACAAGTAAAATTCGAAACCGACAAATCTAGTAGATGATAATAAAAAAATGTGTAGTCAGTCTTGTCTCATTGGTATGATCACATCGCTACAGACTGTAAAGCAATGTTTTCGAATGCCCAAGTCGAACCAAAATATATGAAATCATTACCCCTCCTGGCTTCTCCGTAGTCGGGTAAAACTTATGTCATTTAATCAGTACTGATGTGAGCGAATCAATTTTATATAGCAAAAGTCTGAAAAAATGTTGGCGAAAATCGGATCCACTAGTTGGACATCTGCCTTTCTCTTGGGGAAAAAATATTTGATTTCATGATTCTAGAGACACCGATTAAGGCTGATCTATCAGTCGATGGTAAGGACATGGCCGATCTACTGCGGAGTACAAAGGGTGCGGGACACCCTGACACAGGGACCCAGGGGTGCAAGAACGTCACCATCGACAAAAATCTTACTTTGGGTACCTGTGTTCAAAATACTTACTACTTATACAGGGTCATTTTGACATTGCGTTAATAAATGAAACCACATACTTATCTCGTTGAAAATAACACTTTTTATTGAGTTATATTAACCATAGATGTAAAATAAAAAAGTGTAAGTTTCGAACAAAGTAAATATCAATAAAATGTAACTTTAAGTTTACACGCCCTTATGCCACTATGACTGCTCTAGGAGAAGTCCTCGCAGCAGCAACATTACACTTTCAGTCAGAAATACACTTACGCATACACCATATTCGCACTAAACTACAAAATGATAAAAAAAATTGTAATACTACAACTGGGATTTTGGCGAAAGTATAAGTTATTCATTGATAATTTTTAGCACGATGTTAGCAGAGGCATAGACGAATATATGGTTTCATTTAGTAACGCAATGTAAAAATGACCGTGTATATGTTATAATGCATTTTTTACAAGGATCATATTATTTGAAAGTGTTATCTGTAATATATGTTTTTGAAATAAATAAAAAAACAAATAAATAAAATAAAATGAATATTATTTTGACTTTGAATTTTTTTCAGTCGAAATTTTTTTATTTACGTGGGTCTGGAAATGCATGTTGATTTTCGCAACCGCCGTGAAGTATGGTAAGGCGGCCCGGGTTAAGCATTTTAATAAGTAGGAGTGTCTTTAACCGACTTCAAAAAGGAGGTTCTGTATTCGATCCGTATGTATGTATGTTTGTATGTATGTATGTTTGTATGTATGTATGTAAATTTGTATGGCCGCGTGTTTCTCAAAAACTACTGATCCGATTTGGATACGGTTTTCGATATTGAAATGTATATATTTCAGGGAAGGTTTTAGTATATAATTTATGAAGGTCTGATGAAGATCTTCGGAGATACACAATGGAACTCTTCAATAACTAACAGCAGATGACGCGAAAGCTGCAATCTATGATGTATATCTATGATGTATTGTTTTCACCATTCTATAATTAACTAACAAAATAGCAATAAATAAAAAAAAAATTTTCATTGTAGAATTATAGCGCACTCAAGATGTTATTAATTAAAAGTGCTACTTGCGTGGACTGGTCTGCTCTATTTGATGTTTATTTACTGTTTACTTAAAATTAAACATGTAGGTGGTTGTTTGACTTAGGTACGCTCCGTTAATTTTCGCATTTAATAATAATAATAATAAACTTTATTTCAGATTTATATCCATAGGTACATTAAAAAACAATATAATTAAAAATGACAAAAACTAGTAGGTAATATTAAAAACCAGGGACACAATTCGACACTATTTATATCCAATATCCATCTTTGAAATTGAAGTTATATTGTTACTTGCTATCTGTAAAATAAACTCATTTGCAAAAAAAACGGGCACCTAAGCAATGAACCATTTCAAATGTTACTATTGGTTTGTTTGATAATTATAGGTAGTTTTACTTTCACAATTTTGTAAATTAATAAGCAAATAATCGTTTTCGTCAGTATCATCATAAAATTTTGATAAAATTTATGGGTTTTAATGCGAAAGTTCACTAGTAGTGTATGCTCGCTAGTAGTGCATATGCTCGTGAAGTAAAAGTTAACAAAGATTTTTGTTTGTTTTTTCTTTAATAAAGTAAAAGCAGATAAATGTTTAGTATCGAGTGTGACCCCCTCTAGCTGAAATCACAGCTTGAATTCGTCTGGGTATGCTAGCGAGGATATCCCGGATACTTGCTTGCGGAATACGTTCCCACTCCGCGGTAATCACATTCTTCAGCTCTCTGATGGTTTGCGGAGCCGGTTGTACTGATCTCACGCGTCGTTTCAGAACGTCCCAGACATGCTCTATAGGATTGAGGTCGGGACTTCGAGCTGGCCAATCCAAACGACGAATGCCGACCTCTTGCACATACGCTTCCACATCGCCAGACCGGTGGGCGCGAGCGTTGTCGTCCATAAAAATTGAGTCTTCGCCTAAAGCGGCCAATGCGGGTTGTGCATGAGGAATAAGAACTTCCGTTATGTATCGATGTCCAGTCAGTGAGCCGTTTTCAATGAAGACTAACTCTGTACGATCCATTGAATTTATTCCGGCCCAAAACATAATAGAGCCCCCAACATAAGGTGTGATTTGTTCAAAACAAGCCTCTGCAAAGCGTTCTCCTCGTCTTCGTAGCACTCGCCGACGTCGATCTTCACCGAACAGAGATATCCTGGCTTCATCGGGGAACAATACCCTATTCCAGTCTTCTGTCTTCTTGAGTCCATGACTCACAATTTCGAGCAAACCTAAGCCTGGCAACTCTGTGCTCACGGAGTAACTTAGAGCCGCGGGCCGGGCGATGACTGCGTATATTGGCCGCGAGCAGCCTCCTCCTGACCGTCCATAGACTAATATGCACATTTCTTACTTCTTCGAGGTTGTTCTTAAGGTCCACATACGAAGACTTGCGATTTCTCAATGCGCGACTCACAAGAAAACGATCATCCCGTGGTTGGGTACATGGTTTTCTTCCAGAACCAGGCCTTCTCTCGACGGAACCGGTGTCTTGATACCGCTGCCAGGTCCTTTGAACCGTCGAGCGACTCACACTTAGCCTCTGAGCCACGAAGCATTGGCTGCAGCCCTCTTCGAGCAGCGCAATAATTTTTGTAGCTTTAACCACTTTCTCTAACATTATTGACACAGCTAAACAGCAATAAATGAAGCTTTGACAATTAAGAATATGAAATAAATTCATAAAAATTGACTAAAAGTTATGAAAACCGATATTATCTTTTGGAACTTCGTACCAAAAATGTAGAATAAAAAGTGGTTTTCTGTAAAAACGAGCATCAAACGAAAATTTTAATTTAGAACGTACTGTTTTAAACACCACGGCATTTTTAAAACCGGCCAGTAACATGTACAAATGATTGAAATCATTTTGGTACCGTATTTTTTAAAAAAAGAATTAAAATCCAAACCGCCCGTTTTTTTGCAAATGAGTGTATATATATTTAAAAAAAAGATAACAATAAAAGACCTACGCTGAGTTTCTTGGTGCTTCTTCTCAGGTCAGTGGGCTTTTCCGAAGAACTGGTAGAATCTTTTAGTTTATAAAAAAAACATTCTTAAAAATGACGTGTAAAAGTGCCCTTAGAGGCCTAATTAGGTACTGAATAAATGATTTGAATTTGAATTTGAAAAGTTGGGAAATACCAGTTGGTTTAATGTTTGCTGTTGTGCACTCGGATGACTTTAGTACGCTTATGCGAAACCAAGCGACGCCGTCGCTGATGCGCCAAGTCTGGGGTGCACCCAATAGTATTTCAGCCCTTGTAGGCAGTGACTACTGCAATGACAGTGCACGATAGCTTAGTCGGGAATGGAACGGTCTGCCGAGAAAATGTCCAGAGGATCAAAACCCAATGACACACACACAACTGTGACTTTTCGAAGTGACGCGTGTATTGTTTATCAATTATCGTTCGCTTTAACGGTGACGGAAAACATCGTGAGGAAACCTACATACCTGAGGATTCTTCATAAGAATTTCGAGGCTATGTGAAGTCTGCCAACCCGCACTAGGCCAGCGGGGCGGACTGGGACCTAACCACTCTCAGTAGTAGAGGAGGCCCGTGCTCAGCAGTGGACAATATATATGTATATAATACAGGGCTGATTGCATGCAATGACTCAAGCGATTTTATGAGACGCTGGTTTGAGCTGGATAAGACTGTAGCTCAACTTGTGGATCAGGAAAACGCACATTGTAATGTGATATGAATTCATTTTAGTCACTAACATAGCTATAAGTATTCCAACTAACTAATAATATGGGCGAATATCGTAAAACAAATTTAATTCAATTATTTTTTCAATGCTCGCGACATTAAAATTTTATTCAAATTTTCTATTATCACGTGTATTTTTATTGCCAAATTTTGAAATAAACCTGTTGTAAGGCGTGTTTTGCCGTATATTTAGGACATGGTATCACGTTTGCGAGGGCCAGTCCGGGTAGGTGGTATTATGTCTATTTTACCGCCAAGCAGTACCAGCAGTGCGCTACACTATGTTTAACGGAACATTTAGTAAAGCGAAGTGGAGAAGAAGAACGAGGAAAGCCCACCCCACAACCATGTGGGATGTATAGCCTGGGAGGGAGAGAGAGAGAGTAACCTTTGAACCTTTTTTAGAAGTAAACGCAGGAACAACTAAACGGATTTGGATGAAATTTGGCACACTGGTAGACCATGTCCTGGACTAACATATAGGGTACTTTTTATCCCTGTAATTTGTTCCCATGAGAAATAATAGATATTTTTAATCTGATTCATCAAGTAGATGGCGCTCGCTTCGTACTGGGTTTTGGAAACTTTTGTAGCGGGAAAGGCTTTTCACACGGGTGAAGCTGTGTGTAACACTTAAGTGTATAATATCTAGGGATGATGAACGTAGCGCAGTGATATACAGTGCTTTCCAATCCACAGTTCTACGTAGTAATGCTATTGTTCATAGGAAAAATATAAATAATGTTGTATATTTTAGACTTTGGTTTTGACGTCACTTCACGAAAAATATTAGGTATTGCAAATAGTACATTGTTTAATTATGCTACTAAGAAATGTTTTTAAAATTTCAACTCTACACCGCATGTATAAAGTAAAAAATGCCTTATTATTACGTCGCAAGTTATTATTCTTCAATTCTTTGAGTCTATAAAGCTGTTTACATAATGTATTGTTTGATTTAAAATATAAATATACATATAAAGATTACTTCATGATTTATTAATGAACAGTAAGCGAAGGGGCACAGAAAAGTTGCGTATTTGATTCCTGCATCGCTACAAAGTATGTTAATCATAAATCTGCATATTGAATCGGGACGTAATGTTATGGCAGAAACTCTAATTCTTTCGTAGTTTCTTTGATGTGAATTAAAAGATTACCTTATTATTTTAGGTTTCGTCGGAGTCGAAACCTTTTCAAATATAAATTTAATTTTAGTGTAAAGTTTTTGATTAAAGTGAAATAATGTATTCTCTATATTCTGTCACTTATTCAACATTAATGAAGGAATCTAATTTAGTTCAGCCGAGTCACCATGAATGCGTGGAAACTTGGTGTAAACTATAAATATTTCCAGAGACTAATGATGCAAATTATTTTTTTAAATCTGTGCTTGGTAATTAAAAATTAAATTGGCCGTGAATTTTAATTTTTATAACGAGATAAAAAATAATGGTACGAACACTGTGAATATATTTTATATTAGCTCTCTATCCAAAGAGTATTGTCTATCAGAGAGAGTCGTATACTCGTATCGGAGACAACAAAATTGTTAGTTGAGGAGTGTCAGAATTTTGTAAGAGAATATTTTTAAGCTATTGCATAGCTTCTATCGCGGGCCTTGAGCGTGGAGACCGAATACAGAAATTCCGTAACGAAAATAATCTGCCACCCCTCACTATTTTCAACTCTATCACAACCATGTAGAGTGTAAAATTCCATAAGTAAATTTAATATCGCAGTCTTGTAAGAATACAATATGTAAGAGGATATGAGCTGAATGTCAAACGATAAAAGGTCGAAATTACCGTGTATTTAAAAATTGTTCCAGTCAGTGAAACGTATCGAAATGTCAAACGCGCGCAGTTGATGAGAATGTGTGTGATTGATTCTAAGTTTGAATTTTTAAAAAGTTTTTATTTTATATCTGTTCAAAGAGGTTATAAATATTAGAATTGCCTGCTTAGAGTTTCGGCGTTAGAGCACGAGTGAAATTTGGACAATAGAAAAAAGAATAAAATAAATAAATAATTATAATTACATAAGTTGATAAAAAATGCTATGCAATAGCTTTACCGCGGCAGTCTCCGAGTGCCACACGTCTTTTTTTTCTATTTGTGTCTGTCATGTGACTGCAGTTATAGCGTACTTGAGGTGTATAATATGTGCGGTCTTAGACTTAATTCTAAAGTTCTGCAAAAGAAAATGCCAAATTGCAAAACAATTCCATCCAAGAAAACGTGTGATTTCCTCAAGATTGTATTAGCCTATCACATCATGGGACAGGAATAAGTTTGGAGAATCAAGGATGAACTAGTTACGCCTCTAACTAGCGTTTAGAAACAAATGCGAAAGCTTTAATATTTGTACTACTTTATTATTGGACTGCATTGGTGGCGTAGTTGTATTACGACTGCAATGCTGAGGTCTCGGGTTCAATTTCTGCGTCTGGCAAAGTGATGCTGGGTTTTTCTACTCAGCATCACCCTGGAGTCTGGAAATGTGTCCAGTAAATGGCAATAGACCCACCCCATGTTCATGGGACCTAACATAGCTAGCGAAATGTGGGTGTGATACACCTCGGCCTAGTCCTGAAAAGGGAAAAATGCGTAATGCTATGAATATATGCATTATCTGTATTTATGTATTAACTGACAATGTCCGTAAACTCAGATCTCTACATAAACACAATTCCCGCTATCACTAATTTCTTAATACCATTTCTGCGTCTGCTCCAAACTTAAATTATTTACGAATATCATGCTACGTGCGTAGTGCCGATGTTCAAACACCACGGACATCCGGAACTAGGAGTGCGCACTATAAAGAACTCACGAAGACATCGCACACCGACGAGCGAGTAGCCCGTACACAGCTGGGTCACTTTCTCCTCGCAACCTTGATTTCTTACGCGCAACTTTACACTAACGCTAACTGATGGCATTTTTCTCAATCAACGCTAAAAACTTTTACTTTTGCCACGAAAGTGCACCGTAATACGTTATTCCTTACATTTCATAACGTAGAGGCGGCGTTATATAAAATTATTGACGATCCACTTGCATAACAATCTTAGATATGCGATAGCTTTCCTTTATCGATGTCAATCAGTACAACGAACGTTTATATTTTAATTTGAAATGTAAACTCACCAAATTCGAATTATAAATCCAATGTCGTTATTTAAAGTCACAGATACACAACACAAAAATATAAGGTCACTGCCACTGAAAATTAACGCTAGTTAAATACACAATACACAACACTATTCTTTTTTTAAATAATTAAGTTGAAGACGAAACTATTGGCCGACACATCGGATCGCCACGTTCTGTACGGACAGTGGCTACGCCGGTTGTGGTAAGGAGTTTTCGTGTTTACACATCAATCCGAGAAACTTGAACGACTACCCGTTCATAGAAAATGGTTATAGGCGCTAATGCATTTCCGCATTGCGAGAGTGTTGTTTCAAAATGGCTGAATAATAACCACCGACCACATTACGTGGTTTTGCAATAGTTGTCTTGTCCGTTTTTCGCAATTATGTAGCGGGTAGACAAACATATTACTACCAGCGTAATCATCAGTAAACAGGTGCATTTGTACCACTATTTATGACAGTAAATTGGTAAATCAGTGTAAATAAAAGCATAACAAAGTTAAAAGAACCTACTTTTATATAATTACTAATAATTATTACCTATAGATTTGTTTATATAATATAGATTATCCTACTAATCCTACTTCCTACTAATATTATAAAGGCGAAAGTTTGTAAGAATGTATGGATGTTTGGATGTTTGGATGTTTGGATGTAAGGATGTTTGTTCCTCTTTCACGCAAAAACTACTGAACGGATTTCGATGAAATTTGGCACACGGGTAGATCATGTCCTGGATTAACACATAGGCTACTTTTTATCCCGGGAAAATATAAAGTGGGACTTTTATCCCGGAAAAACTTTTTAAAGCGGGCGGAGCCGCGGGCAAAAGCTAGTATTGAAATGAAAATATGGAAGATTGCGCCGGTCATAGTCATAAGTCAATGCATAATAATTTCAAGCCTAAAAGAACATTTAAAAAGTAAGTATAGTTTACGTAAAAATATATACCTAAACCTCGGAACCATTTAAATTCAACATGTGAAAACTAGGGAATTGGGAAAGTGGAATATTCTATGAGCATCAAATTAATATGCTGCTGATTTTGGTATAAGTTTGCTATAAACTAGCCGCAGGCGTTTATTTTCTCTGCCGCGTGACGCTGTGATTCAGTACTGGTCTGAAGAAGAAGAATAAGGTTTTATATAGGTATAATATATAAAAATAAATCTTACTAATCTTATCTTACTTCTAATTGCTTTTTTGCTATAGTTATATTATAAATGGGAAAGGGAAATTTGAATGTTTGTTAGAAGTAAACGCAGAAACAACTGAAAATTGGCACGCGGTAGACCATGTCCTGGATTAGCACACAGTCCTTTACCTATGAAATTCCCGTTTAAATACAGAAACTTTTATTTATATTAATCAAAATAATATGCATCCATGCTCATGGGCGTAGGGGAGGTTTAGGGGGTCCGGACCCCCTAAGGGTGCCCTTGGCATACAATAAACCACGCTACGCCACTATAATATAATAATAATAATATTTAAATATTATCTGGACCCCCCCCTAACTTCTAAAATATGGTGTCATGCAAGGCAAGAACCCACGCCACTAAAATGTTTATATCGTAGGACCCAACGTGAAAGCTATGTATTGTCAGAAACAGGAGGAGCAAAGGAGGACATCACCTCACGGATTGCCAAAGCACGAGCAACCTTTGCGCAACTGCGGCCCGTATGGAAATCACAAAAGTTGACCCGAAGAGTGAAGCTCAGGATATTCGGGACCAACGTAAAGTCAGTGCTACTATACGGGTGCGAAACGTGGAAGGTAACCAAAGCCATCTCGCTTCAGCTCCAGGTATTTGTAAACCGATACCTTCGCCAAATCCTCGGTATTCACTGGCCTGAGAAAATCTCGAACGAACACCTACGAGAACTCTGCCATGAAACACCAATCAACCAGCAGATCAGACGCCGCAAGTGGAAATGGATTGGCCACACCCTCCGAAGAGGTCCCGATCATATACCTAAACAGGCAATGGACTAGAATCCTCAAGGAAAGCGAAAGCGTGGACATCCCAAACAAACCTGGCGACGCACTGTGATCGACGAAGCGAAAAGCATTGGGAAGACTTGGAGCGAAATCAAACGCGAAGCTCAAGACCGTTCGAAATGGAGAGTCACTGTGGAAGCCCTCTGCCCCATCCAGGGGACATAGGACCTTAATGATGAATGTGAAAGCTATAGCTACGCCCATGCCCATCCTATCGATGCTCAAAGATCGATACATCTCTGCCAAGGCAGTGGTTATTTATCAATGCCCTTCTTGAAGAAATCATGTGTACGGGACCCTTTAAACTCTTCAAAGGCATTTTGTGCCGCTTCTCTTTGTTTTATTAGATTATAAAATACTTATATTTTTTTTCCAAAAAATAAAGAACAAGTCACAAGTAGAATAGTAAAGTCTGTCTCACGAAAGAAGTCCCGCAGACGCGGCGCCACAATCATGCGACGTTATGTTGCTAACTTTAAGGCGTTAGACGTAGAGGTGGTCATTAAACGTTATAACTGTTAATTTAACTCATTATAAAAAAATAGCTGTTAATTCTATTAACTACTATTGCAATATTCATTAAACGTTTAAACTAATGAACGGACTGCGGAGGCAGTTAATGCCATCTGTTAATTTATCATTTAACTAAACTTGATAACTGCTAATCATAGAAAAATGCTAATAACGCCTCTAAAGGTTATTTGTTAAATGAAATTTAATACTACTAATAAGCACAAAAATGATTTTTTTTCTTTAGCTAAGACTTCAATTATGCCTTGTAGTGATTTGTGAACAATAAAATCGCCACTTGCAATGATTGCGAAAATAATTTTATTTAGGTAACGTCAGAATTGATAAAAGTGGCCGCCATTTTGAATTTCTTTGTTTTAAGGCCAATTGACCTCAAAATCGGTATGTGGGTATAACTTTAATTACCAAAGACTGATCCAATGTCAGAATTGAAAAAAGTGGCCGCCATTTTGAATTTCTTTGTTTTAAGGTCAATTGACCTCGAAATCGGTATCTATGTTTAACGCTAGTTACCAAAGAACATTCCAATGTCGGAATGGAAAAAAGTGGCCGCCATTTTGAATTTCTTTGTTTTAAGGCCAATCGACCTCAAAATCGATATTTGGTCATGGCTTTAGGTACAAAAGACGGATCCAATGTTAGAATTGAAAAAAGTGGCCGCCATTTTGAATTTCTTTGTTTTAAGGCCTATCGACCTCAAAATCGATATCTGAGTATAACTTTAGTTACCAAAGAACATTCCAATGTTGGAATGGAAAAAAGTGGCCGCCATTTTGAATTTCTTTGTTTTAAGGCCAATCCACCTCAAAATCGATATCTGGGCAGGCCTGTAGGTACAAAAGACGGATCCAATGTTAGAATTGAAAAAAAGTGGCCGCCATTTTGAATTTCTTTCTTTTAAGGCCTATCGACTTCAAAATCGATATCTGGGCGGGCCTGTAGGTACAAAAGACGGATCCAATGTTAGAATTGAAAAAAGTGGCCGCCATTTTGAATTTCTTTGTTTTAAGGCCAATCCACCTCAAAATCGATATCTGGGCAGGCCTTTAGATACAAAAGACGGATCCAATGTTAGAATTGTAAAAAGTGGCCGCCATTTTGAATATCTTTGTTTTAAGGCCTAACGACCTCAAAATCGATATCTGGGCTGGCCTGTAGGTACAAAAGACGGATCCAATGTTAGAATTGAAAAAAGTGGCCGTCATTTTGATTTTTTTTTGTTTTACGGCCTATCGACCTCAAAATCGATATCTGGGCATGGCTTTAGGTACAAAAGACGGATACAATGTTAGAATTGAAAAAAGTGGCCGCCATTTTGAATTTCTTTGTTTTAAGGCCAATTGACCTCAAAATCGATACTGGGCATGACATTGATAGTAAAAGTCATATTTAATGTTAGACTTAAGAAAAGTGGTCGCCATTTTGAACTTCTTTGTTTTAAGAATGATTGGATTTAAGATAGATATTTGGGCTTGTCTTTAGACAAATAGAATAAATCGAGGTTGGAATTTCAAGAACTGTATTCCATGTTAAATGTTCTTGTTTTAAGGCTATTGGTTTTAAAATCAAACTCCACTGGACATGGCCACAAACTATAGTAGGTTATAGAACTTTTAAATAATATGGCCACCATCAATGCTTATTCAATTCTCTTCAATAACGATATCACAGGTTTGTTATGTCACAAAATAAAGAATTGAAGAACAAAGAAGTGGCCCGTGGCAGCAAGCAGCAAATAAAGTAAATTCTTCTGTGAATGCATCAAAATCGGTTAAAAATCAGGGAGTCGCTAACAATTCAACTATTGCTATAAGAATAATTAGCCGCGTAGTAGAAATTATCTTACTATATTTTTCTTCCCCCACATCGTTATGCCCTGTTGGTTGACCATTCAATTAATGTATCTTTTTTTTATTTACCCCCCTTCACCAGACTTAAAAGGCTACTCACGTTGATTACCTTATTATTTTTTTAAAGTATTTAATTTTGATGTGACTGCGTATTTAAATTGTTAAATTAGTAAAATTACAACCTCGATTTATTCTATTCGGCTAAAGACAAGCCCAAATATCTATCTTAAATCCAATCAGTCTTAAAACAAAGAAGTTCAAAATGGTGACCACTTTTCTTGAGTCTACCATTAGATCTGTTTTTTTACTAACGATGGCATGCCCAAGTATCCATTTTGACGTCAATTGTTCTTAAAACAAATAAATTTGAAATGGTGGCCACTTTTTTCAATTCTAACATTGGATCCGTCTTTTGTACCTAAAGCCATGACCAAATATCGATTTTGAGGTCGATTGGCCTTAAAACAAAGAAATTCAAAATGGCGGCCACTTTTTTCAATTCTAACATTGGATCCGTCTTTTGTACCTACAGGCTTTCCCAGATATCGATTTTCAGGTCGATAGGCCTTAAAACAAAGAAATTCAAAATGGCGGCCACTTTTTTCAATTCTAACATTGGATCCGTCTTTTGTACCTACAGGCCTGCCCAGATATCGATTTTGAGGTCGATAGGCCTTAAAACAAAGAAATTCAAAATGGCGGCCACTTTTTTCCATACTGACATTGGAATGTTCTTTGGTAACTAAAGTTATACTCAGATGTCGAATTTGAGGTCAATTGGCCTTAAAACAAAGAAGTTCAAAATGGCGGCCACTTTTTTCAATTTTAACATTGGATCCGTCTTTTGTACCTACAGGCCTGCCCAGACATCGATTTTGAGGTCGATAGGCCTTAAAACAAAGAAATTCAAAATGGCGGCCACTTTTTTCAATTCCGACATTGGATCAGTTTTTATGCTATTGGGTTTGCCTCGCTTCTGTAGCGCTTCGGCAATGTTCGCTGTCATGCACACAGATGACTTTAGTGCGATTATTCGTAAGAGAGCGACATCGCTGATGCGCCGAGTCTGGGGTACATCCAATAATATTTTAGCCCTTGTAGGTGTTGATCACACGAGCGATTTTATGAGACGCTGGTTTGAGCTCCATAAACCTATCGCTCAACTAGTGGGTCAGTGACTCGCCCGTTGTGATGTGTTATTGTGATGTGTTATTGTTGTATTTTGTTCTTTTTATGTACGTACTAACATAGCTATAAGTATTGTAACTTACTAATTCTATGGGTGAATATCCTGAAATAAATGCAATTTAATTTAATTTAATTTAATTTAGTAATTAAAGCTATACCCAGATACCGATTTTGAAGTCAATTGGCCTTAAAACATAGAAATTCAAAATGGCGGCCGTGTATACCAATTCTAACATTGGTTCTGAATACTATAGTGATAATGTCCATAATAAATAAATAAATAAGTAATATAAAGATACATACTAACATAATTTTAAGGTGTAAAAAATTGGACAGTCATTACATCTCAAAGCAGATTTTTTCAATTGTATGAATGGCACGCAAGCGTCATTTACACAAATGTTCATGAATACGTAATAATTAGAAAATGTTTATTTCGATGTGACTGTTATTGTGAAAAAAAATTAACCTGTTGGTTATTGGTTCAATGTTAAAAAATTTAACATAATTAAAATAAACGACGCAAGACACGTGTTGAACATGTTATCGCTAATGCTTTTCACGTAACTCCTTACTTCTTGACCGTTATAACTTAACTATTAATTTAACACGTTATTTTTTTTTAATGTTTAACTATTAACCATTAATAATTTTTAACCATTAATCACATCACTAGTTAGACGTCCCGAAATCAATAAAAGTTTACGGTGTATATTTTAGTGATTATTAAAAAGAAAAACAAAAAAGTCAACAATATTGCTGTATTCGAAGAATCTGCGTTACGGGGAATTTAGGGTATGTAGGGGATTTTGGGTTACCGGGACGGGTTTACAATTTTATTTTACTCCTAAAGTTTTGAATGCTTTGCAGCATTTCATAGTAATGGAGCAAGCTTGCAAAATCTTAAAAGGTTGTTTATAAAATGAAATATTTAAAAAAAGTGGGGAAATCGACCAACCAAAAATTGTGAATTCAGAAATGAATCGCTATTTAGGCTACTATGGTTGGCGATCCGTCGCGCAAAGAGTATTATATACATTGGGAATAGAGAGACAACTCGTCGAGTTTGCGTGCCAACCGACAATTGTCAAAATTTCGGCTGCTTCAACGATTGTGTGATAGAGGGCGCCCAAGTTGCTATTAAAATCCGATAGATGGCAGGGATTCTGTTTCAATTCAGGTTTACTGTAGTGGATACTAATACTGTAAATATTAAACTGTTATAAAAGCATTGCATTGAATGACGAAAGTGCAATTAAAGTAAAATGCTTTTTACAATTATATAATACAATGCGTTTAATGCTTTATTTACAGTACATCTTTGCCACTTACAATTAATATGGTTGTGTTAGTTTTACCATGCGAAATCAGACAAACTTATTAATCAAAATATTTTATTTTGTGTTTGTTACGGAATAATAAATAATGTACAAAATTTAACTTTAAAACTATATTTAGGTACTGATAATATATAAAATTCCTTATAAAGAGGAATAATTTGTTTACTTTCAATCGATAATCTCCGATATCAAATAAACTGCTGTACCAATTTCAATATTTTTTTCATATAATAAACGTAGACGAAAGCTTTTATGGAACTAAAGAAAGGAGTACAAACGCAAACAAAAATCTGTTTGAATATTATGCAAAGAGATACAAAGCCGTATTGAATCTCATACAAAAGATACAAAATAACCATTACATATAAAATCTATTAATAAATGCAAGGCCACTCTGACAATTTATAAATATAGATAAAAATGCTACAATTAAAGAAAATATTAACTGTAAACAAGGATATGGTCGAACAGTATAAGATTATAATAACATTGCCCAATTGTTAATGGATGTTTTATGAACATAGCAAAATGCAACAACAATCAGTATGCAACCGCATTCCTAGTGGAAGTCAATCGAATTCTATTTTTGTAAAATCTGTGGGAGCGAGTGAATTTAAAAAAAAATGTTCATTCTCTAAAAAAATTTTCCAGTACTAGCTACGACGAAATTGTTGTTAGGATCGTACAACATATTATCACATATACTCTCTCCAATTTCGAGCTATATCATTAACTTAAGTATAAAATACGGCGCTTTTTCAGATAATATAAAATTCACTATAAAACCAATGTTCAATGAAGTCGGTTAAAAAGGGCGATATTGGAGATATTAATTGTTACGGAACAATAGCATTAATTCTTATCTTCTCAAAAATTTACGAAAATATTATAAATTCTTCTTTATATTCCTTTCTTGAAAGTAACAATTTTTTGTACCCGAACAGTATGAATTTCGCGAAACAAAATCAATAAACTCACTAGTTTATATCTTTTTTAATACTGTAATCACTAATATGGATGATCGCAAACCTGCAGTAGAGATCGACGGTCCCATAGAACAAAGTCGTATATGCCAAATGTTAGCTTTTGAGTAAAGTAGTGCTTTGAAAGTCTAAATTAATTGTGAAAATCTCAAGTTATACATGAAGGAAACATTATCTATTAGGGTTCAGTAACAACTTTGAACCTAATGTGTGAAAATAGCACTAATTCGTACATGAATACACACTTACGACTTTAAAAGCGCTCTACTGAAAAGCTAACATTTTGAATATACAACTTTGTTCTATGGGACCGTCGAGATATATTTAGACATGACAAAAGCTTTCGACCACGTTCACCATATTTTGTTTAAAAACTTGCACCCCTATGGTATTCGAGGTAATATGAATAACCTAATAAAATCCTATTCAACAGTCAAACAAATTAATAGAATATGTCTAATATTAAAAATGGAGACAATTTAACAATCGCAACACAGTCCTACTAATAATATTATTATAAACGCGAAAGTATGTATGGATGTCTGGATGTTTGTTACTCTTTCTCGCAAAAATTTCAGAACGGATTTCGATGACATTTGGCACACGGATAGATCATGTCCTGAATTAACACATAGGCTACAATTTATCCCGAAAAAATAAAAAGCGCGCCTTTTGTCCCGGAAAAACTTTTTCGCTAGTAATACATATTTTGGGGTACCACAGGGTAGCGTATTGAGCCCAATGTTTTTCCCGGTATATATAAATGATTTATCTCATATAACTTATCACCAAATGACTCTTTTTGCTGATGATAGCACAGTTTTAATTAGTGGTAAGCATCTGCATGCAGATCTTAATTGCACAATTAAGACTTTCCCAACTAACATTACAGAATGTCTTTCTTGTAATAATTTGAAACTAAATTGAACAAAAACTATTCATTTTTGATAGAGAAATCAAGTAAAACTAAATTAACATATAACTTTCCAAAATATAAGAATTGCAGAAAGAGAACAAATCAAGTTTTTAGGAATATATATTGACAGAAATTTAGTTTGCAAAAATCACATAAATAACGTTTGTAAACGCTTAAATCAAGTCATATGCTTTTCATAAATTAAGCTAAATACCAGACAGATCTGCCGTTATTACTGCATATCATGGCCACGTATCTTCTATCTTGAGATATGGCTTGATATTTTGGGGAAACTCTGTAAACAACGACCTAGCTTTTAGGGCTCAGAAACTTTATATTCGATCAATGGTAAACATAGTATCAACTGTTTCTTGCATACCATATTTCAAGGAGATAAAAATACAACCACTTCCCTGCATACATATTTAAGAGTGTGCCATTTTTTGCCAAAAGAAGTGCTCCCTTTTTTAAATTTCGTAACCGTATTATACGTAATGATAGAATGACATTTAAACTCCACAAAACTGCATTATTTAATTATTATAAGTCCATATAACTTAATTCTTGAGATATATAATAAACTGCCAAAAATTATTATAGATTTAAATGAACTTATTAAGTATAAAAATAAATTGTTTCGATTTTTACATGTTAAATTTAATTACACTTTAAATGATGTTAAGATATAGAATGTATTTATTCTCTCTCTAAAATCTTAAATTATTGAATGCCATTATGGCGTGTCATAGCTGTACTGCAATTATAAATGTGTAACACTACTATTCTACCTGTTTATCACAATAAATACTAGGTATTTGAAAAATTTGAATTTGATCAATAGGAAGCTATGTTAGACTGGTTATTATCCCAGAAATCGACTTAACTTGGCCGTGTCGGATAATTTGAATCCATTGATATTAAAAGCTATAAATAAAATATCGCTAATGTCACTGTTACCATATGGTTTTGTACCTTACATTAAATAAAGATGAAATAATTAACCAAAATGCTTATAGTAAATAATAATAATATACATATTATTATTATTTACTATAAGCACATGTTACATGTACAAAGTTCGTTCACATCACCGTGTTACGCTATTACCAACTGACGATCCAAGTATCAGCCCTTATATTTAATAGAAAGGTGACTCGGAAAAAGTTATTATTAAATTATAGTAAATATAAAAGTGAGCAATACGGCTCTATTCATGAAACTAGCATTTTTTATTTATGAGTAATACTTTATCTGATGACTTTAAATACATTGAGCACTAAAAAAATATACTGAAACTTTGTTAATAAATGAGATCTCCCATGCAACTTTTAGAATAATCCACTAGTTTTGAGTGCCGTACCTGCCACCACAAGTATTTATTTCATTTATTTATATAATATTACATTTAGTTAAAGAAAAATAAACATAAATGCAAATATTTTAGTAACATATTTTACCAATTCGTGAGATTAAACCGAAACTTTTCAATAGCCTAGGTAGGCTTGTTTCAATTTAAAGGGCATTGTAGCCCGTATAATTTATTTGTTTATCAGGTTTACCAGCGTTTTGTCAAACCATTACTTATAAACTAAGATAAAATTAATAACAAAGTAGGTATGATTTAAAATGATGGGTAAATACCGTATACAAATAAAAATACTGGAGAAAATTCTGTAAATTCAAAAATGTTGCTAAAAAGAAAGGATATTATGTCCGCTTTCTGTGGGCCTCAAAATTTAGCCAGGCTCAAACTATATGGATATTAAAGGGGTAAAAGTAAGGATCTTAGATCCATAACAAATATTTTAAGATCCCTCCATTTACAACTAACTTTGAAAACTTTTGTATTAAATGTAGTTTTTAAACAAAATTAAATGACATAAATATCAAAATCAGAGGACTTTCAAATTATACAATTTATTGCTAAAAGCTTAGTTTTTGGGAGTACTAACCAAATATACATAAAGTCTTTTGGTTAGAATTTTAAGCTCATTTTTGGACATGTTCTTTATTATGTTAAGTAATTACTGAGCAATATGAAACTAATATCTTATATCTTAGGTTGACGAGTGCAGTGGAGTGCCACACAGTACTTTCTAATTCAAAGTTCTTCATAGTGTTGATATCAAATGTCTGAAAAATAAAAAATTAAGAACATTGTAGCGAGTATAACAACCGGTCATATTGAGACTTAACGTCTTATGTCTAGGGATGATAAGCGCAGTGGAATGCCACGCAGTACTTTTTAATTCAAGATGCTGGATGGTTTTGGTTCTGTTTTTGGCAGCCGTATCATCAGGCGTACGGCATTCTTGTTTCGTCACTCAATGTAATAAAAAATCCTTTCAGCTGTTTCAGAGTATAGTTTTTCAAAGATCTTAACATTTTCACAAATTTTTATATTCATTATTATTAGTAAGAGAAATAAAATAAAAAGAAGTAAGGTATTATATACAGCATTACCTGATGGATAAGGGCTTGTTTCGACACACGTCACACGTCCTCTATTTCATGGAATTCCGTTTTCAAATTTTCTGTAACATAATTAAATATGTGTGTTATTAATGGGCAGATAATGGACAGTTGGGATTATTATGTCCTGTAGTTACACTGGCTACAATGCTGAAAACACAACAGTGCATGCACACTGCTGCTTGGCGGTAGAAATAGACATTGCAGTGGAACGTAAACGTGCTATTACATATGAGAGTCCTACCACCAGTACTGTGACTTTTGTTGCGCTTACGCTGTACTATTGTTCCAATTTATGTGAATGCAGCTTCAAGCTGGTTAGGAGTCTATTGGGAACATACATATAAATATTTGTTTTTATATAATACAAGCAGGTTCGATAGATATTGTCTTGGCCTAAAAAAATTCAATAAAAACCTAGAACCTGATTCAAGCGCAGCCAACTTCACCTATTATAAATCTTAATTATCCGAGGACCTATTTTAATTTACACAAAAAATAATCCCCGAAATCGATTCCGGAGGAGCTCAGCGACATAAACACATACAGAAGGAATATATTCCTATTACCTATATATACAAAGATATATTTTTGATTCATATTATTTAATTTTCTTTCACTTCAAAATTCTTGTCATCAAAACTGCCAAATCCTTATTAAGAGTACCACTCACATTAATTCTATAGGTATGTTGTGCCTGCACCTGTTGTGGCATATCGCCACACCTAGGTAGCCCAGCATAACTATATTACACTATAGATTTCTGTTTGTGGCTCCGCCCAAGTGAAAAATATATTTTGGTATTAAAAGTAGCCTACGGCGCTCAGGATTAACATAGCTTCATATCAATGAAAGAGTTTACAAAATCGGTAAAGTAGTTTTTAAGTTTTATCCATTGCAAACAAACAATCAAATCTTTTGTCGTTATAATACTAGTATGGACTATTATACTTCGGCTTCGTCCTCGAGATTAGCATGAAGATAAGTTATAGAACACATGTAGTACGTGTACTTAGTACGCCTTTGCACTTTATTTGAGACTTATTTTTTTTTTTTATACTTTGGTCACACCCAACCTGACAAGAGAGATTCATTCGCGTTTTAGTGCGTCGCCGTATTGCACGTTAAATTAAAGTTATTCTTAATCTATTGCTCATCATGGATTTTAAGTGTAACAGAATAGAAGAACATGGAAATTACTTCTATTTGGTACAGAAAATAGAAGATTACCTAAGTGATCAACATTGTTCCCGTTCTCCGAGACTACCGACATAATGAAAAATACTACACAGGTAAAACGGTTAGTACCAAAACCTTATTGTGTACCGGGCCAGAATAATGTTGAGGACAGTTACTTTGCGTCTGTCTCCTATTTACATCGATAATATTAATATGGTAATTAATATTATAATACTGCCTCGGTGGCGTAGTGGTATTGCGTACGCATTACGAGTACGATTTGCGCGCTGAGGTCCTGGGTTCGAATCCCGGGTCGAGCCAAAAAAAATTGTGACTGGGTTTTTCCATCTTAAAATTTACTCAGTCGCAGCTCGGAGTCAGGAAGTTGGCGGTGTGATACCCCCGTGCCTCGGAAAGCACGTAAAGCCGTTGGTCCTGCGCCTGATCTCTCTCCGGTCATGTCGGATTGCCGTCTCACCGGACTATGAGAGTGAAGGAATAGCGAGTGCACCTGTGTATTGCGCACACACTTGTGCACTATAATATCTCCTGCGTACCTGGCTGATCTCCGTTGAGATTGGCCGCCGTGGCCGAAACTGGCTAGGAGGATTTCATTAATATGGTCCCTGAGCAATTTATTTTGCTATGTCGGTGTAATAATTACGACTGTTTCCTTCTTACCATGGCACAATTTAAATTTATCAGAAGGCTAAAGTTTCTGAGGGGCATTGCCCTAATTACACATTTTTTCAATCTACCGTCGTTATGCTAAATTCTGTTACCCGGGTCTGCGTGCTACACATGGCGGTTGTCACTACCCCCAATTGATGCTTGCGATCAGTATTGTACGACTGGTTCTTATGTATAATGTTATGTAACAGTATGTTAGTACCACCAGTGGCGGCCTTAGGGAGTGGAAAATACCCTCCTTCGGCAATCGGGAAAAAAGGCCTTGCTAACATCTGCCGGCCAGAGCCTTACAATATTTAGGGCCGCTATTATCTACCAGTAGATAACGAGCACCGCTTGAAAAATATCAGCGCAAGCGGCGCAGTGGATTGACGACTCCTGACAACGTGGCGCGATGCACCACTGCACCACGTCGCCATGTGCTGGATATTACGAAATATCAATTTAATAGCATAAAAGACACTTATGTCTGGTCATGATTTAGCAACGTCTTAAATGCTTAATGACCTACAACAGCACAGTATGTGTTAAATGATAAGGAGTCGATCTAAGAACGGAAAATCCAGCAGCAACGAGGTACTGCCATTTGAATTCACCGAGAACGGCACGGAACAGGATAAGTTGCAGGTAAGTGATCTGAGTTAAAAAATCGTAGTCGCTCGCAATCATAAATGATCACAGAATTATATACTAAGGTTTTTTGGCCTTATGTCTTGTGTCTTGGGTATGACCGAATATGTCACTATTTTGATGGTATAAAATCACTGTTTCAAAATGCAAGAATTAAATAGTAACCGTCACGGCGCGTCGCCGAAGTGAGGTAGCTGCAAAATATGCTGTACTTATTATAAAGTTAAGCCTCCATAAAGTAACCTGCCTAAACCAACATGGATAAATTAGGCGAATAGATTAGAATATTTTAAAATAAAATGACACAGATCCCAGAAACGTGACTATAATTTAGTCCAACCGGAACTTAGGCGTTCCGCATTTTACTCTTTGTATTTAATTGTTTCATTGTATACTTACTTTGATCTGTGGGTTGTCTATAAAGAACATAGAATTTTATTATAATTTAAATCAAATCAAAGAGGCTTTTATTCAAATTGACTCAAAATGATCATGTAAATCGTTATTTATCTACCATCATGTCTCAGAAGCGGAAAAAGAGTTTCCCTCAGAAATATTATGATCTGTCTATATTGTTTGATTGCCTTAAGGGACTCGTTACAAGTTTTTAGACTCAGAATATTTATTAAGTCTTTCACATGCACAGTTACCGAAAAGAAACACCTTTTAATATGTGAAAACATTGGTATTTTACATTAAAAATAATCGACAATGGTGTTAGCGGTAACGGGCCGGGCGAGTAATGGCGCGCGCATGGCGACGGCGGAAGTTCCCGCCGCTCCCAACTGGCGAACGCGTGGCGCTGGCGAGCTCGGGGCTCGCCACAACTGCGTGTGATTGGTTGATTTGGAAACTGTTTTTTGACCGGATGTTATAAGTCTAATTTCTTCCTGGCAAAATTAATTTGCCTGCTAAATATCAATACACTCGCTTACAATGACTCTAACATAGCTGGCGAATTGTGGTGTAAATATATTAACACTTGTGCCTACACCTTAAATAGGAAAAGGCGTGATAATATTATGTTTACATGTACACCATTATTATTGTTAATAGCTTTTGCTCATGATTGCGCCCGCGTTGACATTCCTTCCTGGGATAAAGAACAGCCAGTAGCACTCAAAGATATTTTAACTACCTGTTTTTTCAAAATAGGTTACTTAATTTTTGAGTTTATTTATTACAAACAAATATGAAAAGAACAAATCTTTTCTCGTT
Source organism: Lapara coniferarum (assembly GCA_949316025.1). Classification (NCBI taxonomy): domain Eukaryota; kingdom Metazoa; phylum Arthropoda; class Insecta; order Lepidoptera; family Sphingidae; genus Lapara; species Lapara coniferarum. The sequence goes on from OX438921.1 coordinate 1,328,114, forward strand.
ATTATTTTAGTGACGTATTCTTGTTTGTAACATACAGTCTTGTGATAATTTTCAAATATCATTAATTAGTCGTCAACTCAATATTTATTAACATATACCTACAATTGATTCTAAGATAAAATATAATAATAATATAGTACTTACATTTATATTATAGCTTCTCCCTCTCTTTCAAATTTTGCCGTGCCCGACAGGGACATTATGTACCTGACTATATTGTTAAAATGTAACACATTTTTAACCGACTTTCAAAAGGGGAGGAGGTTCTCAATTCGTGTGTTTGTATTTTTTTGTAACCAATAATTGTGGCAAATAATTGAAAATTGAAATTGAGACGATGCTATCGATCATCGGTAGCGCCTCAAAATTTGTTCAGATGCCTGAACAAAGGGGGGGGGGGGCTGCATGCAGGTGACTCGCAGCTAGTGGAGAGTAAAAGTATGAAGAAAGCAGCGCATAATATTATTTATAGTTATTAGCTACCGTGAGGGACGAGTACACTGGTTGCGTCTCTGTTCCCCTTTAGGGATAAAATCTCTGAGTCTATGTATGTATTTATTTTACGAATTCTACAAAACCTACTCTATGTATAGGCGTAACTAACGCAGTCAGAAGGTTGACCGTCGCTATGATGATATTTTATAATATTTAACGCTTTAACTATTTTTATAAAGCGTTATAAAGTACTCCGGTTTTACTCTTGAGATCTAAGCTTCCGTGGTGTTTTCTTCTTGGAAACGTTCACTAACAGTAACAATAATTCTGTCATATTCTCGCAGTCGGCAAGTGTCAATTTCTTTGTCACGGAAAGAATTTTGTTGGGTCGGTTATATAAAATGACACATTGCTCAATTTTTTGATCCAACTACTCCAATAAGTAGCATTCGCTACGAGTTCCACACATCAAAATGTGGTCTTTATATAAAGGTTGAAATGTCTATTTCCTAATATAAAAATTTGCCTCGGAGTTAATCTTCAACTTGGTATGTTTGTGGCAGAGTAGGTATCATCTATTCAGATGATACTCCAATTCCATTTCAAGTTTTAATATTCTAATATTGATAAATAATATAATTTGATGACAGATCTAAGATGTCTGTTTTGAGAAAATATCTTTGTTTTGTTGATTGTAATTATTAATTAATAATGTTACCGTGATGGAAAACACGGAGAGGAGGCCTACATGCTTTAGAATTCTCCATGAGGGTCTCGCGAATATGCGGATTGCGGAGTCTGCCAACTCACGGTAGGCGAGTGTGGTGGACTGGGACCTGGACCCTCTCAGTTCAAGGGGAGGACCGTGCTCGGCTGTGGGTGATATATAATACAGGGCTGATTGCATCGCATTGTTACCGTTAATTAAGTTTGTTTTTCCAGTTAATATGGTTTTTGACACAAATATTACGAAGAAGAAGCGTAAGACTTTGAAAGAAGTGTAGACCACCTCCAAGTTAGTTACTGCAATCACATGCTGCCATGCTGGTCAAGACAAACCAATAAAAGGATTTTTAAGGGAAGTATATTCAATCGATGCTATCGAAATATGATATACCTAGATGATATTAGATCATACAACAGGGAACATTTCCCTTATGCCAAGGCTATTGTTTAATTATTTTTAAGTGCCTATACTATAGCGGCTATATATAGCCACCATCCAAAATAACCATTTGTTGAAGGAAATTAGAATTTTCTTAGAACCAGATCTTATTACTGAAGACATAATATAATATTTTTTATAGTTTACTCGGAATTTGCTCAAATAATCGCTAATATAGTATTGATAATATAATATCTTTTATGACAAAATGAATTCATAAAAATTAAGTTTCTTTATTTATGTTGCCAGAAAGCCCCATATAACAGTATGGTCACATTCCATATCTTTTTAGCGAATGTGGAATAGATATAACTCTATTAGATGTCTAGTGCTCACAGCACGAGGCACGTTGCCACGGGCTCCACCGCTTACCTATAGCATGGACTAATAAGAGTATAGACTGACGATCCCCATACATTGAAGCGTTCACCTGAAAAAGTGCAAAATCCCGGCTTATTGCAAGATGGCGCTGATAATTAGCCTGGAAACTTCAACATCTGCCGGGTTTCAAAAATGTCCCGTTAGGTGGCATTGTACCGTAAAACAAAATAGTTTAGCATTAGAATGGACATACAACAGATGGCAGTAAGGCGCTTCACACACTGCCCCGCACCACGCGCGCGGGTGCCGGGCGAGACGCTAGGTATGGGCACAGCGAGTTCTGCTGTGCGTGATTTCTTCTAATTTGAATATACAAAAACCAAACAGATAATATCACAGTGGGTAAAATTTCGCATGGTCAATATCTCGGAACCTATTGAGGAGGCTCAGATACTTTTTCACCTAAATCAGGGGCGCGTCAGGGACGATGTCAGAGCCACAAGCTTTTTATCAAGGTTCACTTGTTTAGCGACAACCGGGGATCAACGTGATTTTGTTGATTTTTTACCAAATATTTTGCATGTGCGATGCATCAGCTTACAAAAGTCAGTTGGTTATGTTAAGTTTACATGATTATTATAGTACTTTTTTAGGCTTTTAGGCTTAAAGGGCAGATCCAATGTTAGAATTGAAAGAAGTGGCCGCCATTTAGAATTTCTTTGTTTTAAGGCGAATTGACCTCAAAATCGTTAGCTGGGAATATCTTTGGTTACGAGAGACGGATCCAAGGCTAGAATTGATAAAAGTGGCCGCCATTTTGAATTTCTTTATTTTAAGGCCAATCGACCGCAAAATCAATATCTGCGCATATCTTTAGTTACAAAAGATGGATCCAATGTCGGAATTGTAAAAAGAGGCCGCCATTTTGAATTCCTTTGTTTAAAGGCCAATTGACCTCAAAATAGCTGGGAATATCTTTGGTTACGAGAGACGGATCCAAGGCTAGAATTGATAAAAGTGGCCGCCATTTTGAATTTCTTTGTTTTAAGGCCAATCGACCGCAAAATCGATATCTGCTCATATCTTTACTTACAAAAGATGGATCCAATGTCGGAATTGTAAAAAGAGGCCGCCATCGTGAATTTCTTTGTTTTAAGGCCAATTGACCTCAAAATCGATAGCTGGGTATATCTTTGATTATAAAAGACAGATCCAATGTTGGAATCGAAAAAGTGGCCGGCATTTAGAATTTCTTCGTTTTAAGGCCAATTGACCTCAAAATCGATATCAAGTAATTTTTTAGCTTTTATCTATAAAAGGCACATCCAATGTTAGAATTGAGATGGCACCGCTATTTTGAACTTGTTTTAGGGCCCATTAGCTTTAAAATCGATATTTGGGCATGCCTTTAACCACAATATAATGATTCGTTTTAATTGTGATAAAATGAGCACCATGTTGGATTAATTATTTGTTTTCAAAGTCTTCCATCAACCATACAGCCTGTAAAGTGTAGAAGTTTCATAGAAGATTGACTTCCAGAAACAGATTTGTTTGAAATAGCAACGGTAGCTTACTATTCAATATTTTCAAGTTAGTTGAGACCACAACTGTGAGCTGTTAACACTTCTTCATGTGCATTTTAATAATTTATAATAACCACCCGTTGCAGAAACCAGAGTTATTGTAAAATCAAGCAAACTTCTGACTTTCAGAAGTGTGGGATATTGAAAATTAAAAAAAAAAATCTTTCTTGCTTGGCTCACTTCTGTTCATCCCACATTATGTTAATAATTTCAAAGTTATGTCAATAGTTTGACTTTATTCAACTACATTTTACACTATTTTAATGGCTTGGTTTTTAAAAATTACATGAGAATGAATAATTAGAATAGCAATAGATGGTGTAATAACAGATGCTACATAGCAGCGACACCAAACTGTATCCCCTGAATTTATAACATACATTTTTTGGATTGCCTTCCATTATAGAAAAAAATGAAATATATTTTCACATCAAAATTAAATACTTTTAAAAATTAATAAGGTAATCAACCTAAGTAGCCTTTTAAGTCTGGTGAAAAGGGGTAAGTTAAAAGGGATACAATAATTAAATGGTTACCTAACAAGGCAAAACGATATGGGGGACGATAAGAAAATATGGTAAGATCATTTCTACTACGCGGTTACTTATGCTTATAGCAATATTTCAAATGAAGGTTAACCACTCCCTAATTTGTTACCAATTTTGATGCTTTCACAGAACCATTTCCTTTATTTCCTGTTTGCTGCCACAGGCCACGAAGACTTCGAACTTCGTCTTCTAAAATTCGAAGACAATTTATTTATTTTGCGATATAGCAAAGCTGTGATATCGTTATTGAAGAGAATTGAACAAGCTTTGATGGTGGCCATATTACCTACTATAGTTTATAGTCATGTCCAGCGTATTTTGATTTTAAAACCAATAGCCCTTAAACAAAAAAATTTAACATGAAATGCAATTTTTAAAATTCCAACCTCGATTAATTATTCTATTTGGCTAAAGACAAGCCCAAATATCTATCTAAATCCAATCAGTCTTAAAACAATGAAGTTCAAAATGGCGACCACTTTTCTTATGCTCAAGTATCGATTTTGACGTTAATTGGCCTAAAAATAAAGAAGCCTAAATATTGGCCACTTTTTTCAATTATAATATAGGATATGCCCTTTGTGCCCAAAGCCATTCCCAGAGGTCGATTATGAGGTCGATTGGTCTTAAAACAAATAAATTCAAAATGGCGGCCTCATATTTCAGTTCTGACATCGGATCCGTCTTTTTTAACCAAAGATATGCCCAGATACCGATTTTGAGGTAAATTGGCCTTAAAACAAAGAAATTCAAAATGGCGGCCACTTTTCAATACATACTTTTTTTTAAATATCTAGTATCCTTTTTGGTGTAAAAAGATATCTAGACACGCGGTAGCGTGTCAAGCCAAGTTCAAGCAAAGTAACTGGCTAGCCAGCGCCGAGTGTAATATTACACGAACGGAACGTAATTGTGTGTAACCGTAGGAAAAAATCTAAAAATAAAAAAAGTTTAAAAATAGGGGGAGTCCCCATACAAAAAAAAACTTTTTTTTTTGTAGCGTTGGAACCGTTACAAGCAGATATTTGAAACTATCCCAATATATTATGTATTATTATATTAGCTATATAACAAAAATATAAAAATAAAGTTCAGACAAAAAAGAAGTGGTGTCCCCATATAAAAAACTTGTAATACGCGCTAAACAACCGGCCAACGATGTGTCGTCGGCGGCGCGTGGCACCACATAACTTAATACCTGCCTAGTTTTCTTTACAAAAAGTAACGATATATTTAAGTGCCAATGCAGTCCATAAATACTCAAAATAATTGTAGCAGTCTGTGAGCTAAACAGTTTATAGCGCCATCTAGGCGTAATAATAACTATCGGATAAACCGATAGTTGTTTATTTTATCCATCGTCTCATTTGCGCCATTAAAATAACCATTTCAAATGATTTTATGGATCTTAGTGCCATCTAGTTGAATTCAATGTACTAAACAGCGAAGTACGCTTCAATGTATGGGTATCGTTAGTCTATACTCTTATTAGTCCATGCCTATAGGTACTTATGGCATTAAACTGCATTCGATCTACCAAACTGCAGTTTGGATCATAAATTATTAATTTTGACTTATCCTGGAGATTCGGTAATGAGACCTTAAGAATCTAGTTGGGAATGACGAAATTTTTTGTTAATTCAATGATAACCAATTAGAAATTTTATATTGATATCCTATCAAAAAGCTTATTGCTAAGTACAACCTTATAAAGTTTTTTGATTAGCTAATTGTAATTACTACTGCAATTGAAATTATACAAATATTTCACTACTTATTCTCTAAAAGTCTACATGTGTTCTATAACTTATATTCATGCTAATCTCGAGGACGAAGCCGAAGTATGATGTATGATATGAATGATTAAACGAACTTACCTGTACGTGAAGTTCTATCATAATTATACGAAGGCTTCGTCCGAGGAGATTAGCATCCCTCCCTCCCGTGACTTGCGTTAACCCTAGTAAGTTGTGAAATATTGGTACATGGAACTCTCTCTCTAAACTAAATGAATCTCTCTTGACAGGTTGGGTGTGACCAAAGTATAAAAAAAAAAAATAAGTCTCAAATAAAGTGCAAAGGCGTACTAAGTACACGTACTACATGTGTTCTATAACTTATCTTCATGCTAATCTCCTCGGACGAAGCCTTCGTATAATTATGATAGAACTTCACGTACAGGTAAGTTCGTTTAATCATTAAGTATAGATAATAAATGACAGGTTTTTTAAACAGGCATGACTTTACTGAATCTAGTGACAGGGTATTTTTTAATTCAAAGTTTTATATTGTGTTGCTACTATTTATGGGTGGTCATATCACTTACCATGAGGTAACCAGCATGCTTAACTCACCCTACAAATGCAAAAATAACAAGGTGAATTGACGTCATTCGTTAAAACAAACATAATTCATTCAGGATAAATATTTTTAAGTAGGTATAGGTGTATGTATCTACCTGAATTATGCTAACCTACAAAGTATACTGTGCATCGTATGGAAATCATTCTTACCTTTGTTGTGGCTCGGTGCTGGTATAGACTTAGTTTTGGATTTGGACTTGTGAAATAAATGAAATATAGACTTTGATGTGCGAAAAAGATTTTACTAATTTTGAACTAATGTCGTCGTTACAATAGAATTTTTCTAAGTGCGTTACAACGTTCGTGGATAAAAGGGAAGGGAACAATCGACCAATCACGATGAAGGACGCGCTGTACGTCAGCACTTAGGTTTAATTGTTTAATAATAGATGTCGCCTATAGTCTAAATAAATACAATCTTGAACATGCCCCCGGCTTTGGAAGCAGTGGCTTTCAACATCTTTGTAGCTCCTTTTCGGGCGCATCCTGCATTAAAGGGCAAATCTTCGTGAGACTGCGTCTCACAACGCCTGACGCCGTCCGTATATCAGCAACTCGTGCAATGCCGTCCTGGCCTGGGATGGTGCGAATAACGCGTCCTAAGTGCCATTTTAATGGTGGAAGATTGTCATCCTTTATGACCACTAAGGTATCTGGCTTCAGTTCATCTTTCTTGACTGCCCATTTCGTCCGCACCTGCAGCTCGGAGATGTATTCCTTTGCCCACCGCTCCCAGAAATGTTGGCGAAGTTGTTCAGTCCTCTGATAGCGCTGGAGACGGCTGGCTGGTATATCGCGTAGCTCATGGCAGGCCGGAGCAGTCAGTGGACGACCAATCAAGAAATGACCTGGAGTGAGCGGTGCAAAGTCCTGTGGATCAGAGGAAAGAGGGGACAAAGGTCGGGAGTTGAGGACAGCTTCTATTTGCGTTAATACCGTGCTAAACTCCTCAAAAGTGAGATGTGTATTTCCTATCACTCTACGAATATGATATTTACACGAACGTACCCCAGCTTCCCATATACCACCAAAATGTGCGGCGTATGCCGGAATAAAGTGAAATTTAATACTTTGGCTTGTAGCGTATTCTAAAATATCTGCACTGCAATTTTGTAAAAATTTTGAAAAATCATTCATGAGGCCTACAAAGTTGCGACCATTATCGGAAAAGATTTCTGAGGGTTTACCTCGGCGCGACATAAATCTTTTCAAAGTTAACAAATATGCTTCACTTGAAAGGTCACTTACTAACTCCAAGTGAATAGCGCGGGTCACCAAGCACACATAAGCAAATGTAGCTCTTAACGGTTTTAGCACCCCTACCTCTACGGTTTAATATGAGCACTGGGCCACAATAATCAACCCCGCATCGTTCGAACGGTAAACTGGGAGCAATCCGCTCTTTAGGTAGGTTTCCCATCATAGGGCTAAGCGTCTTACCTTTTATGCGTGTGCAAATGACACAATTATGTACGACTTGCCGAGCTAAACTCCTACCTCCGACAGGCCACCTGGTTTCACGTAGGTGACATAGCAAGGCCTGTGGGCCGGCATGGAGAAGTTGAATATGCTTATGGCGAAATAATAAACGAGCAAAGGTATGCTTGGTAGAAATCAAAATAGGGTGTTTTTTGTCATACGTGAATTCGTCTGAGTACACCAAACGACCCCCTATGCGCATTATTTTCTTATCGTCAAGAAATAAATTTAATTTTGACAAGTAACCTTTGCCCTTGATCGACTCGTTTTTAGATAAAAGCGCATATTCTATGGGATAAAACTCCCTTTGAAATAATTGAACTAATGTATTTTCGGCTAAATTCAACTCATCCACATTAAAACTATCTGTGTGCTTATCATGTTTGCGACGACTATTGTGGATGAACCTTAAAATATAAGCCATAGTACGCTTCATACGATTGAATTGTGAAAATCTGTGGAATGGGAATAATTTAGATTCTGAAAAATCGTTGGCTACAACAGTTGTAATGATTGATTTAGTTTCTGGTAGCTCGCTATGCTTAAACGAATCAGCATCTCTGTGATTTTTTATTGAAAAATTGGGATCTCGAAGAAATTCCGGTCCCTCAAACCACAAGGTGGTGGAGGAAAGCTCCTGTACACTAACACCGCGGGATGCAAGATCTGCTGGATTATTCTCGCTGCTCACGTGACGCCAGGGAAGAGATTGCGTTGTCTCTAAAATCTCTGCAGCCCTATTTTGTACAAAAACCTTAAGTCGATAGGGTTCCATGTGAAGCCAGCCTAACACTATGCTCGAGTCTGTCCAAAAAATAATGTTATTAAATTCGCAATGCAACGAGTTACGAACCTTATCATAAAGTCGGGCCCCCAATAATGCACCACATAGCTCAAGACGTGGTATACTTATAGGTTTCAACGGCGCGACTTTAGTCTTTGAAATTAATAATCTAACCGATACTGTCAAGTCAGTATTGACTGTGCGCACATAAATACATGCACCGTACGCCGTTTGAGAGGCATCGCTAAAAACATGCAGTTCTATATACATAGGTTGTGTACCTATAACGTGTCGAGGAACTCGGATTGTGTTAAGCGCTTGTAAAGAAATAATGAACCGGTTCCACTTGCGTGCAATGTTTTCGGGAACTGTATCGTCCCAACCTATTTTAAGTAGCCATAATTGTTGCAATAACACCTTAGTGATAATTATAACAGGGCTTATGAGACCAAGGGGGTCGAAAATTTGCGAAACACTTGATAAAATAGATCGTTTAGTGACAGAATTCGTGCTAACGTTAATTTGCGTATTAAAATAAAAATCATCGGTTAAATTACGCCAACCTAGGCCCAATGTTTTAGAGTTTAAATTATTTTCTACTGGAGATAACTGTTTCAATTGATTACAGGAATGGCTGTTGTTATCATCATTGCGTGTAAAATTCAATATCCACTTTCGAAGTGGGAAACAGCCAGACTGCAATGTCTTTTGCGTTTTATCACATAACTCTAATAACTTGAACTTATCATCTAAAGTGGTTATGTAATCATCGACATAGAAATCTTCCAATATGACTCGTTTTACGTCAGGATCAGAAGATTCAAAAGCTAGTTGTTTTAAACAACGAACACTTAAATAAGGCGCGGAGGCAGTTCCGTACGTTACCGTATTCAACTTGAATATCCCTAACGGTTTCGATGGGTCGTCACGCCATAGAATAATTTGCAAGCTACGTTGGTTCTCATCCACCAGGCATTGTCTGTACATTTTCTCAATATCTACACACGCTGCGAATTTGTGTTGCCTAAAGCGGAGAAGAATGGCGATAAGATCACCTTGTATAGGAGGACCAACTAACTGCAAATCATTCAATGACTTACCAGTGCTGGATGGCGCGCTTGCATCAAACACCACACGCAACTTGGTTGTGGTGCTGAGCTCGCGGAACACGCCGTGATGAGGCATAAAATAACACGGGGATTCATATGAATCTACCCGTGTCATGTGACCCAAACTCTCATATTCCTGCATAAAGGACGAATATAACTGTTTATATTCGGGTGAGCGTTGCAACCGTTTTTCTAATGCGTAAAATCGCCGTTCCGCCTGAGAATAGGATTCTCCCAGGGTGTCCGGTGATTGTCTAAGTGGAATACGTACACAGAACCTCCCTTCACTATTGCGTGTAGTTGTATGAATAAAGTGTTCTTCGCATGCACGTTCTTCATTGGTCTGTGCGTCTTTGACCTTGGGAAACTGCTCAAGCTCCCAGAACAACTGTAGTTGAGTGTCTAAAGCGTTGATTAAATTACATTGAATGCGTGTATTTTTTGGCGTATAATTAGAGATGGGACCGCTTATTAGCCACCCTAAACTTGTATTAAATAAGTGTGGACCGTTAGGCAATCGTATTTTCCCTTCTCCAAGTAAATCCCAAAACCTATCTGCGCCTATTAAAATATCTATGGGTTTGGAATCTAAAAACTCGGGATCAGCTAGCCGTATATTGTCTGGAATACAGAACTGCGCGCTTAGTTGACATACGGCGGGCATCGAACCCGTAATCTTTGGTAAAACATAACAATGAATTTGCGTTGCAAACGATGGATCAACGCAAGATCTGATGACGATGTTACAAGCTTGAGAGCAATGTATCACAGAATCACCAACGCCTTTTATTTCGTTTATGGACTGTATTGGTTGCGTATTTAATGCTTGGCATAATGATTTAGAAATAAAACAACGCTGGCTTCCGCTATCTAGTAGTGCCCGAGCCTTATGATAAGTTCCGTCACTATATGCAGCTACTTCGACAATAGCTGTTGACAATAGGACAGACTGCACGCCTACAGAGGTATTACATTGCGTTTGAAGGTGTGAGTTAATTACCTGAACAGAGCTCGGGTCGGCACAGGCCGCAGGGGGCGCGGGCGCAAGAGTGAAGGGCGCGCGCGCCTCAGTTGCCATAGCCGTCGGGAGCTCAGTCGCAGTGAGCGTTGACGCATGGAATGATAATAAGCCACTCTCGTTATCATTGTGTATTAACGAATGATGTTTTTTGTTACATCGTTTACATATCCCAAATTTACAGTTATTTGGTGGATTATACAATCTTGAACACCTTAGTTCAACATTGGAGCTGCCATTCTATATATTATGCCCCTTGAAAGTCTCAAGCTCTCTTCGAAATGTCTATATTATAGACGCACATTTATTTGAATATACTGGTCTCCTTTATGTAGTGTGTTCTTGTCCAAAACTTGTATCCACTCCTGGTACTTATTATATGCCATGTTTCCCATTACAAATGGAACTACTGCTTTGCAGAAAAAATGTAGTGGGCCTGAAAATAAATCATTTGATACAAATAAGTAAAAAGGTGTGAGTTAAATTTATGATAATAGTCATTCATTAAGTATGTATATTAATGAAAACATTGGAATACTTATGTCAGATTTAAGAATAAAAGTTTTTTGTTGAAGTTTAATTTAAGTTCAGAAATATTAATTGGTACTATGTTGTAAATTGTAAATATAACTGCTGAGGGGATGATTCAAAGAAAATATCTATTATTGAATAGGTTATGGTTTTTTGACTGTGTCTCCCTTTTGTGGTTATGCCGATCAAGGCAATAAGTTCTTGTTGTAAATGATAAAAATAAAACAATTATAAACACAACGCAACTCAGTTATATTCCGCGAACAAGTAACCTTATTTTTTGAAGACAATGCAGATGAAAACAATTAGTCAATGAGTAATGCAGCTGAACTTTACGTATACGATCGTTAAATTAAAGTAAATAACACTATGTTGTAATAATGATTTCAACTCCATTTTCAGAAGTAACTTAAAAATTATTAGCTCATATTTTTTGGTTATGCACATTGCCTCATGGTATTTTAAAAACAGAGTTTAAAAAGGATTTGATTTAAACATTATATATGACTGCAATGGATTATTGCAGTTATAAACGATACTATCAATTAATGAAAAATATAAATATTTTCTTACCATCAATGGCGGAGTCAAAATAGCATTTGGGGCAAGGATCACACATGGTGTAAAAATCACCAACAAATCCAAATCACGAGCAAATGGTAATCAATCAATGACGAACGAATGTTAAAATTAGCAGAGTCACTTTATAAGAGGATCTTAAACTCACATAGACTGCAATATTTGGAAAATAAAAATAAAAATGTACAAGTTACAACCAATAATTGGAATACGAAAGCAAGGCGATCAATGATACCACTTAAAAAATATTTTGTACATAATATATAGTTCGAAAATTATGGTCATCCATGAGTTTCTAAAATTACAAACAAAAAAGGTCTGATTTTCAATTTCATGTATTGAAATGTCGAGCTAAATTATCCGGTATAAATCTTAAAAAATATGGATTTAGAGGGCATTGTGTGTTTTATTACAAACACACACCATGCCCTCTAGATCTATATTTATTAAACTTTTGTAATATCGATATAGTTTATTATAGTGCCATCTACTATACGGTAGTCAAAACAAATTTCATAGACATAGAGTTTGATGTAGTGACATCCCCCTGCCGTCGCGTCACCATGTAAGCTAGACCTCTATGGAAGTCTATTATTAATGAATTTGGGGTAATTTTTAGCTGTTATGATCGAAAATGATACGTTTGACTGGAAATCACCGTCCGGACCGACGATGAATCAATGATTGGGAAGTTTGTTTTTGGTCCTCAACTTTACCTAAGATTGGGCGACTGTAGGTTACATCGGACAGTCGGCGACTTGTGACCATCAATTTGGCAACACTGCTATCAAGTGTCAAGCATCAATAATTTTTTGACATTTGAATTTTGAGGTTGTGCTATGGGAATTATGGGATATACCTATTGAAATTATTTACATTTTTGATCACAAGCATCGAATTTAAAAGAACTATGGCTTTATTTAAAACGTTAATAACGCGGCATATATGTAAGTTAAGATCTTAACTACCCAAAATCGTAAGTGTATACTCCATAACCAATTTTTTCAATGTATGTTTCAGTCAATAATGTATACCGCGGAATAGTATCCATAGCAAGGCCTTCATCGTCAGAAGCCTCAATGATCCACGACGATGACGCCCCAGTAGAAATGGAGAACCCGTTTAAAAAAGAGAGGCGGCAATGTATTCTTTGCAAACTTAATATCACTCCAGACTACAAAAATTATAGACTTTTGTCCCAATTCCAGTCTCCTTACACTGGCCGCATCTACGGTCGGCACATCACAGGACTTTGTAAATCTAAGCAAGAACAGGTTGAAGCAGAAATTAAAAAAGCCCAAAATTGTGCTTACATGCCATATTACTATAAGGAGAAAATATTTTTAAAGGACCCAAAGTTATTTGATCCAGAGAATCCCATCCGATCACATAGATTTTAGACAAAATTATAAGATGAATATTGTCATTTTTGTAATTGCAAAGATGAAAATTATGAACAGTTAATTTTAGAAATATGTAGTTTGCCTTAAAAATGTATGAATGTGAAAAGTTTAGTTTTAAATAAAAATATTGTTCTATTAAATGTTTTTATTTGTGTCAAACTTCAACAAATTATTATAAAATATGTTATTTAAAAAGATGTGAAGACTAGTTGGTGATGTGAGACAAAATATTACCCACATAGTATAGTTGTCTAAGTTCCATCTTAAAGTTATGATCACTATTGAATAGTTCAGGTCATCTTGGGGTGTTTATATGTTATACAAACAGCATAACAATATGATTATTCACAATATGCTATGGGCACATATCTAATGAAGACTACTGCTTGCTTTGGACAACTGTAATTACAAATGCTGTCAATGCTAATTTCAAATATTGTTACACAGGAACTGACAAAACTGTAGTTCTTATGGTTATAATAGTTGTTCTAGTAAGTGGACAGTACAACCAGTATTTCACACCCTTAGAACGAAAACGACACAATTCAAAAAATAGAAAATTGAGTTGTCATTTTTAAATGACTAAAAACTAGTCCTTTATTTATAAAAACATAATAAAAATGGGACCGTTATAACAGCTTTGTCCTTTTCCTGCTTGAATATGGCTGTGTTTGAACTATTGTTGTATTGAGTACTTCGTTTTAAATAATTTTATGACGATAACCCAATTTTCTATCTTTTTGAATTGTGTCGTTTTCATCCTAAAGGTGTGATTTATCAAATAATGGGGGCAATCGGTTTTACAAGATAAAGGACAGTAGAGAAATCAACAGGATCATGTGATGAAGATCATACATGGCAATTTACAGCTAAGTATGTAAAATAGATATGGACTACACTCAACAATGACATAACAAAACATAAGGCATTTTTCCTTTTGGCTAACAAAATCATTTTATGAATAAATTTAAATTAATAAATAAAAAACATATTTAATTACAAATTATAAACATGAGACAAAATAATACTTTCATCATTAGGTGTATTAAAACTATCATTATCTGAATCATAACCAACCAGAGGTGCAGGAATACGCAATGTTTCCAGAATTTCAGAATAATCCATATTACTCTTCTCTGGAAACTTTTTTCTCATCAAATCCATTAACTCCATCAAGGCATCTTGGCATCCTTTCTGCCACTTTTTTATTAATTCTCGTAACTCTTTTGTGTCCTCTGAGATTGTTTTAGCTAATAATATTTTCTTTTTAACTTCAATTCTAGCTTTTAGTTCATCAATATCTTTCTGGGTTATAGAGCCGGTTGATTTAGCTTTCAAAGGTTTGTTGACTTTCTCATATGTTTTACGTACAATAATTGTTTTTTTATTATCAAAATCAAAGTCTTCGTCATCATCCAAAGAGTTGGGTTTTTCTTTTATTATTTTAATTGGTTCATTTTTCTTTTTAGTTTTCTTGCTTTCATTTTTTGGTTTACCCCTATCTGTTGTATCTAATTTTCTTATTTTACTTTTATGTTCTACAAAATCATCGTCTTCGTTTACTGTGAGGATATTCATTGCTTTTTCTGATCCTTTTATTGTAGAATCAATAGATTTTTGTGAACCTGTTTTATTCAGTTGGCATAATGGCATGTCATCGGAGTCTGAATCAAATAAAGTTTGTGATGATTTATTACCTTGTGACTCTTTAGTTGAATTATTAATAGATTCTTGACATTGCTTACCTAAATCTTTAAATATCTTCTTCTGTATAACTACTATGCATTCTTTCTTTAATTCATTTGGACTTTTATCTTTTGAATTATCTTTGATAACATTCTTTCTCACTGTATGACCCTTAGCATCACAAGTGTTAGTAATATTGGAATCTTGACTGGGATGAAATTGAGAGAGTATTCTTTTGCTTAAACTTTTTGATTTAACTCGTACCGAAGTTAACACTTCATTTGTATCAGCCTTTTCAAGATTATCTGTGAACTTATGTTGTACTTGTAAGTTTTCTGGAAGTTTATCATTTTCTGTGGCTATATTTTCATTGTCACACTCGGTGCTAGTTTCACTCGAACTTATAGCAGCTAAAAGTGTCTTGGATTTCTTACGGGGTAGTGCGACACTTCTAGTTGGTGTTTTATCTACAATTACATCACTAATTGTACCTACACTGGGACTTGCAGGACTTATACATTTTACATCAATTTCTTTATTTTTTCTTTTCCTTTCCTCCGGCTTGTCTTGACTTCCTTCAGCACTACTGGCTAAAGGTGAGATAAAAGGAGAAGGCCCACTTTTTTTCCAATTTCTTGATAATCCAACTCGTCTGCAGGGAGTTAACAATGACTTGCTTATTCCGCCGGGAGTTTTTGGCGAATTTGTATTATTTGTTTTTAAAGAAGCTACATTCTTCATTTTTTCTTTTAAATAAAACGTGTTAAATTTGTAATATGTTCACAACGTAGGTTCAGAACCTATCCAAATTGTTTTGTTATTGTAATTCATTCCCGCCAAAGATCGAACAACTGAATGATATTATTTTTTTTTCTTTTTTTTTTTTTATAATTCTCCCTTACAGGGAAGGCAAAGGGTTCAAGCCCATACAGCCTCGTCTTAAGTGATATCTCTGGTTGCCGTAGTAAAGCAGTGGCTACCTTACCAAGACTTTATCAAGGAGTTTTGGCGGCAACGAAAAAACACTTGATTGGCACAGTTATTTCAATTCACTTCATTTGAGCACTTTAATAGAACTATATTGGATAATATACCACCATAATTATGCAATATAACACTAAGTATCACCAAAATAATGAATTAAAACAAGAGCACCTCATGACACTTCCACCACGTTCCCGCCAAAACTGTGAATGATATTATGTTAACAAATGTCAAATTGTAATCATTCATCCGCGACATAGCGTTTAGTTTCTCTGAATGATTGCACAATAATTAATGTTATACAATGCAATATTGTGTTAATGTTAAATTACAATATTAAAAAGCTTATTTGTTTAAATAGAAAAAAAACTATACTAAAATATAATAATATAACAAGCAAAATACATAACCAAAATTACGCGAAACGCTATCCATCAAAGAATCACGGTATTCAATAAAACGCATTATGATTGCCGGATGAGATTGCCGGAAATCATTCAACTTTTTACCTTAGATTAGAAAAAGTAAGGATACCAGGTAAAACCACGTGACCTGAGGCCAAATATTACTGTGCAATGGCATCGACTGCGCCCACATTTTAATGTTGTAGTTGCTGATATTTATCACAATATTACGCATATCGAAATCGATCTAAATATTTGTATTATTTAATTTAATTTAACTGGGAAATCATTATAAAAGCAAGTTGATAAGATGCTTTGATGTTTGGTAATAGTAAACACACCTGCCGCTGAATGTATGCGTCATGCGGGTGGAAGGTTTTCAATCTAATATGAAGGGGTAAGGGCCTATCTTTGTTGCATTTTTTATTTTCTACTCGAAATTAGATGATTTTTGTTAAGAACGGCTAGGTAGCAATTTTCATCGGGATATCCTAATGTGACCCTCCAGGCTAGCAACAGTAGTGGACCAAGAATAGAAATTGGTAGAAAAAGTAGATAAAGGTAAGGGCTGCATTTGCTATGAGCACCAAACGCACAAGAATTGCCTTACAAAGCTACCTTACTTACCTTGGAGTACATAAACCAATTTGCCAGGTATAATTCTTTTGAATTTAAATTCATCAATTTCACACCTTCACGAAATACCAGCGTGTTACCTGCCAATTTTGGTTTTATTTTGATATATGTGTATAGTTTGTAATTTCGCAGAGAGCACAGAGCGGCCCTAAACGACTATTTAGTATAAATATTAAGGATAAATAAAACATTGTGTTTTTTACCGTGATACTTATATTAACGTAATCAATTATAACTGATTTCATTATCAAAAGTATTAGTAAAAACTGATATGACTTCCTAAATTACACAAACGTTTGGTATTGAAAGATAACTACATTATTCAATTTTACGCCAAAATTTTTTTCAGTTTTTATCCAGACGTTTCCCAATTATTGAATCTATTCCACGACAAAGAGGTGCAGCAAATCCTTCAAATCATAGCGAAAACATGCAAAAAGCAGTTTTATTTCAATAAACAAAATCAATGTTTTATATCGATAACTTCCAAACATTACTGCACGTTGGAACAACATTATATTTTTATGTAACCATTACAAATACTTATTAAGTTTATTTTACTTGGTATTAGTCATTTTACATTGCTTGCAAGGACAAAAAATTATTTAACATTCAAATTATTGCTGTAACTGTAATGTTCACTAAATATAACCTTGATTAGATAAAAGATGAAAAACTAACCTGAAAATCACAATCTTTCAACATTTTTGCAATAATTTGCATTGCACCCTACGATGCAACAACTCGACATAGTAAAATTGCTTAAACATCCTTAGGATATCTATGAAAACGCTTCAGCATAGCCGTAAGCCACAGTTCCCAGTAAAACTTAAAACAAACTCCGCATGATACAAGATTGGCAGATCAACTACTAACGAATATGCATGGTATTTTTATTTTTTACCTTAAAATGGCGACATGTCAAAAATAGTGATTCAAGACGGGGCTAATTAACATCACAATAATTGGCAAAGAGCATTATAATACTACGGAAAATAATTGGCAACAAAAATTGTAGTGTATGAACCTATATTGATCTTTTTTTACTTACGTAGATTAACCCGTATAAAAATGAGATCGATATACTTTGACATGGAAGTTCATAGTTCATATTTATATAGCAAAAATTATATAATATGCAATTTACGTTTCTTCCGTACTTTCTTTATTCATTGCTTTTTACCCATACATTCTTTTCAGTTCACTCTCTGTCATGAAACATTCACTGATCATTCATTTATTCACTCGCCATCATTCAAATGATTTGGTGTGGTGCGTAACGAATCGATAGTTTTAATTTTAGAATAAGCTCGAACGCTATAAATTTTACGATTTTACCAGACCGTTTGTCTCATGTGCCTGTAGTACAAACTAAGTGCAAAATAAGAATATTTTAGTGAATCAAAACATTACATAATGCCGCTGTTGCGCCTCACCACTGGTACTTTTGGGCAGCTACGCACATTCGCTACGTCACCAGCTCTTGGAAAGCGTGTGAAGACCTTCGCCATATACAGATGGAACCCTGACGAGCCTGACAAGAAACCGTATACACAGAATTTCGAAGTGGATTTAGACGACTGCGCACCTATGGTATTGGATGCTTTGCTGAAGATAAAAAATGAGATGGACCCGACACTGACGTTCAGACGCTCGTGCCGTGAAGGCGTGTGCGGCTCCTGCGCCATGAACATTGACGGTGTCAACACACTCGCCTGTATTAGCCACATAGACCAGAACCTTTCGAAGCCGTCGAAAATCTACCCGTTACCCCATATGTACGTAGTTAAGGACTTGGTGCCCGACCTCACCAACTTTTACCGGCAGTACCAGTCGATCGAGCCGTGGCTGCAGCGCAACAAGGAGGCCGTTAAAGGTAAGGAGACACAGTTGCTACAGGATGTAGAGGATCGCGCTAAGCTGGACGGTCTGTACGAGTGCGTGTTGTGCGCGTGCTGCTCCACTAGCTGCCCATCCTACTGGTGGAACGGTGACAAGTACCTCGGGCCCGCCGTCCTCATGCAGGCTTACAGATGGATCATTGACTCTCGTGACGAGGCGACAGAGAAACGTCTCTCCAAGCTCAAAGACACATACTCCGTCTACCGTTGCCACACAATCATGAACTGCACACGTACTTGCCCCAAAGGTCTGAACCCTGGCAGAGCGATTGCTCAGATCAAGACTCTGCTGTCAGGCTTGGTGAAGAAACAGGCACCTATTATGGACCCTGCCGGCTTACAGAAGCAGACAGCAAGTAATTAAAGGAAACATGGACAGGTTGTAATCTTTCAATGGCATTCGTATGAACTGCTAATTGCTGTTGTAATTTGACTGCTGTCTAATACTGTGCAACTAAACTGGTTTCTTTAATGGTTGCCATAGATCAAGTGCCTACACTGATGTAAGATTTCTAATTATTTGAAATGTTATTGTAGGGTAGTATCTGCCATTACAGAGAAAAAAAGATGAGCCTCAATAATATTTTAATGATCGTAAAATATTTTTAATCAGTACATTACTATTATAACAACTGCATGGAAATACCTATGCCTAAAGTGATTGGTTACTATTTTGTAACCCATTTTATTTAAGTTACATGGAATTAATTTAAAACACATTTGTGATATGTAGTTAGTACAATAATTACAACAGCAATTAAAACATTACATTATAACATTAAATGCATATTTTCAATAAGGTTCACGCGAGGTTAGCCCTATAATCTCTCACAAGAACCATAGTTCAACTGTAGAATACAATCATGGACATTGTTCTCTAGTATAATATAGTTGTAAGGAACAGTGAAAACATTAAAACAATATACAAGCTGAAGTATTAATTTGAGATTTTAGCAAAATTGACATTTTATGAACCGACACTTAGCCCGTAAAGAGTCGGGCCATTGTGTGACTGCATAGCTATTCATACACAATTATTATTTTATATCTCTTATGCATGCTGTAAGACAAAGTACTACTAAAGATTCCTGCTTATTACACATATGTTGATGATATTAATCATGAATAATTTGACCATATTTTGATGCCCTAAATTGTTAGTGTTTGACATTTATAATTCAATTGGACGAAGTTATATCAAAATGATTTCACTTGGTCTATTCTATAATGGTCACAACTCACAACAGAGTGCTCAATTTCTCTATTTGCCATTTTAAGCTTAACATGCTCATAGTGGTAAACAGGCTTGATATATGTAAACAATTTTAAATGGCAAGCATAAAAAAATGCCTTTTGTTATTTTTAAAGGTTTTTGGCCACAATAATATAATGCAATTCTATTAGGCAATAGGCAACCTTGGGCTTCAAATATGCAACTTTTACAATATATCATAACATAAAATATATATAGCTTAATATTGCATATAGATGTAAAATTTTTTCCTTGCTGAACTGAAGCTATATTTGTTTTGTGGCCAATTTGTATAAAGTTGAAAATTTTTGGACAATTTACAAGTAAAAAAATATTAAACACTTTTAGATGCAGTTTTTTCATTGTTGATAACTTTGTTCAACTTAATGTAGTTCAATTACTTTTAAATAATGTATGTTATGAGATATTAAAGTTTCTTAAGTATTATTTGAATGAAGTATTGTAATTTAAATCATTTTAAATTATTGTTTTTGTGACATATTTATCATCATCTCACCTGACTTTACCGGAGCCATTGAAATGTGTTATGTATAGTTGTTGTTGAATAAATATTATTTATTAAATTTGAGTTTCATTTTATTGGGTAACATAAGGGTAAAACAGTCGTACTAAAATGTCATCAATAGCAGCATCAATATTAATCTTGCTTTAGAATACAGAAACAATATCTATACTTATCTATGTATTATTTTCTTTTTCAACCTTTTTCATGACACAACCCCTCTAGTATAAATAAATATTTCGCGACCCCTCGCCCGCTCCCTTACCTAGTTTTCATGTATTTTATTATGTTAAAAATATTCAATCCATACAAAATTTTATGCATTTGTACAATTAGAATTTGGATAAATATATAAATATCCTATCTTCTTCAACTTTGTTGTTTTTTTTTATACTGAGGTTTTCATGGCCTCCTGCGACGCCCTTACAGAGACTTCGCGACCCCCCAGGGGGTCGCGACCCACAGGTTGAAAAACACTGATGTAAACAATCAATAAAATTAATCTCGGACGCTAATATTTACAATGCTAAGTCTTTTCGGCCAGCATTTATTTGTTTAACGATCAACATGTTTTATTATGTTTGGGTCAATTTATACGAGCGCAGAGTGGAAGAGTCGAATTCTACATAAGACGCACTATATCGCATTTTCGCGTAAACTCGTGGATTCGAGTGATCAACTCCGCTACGAAGAGAATATAAACACTGCACTCCGAGACAGGTCAATTGTCTATTCCGATAATCGAGTTGACGCATTGGTTCGCGCAGGGCCTGATTAACCCTTAGGCTAATTAGGCTGCAGCCTAGGGCGCGAGGATCTGGGGGGCGCGCTGAAATCGTGTCATCGCATACACTATTAATCTAGCATCATTGCATCTACCCTACATATTTCAACTACACCGAGCCAAAATACTAAAACTAAAAGCGCTGTGAACTGAAAAAGCCTGGGTCTCCCTGATTTGTTACTTTAAAAAGCGCGCGTAAAACAAACAATTATTTATCACTCGAATCGGTCGGTGGTCAAGCGACTCGCTCGACTGCGATGTTGCCAACTCACTCGTCTCACTCACTCGCTTGGAGCGAGTGAGTGACTTGGCAACAGCGCAGTTCGCCGCGCGATGAAAAACGTCACCGACGCGCGGGGACTCCCCGGTGGTAAATAGTTAGTATACTTTGCCGCGCTTCATTCTCTTTGGTCTACGCGGGCGAGCCGCATTCGCGATGGGCCAATTGCATTGGCTCTTAAACAGGAAAGGTAAAATGTCAATCCGCAACAAGATTAGGATCTTTACGACTTGCATTCGACCTATCATGACGTACGCATCGCCCGTATTCGCCCATTTACTGCCTGCTCGTTTTCAGCGTATGCAGGTCTTACAAAATAGAATGCTCAGACATGCTCTTGGTGGCCCGTGGTACGTTCACAACTGCAACCTCCACGTGGACACCAACATGCTGACCATCAGGCATTTCATGCATATGGCCAGCAGACGCTACTTCGATCGGGCGGTAAATCACCCAAACACGTTAGTCCGTAAAGCGTCAATATATACTCCATTCGACCGCGCCAAATGGAGACGGCCACGTTCCGTAGTAACCGATCCAGAGGACGAAATCATTCTGGCCATCCGCAGTAAGAACGAGTTCTTGAAACTCCACAAGACCGCAGTTCCGTCCCCGCCGTCGAGGACCTCGCCTCCTACCCGACCCCCCTAGCAGTTCCGGCCCGCGTGCCGATGACAACACACGATGACTATGAGGAGTAATGAGAGTAATTCGATAGTAAAAAAGCCAAGTGGAGCAGAATACAGAAAAAAAGGAAAAGAAGCGAGAAAACATTTTAAGACATACTCGTAAACTGGAAACATTTTTTACGAGCTCTGCAGAAAGGAACAAAACGGTGACGAATGCTGTACTATAGCCAGCGATTTCTTGCCCTGGTCATTCTATCGCGCACTGTTCTTACGTTTCTCCGTCCAACACGAGTCCTATAGTAGCGACGACGCCGACGATCTACAATGAAGACGAAATTCTAATAGAAGAAAGGCCGTGTATTCCGTGAAGTGACCCTGCACTGTGGCATGTAAACGATGAATTTCGAGATTATATTGTTAAAAAGGACTGCAACAAAACGAAGAATTAGACTTTTCCAGATCAGAAAGGCAGTATAAAAATCAAAAAAGATTTCTATCTAAGCATATGTTTGAGATAAAGCTTGTTAATGGCGAAATTGTGAAGAGAAGCTGGTTAGTATACTCAGGATCCACAGGTCACGTGTTTTGTGGTCCTTGTAAATTATATGGAGGAACATCCATATTTGCCAAAAGTGGATTTAATGACTGGAAAAATTCTAACTTAACAACTATCATGACAATTATCCGGATCATCGTAAATGTTTGGGACAATATGTATGTAGAGGAAACTTTTACAACCATTGCATACCCAAATAATTAAACAATATAATGAAGAAATAAATTATTGGCGAAATATATTACTACGTGTAATAGAAACAATTAAGTTTTTAGCTTCTCGTGGCCTTCCATTTCACGGTTGAAATGAAATTTTTGGATCTGCACTAAACGGAAATTTTCTTGGCTGTATTGAGCTTATATCCGAATTTGATCCTTTCATGGCCGAGCATTTGGTGAGATTTGGACAAAAAGGCAGAGGTGCTCCATCGTACTTGTCATCCTCTATAATCAATGAATTTATGGTACTTCTCGCTGATGAAGTTCGACTTTCGATTATTGGAGAAATAAAAAAAGCAAAATATTATTCGATTAGCATTGATTCTACTGCAGATATTTCACACACCGATCAGTTGACATTTATAATTCGTTATGTTTTGCCTGACGGAGAACCTGTCGAACGTTTTGTCACCTTTTTACCCAATTGCGGTCATAAAGGCATATGGAGAAGGCTGTTATTGCGACAATTGATAAAACGTTAGAAATTTCTGGTCAATACAAAGGTCTACAGTCAAGAATTAAGAGGCCGTATCTAAAATTTCAACTGCTTCAATTAACTCTTCATCGTGATTTAAAAAAAAAATAAACTGATCTGATTAATTTATAATACATCATCGGAAAAACTATTTCAATGCTAATGGAATAAACGAGCCAGATTTTTCATATCTTTCTTTAATTTTAATTTAGCCACACAAAGTTCCAACGTCTGTTTCAGAAATTTTGTCGTACGGAGACTCAAACTTGTTGTCGTATTCAATCAAAATCGTGCTTGAAACTAACTAACAAAAATTACTATTTATTGGTATAAAAGTCGCCTTCAGGATAAATGCAACTTCACACACTAGATGACCACGCACATGGTCAATGGCCGCAAAACTAACTTCTCTATAGAAACTAATCGAATACAAGTCATGCGGCCAAAAACGACATGGATTTGGTTTTCTACTTGGTAGCCTGCAGTCACTTGTCATGATTTTGGTCGTATAATGCGCGAGGTCGTATAAGGCGCCTTTATGTACGGTCAGCTAAAAAAATGGTTTGCCACGCGAAGGCTGAATGTCGTGTAGATTAATGGACAACGTTAGTTTCACTTTCAGATCGATCTGAAACCGTTTATACGTAGTATGAACCATGTTAAAATTTTCAACGTATCACTTACACCTGGCGGGGGCGCGTCCTCATAATTAGCCTAGGGCGGTCAGAACTCTTGATCAGTCGCTGGGTTCGCGTAGTAGCCGCTTGGTATAGGTAGTCCTTATTCTGAGGCGCTTGGGTTCACGCGAATGCGCGCTCACTTGCGCGCACCAGTCGGCGTCAGTCGCGCGCAGACGCACGAATTCTGAGGAATGCATTTTTTATTGAAGAAGAAATTCGTGCTTTACGTTGTGGAAATACACATACCTACGCATACGGCAGTGGTTCAACTCATTTGCCGGCATTTACACCAACGTCTACTCTACAACGCATGTCCCAGACATGCAAATTACAAATCACACCGTTATTTCCCACAGGTACAAATTTCAATCCAGCAACCTCTCTTATTACTGCCGTCTACTTCTGCAACACCTTGAAACCTGGTAAAAAAAATAACCTAAATTAATTTTAGCTGCCATCGCATCGTGCTCCAAACGCAACGCTGAGCGCGCTTATGAAAAAAGTCCTACAATCAATAAATTTAAGAAACATTGGCCCCTACATTGAAGCAAGCTAAGATTCATAAAGACCTTTCTGTGGCACAATTTTCCACACCAAAGAAGACAATTTCAGTTTTAACTTGCCCACTAAGTACTATACCGGGTGGAAGGGAAACGCTCTCGGAAACGAATACAGGTGATAGTATTGGTGATTCCTGACGTGATGGCGCTAAAAAAATCACGATCGCATTGTTACAATTTTAGTAGGATTTTCTCAAATTTCTGTACAGCTTTACGTATGGATAGATAAATCAAACTATTATTCTGAAAAACATAGTAAAAAACGTCAAAATTTCAAAATACATAAATCAGCTGACGGATTAACGACCGCGTGACCGGTGCCGGCGCAGCGCGGCCGCCGCCTTGTCGGCGTTTGCTTTGTAGTTTGTACCCTACCCAGTTTTTTGTTCGCTATATATTGCGCGCGCATGAATTACGGAAATACTAAAATCGTAAGTATTATCGCTTAGCTTTGCAAATGAATATAGTTTTTCGTTAATGTTATGGTTCTTCTCTCTTACCGTTCCGGTATAGAGAGCATTTCCCTTCCACCCGGTATTCTAGTTAAGTACATTCGTACCAAAGAGAACCAAAGTTATCGACATAGCTCAAATAATTAGCAAGCTGAAGTGGCAGTTGGCTGGCCATATCTCGCGAAGAAACGACAACCGCTGGGGTAAACGTGTTCTTGAGTGGAGACCGCGACTGAGCAAACGTAGTGTAGGACGCCCTCCGGCCAGGTGGGATGACGATCTGCGAAAGACTGCAGGCAGATGCTGGATGCGGCAAGCTGAAGACAGGGCGCTATGGCGCTCATTAGGGGAGGCCTATGTCCAGCAGTGGACTGATAAAGGCTGATGATGATGATGATGATGATGACATTCGTACCCGAAGAATGTTGATTCATCAGGGCAGATAACACATAATTATCTCATTTTATGCCCAGACTATCTAATTAATTCAAAGACCGGTTTATCATTCAATAAATACACACACACACTCACGCCCTTTCGTCCCCGAAGGGGTAGACGGAGGCGCATCTAAGTGCACCCACATTTCGTGTTGCGTATTCCATCTCACGTGTGATAGGGGCGAGCCTATCGCCATATCGGGCACAAATTCCAGACTCCGGGCGGATACAGTATTCTAGAAAAATCCAATGTCACTGCCCGACCCGGGGTTCGAACCCGAGATCTTGGTATTGCAGCCGTACAGTAATTCAACTACACCATACCTACCCCAACAACATATACAAAACCCTAACCAGCACAGTCTTTAAAAAAAGAACATGTTTTTAGACGCATCAGATAATCTTTATGAGCCTCGTAAAGGCAGCAAGAGGTCTGTGGAAACTTTATATTTTTATTGATCTCCATCGGATCCGGTTTTGTTATCTGCTGAGTGCCGGGGTCAGTAGAGTGTGGACGACCCGCTTGCGTCACTTCACGCCTTTCCATTTAATTTTATTCTAAACTAGTTTTATATCTGTCATCATTTACATAAGCGCTTTTTTATTTAGAAGGTATTTTTCCATTAGTGTCATTGACTTTATAAGGGATTTACCAATTGCGCAAAGAGTGGAGGCTATTTCCGATAGTATTCAAGTCGATTTCTATAGCGGTCCCTTAGACTAATAAGCGGTCCCTGTAACTTAAATGGGTTGATGCAATTTACTTACTACCATCTTAATTACTTAGGAAATTTACTGATCGTGCGAACTTGAGTAGACATTCAATAAAGATTCATATTCGGACATTCCCTTTTATGCTGTAATGCGATATGATTGTCAGAATTATCGCTAGGAAGACTTTTTAATGAAGTGCATGTAAGTAGGTAGGTACTCGTATTTACATGCTTTTTATTGATTTATTTATCAATGATACACACAAGGCTATGAGTTTAGAGGAGTACATAGGAGATAAGGTACGTGTCTTATTAAAAACAAATTAGAAACACTTAATAAATACAAGTACTTATATCACTAATGGAAAGTTCTCGTAAACATTGTGAGAATTAGGTGCCTATTATTATGGTAGCAATAACGACCTCCAAAGTGTTACACTTTTCAATATAACAATATATTGAAAAATATTTATCGTCATTGGACCCACAAGTTAGTGTCACTAAGTTATCGCACATTTCGGATGAGTAATTAATTAACTTTAGTCATTGCCTTCTGACGCTTCTGCGATGAATACGTATTGTGTAGTTGTGTATCGTTTCATTGTATTTACGGAGACCTCAATAATAGTAGTAGGTATAGTAGTTACCTGTGTGATTTTGTAAATTATTTATATTTAACAGAAAATAATACGAAAAAGAAATTCTGTGAAATCAGCATTAAAATTGGTTGAAAAATAAGATATCGCGCTATCTCTTTCGTACGCACGCAGCGTTATGGCCGGCGACTCTCGGTGACGTCACAGTGTAATATTATGTTTACCGTTAGATTTTGGATGGCATACATTTTTGATAAATGTATTATGTATTAAAAAAAAGTAGTCAACTACTCTATTCAGCGATATTTTCCGTTTTCGGGGTCTGGTAGGTAAGTTTGTTATGCGGTCCTACTTATCTAGTTTGTGTAGGATAATTCTACATACACAATTTCGTCTTTTATCTTCGAAGAGGCGCACCGCGCACCTAGTGCACCCACTTTTCGCCGTCTGTGTTCCGTCCCATGGTGTGATAGCGGGCAAGCCCATCGCCATATTAGGCGCAAATACAAGTCTCCGGGCTGATGAACAGAAAGACCCAATGACCATTCTGTAGAATTCGAACCAGTAACCTCAGCGCAATAGTGCTGTAATACAACACGCCACTGGGGTAGTCTAGTACAGGTAGGTAAATCTAAATTATTGTTCTCCTTCATATTGTATATGCGGTTTATGAAGTTTCACTTAAACTTCTGAATAGATTTTGATGTAATTTGAACCATAAGATCACGTCTAGGTTTGACCATAGGCAATGCAAATTTTTATCCTGTGAATTCGTGACAAGTATGGGTCGCCGCCCATTTATCCCATTAGCCCATATTATTGTAGAAAACATGGACACTCACGGTAGGGTTGGTCCACCAGTTTAAAGTCGCCCAGCGGGCTATGGAGAGAGCTATGCTCGGAGTTTCTCTGAAGGATAGGATTCGCAACGAATACATCCGACAGAGAACCAAAGTTATCGACATAGCTCAAAGAATTAGCAAGCTGAAGTGGCAGTGGGCTGGCCATATCTCGCGAAGAACCGACAACCGCTGGGGTAAACGTGTTCTTGAGTGGAGACCGCGACTGGGCAAACGTAGTGTAGGACGCCCTCCGGCCAGGTGGGATGACGATCTGCGAAAGACTGCAGGCAGATGCTGGATGCGGCAAGCTGAAGACAGGGCGCTATGGCGCTCATTAGGGGAGGCCTATGTCCAGCAGTGGACTGATAAAGGCTGATGATGATGATGATGATTGTAGAAAAGTACACTTAGGGACTTTTACGTATTCCAGAAAAGGAATTTCACATTTAAAGCGAAGCCGCGAACAAATTTGACAATAATAATGTCAGTCTTGTATTATACTGTTCTACTGCTGGGCTCCTACTAATGAGAGGGATTAGTCTAAGTGAGAGGGTTTAGGTCTTAGGTCACCACTGACTAAAACGGGTTGGCGTCTATCTATTCTATAATAGATAGATACTTAAGTACTTAGTAATATTACGACTATGTGAAACAGGACTGGGCTAGCAGAAAAGAATAAAAATACCTAGGTACTTATATATTTTGTATAGCTTTTATGACTTTGTTTTTCCTCATGCGCCCACGCGCTGGTTTTTACATATATCTGCAAATTATATTAGTTATGAAAACCAATGCTAAATATTCGTTAATATTATTTTGACCTTGACCAGATGATTTCTCGGTTTATGAACACACAGCGTAACTTAAATTTGATAATACCAGCGGAATGAGGAGACGAATCTTTGTTCGCTTGATATAGAAAATGCCATCAAAGATGATGCGCCCTACCAATTTGAGCTGAGGCAGTGGCGTAGCGTGAGTTATTGCAGCACCAAGTCACCAAAAAAACTTCAACGAACAAGTCACGAGCAACCCTAAGGTAAAAAAACAGTTTTAATTTACACATTTTACCACCTTCCTTAAAGTGCCGCCCGGCGATTAGGGAAATTAGTTCGGAGCGGCGTAATCGTGGACGACATTATCTATAGTAGGTAGGCGTCAACACTGACCATCACTACATAGTATAAAACAAAGTCGCTTCCCGCTGTCTGTCCCTGTGTATACTTAGATCTTTAAAACTACGGAACGGATTTTGATGCGGTTGTTTTTAATAGATGGAGTGATTCAACGGGAAGGTTTTTATGTACTTTTAGCCCGGAAAAACTTATTAACGCGGGCGAAGCCGCGGGCAAAAGGCTTAAACTATAAAATATTAATACTACCTAAATTACCAACACTATAGCCACAGTATAAAAATTACTATGAGTTGTGCTGTGCTATAGCGTATCATAGGTACAGCTCGTCACTCTGAAAAATTAGATGTTGTTCTGTGTCCTTGCCAACAATTTTTCATCACAAAAATAAACTAAAACGGAATCTCTTTATTTTAGTTGAAACTTTAGTGTATAGGTGATTCTAATATATATTACATATTACACGCTGTTTATTCCCGAAGGGGTAGGCAGAGGCGCAACTAGTGTACCCACTTTTCGCTATTATTCCGTCCCATGATGTGATGGGGGCGAGCCTATAGCCATATCGGGCACAAATTCCAGACTCCGAGCTGATACTGAATAGAAAAACTCAATATCACTGTCCGACCCGGGGATTGAACCCGAGACCTCAGCATTGCAGTCGTAACATAATACAACTACGCCACCGAGGCAGTCTAGGTGATCATCAGGCACCTGAGGTGATTCTAAATTTGTTATTGTAGTAACTTATTCAGTTAAGAAAATATATACCTAGGTCCTTTTAAAACTTTTAACTTCGCCCTCTATCACATCATGGGACAGAACACGCACGGCTATAAGTGGTTGCACTTAGTTGCGTCCCTGCCTACCCCTTCGGGGATAAAAATGCGTGAGTGTGTGTACTTTTAAAACTGCAGTATATTATGTGACTGCAAGCAGTACGACTCGAAGGCGGTTTTCGGGCAACGCGACGCACGAACCAAATCTAATCAGTATAAAATAAACAATGCAATGAGAAAAAAATGTTTATTTCGTAACATATAATAATTTGCAAATTAATTTACTTTATATAACAATAATTATCCTAGTCTATATACATTACATGCATGTCTGTTATGTTACCAACCGCGCTACACATCTTGCGATGCGGTTTGCGACCATCCGAATACAAAATATACAATGTTACTTGAAACAAATATTAATTTTACATATCAAATTAACTTATTATGAATAATGCAATCACACAATGTTCATGTATCGGCACGGATTCTGAGAGCTTAAGAATAGGAGATGATCAGATGAGTGAACATATAGATTCACGCGACACTTTTGAGTGAAAGTAGTTTCATGTATTGAACTCAATTGAACTATATGATAGCCAAGCTTAAACAGTCATTCAAGGGCTTGTTCTCAGCTGTCTACGCACCGTTACATACACAAACCTTAGCTATCAAAATTCGTCATATTATATTGTTATTTAAGATGTCATTTGAGCTGATGTTAATAGAGGTTTATTAATTACCGACTATCTTAAGATGCTGACTTTAATTTGACAGCGTCTCAGCTGTTATCGCACTTGAGAGCGAAAATGAGTTGCATCTATTAGGGTCCTGTGGCTCACTGCTGAGTGTGGGCTTCTTCCAACTTCTTAAAATTTCGAGAGGAGGTGGATTTAGCCCACGACATTAATTAGCTGCATATTATTTAGTCACCAGAGAATTACAACTCATTAGTTAATTAGCTACACGAAGTTTATTGTAATTATCCATTGCGATGTTAATTGAATACCTAAATTTAGTGACACATCGCCATTTCCAAAAGGTTTTTACCAAGTCTTTCGAACAATAATAGGTAGGTATGCATATATTTAAAAGCTTTAGTGCTGCTCATTTAGTAGATATGCGCTCAAAATACATCAATACATATAAATTTTACAATGCATACGAAATAAATGTCCTTTAACATATTTCACGAACATTTAGTTTCGACACAAAGGCTATAAATAAAATTATATATTATATTAATAAAATCCATGAAATAACCCTTTATGACATTTCTTGCCATTTGACATAAGAAATATGGTCTAAAACCATTCCACATCGATAACTTGTAATTTCATAAAAATGAAGTTAAATTTACATAAATTCTAGATTACAACATTAGCTTGAAAATATTTACAATAATATAATATATATGACTCACAAACACAACTCGAACTAATTGTCGAAAATCATCGAATTAATTGCTTTGTTACGGTTTATTTGCTTCATGGAGCTGCTCAATATAGAAATGAAATTGTAAATATCTTTAAACTTTCGCCTCACACACTGGCAGAGTCCCGGGGGAGTATTGCGTCGTCGAGGCAACAAAAGGTGCGTAAATTTTAAGCACTAGAAAATCGCACACAGCATATCCCACAATCGCACTCAAGGCGTCCTTATCAAAGACCATGTATAGGCCACTACTGCTCAAAGAAACTAAAATATTGATATTATTTACTATCTTCTATTAGTTAATTTTAATTTATGTAGATATAAACATCATAAGAAACGTTTCGGGGCTCAATTTATAAACGAAATCACTCCTATACTTAGAGTATTTATCAACCTCCTATATTATTACAATGAATGCATACCAAACTTTTCTGTAGACTGTACAATTACCCGCCATTTACAATTCTATTTTTAAATGTATTTTGTTTTATTTCAAATACTTTAAAGAACCTCATAAATAAATCTTATTGAGGCTCACATAGCGCCTTTCAATTTTATTAGAAAAAATAGCCACATAACAATATTAGTATTTTACCTAAGTCATTCAGAAATACATAATAATGTAAGAAAAAGAAAACAGTATGGGTACAAATAATTGCCGGATTGGTAGTTGAAATCGCAGGAATTAAACGCGGTGTTTTTCGCGTAAAATTTGTGACAATAAAGTTGTATAGTATATATGGATGAATAACGCTCTATGATCTAAACAGTAATTTAAAAACAATCACATTTACAACTTTCAGTTTCTCGAACTGAAATCTTGGACTCAAACCGCATCTAAAAAGGACGTAATTGTCAATAACAATAATTTTGATTTACGTTATGTGCTACGAATAATCACTTCAATATTTCACACATTGGGTTCGACCAAGAGTAGCACACACGATATTTAGGATTAGCGACGGAAAAATCGGCTTCCCTACTGCTCAGCATTTATCCGGGTACAAAAAGATTGTTAATGGGTTGTGGTAAGTTCGGATCACAGGATGAGACCATTGATTCAAAATTACTGCTAAAAGCGACAATATTTCATAGCACTGGCAACACAGCCTAAAGCGCCATATTGTTGTTAATCACTAAATTAGTTTTAGTAAGGTTTCTAATCAACAGTTTTTTTGTAATCCAATCTTACCCTAACACATCCTTCTAGGCTTCATATTTTTTTTTATCCAAATCCCAAACGTAATGTCGTCCAGACTCCAGAGACGATAATCTTATATTGAATGAGTTCTTGCAATAATGATTCACGATAGGAGAATCAAAACAGATAGTAAGGAAGTTATTTTAGATATTACTTATTCCATCAATCTTGCATTTTTTAAACTAAAACCACAAACAAAATATATATATTTTTTATTACTTACGCTCAAGCCATAGTTAAGAGTAGGTAGTTAAAACCGAATACTTTGTTACTAATATCAGAGAAGTCACCAAGGAATAATAGGTACGGCTTTACTCCACCCCCACTAATATTACAATTTACACGCATCATCGATTCCCAGGGGCTCGTTTACATTACTTTAGGGCATTCAATGCTAAATTTAAAAATAAATTTTATGCATTTCCTGTGTTTCATTTTATCAAAAAGGGGGCTTAATCTAAGACTTTTCTGTGCTTCATTTTACCGGTTGGCGACCCCTTTGATACTATTAATACTTTTATTCCGAATACATCCAGAATCAATCAATCGACTCGAATCGAACCGTAGAAATTTAAATAATTTTCCTTATTTAATTAGCACGTTTATTACGCTCAGTGTATAGTTATTTTTTATTATTTACGTGTAATCACATATAATTATTATTATTTACATAGACTTCTCTACTTACTATATAATATAGGATGACTAATCGAGAGGCTCACTGCAATTAAGACCGTGATACACAAGTTTGAAGATGATAAAAATAGTAAATATATATTTGTATATACCATGGCTCAAACAAGATAAAACTGCCGTATCAACCAAGCAGGAATTTACCAACACCAGATTAGTCACAAACATTCATGGATCAAATAAGTTTGTCTCAATGGGGATCGAACTAGTAGACGGGGATTCGCTTCACCTTCCTAATAACTGTCATGTTCAACGGCATATTTTAACTTTCACTGTTTTGGCGCTGAATAAAGGTTATATAAATGAACCGAGCGGGAAATGGTTGTCCTGGCGTCAATTGACGATGGCCAAGCTGTCATCTTACTAGACGTGGACTTACAATTCTAAAATACGACCCAGTTGAACGACTCACGATTTTTATAGAAGTAGCGAGCAAACTAGTGGTAGTAATAGTGGACGACAGGAGTCCAATGTATGTGATATTTGCGTAAGTCGTTTGTTAGCCACTGTATCACGGGCTTAATTGCCACAAACTATACTAGAAGCCTTGTTTCTAAACAATAACAATGGGAACCTTAATCTATCATTACATGAGACTATTGGCAGTATTGTTTTATTTACATTCAATGTATATCCATCTAAGTGTCCTATATAAATATTATCGCTGATTAATGCACGTAAAATGTAGCCAATCTAAATAATATTGCGCCAGACTTGCTATATTTAGGACTTTGGAAGCTATGTATTATATTATGTTGTTTCACTCGCGCTGTTATGGACAGCCGTAATAGTCATTTTAGACCAGTGTAGTGAATTAAGGTCTAAATCATCTCAGTAATACGAGGATACCCTATGGCAGGTATTGTTATAAGATGTAAGTAATGAATTAGGTTGACCATACACCGACGTTTTTTCAGAGTTTTCATTGGTGCTATTATCATTATCATTTAAGAAAAGGTGACTACAGACAAAAAAAAGCGGCGATAGCCTAGTTGGGAGTGGAACGGACTGCCGAGACGAAAGTTCGTAGGTTCAAAACCCAATGGCACACACCTCTGACTTTGAAAAAATATGTGTATTCTTTGAGAATTAACGCTCGTTTTAACGGTGAAGGAAAACATCGTGAGGAAACCTGCATACGTAAGAAGTTCTCTGAATTTCGAAGGTATGTGAAGTCTGCCAACCCGCACTAGGCCAGCGTGGTGGATTAAGGTCTTAAACCCTCTCAGTAGTAGAGGAGGCCCGTGCTCAGCAGTGGGCAGTATATAATACAAGGCTGGTATGGTATGGATACAGACAGAGTAATTAATGTATTATACCTAGTGCCAAAAAATCAGCAAGCATTTATCATTCTTGGTAACTGTATTTTTTGGAAATTAATAGATAGAAGAATATCAATATATTGTGTAAAAGCCATTTCCTTTGCTTTGTATAAGAATTCGTGTGATACTATTGATTTTCACTCCCAATTATATAATCCCAGCGGCAAAGTCCGGCTCTACTATGTTATGTTTTCTATTGATAAATATTTCGTCTTATATATTTGGTGTTATATATTTGGTTACCTATTGATATATATTTAAACGTTTTGATAAATATATAGATAAAACAGTTTTAAAAACATCAAGAAAATTCGATCATAGTATGTTATAGTTAAGCGTTTTTTTATTGCTTGCAGTTTTTTTTATTGAAGGAAACTTAAAATGTAATAGAAAACATTTTTTACACAATTAACCCCTCAAATAAATCACAATGGTAGTTTTTTTTCTACCAAACATAACGTGGCAGCACCGATCTAACAGCGACATCTTGCGGCAGAATTTAGAAACCAATTGTACTGTTACCCGCCATTCGGTCGTCGGTTTCTACCAATCGGTCTTAGATTTAACACCTTTATATAATTACTTTTTCACTTAGCTAACATTGTTCCTTCTAGATAAATAGTGCAGTTTCGGCTTGTAGAGATCTGTGGTGTCGTATCTTTGTATTTTGGACCTCTGCGGGGTTTTCAGTTTGCCATTGGGAGTGTGAGGAGTTGAATCATCGTAGTTTTCTACTGACTTATCACTCGACGGGCTGTTAGGTAGATCTGTAAGGAAAAATGTATGATACAGATTCGTTAACAATAGTACAATATTTAGGTATCCAATGTTTAAATTGAGTTGATAATATCAGTCATAAAATCAGTAAAAAATATGTTGATATAATATCGATACATAATCAATAGCACGACTATGAATATCTGCTTTTATCTCTTAGAATAATTGAAGTAGGTTATAAGCCTACACTTTTCTGTAACAGGGTTTTATGTCAGGGTTGCCAATTAATGTAGCACAGGTACCCAAGATGATAATAATAAACCATTGTCCCATTTTATAATAAAAGTATGTGTTGGTGAAATACATCTACAGTAAGTTAAAAACAAAAATACAATAATTATTGATATTTCCATCTAAATATTTTTTACAATGTTAGCAAAGGCTATACGATATACTTGTATAATACGATACCCTTTTTTTTATTATACATAAAGTAAACGGCCTGTATACCCACAGCAAAGCGTTCACATCGCAACCATAGTAACTACAGTGCAGTCATAGACAACAGACCAGCGATATAGCTTTTTTAAGCATTTGAATATATACATTACTCACTGGCTTTTCTCGGGCGCGGCAAACCAACCCTTTTAGCACGACCTAGGTATTTAGATCTTGTGCTTTGAGGTATTCTGTTGTTATTTGATACTTCCTCGGGTTCTGTGAAAAATGGCTGACGCTTAGCTTTTAGAAATGTGAATTGTTTAACAACATTTCTTTTTGTACATAATTTTGAAAGGAAATGAATTTGCATTCGCTCCGTAGCGTGGTTATAGCACAGCCTTTGAAACATTGCGTTAATAATTTTTAATTTCCAGATTTCGATATTTTCATGACAAAAATATGATTATAAGGGCTAAGAGGTAAAATTCAACCATTTTGTATGGTTAAACACCATAGAAATGATTTAAATTTCATATAGCCATGAAACCTGTGTCACTTAAGTTATCGCACAGCTTATTAATAAAGTCACAACAAAAGTTCTTAACAAAAAGTCTAATTGGCCATAGAAAATGAACAACCATTCATCATTATTGTCAGTCATATGATGTCCACTGCTGAACACAGGACTACCGTAAAGATTTCCACATAAATGCATTTTATTATTTTTTATTGAGCTAATACGTTAACATTACACTTACCTTCAGTAGTAGAAGTAATTTGATCCGATCCACTCAGCTTCCTGATTTTATTCGACGTCAACACTTGCTTGTTGTTGTTCATTGTGCTGTCCACCTCGTTCATCTTCCTTTTTAATACGTTGTCATTCGTTATAAACGGGTCTACGCAATAATTTATCTTCGGAGCCTTACTTGGCGACTCGTCTACTGCACTGCCAAGTATAATTTCCATTATCTCCTGCCTAGATGTCTTATTTACCATCTCTTCTAACTTGGCATCATAATCGCTTGACAATTCAAACGAACATTCAGATTTTACTGGGCTAAAAACAGCCTTCGATACTGATGTTTCTGTGCTATCAACTGGGAGAGTTATTTCAGTCTCCAAATTCATGTCCTTCACTATGTTCCTGTTCGGTAATTTCAAGTGTCCATTCCTATGGTAATTCACAATTTCATATTCGCCAAAACTAGCCGAGACCTCTTTGAAGATGTTTTCTTCATAAGATCCGCAATTTATCAAATACATTTTATTAGTACATGTCGAGTAGGTGTGTCTCTTCAAGAAGTTCCTGAACTTGTGTCTTTGGAAGTCCGCCTCAATCCTTTCTTGTTCATCGAAATATTCTAACTGAGGTTCCTCAAAAGTCTCTTCGGCTTTTGGGGTTTCATCACAATTTTCAAATTCCGGCTCTTCATTTTCAGACAATTCTTCCGTTATTATTGTCACTTCGAATAAATCATTTCTAACTTTATCTTGACTCTCAGAATTTGGTTTATCAGTATTCATTTTCATTCTCTCCGACGCTTTGCCATACTGCATGATTTCGTCGACCAATTGAGAAAACGGTTTATTCTCCTCATAAGTTTCTATCTTACTTTCTATGCCATTTTTCAATTCGCAGCTATCGTTTTGTGTTACTTCATTCGATTTGGCAGCTTCATTTCCTAGGTCTTCATTATCTTCATCTTTAATCTCGCTGTTTTGCATAATTGTAATATTTTCTGTTACTGGGGGTGCAATATCTTTTGGTTTATCTAATTTCTTATTGTCTTCCATATTTTGTTCTCCTGCTTGCCTAGTAATACCAATAATATCTTTAATAGCTTGTTCGTCCAAGTTTTCAAGCACGATTTTCACTTCCTGGCAGGAGTCACGCATCGAATTTGATTCCTCACTATCCCGACGTATTACTTGATATTCAACCTGGTTTTTACTCCCGCAAGCAAATTCCAGTTCTGGCCCAGGAATGCTCGAGTACACTTGGCTCAAGCTTGGTCTAACATTTGCTTGGAATTCCAAAAGTAATGCAGCCTCTTGATTCATTCTCTTTTGTTCTTCATCCAAAAACTTTCTCATTTTCATCATCTTTTTTGCTTCTTTGAGGTTTGCAGCGAATTTCGGCTTCTTTAACGTTACGTTCGGAACAAAAGGGAGCCTTGGGGGTGAAGACACTGGTACTTCTAGATGCGTATCTACTCTAACAGGTTTAACTCCAGGTGCGTTTATAGGATGGCCTTCAAGCTGTGCTAAAAGAATTTCCTTATCACTAGGACTTGTAGATTCACCACTTGTGGAAGTGTTATCAGATTTAGAACTAGATTCTTTGCTTTCCTTGCTTTTGATTTCAGAAGATTTGGAGCTTGGAGGATTGTGTGAGCTTTTGGAGGATGAACTACCGTCATTAGAATCTCTATCAGTTGAACGTCTGGTATTGCTACCTCTGCCTGACAAGCTGTAATGGTCATCAGTATCTTTTTTGTACTTCTTCTTGTCTTTTTCATCAGATTTGCTTTTACTGCTGCTTTTCCTGTCTTTATCGGATCGATGAGAACTAGGTTTAGAATCTTTTCTATCTTTACTTTTGTCAGAACTCTTGTCACTTTTATCTCTGTGACTCGATGAAGATTTTTTGTCGTCATGTTTGCTTGAATGCCTCTGGCTAGAGCTAGAACTTCTATGTGATTTTGAATCTTTAGAATTACTACTAGAACTTTTATGGGAGCTCCTATGTTTGGAAGAATCTCTACTGTCTTTCTTATCACTTCTATCTTTAGATCTTTCTCTTTCTCTGTGGCTAGATTTCGACTTGCTTCGATCATCTTTAGATTTCTTGTCATGTTTGCTACTATCTCTAGATGTAGATTGTTTAGAATCCGATCTCTTATCTTTACTGCTAGACTGACGATGTGAGTCACGAGATTTGTGCGAACTCTTATGACTGCTTCGTTTTTCATCAGGCTTCCTTTCCTTTGTAGAATCTTTAGAATTCTCAGTTTCCAGAACTTTGTTCTCAGCATTGATCTTGCTGTTAGCGTCACTCTCATAATCAATTTGCAAATTATTGCTGTTAGAACTGTCATCATACATTGGTGTGTTGAAATTGTTGATATTTACTTGATTGTTAAACTGGTACGCTAGGCTAGTTTGCTCGTCTTTCTTCTCTGGTTTAGCGACATCACGGCTATTTTCTGCAGATTTAGCTTCTATGGCAAATCTGAAAGAACTGGGCTCTTTCTTTTCATCTTCTTTATTGTCAGTATCATTGTCAAAACCTTGTTGAGCATCACAAGAGTTTTCATTTATGAAATTTCTGATTGGCGTTAAAGGAGACATATTTCTTCTAAGGGACGAATCAGAACTCGATTCATCCTCATCAGTGTGAGCAGCAACAATAGGCTTAAAGTAATTTTCTTTTTCCAATTTAGGCGAATCGTTAGGGAGAGGTATATGTATTGGGTTTATAGAATCATAGTTCTCCCTGGGTAATTCAATTTTCCCCAAA
Organism: Lapara coniferarum; assembly: GCA_949316025.1. NCBI lineage: Eukaryota > Metazoa > Arthropoda > Insecta > Lepidoptera > Sphingidae > Lapara > Lapara coniferarum. Next base: position 1,367,286 of record OX438921.1, read on the forward strand.
TCAATTTGAGGCGGACTGTTTTCTGGCGGCGGTATATTTTCAGGTTTTATTTCATCTGGCAAGGGTATTATCATTTTGTCTATTTGCTCTGTCACATTAACAATTCCCTCGCTCCCATTGGACAACTGCATGTCTGGCCCTGATTCAGGCTTTTCTTTTTCTTCTTCAATAGCTGTTTTACTTTCTACTTGACCCTTTTCCTTTACTTTCTCTTCTTTGGGCTCTTCATCGACCTCCATAGATTCTTCTTTCATATCTACACTCATATCATCTTGAGAGTCATCATTGCTTTTGACTGAACCAGGACTGACTGCCTCTAAGTCAGTAGGCAGAAGGTCAACTGCGATGTTTTCGCGTTTCTCTTCTAGCTTCTTTTCCGTTTTTTCAGCGGACGTTTCAGCAGCCGTTGGAGCCTTCTTCCTGCTGATACCAAGGAAATTATAAACGAGGTTCTCCACCTCCGGAATGAAGACTGGCGCTACTTTCGGATTAACGACTTGATCGACGATTCGTTCCAAGCCTTGTTCTAGGTAGTTGCCACTGCAATAAAAAGTTATTTACTTTTTGTGTAACTAGAATAAGAGCAAGAAAAAAGGCATTGCTAATATTGTGTTTCATGCCCATATTTAAATAACTAGCGCCACATAAGTTTACCATCTTAATATTGGACACTCAAACACAAACAAAAACCACGGAATTTCCGAGTAACCAAGTTGTTTGATATACAACAACTAATCACTCACATGGGCACTATTACTTAAGCTTAGGGAAAGTTATTGTCTGTGCTACTACTGTTTAAGGGCAGATATTGTTGCTTGTCTTATCTTACTTAATATTATAAACGCGAAAGTTTGTAAGTATAGATGTATGGATGTTTGTTACACTTTCACGCAACTATTGAACGGATTTCGATGAAATTGAATTAACACATAGGCAACTTTTTGTCCTGGGAAAATGTAAAGCTAGTTATACAATAAAAGTAGACTCACTCTAAGATGTGTTTCCTCAATTTCTCTCTGAGCTGGTTCTTGTTCAGGTCCGGTTTCCAGCACTGTCTGGAGAGGAACGCGGAGACGGAGCTCTCCACGCGCTGCCGCAGATTCTGGTACGCCGGCCGAGTGTCCACATCTGCTATGCATTCTTTGCGAAACTGTTAATAGTTACGGAAATATGGCATAAATTAATATGAGTTGAAATTAAGTAATATAATGGGTAATTAATGATCATCTCATCATCATCATTATTATGAGGAGTTTGATCACCAGTCTGTGAAATAATGGTGTACTCCATTATTTGTGTGTGCATTTAGTGAGAGCATCAATCCATGAAACTTATTGTTGGCCATGATACAAATTTTGAAAGTGTTATTTTTATTTATTTTTTTATTTTTATTTATTGAACACCAGACCAATGTACCCCAATACATGAATGAAATATAGATTATTTACAAACTTGCTTAATGCCATTGTAATTAAAGGTGAAGACAGCATGCGAGTAGTAATTGTATATAACTAATAAGTATTAAAATTAAATTGTAATATAATAGAGAATTAATTAATATAAACAATTAACAATATTAAATATCTTAAAAACCAAACAGAGAATAAAATCTTAAAATGAAGATAAACAATGTATTAAATCAACAATCAATTAGCCATTAATATACAGTTAAAATAATATAAAGTTAAAATAATGTTAAAATAATGTTAAAAATGTCAAATGTATAATAGAATAATACGACAGAGTAGAGCGATGTCACAAAATTAAGTTATAAAATAAAATAAAATAATGCACTCTATGCTAATAGGCTTTTCTTAAAAAGTTAGTTGTGGCTGTTAATTTAAACTAAGGTTTAATCACAGAAATTATTAAATATTATTATATCGAATGGGCCATCTCCCAGTTTGGTACCTAACCTAATCTCACCTGTACAAATAGTAACATTTTAATTGCTAACCTCTTGTTCTATTTTCAAAGAACTATAAATGTTAATGTATTAAAGTGAAATATACAATAACAGCTTTGATATTTTCATCATCATCAGCCTGTGCAGTCCAGTGCTGAACATAGGCCTCTCCCAAGATACACCACTGAGCCCGGTCTGCTGCTTTATGCATCATTGTTGCCGGCCCTCATGCGCAAGTCGTCCCGCCATCTGGCCAGAGGGCGTCCCATATCTTTATATTTGATATTTTACTATCAATTAATTACTTTTAATCTATCACATCATGTTCATGCAGGTAAATTTGGAAAGAACAACTGAACAAATTAAACTTTACAAAGAATTGCACCACTCCTGTATATTTTATGTCTACAGAATTAGAAAAATGTAAAATAACAAATATTAAAATTTAGCTATGACCAAAGTAAATCATCAAAATAAATAAATAATAAACATCACTTTGTTCACACTTCATGTCAGTCCTAAGCTGTCAGTGTTGCATATTCTAATATAGATTTTATTTTTTTATTTTTTTTTATAGAAGGCTCGACAAAGTGGCTTCACTGCATCTGATGGTAAATGTGTTTTAAACCACAATACTTTGATTCTCAGTCAACTATTGCAACTTCTTATTGTGAACTTTGTATGTATTGAAGAGATTGTGCAAAAAATATAATTAAGTTCACTATTTTAGTAATAACTTATTTCAGAAAAACCTTCACATCTATTTGTGTAAAATATTGTCCTATATTACAAAAAAAAAACTTTACTGGAGAAACTTAAACTAACTAGAAATATTACTGGTACAATACTAATGTATCATATAATATATAAAAAAAAACTATATCAATAACACCATAGTAAGTAGAAGTTATTAAAAAAAATATGATTGGAGATTTAATGATCTACCAAATGACTAATCCAAATGTTAAGATTATGTTGCTTAGCCCTCATTAGGCATATCAATTACACCGGTCAGCAGTTTTTTGCGCATGGGATATGTATTCCTTATTTGCATTGCTTTTATGGCTACAAATAAGAATAAGAGCAATAAATATTTTTATATTTGATTGTGTATGGAAAAAATTCTAAAATCCAACTAATTAAATACATAATACATACAATTTGGTTCATCGAGCCATTTTGAATAAGATAATGTTTTAAGTAATGAACGATAATTTATGATTAATTGTCTGAAAATATAGTTCAAATGTTTAAAAATGAACAGTTTTGCTTTTCCTGTCATGTTCAACAGAAGTTTCTCCTATCAACCCCTAAATTTAATCCCCCATCATGCTTTCAGTGTAGTGGCCTTGGTAAAGCCTCTCAAATTAAATTTTGACTTGATGGAAGCATAATATAAGCTCACATATTTTTATCTAAATGAGAATGTAACATGTGCCCTCTCATCTCTCATCTCGTTCGCCAGCGACAGCACGAAATGATCGACATTAATTGGGCACATAAATCATTCAGATTTGTGTGTATATCAATAATGCACTTCAACACAAGTGTAGCTTCAAGCAAATGCTAGTACATTAATATCTGCTTATAACCAAAGGCAAATGAAAATCATGTCATAATAAGTGGACATACAAGGCACAAAGATTTTTTATTATATTTTTTTGTGACATAATAACTTATTGACTTGACACAAAGATTTGAACAAAGCAAGTCAGTTTGTGATTCGCACATTTTAGAAGATGAGTAAAAAAAGTAACAGTATTCTATTGGTCACTATACACGGCATATTTTCTTAAGAATAGGTCATTATAAATGATATCTTTCTATATGCAGCATGGTAAGTCATTGTATCCAATTTTACTTTCATGCAGTTTGTGTGAAACCAAACTAATTCTAGAGGTTTGTCATATTGAGCCGATGGTGAATATAAACTGAGTCATACTACTGTACTTTGTAATTAATTTATTTTGGTTGACAACAATATAAATAATTTCCATGAAAGGACATGTCCAAAAACTGGCTTAAATTTCTTACCACGATACTTTATATTATAGTTGAATAGTACTCCCAAAAACTAGGTCTTTGCAAAAATCATACAATTTTAAAGTCCTCAAATATTGAGATTTGTCATTTTGTTTTACTTACAAACTACACTTGTAATGAAGGTTTTTAAAGAGTCAATTATAAATGGAGGAGTCTGAATATATTTTCTGTAATGAATCCAAGATCCATATTTTTATATCAGTAAAGTTTGAGCCTGGCTAGATAATGAGGCCCACCACACATACAAAACGCAGACAACTGAACTTGGTTTTGTCATTTGACTTTTTAAAATTTAAAGAAATCGACAATAAACTGATTATGTTAATATATGAGTAAAATGGATATACAAAACATTGACAAAGTTAATCTTTGAGTAAGAATGTTTATAACTACTGCCATGATCCATTCTTACAAAATACAAGTACTCAATGTTCCAACTACAATCTGAGTACATATAAGTATAATGTAATTTAATTTTTATTTGTTTTTATTAGTGGGTTGATAAAAAGGTAGTACATTACCTAGGCGAATTACCTACCCTGAAATACAGTACAACAATAATACCATTTTAAGACCAATAGTAACAATGTTTCTCAAATGAGGTATATTCAGTTTCAAGCATCACATGAGAAAGTCAATTTTAAAAACTGTATTTATTTGTGAATTACCGAATTTTATAGCATATAATTGACTGATTTCTATTTCATTTTGTAATTTAAGCCGCCATTTATACATGCGATAGGGACTCTTAATGGTACAATCTCCAAGTTTATAACCAAGTGAAGGACACACAATATACATTTAAATTTACCCAAAACTAGAAGTTTAACAAATAAGTTATAAGATCATATACTATAATTACTACATCAAAGGTAGTTATCATTGATTTCCAATAAAACCAAACTTACCTGATCGAATATTCCTTTAGATTTCAACTCGTAAACTAACTGGTCGACTAATCGAGGATCTCCCGGCATATATTGCAAATGAGCCATTTTACTTAGTTTAAAACATAAAATAACTATAACTGCACTCTGATTGTTTAAACATGTGATAATTAAATAATTATTTCCCTTTTTCGAGCTAAGAAATAATAAGACAACATTAATACTTCGTAGTGCAGTCAATAATTTAGAGATGAGTGATAACAATGAGTGTAGTACGTATTATCGATGACATGATATTTCAGTAGAACAATATAAATTAGAATTAAAAAAAAAAGACGTGTGTCACTCGGAGACTGCCGCGGTAAACCTATTGCATAGCATTTTTTATCAACTTATGTAATTATAATTATTTATTTATATTTTTTTTTTTCAATTGTCCAAATTTCACTCGTGCCCTAACGCCGAAACTCTAAACAGGCAATTCTAATATTTATAACCTCTTTGAGCTGATATAAAATAAAAACTTTTTAAAAATTCAAACTTAGAATCACGTTTGACATTTCGATACGTTTCACTGACGGGAACAATTTTCAAATACACGGTAATTTCGACCTTTTATCGTTTAACATTCAGCTCATGTCCTCTTACCTAGTACCTACATATGGTATTCTTACAAGACTACGATATTAAATTTACTTATGGAATTTTACACTCTACATGGTTGTGATAGAGTTGAAAATAGTGAGGGGTGGCAGGTTATTTTCGTTACGGATTTTCTGGATTCGGTCTCCACGCTCAAGGCCCGCGATAGAAGGTATGCAATAGCTTAATTATAATGATAATAATGATCCATTTGTCTTTTAATATCTTTCATAAATTGAAACATATCAAATTCAGTTTATTCATAAATTACATGAGGCTTTGTTTGCAATGCAATGCAATCAGCCCTGTATTATATACTACCCACTGCTCAGCACGGGCCTCCTCTACTACTGAGAGGGTTTAGGCCTTAGTCCACCACGCTGGCCTAGTGCGGGTTGGCAGACTTCACATACCTTTGAAATTCTTATAAAGAGCTTCTTAGGTATGCAGGTTTCCTCACGATGTTTTCCTTCACCGTTAAAGAGAACGATAATTGATAAACAATATACACATAACTTCGAAAAATCAGAGGTGTGTGCCTTGGGTTTTGAACCTCCGGACATTGTCTCGGCAGACAATTTGAAACTAAGACGGTTCGATGCATTGCAATGCAATTCATCTTTTCAACAAAATAATTTGGAATTCTACTACAAACTATTTTTTAATTGAATATCGATAAAAAAACTTATCGATATGGAAATCTCTATTAGTATCTTTTTGAAACTATAACATAATGCCTTATGTACTTCACATAATCAAGTTAAAAAATTACGACTCAATAAAAAAATTAAGCAATTCATATTACATTAAATATGAAATAATTAATTAAAATAATAATATCAAGAATACCATTCACACGATATATTGATTTTATGCGTGGAATGAAACATTAGTTTTAAAAATTATCGCCAGGTGGTGGTACTGCGCACCCTGCGCACCGGGGGGTGTCACTCTGTGATTTCGTACCTTCGTTCACTCGTTCCTTCATTCGTTCTCATTTAGTTTTATGCACCCCAACTCTTGGCGGCGCTTAGATCCAAAAAGACTGTAACGAAGTCTAGAAATCTACAAAACTCATATTAAAACTGAACTGAACCCAATTTCTGAACGATATGAATGAAGTCAAATGTCACGATGTTTGAAGTATGTTTAGTAAGTTTGCCACATTTTTATGAATGGCACAAAAGTGTGTAATTTTATTATTTTATACCACTTGACATGTGACACATACATGATTATATTTTATAATTAAACTATTTTCTACATAAATTATATACTGAAATATAATTACAGAATTTTAAAATTTACGTTATGTTTCTTAGTAACTAAATTATATATTTTTCGTGGGGAATATTATTTTAAGTGAAGTGGTAACACAGCCTTATTTTCGTGATCCGTCATCCGGTGGCCATGTTTTCAATTTCTATTTGCGATTTGTGGCCGTTTGTATATTGTGTGATCTTGTAATTTTGTTTGACCCAAAGAGCATTATAATACTCCGGAAAGTTTGACCCCTGGCTCGGACTTGGTTTCGATTTGATTGTTTTACGGATACACGGATGTCGTATTGCACGCGTGTTTGTAAAATGGCGAAAGTTACTTTCGCTGTGCTGTGGACGGTAAGTCTTATTTCAAATATTCACTAACAGTTATCGAAAATAAAACAAAACGAAAGGGTAGGTACCAAAGGAATATCAGTGAAAGAAAACCTAAGATGGTTTATATTGTATCGCGGTTACAAATTGACTCGCTTATAAATACACAATTACACGCACAAACTAATTTATAACACTAGAGCTACACATTTGATCCCATCGAAAGGTTTAAGAATTACTTTACATTTATTCGGTTTAATGAACAGTTTGTCATGTATTTCATTATTTAACTCATTTAAAAGTGATGGTAACATATATCCGTCGGTACGTTTTCCATAATTTTTAGTACATGGAGGTAATGTATATTTAAGAAAAATACGATAGGTTGCGCAAATTAGAGGTATTTCTTGTTCTAGGTTTTAAGCAAGTTATCATAGCCTACATATTATAAACATTTTTATTTTATTATATGTCTACAATTCTATAGTATTTAAATTATTCAGAGTTACATTTACTACACTTGCGTTTAATATTTAAGGGTACAATTGTTTTTAAAAGTGTTACTTGTAATCTATAAATCTCGTCTATATAAGGCTTGTATGTTCTAACATAACTACTGAGACCATAGCTTATGACAGAGTCAGCCAACACATTATACAACATTCTCAGTGTGCTAAAAGGTAATTTTCATTTAAGTAGGGATAGTTTAGCTACAATGGGTCTTAATCTATTACATACATATTCAATGTATGGTCTCCAGTTTAGTTTACAATTATAAGTATTAATTACTTTGATGGTGGATGCATTGGTGGGTATGAGCCTGGATAGTTGGCATAATTTCTGATTTAAGGTGTAGTGAGTGGATGTGAATAAATTTTGAATTCTACTAATATTATAAAGGCGAAAGTTTGTAAGTATGTATGGATGTATGGATGTTACTCTTTCACGCAAAAACTGCTGAACGGATTGCGATGAAATTTGGCACACGGGTAGATATTGTTCTGGATTAATACATAGGCTGCAGTTTATCCCGGGACAATAAAAAGCGCATCTTTTATCCTGGAAAATCGAAACGCGGGCAGAGCCGCGGTCTAAAACTACTAATTAAAAGTTAGGCCCACATCATGTGCCCACTTGCATAGAGTATTAACCCCTGGAATGCCGGGCTCGGTTTGCGTAAAAGACGCGTGCGTGCCGCCCATACATTTGAAAAAATCGGATTTTCAATGTAAAGGATGTTCTAATTTATACACCATAAAATTCTTTTAGACCTTTTTTTTTTAATTATTTATTTACTTATTTATTGAGGATCAATGGTCACTAAAATATTCAGAAACATTGTAAGATTTGGCATAGACGGCCGCCATTTTAAATTTCTTTGTTTTGAGGCCGATTGACCTCAAAATCGAAATCTGGGTATATCTTTGGTTACAAAAGACGGATCCAATGCTTGAATTGAGAAAAATGGCCGCCATTTTGAATTTCTTTGTTTTAAGGCCAATCGAGCTCAAAATCGATATCTGGACAGGCCTGTAGGTACAAAAGACGGATCGAATGTTAGAATTGAAAAAAGTGGGCGCCATTTTGAATTTCTTTGTTTTAAGGCCCATCGACCTCAAAATCGATATCTGGGCAGGCCTTTAGGCACAAAAGATGGATCCAATGTCAGAATGGAAAAAAATGGCCGCCATCTTGAATTTCTTTGTTTTAAGGCCAATCGACCTCAAAATCGATATCTGGGCAGGCCTTTAGGTACAAAAGACGGATCTAATGACAGAATTGAAAAAAGTGGCCGCCATTTTGAATTTCTTTGTTTTAAGGCCAATCTACCTCAAAATCGATATCTGGGCAGGCCTGTAGGTACAAAAGACAGATCGAATGTTAGAGTTGAAAAAAGTGGCCGCCATTTTGAACTTCTTTGTTTTAAAGCCAATCGACCCCAAAATCGATATCTAGGCAAGCCTGTAGGTACAAAAGACGGATCGAATGTTAGAATTGAAAAAAGTGGGCGCCATTTTGAATTTCTTTGTTTTAAGGCCCATCGACCTCAAAATCGATATCTGGGCAGGCCTTTAGGCACAAAAGATGGATCCAATGTCAGAATGGAAAAAAATGGCCGCCATCTTGAATTTCTTTGTTTTAAGGCCAATCGACCTCAAAATCGATATCTGGGCAGGCCTTTAGGTACAAAAGACGGATCTAATGACAGAATTGAAAAAAGTGGCCGCCATTTTGAATTTCTTTGTTTTAAGGCCAATCTACCTCAAAATCGATATCTGGGCAGGCCTGTAGGTACAAAAGACAGATCGAATGTTAGAGTTGAAAAAAGTGGCCGCCATTTTGAACTTCTTTGTTTTAAAGCCAATCGACCCCAAAATCGATATCTAGGCAAGCCTTTAGGTACTGAAGACGGATCCAATGTTAGAATTGAAAAAAGTGGCCGCCATTTTGAATTTATTTGTTTTAAGGCCAATCGACCTCAAAATCGATATCTGAGCAGGTCTGTAGGTACAAAAACAGATCCAATGTCAGAATTGAAAAAAGTGGCCGCCATTTTGAACTTCTTTGTTTTAAAGCCAATCGACCCCAAAATCTGAGACGAAAAAAGTGGCCACTTTTTCAATTCTAACATTGGATCCGCCTTCAGTACCTAAAGGCTTGCCTAGATATCGATTTAGGGGTCGATTGGCCTTAAAACAAAGAAGTTCAAAATGGCGGCCACTTTTTTCAATTCTAACATTCGATCCGTCTTTTGTACCTACAGGCCTGCCCAGATATCAATTTTGAGGTCGATTGGCCTTAAAACAAAGAAATTCAAAATGGCGGCCACTTTTTTCAATTCTAACATTGGATCCGTCTTTTGTACCTAAAGGCCTGCCCAGATATCGATTTTGAGGTCGATTGGCCTTAAAACAAAGAAATTTAAAATGGCAGCCACTTTTTTCAATTCTAATATGTAATTAAGATTTGCATACAATGGAAACCCAAAAATAAGCTAAAAAGAAACAATCTGTAGATGTTCAGTTTTCATACATTTTGCAGAAATCTGCCCGAGCGTGGATCCACGCTCCCAGCAGAGTTTGAACACTTTTTTTGAGCGTGGGTCCACGCTCCCGGCACGCGAGGGCTTAAAGTTCATTTGCATAGCATTTTGGGCAATAAGAATATTTTGTCAGCAACAACCAGACAGGTGTCATCAGCAAATTGGTATACAAAACCCTCACTAAATATGATGCACATGTCGTGACTATACAGTAGATATTCAATTGGTGAAATTATTAGCCGTACCTTCTTCAATGAGAACGAAATTGCTATAAGCATTATTAACTTTCTCTGATGATGATGTCTAGCAGCTGCGACATCTTCGGAATCCGTTTGGCAGTGATCAAGAGGCCTCCGCGACGCGACGTCCTCTCAGCACTCGCCTATGAAGATGACCTACTTAATAGGTCGAAACTGGTCAGCGATTCTGACCAAGAATATGTGAGTGAAACCATTTTTTCTAGTAATGTAATATGTCTCTCGTAAGTTTTGATATTATTATTATTGATTTTTACTGTAGTTTGGCAGTTAAGGTGATAGTTTTCGATAAATCTAAGAGAGCGCCTTATATACCACGTGAGATTTTTATATATAGGGTATCTTAGGGTGTCGTCGCAGGCTTTACTAAAATCATTGAATAAAGCAATCACATCTTTTTTGTTATTCAAGTGTGTATGAACTTCATTTGTAAATTTGCAGAATAATTGTGATATATTTTTATTCTTCCGAAATCCATGTTGATGGTCATGGATAATGTTATTATTGATCAAATATTTACTAATTTAATTTCCTAAGCATCTTTCTATAATTTTATTAAGCCCTCGCGTGCCGGGAGCGTGGATCCACGCTCAAAAAAAGTGTTCAAACTCTGCCGGGAGCGTGGATCCACGCTCGGGCCGATTTCTGCAAAATGTATGAAAACTGAACATCTACAGGTTGTTTCTTTTTAGCTTATTTTTGGGTTTCCATTGGATGCAAATCTTAATTATATATTAGAATTGAGAAAAGCGGCCGCCATTTTGAATTTCTTTGTTTTAAGGCCAATCGACCTCAAAATCGATATCTGGGCAGGCCTTTAGGTACAAAAGACAGATCCAATGTTAGGATTCAAAAAAGTGGCCGCCATTTTGAATTTCTTAGTTTTAAGGCCAGTCGACCTCAAAATCGATATCTGGACAGGCCTTTAGGTACAAAAGACAGATCCAATGTTAGGATTCAAAAAAGTGGCCGCCATTTTGAATTTCTTAGTTTTAAGGCCAGTCGACCTCAAAATCGATATCTGGACAGGCCTTTAGGTACTGAAGACGGATCCAATGTTAGAATTAAAAAAAGTGGCCGCCATTTTGAATTTCTTTGTTTTAAGGCCAATCGACCTCAAAATCGGTATCTGGGCAGGCTTGTAGGTACAAAAGACGGATCCAATGTCAGAATTGAAAAAAGTGGCCGCCATTTTGTACTTCTTTGTTTTAAGGCCAATCGACCTCAAAATCGATATCTGGGCAGGCCTGTAGGTACAAAAGACGGATCCAATGTTAGAATTGAAAAAAGTTATTTTTCATCACTACATAGTATAAAACAAAGTCGCTTCCCGCTGTCTGTGCGTAAGTATGGTTAGATCTTTAAAACTACGCAACGGATTTTGATGCGGTTTTTTTTTATAGATAGAGTGATTCAAGAAGAAGTTTTGTATGTATAATTTATCCCGGGGGAATACAAAGCGGTACTTTTATGCCGGAAAATCTCCCAATACTCATCTGGTTAACTACCCTTAGCAACGAGTTTATTAGATGTGTATAATAACAGGAATAACAGGAATAGGATAATAACAGGAATTTCTGCATACTTCTTAATATCACAAGGACGAATACCATGAAAACCTGGACTTTTTTATCATTCATGTGTTTAATTATGGTCATAATAGTATCATTCTTAGCCTTATTGAGTTTCATGGTTAGCTCAGGTTTGTTTGTATATGTTATCTCATTTAGAAAAGGTTTATCACAAGAGGTACAAATAATTTTGACATTGCTTCTATATGTATATACATACATGTATATACAGCGTCATTTTTACATTGCGTTACTAAATAAAACCACATATTCGTCTATGCCTCTGCTAACATTGTGCCAAAAATCATCAATGAATAACGAATACTTTCGCCAAAACTTAGTCACTGTCCAGATTTTGAGTAATTGATTCTTCTTTTCACACAAATATACCATTCTGTTATGAACCCATTTAAATGACCTTCGTTTATTTATGTTTATACTACCATTATACTTACATTTATCATATACTGAATTAAATTGACTTAATTTCTAATATAACATTAGGATCATCGTAGGTGAGCGCCAGGGACCAGTCAATGTCGCCCAGTAAAAATTGAACCTTATTGCTGTCTAGTTTAGGTATTGTGTGGTATTTAGTAGTGTGACACATGTTCTCGGTTATTATTAATCCAGTTATGAAGTATTCAGCCAGAACGTTGCTTATCACGGCAGTATTAATATTTAGTTTTTTAACCGACTTTTATTTCCTTGGCTTAGCTGTCAATTGTAACGTTCTTTTTGAAATGTGTTTATAAATAATTATATTTTAACTGTGCCAAAGGTTTGTCATACCTCATTAAATGAATAAAGGTCAATGTGCTTTAATGTTACGTTATCTGGCGCGGAGTATATGTTAAGTCTGCCCACCCACTCTAGTTTAGTGTGGTGTACAAGGGTGACTGTGCCTTGTCGAGGAGTGGATTGCCTTGTTGGCGTAGTTGTATAGCATGTCAGTATCGACCACTGCTTTCAGATCCTGGGTTCGAATCCCGGGTCGGGCAAAGTGATATTGAGTTTTTCTACTGTCAGCCCGGAGTCGGGAATTTGTACCCGAGGTAGCCATAGGCTCGCCTACTATTACACCATAAGATGGAACACACACGGTATTAAAGTGAGTGTTCTGGTTGCACCTCTGCAACCCTGCCTATCGCTTTGGGGATAAATAGGGTGATGTATGTTTTTATAAGAGATGGCTAGTTTCCAACACTCATCAGTGTAATAGTACTTAGATAATATATAATGGCAAGTTTTATTATATTATTTTTCAGATACATAATAAGTGTACTTATATCATTTTGTTTTCCAGGTGCGCTTTACCACTTTCCCAGTGCGCTTACTTTTAGATCGGAAAGTCATCAAAATGACGGGTATATGCAGTGGGCAAAAGTTCTTGGTGGAAATGCGTTGAAAAGGAGAATAATATATTTAAAAAATGTTCGATTACGCTACAGACACTTTGAGCCTAAGTATATATTACCCAGTAGACGCCTTACAAAAACGAAGTCCCAACATTGGATTTAGGTAAGCAATTTTTCCATATTATTATGTACTTATGATGGGTAAGGTTAATATTTTGTGATTGATTTGGAAGTTTTTAGGTGAAAACAATTATGACGCACACACATACTCACGCCTTTTATCCCCGAAGGCAGAGGCGCAACTAATGTACCCACTTTTTGCTGAGTGTATTCCGTCCCATGATATGATAGGGCACTATCATATCATGGGCATCCTATCGCCATATCGGGCACAAGTTCCAGACTTCGAGCTGATACTTAATTTAAAACTCAATATCACTTTTCCCGACCTGGAGAGCGAACCCAAGACCATCGCAGCTATGCCGTAATACAATTGCGATTACAATTTTGTACTTGCATGTTTTTTTAAAAGTGCAATAACTAGTCAAACTATTGACTACTAGCTTTTGCCCGCGGCTCCGCCCGCCTTAAAAAGTTTTTCCGGGATAAAAGTCCCGGTTTATATTTTCCCGGGATAAAAAGTAGCCTATGTGTTAATCTAGGACATGACCTACCCGTGTGCCAAATTTCATCGAAATCCGTTCAGTAGTTTTTGCGTGAAAGAGGAACAAACATCCATACATTCTTACAAACTTTCGCCTTTATAAAATTAGTAGGATAGTAGGATCTCTCTATTAGCCTAGTTAGTGTATAATAATAAAATAACAAAAAAACTATGGATTTCCTTCATTTCTGGTCGTAGTGTACAAGAAAGTAAAATAAGTCAAAAAAATTGCGACTTTTTTTAGAAAAGTTCATATCTCAGGTACTACTCATAATATATTTTATTTCGTATTTTTTTCTAAACGGCAATAAGTTCTACTATAAGACATTTCAAGGTTATCTATTAAATACTGGACACCCTGTACATATACTTTAAAAAAAATATGAAAGACCTACGCTGAGTTTCTTGGTGCTTCTTCTCAGGTCAGTGGGCTTTTCCGAAGCACTGGTAGAATCATTTAGTTTATTTAATTTTTATTTTCAAAAAGACGTGTAAATGTGCCCTTAGAGGCCTAATTACTGAATAAATGATTTTAATTTGAATATACGACTTGTTGTACGTGTGTCTATTCTCCATAGACTCACAAATACTTGGTATAGAGTAAGCTTGAACAATAAAACCACATAGGCAATATGCACCCTAAATAAAAATTTAATTGCGTTCCAGAACAATTTGAAAACACTTGCTCGGTGTCTGAGGATGCCTCAAGCTCGATTAACCATCCGGTCGCTAATATTGTAAGTACGTATAATATTTCATTACTTATTATACTTTTTATTCATATAAATGACAAAATGTCCAAGCTGGTTGCCTGTTGGTAAATAACACAACTACACAAACCACCGAAACTTTGAATTACGAATCACTGCGAGGTATTACACTGCTCTCGTCACTCTGAGACATTAATGTTATGTCACATATTATGGGTTACTACGTTATGTCTTAAAATGACTGATATTTACATATAACATATTAATACAGCTGTAATGTCTGTAATGTCCCACAAAATGGGACACTATAAAAAAGCGGTATACGCGAAAAATCCTGTGCCCACAACAGTGGCAGCACTAAGAACAGCGATTTCACAAGAATGGAACAATATCCCGTAAGACCGTTTAATGACCCTAATCAGATATATGCAGAACCGATTAGAATCTGTAATTAATGCACGTGGAAGCAATACACCTTATTAAAAGAAAAAAAACCTGTGCTTCAATTTTTTTTTATTTAAATACCATTTTTTAAACAAACCAACCAGAACCAAATTTTGTTACATTTATCGTTTTTGTTAAAAAAAATAATTGGTCCTTTCCATTATACAAACACACACTTAAGGATAATAATATGATACTTCATACTTGTTCATACTATGCTGTTATGAAGTTAACGAACCAAACTATAGGTTTCAATTTAAATTTGTAGAAAAAGTTTGAATACTTGGTTAAAATGTTTATTTCAAAGGAGTCTTCAACATTGATGCAATTTATGGGTCCGTCAGTGTATATGCATATGTAGGTATATCTTAAAATTCAAATAATTAAAATTCAATAAATCTTGAATTGCTCGAAAAGTATTGAATTCCCGATAGGGCTTCATGAAGCAAAATCGATTGCTTTTGACCGAATCTACATGTTCTTAACGGGAATAAGTCATATTACCAGTCACACTGTATATTGTACGTAAAGTCCAGATAATTTATGTTATTTGTTAGTTTTAACAAATAAAATAAATTATCTGACTGCCTCGGTGGCGTAGTTGTATTATGGTACGACTGCAATGCTTAGGTCTCGGGTTCGATCCCCGGGTCGGGCAAAGTGATATTGAGTTTTTCTATTCAGTATCAGCTCGGAGTCTGGAATTTGTTACCGATATGGCGATAGGCTCGCCCCCTATCACATCATGGGACGGAATAACGGCGAGAAGTGGGTGCACTAGTTGCGCCTCTGCCTACCCCTTCGGGGATAACAGGCGTGAGTGTATATGCATGTATGTATGTATGTTGTTAGTTTTATTTTCTCATAACTATTTTTATTTTTTCAGATGGGGCTGAAATAAATAAAGAACACTCATATAGTCTCACGAGCAGACTCAGATGAAACGCAGTTCACAACACTCAGGTTTATTCCAAAAAAATATGAAGAAGTTACGCAGTGAAATCTGTAGGTTACGTAAAAGAGGAAATTCAAACGGCTCTAAGAGAGAAAAAGAAAAGGGTGCGTGTACTTATGTACGCGTGTGAGAAGTTATACTTCTTTGTCATCATTAAATAATTTAATAATAGTATTTAGTATTAATTATGTTATATTAGGGGGGTTAAGGGTCGAAAATGGGTGTGGGTGGTCTATTTATATTGGGGGTCAAGGGGGTTGAAATGTGTTTGCGGAGTCAAGAGGGGTCAAATTAGGTTAGGGTCAAGGGGGTTAAAAATGTGTTTGATAGGCAAGGGGGGATCAATTTGGGTTGGTGGGTCAATAAGGGTCAAATGTGGTTTGGTTTTTCAGGGGGTGAAAGGGGTGTGGGGTTGTCAGGTGCACAGTACAGTAGACCCGCCACACTAGAAGCCCTACTCTATCCTCTAAGGTAAAGTTCCTTATAGAATAACGTGAGGATATTAAGAACCTCCTTTATTTAAGTCTGTTAATAGTATTAAAACTAAATTACAGTGATGCGCGCGCCCAACCTGTGACTTTTGTGTTACTATTAGTCTAAATGTATTACATGATGCGCGCGCATCATAAAATTTACTCTCATCATTTTTTCATAACGCGCCTAAAGAAGTATAACTTCTAAAATCACAGATTTTTTGTATAACCTGTGTTTTGAAGACACTACCTGTAATCATGAAAATTAACCATCCAAATCATGTTAGGCTTGTAGCAGAATATCTTATTCTAATATAGGTACTTATAGTATAAAGGTCTTAAAAGTATGATTACTGTAGACCCAATAGATTTGTTGCAATAACTTAATTTAGTGATACCTAAAGAGGACTTTCAACATAACTCCACAAAAAAAAAATTGAAATGGATGATTTTGATCCGATTCACTATTACCATTTTTCAGTTGGTTTGTTTTTTATTTAATACCCTGTAATTCTTTTTTTATATTTATATTGCAAGCGCCTTTTTTGTATAACTTACCTGCGCTTTATCTTTTTGATTTGATTTAATATATAATTAATTTCGTATTTATTGTCTGTTGGAATTCGAACTGTATTTAAATTATTTCATCAATGCAATTAGTTAAAAAGGTAATATTATGTATATAATGCCGAAATTATTAAGCTTTTAATACGATCATTGTTCGAATGCTACTTTTGTTCTGTGAATATTTACTTTA
This sequence comes from Lapara coniferarum, assembly GCA_949316025.1. Lineage (NCBI taxonomy): Eukaryota > Metazoa > Arthropoda > Insecta > Lepidoptera > Sphingidae > Lapara > Lapara coniferarum. The sequence continues at coordinate 1,384,591 of OX438921.1, forward strand.
GATTACAAACTACTCTGTTATACACTTTGATTGACGACTAGTAGTAACACATGCCTATTGTGCTTTTTTATGTTTAATCCATAGCTTCATAGACCTGTTTAAAGCAGTTCTTAACATTATGATTTATAATCTTGTCTTATAATTTATTGTTAAATTAATTGTTAGATGCATTAAATATTTTTTACATCAAATTATTATAAATCAGCGCACATTAGAATGTGTTTTTGTTTTTTGTTAATCTTTGTAGTTCCTTTTTCTGTGAATACAATGGGACTGTGAAATCGATCTAAATATATTTTTCATTAAGTCAAAAACTTAACGGTCACGTGGTTTGTTTCATGGATTAATTGGATTTACCTACGCAAAATATCGTTCTTCATATCAATAGGCAATTAGTATAATTTGAATAGGAGGATATAGCATTTTAAAGACTTTTTCAGTCAATGAAGACAAATATAATTTTTATGGCCTTTAAAAATCGTCTATACTTCGTTTATTTTTCAATTTGTAATATTATGCAAGCATGTATTGTAGGTACTCGATTTGTTGTGTTTTTTGTAGTTTCTTATAGAATACTACATCGTGAGGCAATATTTAATAGAAGTTAAGTTCTTTTTTATGCACAAACTACTCACACATCTCTTAAATATTTTTTATATGACTCTGCATATATTATATTATAACGTCGTATCTAATAACCACTTTCCAAAGAGTTGTTCTTATTTTCTATTAATTTAGTTGAATTACTATGGTTAGTTGTTTTGTTTTTGTGGCTGCCTCGGTGGCGTAGTTGTATTTCGGAACGACTGCAGTGCTGAGGTCACGGGTTCGATTCCCAGGTCTAATAAAGTGGTATTGGGTTTTTGTACTCGGTATCAGTCCGGGAGTCCGGAAATGTGTCCTGTAAATGGCAATAGATCCGCCCCCTATCACATGGGACCTAATATAGATGGCGAAATGTGGATGTGATACACCTCGGCCTACCCCTGAAAAGGGAAAATGCCGTTAACTGTACTATGTAATTTAGTTTTAATATAGGCAACTATTAAACTCTCGACGCATTAATGATGAATATATTTAGTATTTCAGTGACGCTCTAACAAATTCAACCTTACATTTATTACATATTATTACGATTAAAATAATTATGCAGAATTTGATATGCCGATATTAGATATTTTTGGAATATGCTATTTTTATTGTAAACAACGGTTCATCCATTTGTGATAATCGGTGACAGTGAAACACCCTGATAAATGAAATAATAGTTTCGTTGCAATACAAGTAAATATGAATTTATTATTCTTATTCCCACCATTTGGAGGTATCCTGAATCATAAAAATTTGCTCCTCATCAAAATGTATATTACAATTAGATTTAGTATAACAAAAGTGTTCCAAATCCGTTAGTTTCAGCGAATTTTTTGCAGTGTTTAATAATGTTCATACTTATATCTAATAGATCAAAAGATAGTGCAATTATTTTAACGTTCTCACTTGATAATTAATTGTAGATTAATTATCGAGATCGGTTTGTTTTAAATAGATGGAATGTGTTAGTTATTATTAATCAGATTTAATTTTAGCTTAAATTTTAATGTAATATTTATGTAAGCAGGTTAATCTGCCAAAAAAATAAAATTAAACACGATTATCCATGAGAGAAATTGCATATTTATATTACTTACTACTTATTACTTTATATAATTATTGCTCGCGGCTCCGCCCGGTTGAATAAGTATTTCCGGGATAAAAAGTACTTCATGTTACTCGCTGATACCTAATGTAATGTAATATAGCTTTATATTGGTGAAAGAACTGTTAAAATCGGTCCAGTAGGTTTTGAGTTTATTCGTTAAACTCATGCAATAATACAAATCTTTCCTCTTGATAATATTAGTAGAGATTATTATAGCTAGTAACAAGCTATTCAATGTTATGTTGATACAATATTTATAGCTGCATAATTACATTATGAGACCAAATTGTTAATCTTTAATAGTCAACACGAAAATATTTTTAATTTTAAAATGTAATTTTATAATATTAGATATAGTTATTGTGATAAGTTTTGTACAATATTTATTACTTTACGTACCTACTTAAATCTTATTGTAATAAATCCATATTCTGATTGTTAAGGTTTTACTAATTAGCCACCCTATAATTATTATAATCAGATATCAATAGTAAGTGATTGGTGATTGTTATATACTGTTAAATAAGGGTCTAAAAGATTACGTTGCAACGACAGATATTGAAATATTTGTGAAACAATGTTCTAGAAATTAAGCTTACCGTCTTTTTATGTACTTTTAGAACCCTTATGTTGCAGTATATTAACAATCTCTACAAACTAAAATATTACACAATACATCGCACGCCTAGATCAATACTGAATTATCTCGAAAAAATCTGTGAATCGTGTTTTTGTTTTGTGTAAATCGGTAAATTATTTGCCGATTTACACAAAACAAAAACTCGATTCACAGATTTTTTCGAGATAATTCAGTATTGATTTGGACGTGCGATATTATAGAGCCACCTGCAGGATTTTTTTAGCGATAAAACATCACCAGTGGCATCTATTACACAGACGTTTATACGTGCCGTAATTTGACAATTGACGATTGGCATAAAAAAGGAATGAGTGGGTTCTCTATTTCCGTAGTATTATAATGCTCTTTGCTGCGCACAGTGCATTGTTGACGGAAAATTTAAATTATTCACAAAATTTTGTTTTATTCATATTATCGTGTATATCATAACATCATGAAGATTGACGCCGTGTATAAAGAAGAACATGAGCAAATTATTTCAATGTTGATAAAGCGTCAGAAAGAAGATAACCTTGCTGCAGGTAATAGTCAATTTTGAAAGTAGACGTTAAAGTATTAGACACCTAAATGTAATGTACTTCTCCAGTACCAAATATCTAATCGGGTTCTACACTATAAATTTTATTGGATAATATCAGCTGTGAAATTTGTTTATAACCTGGGATAAAGAAAAATAACTAAACCATTTAAATATTAAGTTATATAAGTGAAAATGAATAAATTAACGACATACACGGTTAAAGAAATACACAAAGCATATCGAGAGAAAATGTTAACACCGACAAGCTTTGTTGATTTGTGTCTTCAAAAAGCGAAACAAACGAGTGAATTAAATGCATTTATTACTATCACCGAAGACACAGCAGAGAACCAAGCCGTTGAGAGTGAAAAAAGGTTTTATTTAGACAAAAATCCAAAGCCTTTAGATGGTATAGCTGTCGGTATTAAAGATAATTTCTGTACTAACAACATACGAACCACCTGCGCGTCCGAAATGCTGAAAACCTTCTATCCTACTTACGATGCGACGATTTACACTAAACTAAAGGCTGCCGGCGCATGTCTCATTGGGAAATGTAATCTAGACGAGTTTGCAATGGGATCTGGGACTATTGATTCCATATTCGGCCCCACAAAGAACCCTTGGAAGTACGATAAGGAAAATTGGAATATTACTGGCGGTAGTTCAGGAGGCAGTGCTGTCGCAGTCACCACAGGGTCTTGTGTGGCTGCCATAGGCTCTGATACAGGAGGATCCACTCGTAACCCTGCTGCATTATGTGGCATTGTGGGCCTCAAACCAACTTATGGTCTTGTATCAAGGCATGGGCTCATACCATTAGTAAACTCTATGGATGTACCAGGAATACTCACGAGAAATGTGGTTGATGCAGCAGCCATACTAAATGTAATATCAGGTCCAGATGATTTAGACTCCACAACTATTAAACAAGAGACCAAACCAGTCGAGATAAGAGATATTGATATGTCAAAGATTACTATTGGTATACCTAAAGAGTACCACTGTCCTGGAATGTGTGAGGAGGTAATTGACACATGGAAATATATAACCGATTTGTTGGAGAAAGAAAAATGTACCATAAAAAGTGTTTCCTTACCTCATACGTCAGTGTCAATTGCAGTTTATTCAATACTCAATCAATGTGAAGTTGCAAGCAATATGGCAAGGTATGATGGGATAGAATATGGTTTGCGAACAGATGAAACTTATTCAACGGAGGAGTTATACGCTTCCACAAGATTAAAAGGATTTAATAATGTTGTCCGTTCAAGAATATTAGCTGGCAACTACTTTCTATTGACAAGAAATTATGATAAATATTTCATCAAAGCATTAAAATTACGGAGGTTAATTTCTGATGATTTTAAAAATGTTTTCAAGGGTGCTGATAAAGTGGACTTACTTCTTACTCCGATAACTTTGATGGATGCACCATCTTATAATGACTTTTCTGTGAAAAATAACAGGGCCCAGTGTGCTTTCCAAGATTATTGTACACAGCCTGCGAACATGGCTGGTGTACCTGCTGTATCCATTCCTATTAGATTGTCAAAAAATGGTCTGCCTCTATCCTTGCAGTTGATGGGCCCAGCACTGTCTGAAGACTTGATGTTGAATGTTGCAAAGAAAATTGAAAGTGTTGTCAAATTTCCGGTTTTAGAAGCTGTTGAGTAATTTGTTATTGTGTAGTTTAGTTTGAATTGTAAATAAATTATCATATAAATGTGTATCTTTCTTTTTCCCTTTGCAAGATTAGCATAAGATGTTGAGGGTTATTTGCCTGAGGCTGTTTAAAGGACATGAACTTGTTGACTAATTACATGACTAAACCCAATTCCGTATACAGTTTGACGTGTAAATTTAAAGTTGCAGTTTACTTTCAGTAAATCCACTTGCTCATTAGCTAAACTTTTGCTATATCAAGAGTTTGTTTCAGAGGTTATTAGGTCAAGTAAATTGTATTTGACAGTTATGTTAAACAGCTAATTTAGGTAACACTTATTTGATCACCATTTATTTGGGAGCATAGATTAGTGCGACTAGTATTTGGCCGGCCTATACATTTAGGTTATGTGTAGCGTTAATTAGGGGTGAAATTGGCCCTAAATCTAGAATAAATTTATCGTTCATTACTTTTACAGCAACACTGGTGTCAGAAACCCTCACTGCTCTCAACATATCCATTGACGCTCTGCCACAAAAATGCCAACAAATTCTCCAGCAAATAGCTACAACTCAAGCCTCACTCCATCTTGACAAAGTAGACACAATAGCAATCTCTCTCCATCAAACCAAACAACTGGCAGACACTCTTGATGATGAGTATGAAGTCTTGAAGCTTAAACAGACGAACACAGAGTTACAAAGAAAGATAGATGCAAATAAGAAGTTTATTGAGAGTTTGAGGAGAGAGCTGGAGTGGTCCAGAGAGGCGTTGGCTAATAGAGCCCCGGGTCCTGATGATATACATGATTTCATTAGGCAGGTGAAGCAGAAAGTCGCTTCTTATGAAGAGAATTGCGATAAAGCTAAGGTGAGGACCAATGTTTTTAGGTAATATTAAATTTTATAGTGAGGTTCTCTACCAGGACTGTGCATCTACTTAATTTGTCACTAAATATTTTATATTTTGTAGATCATTCCAATAACTAAGAAGAGTGTTTTAATTAAATATTCCATAGAGCTTGATATAAATAGGCAGCCAATATAAATTTAATTAGAACTCATAAATGATATTTTTTGCAGGCGAAACTATCAAAACTATCTGTGCCCGAAACTATCATGCCGAAAGCGTTGTCTGGGCTGGTAGAATCTCTAGAGACGCTCCGTGAAGACGCAGCGTCGCTTCGTCAGCGTGCTGATGATGTCACACTAGCCAGAGACGCCATAGACAAGCTGAATAGGTTAAGGAGATAGTTTGGTCCCTTAAGCTTGATACAGGAGATGTGATGATTGTTTAATTATAAGAAAGTACTGTATGTTTGTTCTTTGTATAAAAAATATATATTTATAACAATGTATTTACATCTCATTTTACACGTTAAGTATATTTTGTATAGAATGGAAAATCATTTTTAAAATCTAATATCGTATATGTTTCTAAAGATTAATTGACAGTGTTTATGTTTTGTAGAAGTCTTCGATGGGTTGTTCGGAAGTGGAATCGTCCGAGACTTTCGAACCCACGCACGGCCACGTACAGACGGATACAGGATCACCTGTAGTTATAAAATTTAGTTTTATTGTAATAATTTTATTTTATATATATGGCAAAACCAATTTTGATACACATTTACTTGCATGTTAGACTCCAGAAAACATACATCTACCTATTGCCTATATAATATTAATCAGTAAATATGACGGGAAGGGGTAAATTCAGTGAACAATTCTTATGCAGTTTTGTAGATCTCCAAATTACAAATCTATTATATTATGTACGATGCAGCATTCGTCACTATGCCTTCAACTATACTTTTAAACAACGCTGTCACCTTTCTTAGTCTCGGGCGAATGATGAACCCTCAAATCTATATTATGCTGTCCATCCCCCTTCTGCCCACGCAGCCCCCATAGGAAGCTGTTGTAGGTGGTGGTGTTTATTCCAGCGTCCCTCTTCGTCTGCAGGCATTTATCTCGCAGCTCGTAAGTCTGGCAGTGTATTTCTGAACGTAGGTGACTATAGTCCGTTTGTGTCGAGTGTGTACGGCAGTTTACGATTGACGCCTGGGGCGGAAAAGGTAGCTTTTAAAGACAGCTGTGTTATAGACGATTTTGTATATATATTTTTTTGTCTCGAAGCCAGACGAGCTAACGGCCCACCTGATGGTAAGAGGTTTCCGTAGCCCATGGACGTCAGCAATGCCAAGGGCACGGCTAAGCCGCTGCCTACCGTATAAAACTTTTTTAAACGTCGTTTGAAGAAAGATAAGTCATGGCGCTGTGAAAGATATCTATATATCATAAAGTGACAGGCTGGGCCGGAATGGTTCCAAAGCAATCACAGTAATCCTTCGTATAGGTAGGTGATATTAAATTATTGTAACTTTTGTTGTCAATCCTTTGATTTAGATTTTAGACAACCATACCCATTTGCAAGCTCGTCTCTTCCACTCCCACAAGTCCCAGGAGTAATCCTTTTCGATGTTCTCAGCTATTGGATGTGTGTCTGTTTGTATGTCTTTATCAGACACTTTGGCTGCAAGAAATGTTATCAAGTCGACATAAGATACAATTAGACCAAAAAACTCAGGTAATTTCTAAATCTTTGAAGATGGAGGTATTTATACATTTGGTATATTTTACACTTGAGTTAGATTTATGAACCCACCACAATTTAGGGGCGTAGGAAAAATACATTCCTTCTAGTAATTTAAAAAAGATCGCCGACCCTTTATCGGACAAGTTCGCATACGGTGGAAGTAAGAACTTACTTTTGGGTACGTATTTGGTCACCAAATTGTCAATGTCCTTGACTCGGTACACTTCCTCGACAATGTTCAGCAGATTAATCACGTGCGGATTGTTCCTTGCGTAGTCCAGCACTTCGTTCACGTACCTGGATGGAACAGGATTTAAGAAAACAAGATTACCATGAAACTGTCTCGAAAATTCTTATAATACCCACAAACTGGAGAACTATGGTATCTAGTTTTAATTTTATATTATCTGTCAAGCAGAGATTACGCGTTATTAGGTATAGGTACTCGTTAAGCTGGGTTTCCACGGTGCGTGATTCTGCGGATCATCACGCACAGCCGACGACCACGAACGGCAACGCACAGATACAGGTCTCTTTCCAAGGGTCCGTGTCGGTCTGTGTAGATTTTTTCTTTTTAGCTTCCCACGGTCCCGTACGAGTTTCCCGTACGACGCGGTCCTTAAAACTTGTTTGTTCGTTGACACGAGTAGTGGTGTTGTGTGTAGTTGGTTGCGGAGAAATGGAGTGAACAAACGAACTTATTTTTAAATTTTTGAACCTTTATCAAAATTAACCGATTTTATGGAATTCTACGGCGCATTTGAATTTTGAAATGAATTATAAAAGATCTACACATACCGACACGCACCGTTGGAAAGAGCCCTCTCTGTGCGTTGCCGTTCGTGGTCGTCGGCTGTGCGTGTTGATCAGCAGAATCACGCACCGTGGAAACCCAGCTTGAAAAGGACAACGTACCTAGTACTAAAACTGGATGAGTACATTTAAAATTTGAAGTCTTAAGATTAATAGTGAAGTGACATGCTGTGCTTTGTAATTCAATGTTCTGGATGGATTGCTGATGTTTGTAAGGTGTGATACATAACATCAGAGTGCTCGTTTCATATTTGTATATAGGTAATATGTTGCCCAGATGAGCCAATGAGTTAGAACTGCAGCAAAAACTGATTACGGGATGACTATATGATAAATGATACATTAATCACCTGTTAGGATCTTTACTGAACCTAGCAGCCATCTTCACGCTGCAGAACCCGTAGTGGCTTCCATTAGATCTGATCAGACCCACCTTCATATTGCTGGGGACGAGGGCGCCTACAGTCAGGCACAGAGTGCAGAAACCTAGAAACTGCAAGAACGCTGGATATTAAATTACTTTGGTAGAAACTAAACTGCCTTTGAAGAATTGTTCTACAAAATGGAAAATTATATATTGGTAGGTATTTCCCAAATCCCACCCCTAGATGTGTTGATAAAGCCTACCTGCACATGTTTCTCGTCGACGCCCATGAAGCTGTCGTTGTAAGCTAGGTAGTTCTTCAGAGCGCCCAGGGACAACCTCTCTTCGATGGTGACTCGCGAGCTCATGCGGTCCTGTTTAACAGTGCATTGCTATGGTGAGAAATCTGCCATAGTAGTTGGTTCAACATGAATTCTTGTTCTAGAATCAGCCGATACATACCTAGTCAGTAAGAACCTTGAGCGATACCTATTCTGACAAACGGCAAGGGACTGTCTTGTCCTGTCAATTGATCGATTGAAAATGACGCATATACTTACACATAACACACTCGGTGCTCCTTAATTTGTTTTGAGAAATCTGGAAAACTTCTAAGACAAAAATGTATAAAAAGTTTTGCACCCTCCAGTAGTTTTTGTCTACGAATTTGGCTTGTTATTGTCTAGGACCTAGGTATTATTTGTATCTTGGAGAATAGATGCAGGTTATGAAAATCTTATTTTTAAACAAACCTGATCAGTAACAATCTTCTTTCCGCTGACCATCTTGTCGACCACGTTGTACGGTATCTTGATTTGGTCTTGGATGCTGGCCAGGATCGACATGAGTCGATTGACGGTAGACACGAGGAACATAACGTTCTGCATCGAGCGCCACACATGCCAAAGCTTCGAAAATAGAGGCTGAAGAAAGTATATTGATTAATTGTAGATTCATTTCATAAGTTTTGCATCATTCTTTCAAAAGGAAACGTCGAAGCATATGTATGTGTTAGGTATAGGTACCCATTTTGTTCTGCAGCATAAATTCTTTGGCGCTTCCTAAGTGGTATCCTTGCCTTAGAAATGCATAATGTCAGGTTAGTCTTAAGTTTAAAGTAGAAACTTACGAAGACAGTAACGACAGGCACAGCGGCTTTGTACTTGACTGCAGAGTGTAGTTCCTCGAGCGCACTCTTCACTTTGTCCACATAGCAGGTGCCTTTCTGCACCATGGTCTCCACGTCAGTGAGCAGCTTCCGTATGAACACCTCATACTGCCGATTGAACGCTAGCAACTCGAATATGCCCTTGTAGTCGTCTCTGGAGGTTGAAATATTTGTAATTAGTTAGCCATTTAAGTACTAGCTTTTTGAAGTTTTATGTGCGTTAGTAAAAAGTTATATTTACTGCTACACGCGTGTTCATTAAACTACCATTCGATTCTGACCAAGAATACGTGAGTGAAACCGTTTTTGTACCTAAGTTAGTAATACCTACCTTTAGGTTTCAGCTACCTTCCACTTAATGGCGAAAACAGTTCAATCAAGTTAGAGTTTGTTTGACATGCTTACAAATGATTTTTTGTTTGATTATAATTCTTACCATTGATATACGAAGTTAGAGACTGCAGGGAACTACACTACCTATATTCTTTATACACTACCTACTGAAAAGGTTTTGGCCTTGTCCACCATGTTGGCCAAGTGTGGGCTATTGACATTTGGGAATATGAAAGAAAGCTATTCATAATTTATTTAACCATTTGTTATGCTACTCACATGCCCATCCCAACGTTCGGCATGACATCGATCAACACGTTGCCCGTCTCCTTCTGTATGACGATGGTGTCTTCTATGGCTGTGGTGAGCGTGTTCACTCGCTGCATCACGGTGATCAGAGAGTTAGACAGTGACGTCAGACACGCTTTGCCAGCGTCCACGAGGTTGAATGGTACTAAAACAAAACCGTATGTGATGTTTATTGAAGAACTAAAGAAAGATTCAGTGTTAAGTAGGTACCTATATTTTTGCTTTCAGATTTCGATTTGAACAAAATAAGTATAAAACTACCTCGTAAGTCATACTCACAACTGTAGCCTGCCATTGCATTCCAACTATGTTCTATTTTACGTTTTACCTACCTTAACAGTGTAGGGTATAGTTGGCTAATTATAACGTATTAACTATTTTTTTGGTATTGATAACTTACAATCTGGTATCCCTTCTCCACCTTTCTTGCAGTCCCTGTTGAACAGCCGCACACCAGACACAATCTCCATAAGTTCATTTAACTGTGCTAACTTCTCCGCCCGTGGCAAAGCGACGAACACCTTCAGGTCATCTAGAGAGAATACACTTTCCAAGGCCGCCATGCCTTCTTTCAATGTCTGGAAATACGTTGAAGTTTGTGCTTTCTGTTTTGTTTATTATGCGTAGTTCTACTGAATACTAAATTACGCGACAAACCACGAAGTATATTTAATCTGACGCTCATTTGTAGGCCATAGGTTTTTTTTATGTTATACCCACTATATATAAGCAAATACATCCAACAATGCTTTCATGTTCATTTTAAATTTAACTCACCAAAATAACTCCCGGATTCCCCAGCCCGCTAGCCAATATAATATAAATAGAAATCTTTCTAAATAACTTCTTGAAAGCAGCCTCATCACTGGGTTCGGGGTCTTCGTCCGCGATCTCGTTCACTAGCGGCCGTAGACAGTTGTTGATGGAGTCGAGATGCTTGTCGATCAAGTTCTGAAGCTTGTCGTAGTTCGTTTGTATTATGAACTGCATCTTCAACGTGTTTATTGACGTATCACCAGCTAGAGAAAGTTTGGGTTTTGAGAAATTACTAACAAAAGCTATGCAAGGTTTGAAAGTGGGTTGATAGTAAGATATTATTTTGTCTAAAATCGATGCCAATTGCCATTGACTTCGCTTCCCATGGTAGGTTCAGTGTACATCATACAATATCTTAATGTCGACTAATGTGACCATCTGTCGACGTTACCTAATATTAAAGTAGTTTAGGTACTTTACCATGGCACACTAAGTCCGAAATGCAACTCATTAGAAGTTGGAACCGCCTATGATGACAGGGTCTCAAATTCTTTCTCGCAATGCAGGAGCTGTAGACTTTCTAAGCCAATAATTATGTAGGTACCTACCTAGTTGAATACCATTTATATTTGAAGTTCAATTTTGCATCAAATACTCACCAACCAGCATATTAACACACTCTTCAACAAAGTACTGCAGATTGTTTCTGTTTATTGTTTTTGAAAACAGCTTGCCATACTTCGGGTTGAGTAGTAGCAGGTCTATCAGATATATTACGAACTCAGGGTCCACAGTAACGTTGTGTGACTGGCAGTTTCTAGTCACTTCATTGGCCATGTTCTTTATTATGTTCTCGTTACAAGCCATTTTGGTTGTTATTAATGAAATAGTAATATTGAATAGATATGGTATGGACTCTTCTTCTTTTCTTCGTGGTATGGAGCTTTGTATAAAATTGACAATGTTAAATCGATATTGTCAAGGTGATAGATGAAGTAGATATCAAAGAGTATGGTACTTAATATGTTAAATAAAAAATAGGTAATATCATGGTAATATAAAGACTATGAAAAAATAAAAATAAACAGGAAAATTTTTTGGTTAGGTTCTTTAGATTTTGGAACAGTTATTGAAACTAGATCAAAGAGCATTATAATACTAGGGAAAAACTAGATTTATCGTGGAAAAAAATTTAAGAGCATAAACTGAAAAACCTGTAATTTCAGGTTTACCAAGATCTAATTTGGTTTAAATATTTCTAGATTAAAACTACTCGGTAACTTAAAAGTAACAAATAATATTCGATGCAATCTGCCAAGCTTATTGGGGTTTGCAATATCAGCTGGAATATTTTTCATACTGGTGTACAGACCGCAAATTATGTAAACTAAGCTGTTATATGTTTACATTTCTTAGCTATGTGAGGTAAGCTAAAGTAACTTAGTTTAGTTCTTGGTTACAACCGGCTTATAGCTCAACGAATACCTAGTGTACGTAAGTTAAAGACTAAGCCCGTGTTGTTTCATCCGTGGTGAAGTAAAGTTAACGGTGTTATTACACTGGACGAGCGCGCATGCCTTCACCTCGATGTGAATTCGCCAGTGTGACAAGAGCCTTAATCTGAAATAACCCGGCCTTAGTGTCACGATGTTGTAATTAAAATACTGAAATGTATAGAAGTCACGGTTAAACCTGTTAATGAAATAAATATTACCCACAGAACTTCCTTTTATAGCCAGTTAAAATAATCGCAGCATCGCGATTCATGGAAGGATCTTGGGGGAGGCCTTTGCCCGACATTGGGACATTATAGGCTAATACATACATACAAAATAAAACAAAACATTAATTCCTTATTGTTTATTGCTGTCTCATTTGAAATGTTACATCGTAGTCAGACTTACCTATACTAACGCCATCGGTTGGCACTATTACAACATTAATTAATTAGGTTACATTACGCATATTTACATTGCCGATATAAAATAGCCAACAGAGAACAAAAGTTACACTTCTCCCATAATTCGTATCAAAATAATCACTTAGATCCATTGATATATAAAAATACACTTAGGTCGTATAATTTAATCAACCACAAAAAAAAAATCACTGTTCTTCGACAAAAGATCTTTAACCGCATACGTATAGAAAAAAATTAACAAAAAGAAGCTGAATTACAGCAATAGGTACCTACATGAGTGGAAAAATAAACATTTCCTAAATGTGGTACTGATGAGTTCAAAAACAATCAAAATTTTAGGCGTAATGGAATTAGGGGTTTGTTTGATTTTTTAACAATATTTTGAGAAAGCAGCCATGTTTTGATTTCTTTTTTCTTTGTTTGTATGCGGTATGAATAATTAATATGCTTATTTGCCATTAAAATGTATGTCATGAAAGATTTTAAACGTCCTCTTTAAGTGAAATTTTTTTGGCTGTAAATTCACGATTTTATTTTTAATTAACATCGTTTCACTACATTATATTTGGAACTCACGTGCTACATATTTCATAACGCAAAAGTATGCTAAATTCAAATTAAAGTAGATTAATAAATAAGAATTTTCAATGGACTAACCCTCAAGCCATGACAAGGCCGACATGGAACTAAAGAAAAAAATGAAAAATGAAAATCCTCCTAGCCAGTTTCGGCCACGGCGGCCAATCTCAACGGAGATCAGCCAGGTACGCAGGAGATATTATAGTGCACAAGTGTGTGCGCAATACACAGGTGCACTCGCTATTCCTTCACTCTCATAGTCCGGTGAGACGGCAATCCGACATGACCGGAGAGAGATGAGGCGCAGGACCAACGGCTTTACGTGCTTTCCGAGGCACGGGGGTATCACACCGCCAACTTCCTGACTCCGAGCTGCGACTGAGTAAATTTTAAGATGGAAAAACCCAGTCACAATTTTTTGGCTCGACCCGGGATTCGAACCCAGGACCTCAGCGCGCAAATCGTACTCGTAATGCGTACGCAATACCACTACGCCACCGAGGCAGTAAAAAAAAAAAGAAAGAAAAAAATACTTTTTAATCAACAGCACATTTCTTCCAGACTGCTTAGAACTTCAAATGTATAGCCTATGACTATTTTACTCGAAAATATGAAATAGAAGTGTGTATGATGAATGCATTTTTTAATGCAAAATATTTTGATTAGGTCACACCTAGAATGTCGCTTCTTATTAGATAACACCTAACACTAAAATAGTTGGTGCGCCTTTCAACCACTCGTCAACGATAAATTGTTCGCAATAATATTCATTCACATTTTTTTATTCTTTTTTTTTTATTTATATAAAAAAAAATTCGCTCGCCTAATAGTAAGTGACACGCCTAGCTGCACTCATACGCTTGCAACACCACGGGGCACTTTGGATTACAAGGACTGCGTGGTAACTGCATTTGCGCTCGCCATTTTGAAACCTTAGCTTTGTGATCCGTCCGCCCTGTGGATTGGGGGCGTTTGGAGAATTCCACCACGGTATCCCCTGCCTGTCGTAAAAGGCGACTAATAGGGGCCTCCGGGGGTCACGGGTGGGCGGGAGGGGCCGTCGACCTATTAGTCTAGCCAACTTCTGTGACCCCCGTGATGGACGGCAGCGTGTCTCACGCTGCCTCGGACGCCAAGGGCGTCCTTCGGTGTACGGGGGCTTCTGAGCCCCCGCAACAACAGGAGAAGGACCGCAACAGCGGTACGCGCAGGGGCGGTTGCGGACAACTTAGACGTGAGTCGGAGGAAGCCCGCAGCCGTCCCTAATGCGCCGAAGATGGCCACCGCGGAGTTTTGGTTGGTATGCCGTGCGGTGTACATAGGTTAGGGACTCGGCCCGGCGGTCACCCGACGTTTTCCATCTTTCCGGGCGGCTCAACGTCGGGTCGTAAGGCACGGTGAACCCAACATAACCGCTCAGTCGTTCCCCTTGAACACTGGGCGGTAGTAATAAGTCACTTTCTCCGCGTCAAAAAAAAAAAAAAAAAAGCTTTGTGATCCATGTTCAGTAATCCCAAAGTAAAGCTATCTACAAGTACTCTGACTCGGCTGTGTCCTTGAATTAATTACTTACAGCCGCGTGGTACGTAAACACGCGATAGGCCTACCCGTTTACAGATTTTAATTTAATCAAGATATTTCAGTTTCTTCCTAGTTTTGAGATTGTAAAAGATATTCTTTAAAAAATGAAATTCTTTTTGAATGAAATAAGAAGTGTACAATTAAAATACTTGTTGTGAGTAGATTTAACACAAAAAAAAAACACCTTTATAAAGAGACTGAAAAATATTTGCGCTTCGACTGAGACGTACGAATAGCTTCATTGTTAAATATAGCATAAAAAATCAGCATTCCGATAAAAAGTTTAATTAAATATACTTTTGGGATTCATAGACAAGAATTTAAGCAACCAAAAACAGCAGAATATAGTCTAGCTCTTTGCAATATTAAATAAGTACTTGTACCTACTTATTGAATTCAAATATTCACAATATGCACGCTTACCGCTTACAAGTCATCACACCGTTCTTTTGTCACCGGGGGACCGTTTGTATGAAGATATTCTACTGTATGGATATGTATACTGTGGTCATACCCTTGTTGCAGTGACCTTCAAAGTTTAAACGGCGATTTCGTTACACTTATTTGGCGGAGGAAATAGTGCCGTACTTAATAGGTGCCCTGAAGGACTTTCCACCCAATAATAAAAAAAAAATTCAGCTGTGTCACTTTCAATACTTTGTACAATCCTGAACCAATACTCTACGAACAGTTTAAAGTTTACGAATGAGTTTGACAATCGGGACTTAATGTTATTAACAGATTTATAAACAAAGTGGACTGTGATTTCACATACTTATCGTTCATAGGTTTTTTATTAGGGCTTATAAGCGGCGATAGCCCAGTTGGCAGTGGAACGGACTGCTGAGAATGTCCGCAGGTTCAAAACCCAAGGACACGGACCTCTGACTTTTCAAAAAAGTTATTTATGTATTCTTTGTGAATAATCGCTTGCAAGGAAAAACATCGTGAGGAAACCTGCATACCTGAGAAGTTCTTTGTAAGAATTTCGAAGGTATGTGAAGTCTGCCAACCCGCACTAGGCCAGCGTGGTGGACTAAGGCCTAAACCCTAGCAGTAGTAGAGAAGACCCGTGCTCAGCAGTGGGGAGTATAATATAGGATTGGTATGATATGGTATTCTTACGTACAAAAAAAACAGTATTATGCTGAAGTTGTCGGCTATTATAACCTTCACTTGCAAGCTTCTCCGCCACGCTCCTATTTGTGACGTTGAACACATGTGATATCCACTTTGTTCTACAGATATTAACACCATCTAATCCAAGAAGTGTGTCTTCAGGTACTTCATCATTCCAAAGGCTCGGAACCTGGACGTGCCTATAACCTTCAGGAGATCTTTGTCGCAGATCACGAACCTCCTGTTGGTCGGGTCGTAGAGATTCCTTACCTTGATGATCTCCCATACCCGTTTAACTACTTCATGTCGCGGCATCTCTTCGGCACCCATCAGCTCAGCGAGGGCTGGGGATAGCTTGTACGCTCGTGTGTACCCGCTGCCTTTAGCCCCACCACCACCACCACCGGTTTTCTTCTATTGATGGGAAGAGTTCCTCATAGTAAAAAACTAATAATATCGGTATATTTTAAAATGTACAGTCAACCACATAAGTAGCTGAACAAATTAAAAGTTTCAAATCGCTTGTTCAGGTTATTTTTTTTTTCAATTGTGTAAATACATTTTATTTTATTGAAAAGAAAAAAAATGGTATCACAAAAGTTTATGGGCAATTTGTTCAGCTACTTATATGGCTGACTGTACTTATTATTATGCAGGTACATTTTGCTCTAAATCCTACTTCAAATATTTGTTACATACGAAAAATATATAAGTGGAAAGGTTTTTGAAAATATAAATAGAAGGGGTCAAGTTGAAAGAAATATAAAGCGTTTGGGCAACGTCACCAGTCACTATCATCGACTTGCGAACGAGATATGCTTATGTATCATGTTATATGATGTATTTATTTTATAAACTATAGCCAATATCAAAGCAACCCCATTCTTTCTAATAAACAGTGGACTTACCTTCTTGGCCTTGGTGTCTGGCTTCTTCTTTTCCTCGACCTTCCTTTTCTTTGGGCTTGACTGTAATCAATATAAATAAAATATTATGCTCATGAAAAGTAGGTACATAACATATAATCAGAGAGTTATCACCAACAAATTTCTTCATCTGTGTTATGTCCCATGTTATGGGGGCGATTCTATCGCCATTACGAACGCAAATTGCAGACTCCGGGTTGATACCAAGCAGGAAATCCCAATATTACTGCCCAACCCAGTGATCGAACCCGAAATCTCACACACTAGGCCATCTTTAGTCGTTATGTTACAGAATACAGGCCGGCATAACTGTGTTGACTCACCAGGGATGTTTATCTCTTGCCGTTCGACATTTTTTTTAGTTTTCACTTCACTAACCATCAGGTGCAGTGCAATAGCAATTTTGTCGAGCCATCGTTAGAAAAAAAAAGTTTTCCTAAATTATCATACCTTGCCCCAATCACTGTCGTTTTTGTCATCTTTCTCATCATGCTCTTCCTCTTCGTCTTCTTCCTGCTGCTCCTCCTCAGAGTCGAGGTTGTTAACGTAGTCCATTACTAGTTCGTCGATCAACTTTTTCTTGTCAGAGAGATCCACGCCCAAGTCCGCCTCGAGCTTCTGTATGACCTTCTTGGTTGATGTGTTCGCGAGCTTGGCATTTTTAAGGATTTCTGAAAGGAATTATTTTTGTGCTAGTTTTGCTAAATACAGGCAATTGCCGGGGATTTAGTATAAATCAATAGGGATATGAAATTCTCCGTATCGACTCTACTTGAAGATTAGCAAAGGATTTCATTTGCCTAGTTTGGACGATCAGGAACCCTGTATTGTAATGTATCAAAGTTTTCACTGGTACGTCAGATAATTTTAAGTTGACTTTCCTGTTATAAATTAGGATAATAATTGTTTTCATCACAAGGCTCTACACATATGAATAATTCTAAAAATAGGTACGTTTGAAATAAAACTTAAGATTCGTATCTTCTTCTTCTTTTAAATTATGGCTTCTACTAATTATCTGTCGGTGATTTCGCCAATGTCAAGTAATAATAGCAGATACAAAACAATAAATATAAATTCTTAGAAATAAATAGTTGTCGCCATGTCTAAAAACAAAACACCAAGATTCGTATCGTTTATTGTAAACGGCTGTAAGTGGCGACGTCTTCGTGTGAGGAAGATGGCGATAACTACACGTTCCGTCATATTGGGATTCAAGTGTTCCCCCCAAAGATAATTTGTAATACTACTGAAAGTTCCCTCATTTTTCAACTAATAATAAGTGTCCCTTCCATTGAATGAAGTAATGTCTCATGTTTGTGTTATTTGCTACATACATACATACATACATACACTCACGCCCTTTAATCCCCGATGGGGTAGGTAGAGGCGCAACTAATGCACCCACTTTTCGCCATGCGTATTCCGCCACTTGATGTGATAGGGGGCGAGCCTATCGCTATATCGGGCACTAATTTCAGACTCCGCGCTGATACTGAATAGAAAAATCGAATATCACTTTGTCCGGCCCGGGGAACCCAAGGGGGTTCGATCCCCGGGTCGGACATGCTTCATGCTGAGGTCTTCCTCAGCATTGCAGTCGTACCGTAATACAACTACGCCACCGAGGCAGTCAGTTATTTGCTATTGAGTAAAAATATACAAACATAAAAACCTGTGGTATCTACTCTACTATACTTATTTACAGATTTAGCCTACCTTTAAAATCAGAGCTTTTTAAGTAATTGGGATAAGGGAGTTACGAAAACAAATGATTTAAAATATATAATTATAATATCGGAATTATCACATATCAGAACTACGCAGAAATAATAGTTCCATGTTCGATTTCTTGCTTGATTCAGTTTTTCCAGAAGATTGTTTCACATTTCTAGTTGGAGAAGACAGACGTCTTTTTTTTCACTGACGTTGACGATTTTATGTTAGTCTCAGGAGTTAATATAATCGTTTTTGAACTTGAAGATTGAATGTTATTTGTAAATAATTGGGTTTTTTAAAAAAATAATTTTTTGTGATAAATAGAAAGATTATATATTAGTTTTATAACAAAACTATTTTTTTTTATTTTTGCAATAATTCAAAAGTTATTTCAAAATAAAAATTAATTTTTGAATCCAGTACCGAAGACACGCCGACAACTCCCGAACAAACCCGAGCGCGTGTGACGTCATAATGTTAGTTTTCACTCAATGCAGTGGATAGGAAAATAATGAATGCAGTGTTTTGATCTATTTAATTTTGTTGTCATTATTAAATATTTAAATTTATATTAAAAATGTCGAACCTCAAAAGTTATCGTTCTTGTTTTGTACCATTATGTACGAATACTACAAAGGCAACTCCTGACAAAATGTTTTTAAATGTTCCCCAAGATGTCAAACGTCGAAATAAATGGTTTCAAGCAGTGCACCGTGATAATCCCCAAACAAAATCGATTTTTTTGTTGTGAAGATCATTTCGATGTAAGTATTTATTAATATCATTGTTATTAATTATTACAACTGCCTCGGTGGCGTAGTTGTATTATGGTACGACTCCAATGCTGAGGCCTCGGGTTCGATTCCCGGGTCGGGCAGTGATATTGAGTTTTTCTATTCAATATCAGCTCGGAGTCTGGCATTTGTGCCCGATATGGCGATAGGCTCGCCCCCTATCACATCATGGGACGGAATAATGGCGAAAAGGTGGTGCATTAGTTGCGCCTCTGCCTACCCCTTCGGGGATAAAAGGCGTGAGTGTATATGTATATGTATGTATGTATGTATTAATTATTATTTATCTAAGTATACAAATCAAATAATTATTATGTATTCAAGTAAAGTTCAGTAAATAATTTTTTTTAACTGGTCTCCAAATCATAACCTTTAAAATCTGAAAAATATGAAATAAATAATTATATTTAATGTAATGGAGAATAAATACTTAAATATTTTCATTTATTATATTATTTTTTAACAGACTTACCTTGATGCCTTGGCACCTCGAACTTCAGCAGAATTAAACCGAACGTCATTTTTTAAAAAATCGGTAATCATAAATATATCAACATCAGGAATATTATCAGACTTTGCCTTAATAAATCCTTTATCACACATAGCTAATCGGAACCAACTAACAACTCGTATTTTAGCAATAAATTTTCAATATTATTGTCTAGTCACGTGTAATAGCCGTAAACGCTGTACTGTTATTAAATAGCTATAACATTAGGACGTCACAACTATGGTGACCAATCATGGCGCGTTTATAGTCACGTGATTTTTATTTCAATTTCATCAATTTTTAATTGTTTATAATTAATTGAAAAAATTTTTTTTTAAGTTTTTTGCATTAAATATCAATATTATTAATAATAAAGTTTTAAAATACATAAAAAAAATCAATAATTATTTTTTTTCAAAAACCCAATTGTAATTTTTTTAGAGATGAAGCCAGCAGAATTATTTTTGGGACATTTCCAGTCTTAACAATTTTAACAGGAGACATTCGAAAACTTTGAGACTTTGGCGATAATCTTATCTTTTTATATGCTGTTGAAGTTTGAATAATTTTTGTCGATGGCGCCAACCATATGATTTTTTTAAATCAATAAAAAATGTTCGTAGGCGTAATTTAGACAACGGTCGCAAATGGATAGGCATAGAACTCGACCCGGTACATTTGGTCCAAACTAAGGACAAATTATTCATAGATTGGGCAACCTGTAGATTTATCGACGACGTTGAGGTAGTCCGCTGTCTTAACTGCCAACAATACGGGCATGTGCATAAGTTCTGCACCATTAAAACACCAACTTGTGCCGTTTGTGCTGAAGCGCATGAAACCAAGGCTTGCTCCAATAAAGACAATCGCGATTTTAAACCCGTATGTGCGTCTTGTAAACGGTTTAAGAAACCCCATGACCATCGTTGCGGTTCCCAGGAATGCCCATCATTGAAGCACAAACTAGAGACGCTCATTCTTTCGACTCAATATTAAATAGATTTAAATATGGATAATTTTATTATCGGACAACTAAATCTCCATAACGATAGGGTAGCGACGTCGGAGCTAGACACATTATTTCAGGAATACAAACTCGACATTGTACTTATACTGGAGCAATACCAACACGCCCGATTACGTAGTAGAATTGTGCAACTCGATAACAACTCACGAGCTGGTATTTTTGTGTCGGGTTCAAATATTACCATCACATCAGTGCGTGATCTTATGACGTCACACTGTGCAGTCGCGGAGGTTTCTAATCCGAGTTCTAAAGTTTACGTAGTGAGCTGTTATTTTCAATACTCTGATCCGGTAGGACCGCATATTCACCATCTCCGCCACGTTTTGCGTTCGCAGGACGTAAAGATATTATAGGCGCTGACATTAACGCGTCAACTACCCTTTGGTATGGCAAATATCGCTCCACTGATACCGATCAACGTTGCGCTGTCGAAGATTTCATCGCAGAGATGAATCTCATTATTCATAACACCCCCGATGCACCACCAACTTACTGCAGCCCTACGGGCGAGTCTTCTATTGACGTCACACTTTCTAGTGGAGACGTCCGACTTGATAGGTGGCGTGACGTCGTGTAGTGACCATCGCCTGATAGTGTACGAGTTCGTGCCTAGATTGATGCAGGGTCCAGTCTTTAATAAATTCAATTATAGATATAAGACGAAGGGTGCCAACTGGGACTTTTTTGCCTTATTATTTGCTCAACATGCCAAGGACTTTACTCGCAATGATCTTTCACATGAAACTTGTGCCGAAATGATGTCCGACACGTTTACATACTGCGCGAATATTGTTATCGGTCGAACTTCCATCACTAACACTCGTAGGTGTGATTGGTGGACCGACCGCCTGTTCCATCTGCGACGCACTTTCCGCAGGGCGCGTAGGCGGTTTAACAAACTTAAAAAACGCTGTATAACAGGAGAAACACTCACATCTGCTTTTAATGCGCTGAGAGTTGCCAGGTCACATTATAGAGCGGCCGTACAGAAATCTAAGGGAAATCTATTGCGTAAAATTGTTGAAAGGTTGGACAAGGAGGGGCCGTGGTCTCCCTTATACCACGAGTTTAAAGCAAATAGGTCTATTAATATGGCCTATATACAAAACATTAAAATTAATAACACCTACACTACTGGTATTGAGGAGACAACGGAAGCTCTATTACACTCGCTAATACCCGATGATACAGTAGAAAGTGATACCGCTTACCATAAGCAAATTAGAATGTGGGCGTCGGAGCCACCAAATACCCCGTATTCAGATCTCCCATCATTCGATGAATTTATTAATATAGTTAATTCTTTGCCTCTAAACAAAGCCTCCGGAGAGGACAAAATATCAAACAAAATGATAAAAGAAGCGTGTAAAACAGCGGGTCAATCCATACTAACGGTTTTTATTCGATGTATAGCTGCAGGTATCTATCCCCGGATTTGGCGCTGCGGTTTCATTCGGATTATACCAAAGAGTGGCGACAAGTTACCCGAGGACCCCAAATCGTATCGCCCTATAACTTTATTACCATCTTTAGGTAAATTACTTGAACGTCTTATTGTCCCACGGTTACTGCCGGGTGGACCCAAATTTCACGACAAACAATTCAGTTTTACTGTAGGTAAATCTACTATTGACGCGGCAATATCGGTCAGAAAAACAATTAGTAATTCGGAACATAAGTACGTATTAGGAATCTTTTTAGACATCTCCGGTGCCTTTGATAACGCTTGGTGGCCAATACTACTTCTAAAGTAAAAAAATCGAGGTTGTCCTAAGAATATATATTCGCTTATATATTCCTATTTTTCTGTAGGTTCAACCAAGTTAAAGCTTGACCATCATGCGGTGTCGAAGTCACTAACGATGGGGTGTCCGCAGGGCTCGGTGGTCGGTCCATACTTATGGAATTTAGGATTCAACGACTTTGTTAAAATTCCTTTGCCCACGAGTTGCTCATTAACTGGCTACGCCGACGACGGTCTTTTGCTCATTCAGTCAAATAGTAGATCGGGTCTCGAGAATTTGGCTGAAACGTGTTTGCAACTAATTTCGGAATGGGGTGAACGCAACCGCCTTACTTTTGCACCCCAAAAAACATATCAATTGCTTTTAAAGGGAATTTTAAAGTCACCACCGCGAGTAAAATTCAATAACGTTACAGTTAAAAGAAAAAAATCGGTCTGCTACCTTGGATTCATTTTAGAGCGTAATTTTTCGTTTATTGAGCATATTAAAACCATTGGGGAAAAAGCTAAAAGAAATTTCTATGCCTTGACGAGGATAACCACATCAACGTGGGGTCTGTCATTCAGTACACTAAAGATCATTTACCACTTATGAGGTGTATCTGTTATGGATCACCTGTATGGGCTGATAATATGCCAATCAAAAATCTTTATCAAGACACTTGACTGGAAGAAATCCAAAAACCTACTCCAATTCACGGAGGACATAAGAACCATGATAGGAATCATTACTGGACACGGTACGCTGAATAGGCACCTAAAAATAATAGGTAAGACTGAAGACGCCTCGTGTCCAGGGTGTGGCGAAGAGGAGACCGGTATCCACTTCCTGGCAGAGTGCCCGATGTACTCTCTGCCAAGGTGGGAGATACTGGGCACAGACCGACTGGAGGTAGCAAAGCTACACGAGGTAAGGTTAGGAGACATAATTAGGTTCAGTAGGGCAACTAACAGGTTTGCAAAATTAGAAGGGGGCGTACTGCAGGAGCACCAGTAAAACCAGTGCTCTAGGGTGGAAGCTGTCACAAATAGACAAGCGCCGCCCAACTGGGACTAAGGGTGAAATAGTAGCAACAAAGCTCACTGATCACCCGTCTGTGCGAATGCATACGTCCCAACAATACATACATACATACATACATACATGGGCTGATAGGGCTACTATCGGCGCCGTACGAAGAAAATTGCTCCAGAGCCAGCGCTTGGCGTTGATATTCTTATGTAAGGCGTATAGAACAGTTAGTACAGAAGCTTTACCTGTCCTCGCGGGTGTACTCCCAGTCGATCTGGAGGTGCAGCGTCGCGCCGCGATGTATTACTCTGCTAGAGACGATGTCGACAAAAGCTTTTTAACTTCGCGCGAACTTTTAAAAATTAACAGACTATTTAAGCCGAGTCCAGATGTTATGAACGATCTTCTAGAGGAATGGCAGTGTAGGTGGGATATATCTACGAAGGGGCGGCATTTGTATCAATTTTTTCCTTCTGTTCAGGACCGTCTTACAAAATCTTGGCTCGAAATTGACCATTGTGTTTCGCAATTCCTTACAAGCCATGGTAATTTTAAGTGCAAATTATTCTCCTTTAAGTTGGTCGATTCGCCTGCGTGTCCATGTTCATCTAATGACTGCAACTACGAACAATCTGCGCATCACATACTTTGGGAGTGTAGTCTTTGGCAAAATGAGCGTAACATTATGTTTGATAGTATGCAAATAACATCTGGAGTTGGTATACTACATGGACCTTGTGGACACTAGGCAGAATTTCCGTGCTTTCCGGCGTTTTTGCCATACCTACTATTGGAATCAAGTTTAACAGCTCAAGTAGGACCCCTTTAATTTTATCCGTGGTGCTTTACATCTGGCTTTTCCAGTTGTGAAACTCTAAATAATTAAGGTTAAATTACCTTTTTTAGTTCATTATTTTGTCTCCCGCTTTGCTATGGAGGGAAGTGGAAAATATATTTCTAACTCCTCCCTATTCTTCTGTTTGATTAACTTCGTTGCGGGTTAAGACTAATTAGTGTTCCCTGAGACTCGCCGAGCTTCACCGTTCGGTGTCATAAAATGCGTGCCACTGCTGATCCTGGCTTACAGGAGTTGCAGTGGTGGGTGTGAGGGCGGGATAGTCTTGACCATATAACTTGAGGCGAAGATGTATAATTATTTTCAACTTTTTTGTCTGAGATATGTTGATCACTTCAGGAGAGAAAGAATTTTTTTGCTTAGGTGATGTGTCAACTTTCTGTGGCGATGCAGGTGGTGAATTTGGTTCGGGGGAAGTTGACAATTTAATATACTGTGCTGGGGATGATGACCGGCTGCTTTCTGAAGACTGTTTCTGTACGAATTCTGGAGACATTGCCGGCTTAACGTCATTCGGCGGAGAACGTATGCATGGAGATGGCGCAGTCTCTGTATCGCGATTCGTAACTTTCGAATCAAAACCAAGGGCTCCCGATTTGGCAAGAAATATAACATCTGATATCAGCTTCTCAGCCACTTGCCGTTGCAACTTATTCATTTCTGATAATTGTTGTCCAACATAAATGCCGAAAGGATTTGGCGGATCTTGGGTTGGAACATCAATGTCACGTACCTACGTACTAAAATACAAATTTAGCTTTTTTGAACTAAATAAAATTCAATAATAATAATTATCAATGCACAGTGATTACGTCAATCTCTTTAAGTAATGCAGTGCGCAATAAGCATGCACCTCACCGCTCCCGTAAAGTAGGTACCTACCTAAAAGACGTGTAAAAGCGCCCTTAATTAAGGGCCTAATTACTTAATAAATGATTTGATTTGATTTGATTTATACCGTACCGACCGACGAGAGTCGAGACCCAACCAAGTACTTACGTCAAAATATAGGGCAAAGAGCATTATAATACTAGGGAAAATATAGGTAATAAAAAAAATATATATAGATATAGGGGTAACCTCAATTCGGTTGATGATTACAAAATATGTTGTTGAGTACAAACACAACATACCTACCTTTCTGTACTGTCGTCTGAACGCGGTCCGCAAATGTTCTATTTTTTTCTTTGCTGTGGCAACATTCGCCTTCGGTTCCAACTCCTTCAGTTTATCTGCCAACAACTCCCAGGCCATATCCCTTTCGTTTTTATTTCTGTATGAATCTAATTCCATATTCCACAAACATGGGAAATCATGGTATCTATGAAATCTGTTAATATTTGCCGTTCTGTGATCACCATCTTTGTTTTTCAATCACAATTTATATTCAACAAGCGATCGGCAACACCAGGCAACAAGCTATGCGACTGTCCAATCAACTCGACACTTATCTACACAAGGACCAACCGATACTTGTTTCTGTAGTATTATAATGCTCTTTGGATACTTGGTTGCCCTCAGAATAAGGACTATAAGCATCTTTATTCTATGTGGTTGCCAAACCAAGTCCATACCACAGTCGGACAGTCCACAACCATAGAGACCGATATGAATCGGAAAATTCTATGTAAACCTTGATGTAAACTAGCGACTAGCGCCCTCTATCGCGAAGTTGTTTCATCAAGACACTGTACTATTATTATTTTTTAGGTGTTAATTTTTTTAAATTATTTTATTCATGGAAGCTTTAAATCTGACAATAAAACATATATTTTTTCGTCAATATTTCACGCGAACAATAAACGCAGCAAAACACTCATGACAATGAGTGACACAGAACGCAATAATGGCTGGGTTTTACATTGACAAAACATGAGATATATTTTTAAATAAAAAGCAAATAACAAAGAAATTATGCATTTTTGGTACATTTGTTTTGAATAATACTTGCTTTGATACATAATGCGCGCCAATTTACAATGATGAAATGATATTGCATGCCTCCGTTGGCTCAGTTTATACTTGTAAAATATGCAACACGCTGAATAAAAATAAATCATCAATGATCAGACTTAACCACAAAATGTTGAACGTAGACTCATATACTAATTGATCCGCATAATATTTTAAAACAACTTTGACTTGAAACGTTTTCTTACAAACAGTGTAATATCAGAGATATTTCGATTTAAAATACATGGAAAGTCAACTTTGCTACTGCAATGTACGAGGAACTAGGAAGCCATTTTACGAATTTTGGGTAAATGTTATTCTAATTAATTTAATGCTTTAATCGCAAATTTCTACATTCATATTTTGTTAGAGTGGTAAAATTATACTCACTTTCGATCTGTTTTTGAAGTTCCTTCTTACTTATATCTGCCATTTTTCTTGAACAAGTAGATTTCGTCCACCGTGATCACAAATAGAACAATCAGCCACACAATAATAAACCTACGCGCTAGGTGCTACACGGCGTCATGACGAAGTTAGCCGAATGTGTATTCGGAGCCGCTCGGGTGTGCCGGCTACTCCAATGAGACTTGAGTAGTTGTATTATATTTTCACTACAAATAAACCAGTATCGACCGTATTCGTAGTACGCATAACGTACATATTGTCATGCATAAAAAAGAAAACGAAACAATGAGGTTGATTATACGAGGACTCAGCATTTGGATGCATTCAAAATATTATAGCCAAATAATTTCACTGGACACGCCTAATTACACAGAAAGAAAGAAAAGTGAAGAATTTTTGTTCAGAACATAATATAAAATTATAAATATGGTGTCATATAGCAAAAACTTATGTAATCTGTAAGCCATCGTGGAACAATACTTTAAGAAAATTGATTACATTCACAGAAACGTCAAAACCATGTGGCATACAGTGCTTGCTGTCAATGTCAAAAGTAACCTAAAATAACCTAAAACTTATTTTTGTTACACCAGATCACTCGAATTTTTGTTATTAATTTATAATCTTGAGAAAATGGCTAAGGTAAAAAACAAAAGGAATGCAGGACTTGCAGATAAAGTGCGAAATAAGAAAAAACAGGAAATAAATAAGAAGAAAATAAATCCTTTTGAAGTTCATGTTAACAGAGAAAAAATTAAGGTTTTGGGTAAAAAATCTAAGCATGATAAGGGGCTGCCTGGTGTTTCGCGCGCTAAAGCAATTCAGAAGGTAAATTATTAGTTAGTGTGTTAATCAGTGATCGGTACGCCAATTGAAAATTGTTTTGTGTGTTTCTCGATGGTACTTTACCTTCGTGGCAAAGTATAAAAGAATATATAGTAAGTATTCTATTAAGCATGCGTTTTATCGAATATAACTAAAAAAAAATATTTTCGTATATTTTCTTTTTTAAAAATTTTATTTTAAAACATTGTGACTGGGTTTTTCCATCTTAAAAATTACTCAGTCGTAGCTCGGAGTCAGGAAGTTGGCAGTGTGATACCCCCGTGCCTCGGAAAGCACGTAAAGCTGTTGATCCTGCGCCTGACCTCTCTCCGGTTGTCGGATTGCCGTCTCACCGGACTATAAGAGTGAAGGAATAGCGAGTGCACCTGTGTATTGCGCACACACTTGTGTACTATAATATCTCCTGGGTACCTGGCTGATCTCCGTTGAGATTGGCCGCAATGGCCGAAAATCGGCTAGGAGGATTTCATTCATTCATTTAAGATTTCGGCACTCCTATTGAAATATTTGCAGAGGGAGTGATTATATTTATGGTGTTGTGAATGTAAACCATACCCTCAACTTCAAATCACGCGTAAAATGCACTGCGCGAGCGGCAAGGTGAATGGTCATAGATAAATATTTGTCTTTTAATTCATTTTTCAGAGAAAGGAAACTCTCGGCACAGAAATGAAACTAATGAATAAAACAAATGCATTCATAGACAAGCGTATAGGTGAGAAAAACAATCACCTCTCGGCTGAGGACCGGATGGTGGCCAGGTTTGCGGCTGAGAGAGCTCGACAGCACACCAAGAAAAATATATTCAACTTAGCTGATGATGAAATATTAACACATAGGTAATAGTGCCTCCTTATAATAATGCTATTGGATGTCTGCAAAAATAATATAACTTAATCTTGAAGTTATCAAAAGTAGCTAATACTAATACTTAAGCCCTATCTAAGCTGCCAGTACTGTTTTTGAAGGTCATGTATTTTAAAATTATTTTTCATATAACCTATATTCACTACATATTAATTTAAATATTGCTACTCTATTACTAAGCCCTTTTTTAAACAGAACTGTCCTGGATTTTCAAATTTCAAATCCTCGTTTAT
The DNA here is from genome assembly GCA_949316025.1 of Lapara coniferarum. Lineage (NCBI taxonomy): Eukaryota > Metazoa > Arthropoda > Insecta > Lepidoptera > Sphingidae > Lapara > Lapara coniferarum. Next base: position 1,413,532 of record OX438921.1, read on the forward strand.
GAAATTTTGAAAGTTGAGGACCCAAAACATAATGATAATAATAATAATAATAATAATAATAAGCCCGCAGGGGCGGCTGTGTGGCGAGCCGTCGGTGAGTGGCGACACCGCATACCCTGATTCCGTTGTCTCAATCAATAGCCCAGCAACCAGTCCATCTTGATCCCATCCATAGACCCAGTATAATTCCCATCTTCTCTGCAATAGTCCTTACGCCTTACGGGCGCTGTCTTTGGCTGTATTTCCTCCTTAAGTACAGACAGAGATAGTACCCGTAAGGCGTACACATCTCAACTAGAGTAATGTATCTTAAAGGGGCCTCTACGTGTTGGATCCATATCCCCACGCAAGCCTTCCAAAAGGACCGGTCTTCGTGCCGTGATTTCCCGCAGGAAAGATACAACATAATAATAATAATAATACATATACCTTTACATAATGATTGAATCATTATTTTTGGTATGTGAATTTTATTTATTTTATTTTTATAGAGGTCAAACTCTAGAGCAAATAGAGAAGTTTGATGACCCAAGATCTGATGAGGAAGAAGAGGATGGCAAAGGATTTGGTGGTCTGGATGGTAAGTTCAAGTCATATTGAGATGTATTTGTAAAGTCTGTAAGTTTATTAAATTAATTATCAGACTTTATAAATATAATTTGAGGTCACATTATAAAATTTGTCATAAATGTTTCAAAAGTTATATTCATTCATAATGTTTCAATTGTCAGATGATTTCGTATCAGAAGGTCACTTTGGTGGAGGCGTACTTTCAAAAACAGACTCAAAAGATGGTGCCAAATCTCACAAAGACCTCATTGAGCAGTTGATAGCAGAATCTAAGAAGCGTAAAGCAGAAAAACAGAAGGAGAAAGAACAAACCCTTGACCTAACAGAGAAGTTAGACAGTGAGTGGAAAGACTTGAAGCCTGTTGTGTTTAAAAGAGCAAGAATAGAAGAACCAGAATCTGCAATTGATAAAGTGTTGAATAAAGCGGAGAAGAATAATTTAGATTATGATAAAATGATGAGGGAATTAAAGTTTGAGAAGAGAGGAACAGTAAGTATTCTCTTTTCACCCTACATACATAATATTGACTTATAGGTTATACCTCTGTTTATTCCTTTAATGCTCAACACAAAACTGCCGGACTATAAAGTTTAGCAACATTATTCATAAACATTTTATAAACCTAATTTAGTTATATCTTTTTCCTTCAAACTCAATTCACAATTTGTTTGAAGAAGACGAAACATTTCGCACCTTTAGAACGAAAACGACACAATTAAAAAAATAGAAAATTGAGTTGTGATTTTTAAATGACTAAAAACTAGTCCCTTATTGATAAAAATATAATAAAAAAGGGACCGATATAATAATTTTGTCCTTTTCCTGCTTGAATATGGCTGTGTTTGAACTATTGTTGTATTGAGTACTTCGTTTTAAGTAATTTTATGACGATAACCCAATTTTCTATCTTTTTGAACTGTGTCGTTTTCATCCTAAAGGTGCGATTTGATAACTAAAATTGGTTTATAAGCTGTTTATGAATAAAGCTGTAGGTATATGTATATTATTGAACAGTTTTTTAACTTCTTACATGAAACATGCTGTCAAGTTTGATTGTTTTTTAAATAACTATATAAGTTTTTGACAGATATAATATCCTAACTGCCTCGGTGGCGTAGTTGTATTACAGTACGACTGCAAAGCTGAGGTCTCGGGTTCGATCCCCAGGTCGGGCAAAGTGGATTGGGGGCGTTTGGAGAATTCCACCACGGTATCCCCTGCCTGTCGTAAAAGGCGACTAATAGGGGCCACCGGGGGCCGCGGGCGGGCGGCAGGGGGCTGCCCGTCTTTAGTTTTGTGCGTGTTTGTTAGCACAGTGCTGCGACCCCCGTGATGGACGGCAGTGTGGCAAGTAGGCCTCACGCTGCCGTTGACGCCGAGGGCGTCCTTCGGTGCGCGGGGGCTTCTGAGCCCCCCCATACAGGAGACGGGCTGCATTAGGCGGCACCGCGCAGGGGCGGCTGCGGACGACAACTTAGACACTATTAGTCCGGGGAAACCCGCAGCCGTCCCTAATGCGCCGAAGAAGGCCACCGCGGAGTTTTAGTTGGTATGCCGTGCGGTGTACATAGGTTAGGGACTCGGCCCGGCGGCTCAACGCTGGGTCGTAAGGCACGGTGAACCCAACATCACCGCTCAGTCGCCCCCCTTGAAGGCTGGGCGGTAGTAATAAGTTACTTTCTCCGCGAAAAAAAAAAAAAAAAAAAAGGTCGGGCAAAGTGATATTGAGTTTTTCTATTCAGTATCAGCCCGGAGTCTGGAATTTGTGCCCGATATGGCGATAGGCTCGCCCCCTATCACATCATGGGACGGAATGACGGCGAAAAGTGGGTGCACTAGTTGCGCCTCTGCCTACCCCTTCGGGGATAACAGGCGTGAGTGTATATGTATATATGTATGTAAAATATTCTGATTGCATCCTTCACTATTTCTATATCCCATGGTGTCACATTCCATCTATATAAGCCATAGTAATAATTTCTTCCCTGAATTTATTTATAACATGTACTATTAACAGCCATCAGATGGATTGAAGAGTGACGAGAAACAAGCCCAGAAAGAGAGAGAGGAATTAGAGCGGTGGGAGAAAGAAAGGGACCAGAGGATGTTAGGGGATGAAGATTTCACTGTTAGTAAGTCTCAACCAACTAGCAAACACAGGTATGTATGATATGTATGGTAGGATTTTTATTAGCAAACAATCTAAAAATATGATTCAACTTTTTTTTTATTTTATTTGAAACTGATATGATGTTGGTATTCAAAAAGTTGGCCCATTCTCTGCCTTCAAAAACGTGAGCTTCATCAACCTTTTTAGCAGTCACACTGCTTTGACATACATATTTAGGTTTCACCAAGTGAGGTACAGGGCTCTTACCTTGTCAGGCCATTGACACGTTTATTGCGTTGCAGGTCTGCAGAAGACCTGGACGATAACTTCGAGCTCGATAATGAACAGGACTTCATGCTGGCGTACGATAAAGACGGCAATCCTTTAGTTCCCGAAAATATTCTTAAAGATTTCTCAGGTAATTTTTATTTCACAAAGTTATACATAAAAGTATTTAAAGTATATATTTCTCTTTCTAAAATTTTATGGAGCTTAATTAATTTGTTTTATTAAAAAAAGTGATACAAAGTTGTAAACAAAATTAGGTTATTTCTATAATGATTCCTCCTAAATTTAATATTCTTGTGTTACAGTTCCCAACGCAAAACCTAAATTTGAAGATGGAATATCAGACTCGTCATCGGATGAAGAAGGTAATTCTGATGAAAGTGGTGAAGATGACGGTGATTCTGAAGAAGACAAAGAGGATGTCAAGAAGCTTAAAAATAAAAGTACAAAGGAAGTAAAAGAACAAGAAGAATCAATACTATTCCAAAACTCAAAGAGTGATGAGGATCCTGATAATGAAAGTGGTGTAGATGACGAAGAATCGGAAGAAAAAAGTAGCAAGCTAAATGATAAAACTGACATAAAAGAACCGAAAACTGTTAAACAGAATGCGCAGGTTGAGAAATCTGATCAGGATTCTGAAGAAGAATCTGCAGAAGAGGATGATGATGATGATGATGACGAGGACGATGAAGATGATAAACGAGAACAAAAAGAAGATTTCAACAATTTCAATGACTTGAAAGAATCAGATGTTGAAAGTGATGAAGAAATGGATGTGACAGAGGATAAAGCGAAAATATCTTTGTTCTTTAACATAAAGTCTACGGAAGGTGATAACTTAAAGGTATGTTGATTTTACGTGGAGTTTTATCTGAAGTCATAGTTGTATTAGTTCACGATACTTGACGAAATTTAGCACAACTTTACACTCTTACTAACAACATAATTCTAAGTAACAGAAAACTGAGATTTTATTTCGTTTATTAATTTCTAGGAACTGCTGACAGGCAAGACACCGGCACAACAGTCAATAGCATTACAAAAGTTAATTAAGAGCTACGATCCAGGACTTGCTGAGAATAACAAAGAGTTACTTAGTAGACTATTCGCACATCTACTGCAATACATTAACGATATCTTCACGAATTTAACCGACGAAGGTTCAATCATAAAATCATTCTTAACATTTGATAGATTAGTACCGCATATATTCGATTTAATGAAAACGAATAAGGTGTCCACCAAGAAATATCTAGTCGAATTAATAAAGGAGAAACGTAGCGATTATTTGAAACACCAGAAAAGAGTTCCAGATTTAGACACATTAATATTTTTCAAATTAATATCTTTGCTGTACCCCACGTCAGATTTCAGACACCCCGTCACTACACCAGCACTGTTATTTATGTCTGAAATTCTTACTACATGTAGATTTAATGATACTTACTCAATATCAAGGGGATTTTTTCTAACAGCTTTGATTTTAGAGTATACCGTACTGTCAAAAAGGTTGGTGCCTTCCGCTATTAATTTTCTAAGAGGAGTAATATATCTCAGTGCTAATACGTCAGTATTAAATCCAATTCAAGCAGTCCCACCGTTTAAGTTACACAGAGACGCGAAAATATTATATTTAGACAACGACTGCTCGAAACTGGTGGCAGATAACAAAATGGCGGCGAAAGATTTGGCGGCAAAAAGCATCGATGACAATTTCAAAATACGGTGTATGTCGACTAGTATATTGATGTTGAAGGAGTTTTTCGACCATTTCAACGATATAGAGGCTCAAGAGTTTTTATTTGAGCCACATATTAAGCTTTTGAGCCGCGTGGACTTGGAAATGTATCCATCGAAGATGGCCAGTAGAGTCGAACAGATAGTGAAGTATATGAAGGAAACGTTGGAAATGAAGACGTTTGCGCCGATTTACGCAGAGAAGAAGAAGATTAAGGCACTGAGGTTATATGAACCTGATGTACAGGAAGTGTAAGTATACTTTTTTCTTTGTTTCAGGCACGAAACTAATCTAAAGCTAAGGTTATAGTAGGAAGTTCTCGCAGAAACTTCAGGTCGTATTAAGCGAGCGGCAACCTCGTTACTCAACTGTAAAAAAATCTTGTACAGTCAGTAGCATAAATATCTGTACAAAATCAAATTTTAAATCGCCTATATACGCGTTAACTGAAAAAACAATTTCTTCGCGTGAAGTAAAGCAAATCTCTTTTATTGTATTGAAGAGAAAAAAAAAGATTAGTAAGAACCCAAAAGTATGTAGGCTGGTGACTGTATAGCATTCATAAATATAAAATGCATCTCTTTTAAACAGGTTTACTGGCAGCAAAAACCCGAAGCTCTCCCGCGAGAAGGCAGAGAGCGCTCGTCTGAAGAGCAAGTACAAGAAGGAGATGAAGGGAGCGCTCCGAGAGATCAGGCGGGATAAGGCGTACATAGCGTCCGTTAAGATCAGACAGAAGATACAGAGGTAATACAACCAACTCTCAACATAGCCCTACGAACAAATGTTGTTCTGTGGGTATCAAGTATAAAGAACTTTCGGTCTCCCAAGAGGTAGAAATGTAATTGTGAACTATGCAAATGGGTATTGGTCGTAATAAAACGACTGAGATCGAAAAAACAAATAACGAACAGATTTTTGCCATAAAAGCCAGGGACGTATTCAGGATTTTATATGGGGGACTAAGACACAATTACCGCCTAGTGTAATCGAACATAACAAAAGCGACACTATGTTGTCTTTCTGAACCTTTTCGTTTAGTATTTATAGTGTACTAGACTTTATACATATAGCAAAAACTTTTTTTTTCAGCGATAACATGAGGAAAGAAAAGGTGAAACAGATTTACAAGGATGCCTCGATACAACAGGGCGAGCTGAATAAACTGAAGAAAATGAAATAACACATTGTGATCATTCATTATGGTGCATTGGGGCATCATAATCACGCAAAAAAAAATATGACTGACATAATATGTAATAGATTTCTGTACAGCAATTTTATTCTTATTTTTTCAACAAATGAAACAACTTTATAGATCAAAAATACTTTATAAATGCAAATAAGCAAAAAATACATGAATGTATTAAACAGATTATTTACATCATATCTTGTGATAAATTGAACTTAATTAACTTTTTCATCATTCCTGTTCAGTTTCCATATGGAATAGTTGAGGCAAGTGGCAAATGAGAGCCATGCCATATAAGGCACCATCAGCAAAGATACTCTAGGGTTGACCTGGTAGAAACTGATTGTGCAAGCGAGGGCTGCGACGTCTAATGCCGCCATGTGTAGCAATCCCTGGAAATTAAAAATTTGCTGCAATTAACTAGTAGAACATAAGTAATGTATACCTACAGCTAACAATGACAATTATAATCCTGAGTCCTGGCCCTACACTAATACACAAGTCTTGGGAGGACGCGTATTCAGCCTCTTTTCTCGTTTTTTGATACTTACCCTCTACTTTACCCTTCTACCGAAATTCAATAGATTTTTTTGTTTTTTGTCTGGGATTATTCTTTTTGTGTTAGATTTTATGTTATAAATATTTAATAATAGTAAAGAACAAAAATGATTCATATACCCTATTAGGTATTAGGAGATGCCAGAAGTTTTAGCGCCACAACATCTAAATTCTAGACAAATGATATTATTTATTTATGTTATACTCATTTAAAATGTGGAGCCTATTGGTAACTTAATGATTCATCATGTGTTATCAATTACCAGTCCAATTTTATGCAGCCCGAAGAATACTGGCGTCCACGTCCAGTTTAGAACGAGCTGACCTCCATACAAAGTCAAAGGAACCATGGATTTTCCTGTAAAGTATTTTGATAATGTAAAATATAAATATTAAAAGGATGAGATATTAGTATTCAAAGCAGGAAATGATGTATCGTCCAGATTAATATCAGTAACACAACAAAAATATGTATAAAGCCGTCATGACCCCGGCGAATAACTCAGTGAGGATCTTTATATAGGGTTTCTATATCTGTGTATATATTTTAAAAGATGATTTTCAACATAATGCGCTTTTGGCCAATGTAAGCATCTTTTGAGTAAGTCTTATTTCTACTTCCGGTAAATTAATAGATAAAAGAAAATTTAAATTACTTGTAAATCCTCCACAGTCCTTGTAAATCATGTATGACGCGTATCCCATGCTGCAATATAAAACAGTCCACGCCGGGCCGAAGACCCATTCGGGTGGAGTCCAAGTTGGTTTCTTGATTACCTGGTACCAAGCCTTACCATCCGGTTTCTTAACTTGCCCAATCATAGTAATAGTGCTCAGCCAACCCCCCACATTTGGTAGCAGTATAGCACCAATTCGTGGCCAGTGTGACATTTTATGAATTTTAAGACTGAAAAATAATGGATTGGTTGAGTTTTACCTTTTAAAAACTGACTGACTGAAACTGGGCATGGTAAATTAGTTTCTCGGAAGATTAAAAATCACAAAGAATAAGCACACCACCCAAAAACTAGAAACAACTATTTATGGTGCACTTTTCCTCGTAAGATTTTAGTAAGTATTTAGTATAGAAATATTTTTACTGAATTTTTTATATCTGTGACGAATATTACCTAAGTGAATGATTCATTATAATAAATACCTACTTCAGCACTGTAACTACTATTTATATATTTCGTGGTTCCCAAATTGCCCTATGATACATATTGAATAAAATTAACCATTGTTGTGGGATTCAACAAACTTCTGCCTATTTTTGTTCCGACCACTAAAGAAATATAGTCGCCTCATCAGTATTTTAAGATAACATATTACTGGAGAATAAAAAAATATGATCGAAATGTATTAACTTTAGGGATTCTTTTGAAAATTCCTAAAAATTATGGACTTATCTATATCTGACTGCCTCGGTGGCGTAGTTGTATTACGGTACGACTGCGATGTTGAGGTCTCGGGATCGATCCCTGGGTCGGGCAAAGTGATCTCATTGGGTTTTTCTACTCAGTATCAGCCCGGAGTTTGGAATTTGTGCCCGATATGGCGATAGGCTCGTCCCTTGTCACATCATGGGACATAATGTGCAAGGTGAAAAGTGAGTGCCCTAGTTACGCCTCTGCCTACCCCTTCGGATATAAAAAGCATGAGTATACGTATGCGTATCTATACTTGGACAGCAAATAAACCGGGCCACCCGCTACCTTGGAACTCTGATTAAATTTTCTCAAAAAGTATAAAACTGATAACTATCAAAGTTATACCTACAGAAAGTGCGTTTTATGCAGATTAAAATGATATAAAATCCTAAAGAGCCGCCAACTCACATTATAATCAAGCAACAAACTCAATGATAACGTGTTGCTCTGTTTGACTCTAGTCAAACTAGTCGAATTCCAGGTACGGGTAGACCTAGGGCTATATCAGCAGTTGAAGATCGTTAGGTAAATATCCAACTTACTGTTTTGCGAAATCGCCGCTTCAACGCAGTTCAAGTCGAACAAAGTCTGCGTGACGAACGCCAAGTGGTCATAAGTTCAGACACCGTCAGAAGAAGACTTGCTGAACGGAACCTGACTCCAAAGAGAGCTCCAACAGGCCCAGTTTTAACGATAGCCCACCGTCGAGCTAGACTTGATTTTGCTCGAGAGCATAGGGATTGGACGATTAGAGCATTGGGGTAATTTACCTATTCTTCACTGATGAGATCAGGGTCAGTCTACATGGAAGTGATCGACGTCAGAGAGTATATCGTCACCCTAGAGAACGTTATTCTCAGTGTTGCATCGAGGAAACTGTTGCTTATGGAGGAGGATCTCTAAAGGTCTGGGGCGGCATCTTGTTGTCCGCACACACAGCGTTAGATTTAATCGAACCGACGGACCGTACACGTGGCTTGACTTTTTATCGCTACATTACTGAAATCCTCGCAGACCATATGGTACCTTACGCAGGATAGGTAGGTATATCGGGCAGGATTTGCAGTTGATGCATGATAATGCACCGTCTCATGTTGCTCATGTGGTGTTCACTACGGCTACATTGTCATATGCCGATCTAACCCCATCCAAAATAGATGGAATAAGGCACTTATCATTTTTGAATTCGTACATTTATCACGTTAAACAATAGGGTGGTTTCCTATGTTTAATTTTTTACATTATTTTATATGTAACAGAAAATACTCGAAAAAGAAATTATTCCGTGAAATCAGCATCGAAGTTGGTTGAAAAAAAGCAGTTATTCCTATTTGAAATATTGTTGTGAGCAAAAGTGGTGGTGTAGTGGGGATATAACGTTATCTCTTTCGCTCGCACGCAGCGTTATGGCCGATGCCACGCGGTGAGGTCACAATCTGATAGTACGGTTATTTGATAAAATAAAAAATAGGACTCCTAAAAATGGGAATAAGTAGTATATAGATAGGCAAGTAAGAATACAGAGTAGAACGTAAACAACTCTGATTAAGTTTAGGGCCTTTAGGGGAACTTGAGTGGGCGTAGCGACCCACAATAAAAAAACTAACTTATTATTGCGCCAATTTTGAAATGCAAGCCCAATACTACTAATATTATATTTATTATTTTATTGTTCATCTACGGTGAAACTTTTTGTATAAACCGGAATGTTACGGTCATCTGACAGATATCACGGTGACGTCAGAGTTTTGGCGGGAACGTGGAAGTGTCATGAGGTGCTCTTGTTTTAATTCATTATTTTGGTGATACTTAGTGTTATATTGAATAATTATGGTGGTATATTATCCAATATAGTTCTATTAAAGTGTTCAAATGAAGTGAATTGAAATAACTGTGCCAATCAAGTGTTTTTTCGTTGCCGCCAAAACTCCTTGATAAAGTCTTGGTAAGGTAGCCACTGCTTTACTACGACAACCAGAGATATAACTTAAGACGAGGCTGTATGGGCTTGAACCCTTTGCCTTCCCTGTAAGGGAGAATTAAAAAAAAAAAAAAAAAAAAAAAATCACGGTGACGTCACGTATTTAATCCGACTATTCTACGAAGCCCTTGAGAATAACTGTGCAGCGATAAATTTACTATAACTACTTAATTTAGCCGCATAATATTGTTCCGGTACATGAAACTATTTCACAAAACGTATTTTTAGTGCATTTTTAGTCGTCACCGATCATTTTTGGAAGCATTTATCAGATAAAATGTAAGTATAACATATATATTTCAAGTTTTTACCTCACCTTTCTAGAACAATACCGGCAAATTTATATTTAGAACGTAAACACAGTTGCGTAATTCCAGGTACGATTAATACTGAGATAAAGTAAACGAATTAAGTCAAGTGTTCGGTCATCGCTGATAATAGTATCTAATTATTATCATCGATTTAAAAAAATAGGCACTGGTAAGTAAAAAGTAACAATTTTTATCATGTTACATGAGTTTATTGAATAACTTATCATAACAGGTATTTAATTTTTATCATCTAAAAGCCGATAAATATCATAATTCAGTTTTTAGTGTTTGCTTTAGATAAGTGGTTGTGTTCAGTTTTTGCAATAACAATGGAAGGAATTGATACTGTCCGGTAAATGTTTAAACATATTTAATTTGAATATAAGTTGGTACATAAAATATGATATTCCAATTTATACATAGTAGCTACTTGCTAGATACCATCACATTGACTGCCTTACTAGTCCTGTCAAGGCTATTTTTCAATTGTCTTTAATTTATTTGTTGTAGACTCTAGCTAGACGCTAGGCATTCACTTTATGCTGCCAGACATTGGATAATGTTTGTAATTTAAATATATTACATGCAATAAGGATTTAATACCAAGTATATGTAGAAATATTTGATAAAGTATAGTTGTATGTTTAACTTAATTAAAATAATCAATAACTCTTAAAAATCAAGGTTGTTTTTAGTTTTTCTTTACCTATAAGATCTCATAATCATTAAAATTAACATTCTGTAGAATTTGTTTTTGCTTTACTATTTAATTGCTTAAGCTACAAATGAAAACTATTTTATTCCATATGGTGAAGAGAATAATAGCCATTATTAACTTAGTAATAGTAAAATAATATAATCTATTTACAAATGAGATGTCTATGTATGGTCTTCCAATGACCAAGTTGGCTTCAAGCAAGTTGTTAAAATAAATAATAATATCAGTAAGCTGATGAAATATGGTGAAAATTTTTATTATTACTTCACTATAATGAGGATATTCATAAACAAATATTTTTTGTACAGCAATATGAATATTTTAATAAATTAACTCAAGTATACTATGTGTTAATGATATTCAGAATGCATAATTAAGTGAGCTTAAAGGTTTTTTAAGGAATTATTTTATCATTTTTATGAACGGAAATGTTTGTATAGATGAAGCTTATACTGTTACTGTTGTGGGCTTCCTTCCTTCCATTTTTGCCACTTGCTTATGGCTGGTCTAAATGATAAACAGTTAAAATGATTACTTTTGGTGGTTATCTATGTTTCTGAAAACTAAGATAGATAAGAATTGATATTGAAACAGCAGTAACAGTTAACATAACTTTTACCATTGAGTTAGATATCAAACTCCAGTTAAATGTTAGTAAGTTATTGAGACCAACCGTTAGTGTATGTAGTCTTATAATTAACTAACTGTTGTGGCTACACCCATGTGGATGCCAAAATAAGTCTCACTGATCTTTACCAGAAGAAAAATACACTGTACACCAATAAGAGAATTGTTGTGATTGTCAAAATTCATTAAAATCTGCAGCAGTTTATGCAAGAACTTTTAAGAAACATGCAAACATCTCGAGACTATTTAATACACAATGTTATAATTTTATAGCTGTGAACCTAACAAACCCATCTGGGCCCATCTATAATGCTCCTATGGCAGGGTAACGAAATTAAATTTCTGGATGCAATATAATGCAATCAGCCCTGTATTATATACTGCCCACTGCTGAGCACGGGCCTCCTCTACTACTGAGAGGGTTTAGGCCTTAGTCCACCACGCTGGCGCAGTGTGGTAGACTTCACATACCCTCGACATTCTTATGGGGAATTTCTGGATGATATTGCTATTTTTTATGGGTAGTTGTGTTGAAGTCATTTATCTTTTTTAAAAGAAGTACTACTTCACCTTTGTGAAATCACATACTAATAAATATCGACCTTGATTTCAAATCACTGACAATAAATGTATGACGTCATATTGTGTTTAGACAGTGCGCTAAAACTCGCTTTAGCATAGTACGTTAGTAGTATAAGGGATTGGCAACTAAACATAATATAGATTCCTCAAAAAGCGTTATCGCTTACATAACATTTATAGATTCTAAGATTGAAAAAAGTATGCAGGCATGATTTAGGCTCGTAGAGGATGAATGAAAGACGGGTCACGAAAGGTATTCATCGATCGAATGTGGATTGTAGGGCTAGAAGGGGACGACCGAGGAGAATGTACTTTGTCAAATAAATGATCTCCGAAAAAGACAGATCAGGAGTACCCTTAACCGGCGAAAATGTATGAGAAGAATTATGAATGTGAAAGAGGCGTGTCAAGGTCGTAGCATGTGGCGCTCAATAGTCTCTACCTAACCTTATGTGATAAGGGCGAGAGTGTGTACGCAACATCTAGAGAAAAAAAATGAAGGGTAATTTTAAATTACTTTTAATATAGAATTTTTAGATAATTTCTGTTAGTTTTAAATCAGTTTGTGATTTTCACTATTGTAGTTAAAAATAATAATAAACTCACGCCTATTATCCCCGAAGGGGTAGGCAGAGGCGCAACTAGTGCACCCACGTTTCGCCGTTATTCCGTCCCATGATGTGATAGGGGGCGAGCCTATCGCCATATCGGGCACAAATTCCAGACTCCGAGCTGATACTGAATAGAAAAACTCAATATCACATTGCCCGACCCGGGGATCGAACCCGAGACCTCAGCTTTGCAGTCGTACTGTAATACAACTACGCCATCGAGGCAGTCAAATATTATTGAAGTTATTCTATATAGTTATTCTATATAGTTATTCTATATAGTTAGTCTATTGTAGTTAAATTTAAGAAAATATTACAAAATTGCCCTTAACTTTTGGAGGTATAATATTGACCTGTATTTGCATTGGCAGAAATAGGAAAAACAGACTCAGCAAAAAAGCAAAGTTTTTCATTTCTTGCACATGGCTTAAATTAATACATTACACTGTTTTTTATTAATATCCATTTAATAATCAATATTCATTTTCAGAACCTTCATCATGGCCAACTGGCAAGCTCTTGGTTCCATCATCCTTCCCAATGTTGGCGGTTGGGCCAACGGACTGTACTTCGCCGGCCAGATCCGTCAGGGTAAAGACAAGGCCTGGTACGACACGCTGAAGAAGCCTAGCTGGAACCCACCCAAGTGGGTGTTCGGGCCCGCGTGGACTGTGCTGTACAGCGGCATGGGATATGCTTCATATCTAGTCTTTGAGGAGTGCGGTGGCTTTAATGGTGAGTTGGAAGATGTTAACAAATAAAATGAATAATAAAAACTAGAATACCTACCCACCAAAAACCACCAAACATAGGAAGCTACCCTATTGGGTAGCTTCCTATGTTTGACACTCTGCGACGTCACAGTTTGATATTAATGTTATTCTACAGCTTCACCTTCCACATAATTTCACAGTAGGGGGCTTAGAATGTAAAAAAAAAACACGATGCGTCTCCTCTTCGTTTTATTGTGATTGGTTGAGAGACTGAAATTACCGAACTCACATAACGTTAGACAACAAATTGCACTGATAAGATAAAACCTGATAAACGATAAAGATTTTTTATTACTATGTGTAATTTTATGCATATGACGTATATCGTTGCGTAATTATTAGTATCCGCGTGGATAGCGATAATTCCTCCCCCGCCCCCATAGTTCTTCGCGTAATAGGCTTCATACAGGTCGGCATAACTATGTCAACTGCCGCGGAGTAATCATCAAATTCAAATCATTTATTCAGTAATTAGGCCCCCAAGGGCACTTTTACATGTCATTTTTCACAATGTTGTTTTACTTAAAGATTCTACCAGCTCTATCTATTCGCTCGTCATTTATCATATTCATATATCTTATTGCTACATCCATGTATAAATTAACCTGTGTAATAATCATACTGTAAAATATATTTAAAATAAAATGGAAGAAAATCATGACAATTGATGACGAAAAAATGAAGCCCGGAGTTACTTTGTGCCTCTCTTCTTCGGGTGGTCATCGCTTAGGTACCTAGTGAAAGGCTGTTACGTTAGTAGGCTAGGACCTTTTTATCCTCGCCGACGAGGACTGTGGCGTTTCCTTTCCTCGTAATGTGAAGATACTCCTTCCCTTTCTTATATATCAGCTCCACTTCTCCTTCCCTAGCCCTATTCCCGTCTCCAATGTCCGTATCCTCTGTACCTATCAGCCCGTGCTGGTTGTTCGTTATTTAATGTAGGTAATGTCAACTTTACATTATATAATTTGTATATGTACCTTTGTTATTGTCTTTACCTTGTCATGACTTAGCATAAGTGCTTTTTTATAAGACGACTTGATCAAAAAATGATTTTATTTACTTATTTATATATCCGATAGTGCATTTAGAGTTTGAACCTATTCCATATATTATCAGATTCAGTGAGGAAATTGTCCTGTACCTATATATAATGTTTTATTGTTTTAATGATGAGACAAGCAAACCTTTCCTTCATCATACATTTGATACGCTACAGACAACAAATGTATTTGAATCATAATTTTCCAGAGGACTCACTGGTGCCTCTGTCTCTGTATGGAGGCCAGCTTCTCCTCAATTGGGCATGGACGCCTATCTTCTTCGGAATGAAGGACTTTAAATTGGTAAGTTTTCTCGCTTTTTAAAAAGAAGAATAGTAAAGAAGTACAGAGCAAGGAATACGGGGAATTTGAGCCTGCACATAAATTTACTCACAACAAAAAAAATGCATAAGTAAATAAGCTGTCACAGGTCTTTGGTGACCTGTGAGATAATGTTACTACACAACTAAGCGGGCTCATTTGTAGAGCTGACAATTGACATACATGATACAGAGCCTGTATCATAGTCACATCCTATTTTTTCATTAAGTTAAACTGTCATAAAAACGCTGATAAATTTGTAGAAAAAATCTATCTACATACATACATACACTCACGCCTGTTATCCCCGAAGGGGTAGGCAGAGGCGCAACTAATGCACCCACCTTTCGCCGTCATTCCATCCCATGCTGTGATAGGGGGCGAGCCTATCGCCATATCTGATACTGAATAGAAAAACTCAATATCACTTTGCCCGACCCGGGGATCGAACCCGAGATCTCATTGCAGTCGTACTGTAATACCACTACGCCACCGAGGCAGTCCAGTCAGGCAAAATCTATCTAATTGACTAATGTTTTTTGTGACAGGCATTCATCGAGATCTCAGTGCTTTCTGGTGCGGCGGTGGCTACCACGTTCTCATTCTTCAGCGTGAACAAGACCGCGGGCATGATGCTGCTGCCCTACCTGGCGTGGCTCGGGTACGCCTCCTCCCTCTCATACTACATCTGGAAGAACAACCCCAAGCCCGCTGACAAGGCGCTGTAGAGGTGAGCAGTCTGCGAACAAATAGAGCTAAGGTCTTAAATTATAAAAACTACGCTTTCTTTTAAAATAAAATACATGTACTAGTAGTGCTCGCGGCTCCGCCCGCGTGAAAAAGTTTTTCCGGTACAAAAAATATTTTCCCGGGACAAAAAGTAGCCTATAGCACTCAGGAGTTATGTAGCTTCCTATTAGTGAAAGAATTTTCAAAATCGATTCAGTAGTTCCTGAGATTAGCGCGTTCAAACAAACAAACAAACTCGTCAGCTTTATAATATTAGTATAGATTATTTTCATTAAAGCACGTAAAGCCGTTGGTCCTGCGCCTGATCTCTCTCCGGTCATGTCGGATTGCCGTCTCACCGGACTATGAGAGTGAAGGAATAGCGAGTGCACCTGTGTATTGCGCACACACTTGTGCACTATAATATCTCCTGCGTACCTGGCTGATCTCCGTTGAGATTGGCCGCCATAGCCGAAACTGGCTAGGAGGATTTCATAGATTATTTTCTATTTTTTAGTTGGATTTTTATAAAGCATGTTTTTTAGTTTTTATAAACTATTATTTATTTTACATTTTTTAGTTCCATACTTGTATACCATAGCGCGATCTAATTCTATGCTGACGCCATCTTTTGAAGCACAAGTAAAACTTAGTATTATTTATTTAGTTTGATTTCTACAAAAACGTATTTTTAGTTCAAAATATTGTATTGCCATCGGTCCTTGATAAGTATGACAAATTTCGATTTAATCCAACGTTTTGAAATGGATCAAAATCATGTTCAAAGTGTCAGTTACGTAGATACAGACATACATACATACATACGTTTGAAACTAATAAACTAAAAATAAAAAACATTAAACATCATGCCTTTGTCTTCGGATAGGAGCCAGGTGCGACCAGAGAACCCACTTTCGCCTCGTGTGGTCCGTCCCATGATGTCATAAGGGACGATCCTGCCGCCGTATGGGGCACAAATCCCAAACTTAAAACCCAATATGACTGCCCAACCCGGCATTCGAAGCCGAGATCTTTGAACGGTGGCCGTATCCCGTACACAAATACGCCAGCCACTGCACCGACCTAGATATTTTAGAGAAAATATGCTATTAGCTATGAGAATGACTTAAATATGCAAATGCATATAATCCAGGGTCTAATTATGATTGTCGATGTATTTTAACTTTTGTAACTTTAATTCAAAGTGTTAATTATTACATTTTTATTTTCAGATGCTGCCTCTGAAAACGCTTTAATACTTCAAGGTAGATAACCCTCAGTTACAAAGTAACGTGTTCTTAGTGTTAGAGCATCGTGTCATAGATACGGCATTAAATTCTTCAACAATAACGGTAAATTTACCTTGACAAATTAAAATTCGATGTACATAAAGTGACATGTATGATATGGCACTTTCAGTGACATATATTCTTTAAAGAATTTTCTGCCGCTCTGACTTTTTCATACATACCGTTTACATGTAATCATCACAAATAGGATACTAAGAACAATTCTATATACGTATTTATACCTGAGCTGTCACTTGTAAAACAAACCAAAGGATGCGTTTTCTAAAACTGATATTGTACTTAATGTGCGTTTATGGAATTCTTATGAAAATAATATAAAATGACATGAAAGTACACAATTGAATCACACTTACAGTGACATATAAGTTACTAAACAAAACATTGTATAATAGTGACATATAATATTGGGTAATTTTGAAAATCAATATCTAGTCTAAGTAATAAGTGTCCTTGCACAAACGAATCATTCCGATGTCAATTGCATTTATTTTGTCGACCAAAACTTCTGGACAATATTCTACAACTTAAAAGATTTTGTAATAGCAGTATTGTTTTTTTCTGATTTTCGAATATATTTATTGTTAAATTAGTGTTTCAATAAATACTGTACTTATAATGTGTTTTCTTTAATTAATAAATTTAAAATATCTAATGTTCTGTCCTCCATATATGAATAATAATTCTTACAGCCGGTCTCAATAACTTGTTAACAAGTAACAAACAGTTAAAATGCTTATTTTTGGTGGTTATCTGTGTTTCTATAAACTAAAACAGTTAAAAATTCCTTATCCTATGTATTGAGATTCGAGTAGAGTCGAATAGTATCATAGGTGCGTTTCGTTTTTGCCAAAGATGAACTATCGCTATTAGGTAGTCATTGTTATAATAATCTATGCAGTATGCTATTTAAAATGCTTTACATAAAATCGAATGTAAAATATTGAAAAGAATTATAGTGGAAAACATAGTAACTTCTCTTTAAAACATAACATGGCCCTTAGTGCAATAATAAAACGCTTCGGCGGGTGCATCAAAAAGCTTATACCCAAAGCTACTTGGGGTGCTCTCACTATTCTAGTGACTATAGACTTACGTCATAACTTTTGAGACAATAACTCTCTCAATAAAGCGGATTACGCTCAGAATAATAACTGATGACGAGACGAGCATGACGTTCGCGTGATGGTAAGCGATACGACCACCCATAAACAGTAGAAACACCATCCAGCACCTTGAGTTACAAAGTACTATGTGGCATTCCACTGCGCTCGTCATCCTGAGACATAAGTCTCATTATGTCCTGTAGTTACATTGGCTACAATGTCCTTTAAACCGAAACAAACCAGTGCATGCACACTGCTGCTTGGCGGTAGAAAATTCACATAGACATTGCGGTGGTACCCACCCAGACGGACTCTTACATATGAGAGACCTACCACCTCCAAAAACCAGAGGTACGTCGAGATTATCACAATCGTTTTGCATCGTGCATTGAGCATGACCTTACCTCAAGATGGAACGTGAATAAGGAACTTAATTTAATGTATGTAGGTACGTCAGAAACTATTTTCAACATTACTTAACATAAGTGGACGATAGCCTAGTTGGGAATGGAACGGTCTGCCGAGACAATGACCGGAGGTTCAAAACCCAAGACATACACCTCTGACTTTTCAAAGTTACGTGTACATATTGTTTATTAATTATCGTTCGCTTTAACGGTGAAGGAAAACATCGTGTGGAAACCTACATACCTGAGAATTCTCCATAAAAAACATCGTGAGGAAACCTGCATACCTAGGAAGTTTTCCATAATAATTTCGAGGGTATGTGAAGTCTGCCAACCCGCACTAGGCCAGCGTGGTGGACTCTCAGTAGTAGAGGAGGCCCGTGTCGAGCAGTGGGACAGTATATAATACAGGGCTGGTATTATTATTATTTTTTACTTACATTTGATCAACAAGTGGCCGCTATCAAAGATACATGAAGGGGTTTAAATCGTCAGCAGATACCCCGCATCCTGCTAGTCGTCAGAGGGCATTACCTCGTCCCGCGGGCCTACCGCTCACCTGTCAAACATTATCCTGATTTATCGCTTACCGGTCACCTTCCCTCGCGGTACTATTTGTTGTCACGAATTTCTGATAGTTAAAATCTACGCGAGTTTTATTTAATGTTTCATTTGCGAAGCTGTTTAATGTATAAAATATTTAGATGAATTTTGACCATTAATATTCTTGGATCCTACGAGCATTTATTTAAAATTTGGCCTCGTGCAGGCAAAGAAATCTTTTATTTTGTGACTACCTACATCTAGTGAATATACCTACCTACACTTATGATATTATTAAACAGTTATCAGCGTTCCATTTTGGTTATCCTTAAATATTGGATACTTAAGTAACTTAAAAAGAGTATCGAGTATTTTCCGAGAGAGCCGAGTAAGGCGATAAGAGCGCCGTTTAAGGTCGGATTAATCCTTCCCTCCATTTGATAAAGGTCATGTTTTTACACTAAATCACTATTAGCATAAATCCGAATGACAATCCCCTAAATTACACCTAGACACCGTGGCCGAGTGACTTATTTACCAACAAGAAATATCTGAATTTCGACATCAATTAGATAGAACTGCACTGTCTTGTATTTCGTGTTATGTCTGTTCATTCCGTTATTTACTAGACACAAGTCTAGGGCGTCAATGTAAGAATTAAATGGAATAGGGATTAATAATAATGTACGAATTTCGTGGGTATTTCTGCTTAATATCAGCCCGCAGTCTGGAATTAGTGCGCCTGATATGGCCATAGTCTCGCGCCTTATCACATCATGGCAGAGAATATATACTTACGGGAAACAGGGCCGCGGCGTCCATATGTGCTAAGTATGCGGCGCACACAGGCGCCAGGGCAATAGGGGTGCCGGAATCAAGATGAAATGTTATATTTGTTATACTTACTACCACCATATTCTTTATAGGTGAGTAGGTAAGACAGTAGGTACAAGTCTCCGAAGACAATACTCACGCCTGTGGTTTAACTATACACTACTTGAATTTTGACTCAATGTTTATAAGCTTTGTGTTAAAATCAAAAGAACCTAAGCAGTCGCTACAATAGCTTTATAAACGTCTTACAAAAGGTCATTTTCTAAATTAAAACTTATAAAAAATTATTTGCGCGTTACAATGAGCCAAGAAAGGTTAACTTTGAAAAATAAAAATAACTTAGAAACAGGACGACGAAAATCAGAGGCGCTTCATAGATTTCGCACACAGGCGCTATCTTGGGTTGGCGCGGCCCTGACGGGAAAAGTGCAAGCACTAGTTGTGCCTCCACCTTCCCTTTCTGGGATAAAAGCGTGAGTGAGTGTGTGTGTGTGTGTTTTACCTACGCGAAAGATTATAATTAATGCAAAATGCATTTTGAAAATTACCTAGGTATTAAATCATTGTGTTGTCACCTAAAATCATTGTTTTGGAACTTCTATCTTTGTTTTGTGCTTGGGAACATGGAATTTACGAAGTCAATTAATAAACACAAATTTGACTTATTTTATTTAGATTGTATGAGTTTTAAGATAAGCCTATAGCTAATATGGTCGACGCCGCGGTATCGTCTAGTGTTGTATAAATCAAATCGCGCTAATCACATTCGCAATTACCGTGTAGTTGTTACCCAATAACTGTAACCGCTGAGAGATTGCGCGCAAATTGTCACGCTGGCCATCTCCGGATTAGCGTGGAAAGTGCAGCGCGCTAATATGAAACACCGCGGTCGGAATATACTTATAGTGATTATGATAGTGATCTGTAATAATAATAAATGGGTTTTCTCTACCTACCACTAACAGGGCTTAGGTCCACCACGCTGAAAGAGAGTCGGCTGGCAGACTTTATATGTATACGTATTTGAAAACGTTATGGAGAATTACTGGTGGTAGGTCTCTCATATGTCAGAGTCCGTCTGGGTGGGTACCACCTCAATGTCTATTTCTACCGCCAAGTAGCAGTGTGCATGCACTGTTGCGTTAAAGTTTGAAAAACATTGTAAACAGTGTAACTACTGAACATAATGAGACTTCACATCTTATGTCTCAGGATGACGAGCGCAGTGGAATCCCACACAGTACTTTGTAACTCAAGGTGTTGTACGGTGTTATTACTGTTTATGGGCGGTCGTATCACTTACCGTCAGGAGAACGGCATGCTCGTCTCGTCATTCAATACCATAAAAAAAATAGATTCTCAGATATGTATATATCCTATGTATTCTTGAGAATCAAAATTTACAAAGAATACACACATAACTTGTGGGTAAAACAGATTTTAAGTTTATCGTTTCCAGAGACTTAATCATTCAGTTATCACAAAATGCCGAGTATGGCTTACAGGAGCTGTAGCGGCCGATGAAGGCGGGATAATCTCTAAACATACCTTCAGATCGTGGCCCCAGACGTGCCAAATAAACAAAATGACAAATGAAACAAAATACACGTAATAAACGGAACTAGAGTATGGAATTAGTTTAAAAATCTAGCTGGCAGTAATCAGCGGATGGGAACTGTCATCAGGTACGGAGTCAGGCATCGTGTGCAGGGGAAGCGAGAGGGGACCGGCATTGTTAATAGTAGTTTTAGTAGAGATGACTTCTGTTTGTTCAGGTTGATGTAAAATGCTTTCTCCAGTTTCTTCTGGATGAGATTTTTGGATTGCCACCATGGAAAATGCCAATCTTTAGGTTTGGCAGAGCTTCGAATGTCAGCAGGATTCATAAAGGTAAGAGGAGATGGAGTATATCATTATAAAGAACCGTAGATAATATATACTAACCCACAGATCAGAGAAAGAGAACTAACCATTTATTATTCTAACAGCAGTGCAACAAACTGCTCATTAACTGGTTTAGGGTGTAATCCCTTCGATTCTCTATTTTTTTTTTAAGAAACTATAATCACACACACACACTCACGCCTTTTATCCCCGAAGGGGTAGGCAGAGGCGCAACTAGTGCACCCACTTTTCGCCGTTATTCCGTCCCATGATGTGATAGGGGGCGAGCCTATCGCCATATCGGGCACAAATTCCAGACTCCGAGCTGATACTGAACAGTAAAACTCAATATCACTTTGCCCGACCCGGGAATCGAACCCATACCTCAGCATTGCAGTCGTACCATAATACAACTACGCCACCGGGGCAGTCATGCAACTATAATCATTTACAAGTAATGCAGAGTTAACTAGCATCACGCCGCAATGGCTAACACATTAGGATAATTTAACATAAAGGGTTGTCATGTAATTCTGGGGGGCGTTTACCCTCGCTTTGCGAGCGGCCCTGGCTAACACAATGACTGCGGTACGTATGATTGGACGGGCCGGTTGTTGCGGTGAATTTACATTTTGATTGGATTCTGTGGAAACGTTCGCGGTCCGAAACACTAATTGTAATTAGTATGGAACACATGTATAGTTAATTACAGGAAAGTGGGATTAGATTTTTGGAAATGCCTTTCAAGACTCCCTTAGTTAGGTTGCGATTTTGTTTTGTTATTATTCAGGCTTCTTACCTTTCCGGAACTCTACATGCTTTTCTATGCAAGAGGTGTAATGAGATCATTATGAAAAGTTTTCTAGGGTGTTACCATTTTGTCCAGTTCTGGCTATAGTGCTATGTACCTATCTAATTCAAAGCAATTATGTCAGTCTGCCTGCCAGGCCGTCAATCTTCCACGTTTTATCTGTAGAACAGGTGTGTGTGGGCGGCGATGATTGCTTTTCATTTACCTTATATCTCGCTTCTCTACTTAAAACACTTATAGTCTGTTTCACAAAGTTCATGTACAAGGTGTCTGCCAGTTAACATATAAGACATCCTGAATGCACTTATTTGTTAACCATTTATTTGGGTGCTTGACTTTTGTATTTTGTCGTTCTTTTATTATATTCGACGAGGAAGCAGCATTTATGCAAACATTGTGATACAGGCAATTCCTGTTCTATATCATCTTAGCTCGCGTGGGTGGATATAAAAATTATATTGAACACTATAACCCCAGAAACTTTATATCCAAAGTATTCATCGGCTAAGCAACTATGTGTTGCAGAGACACGACCGGCGCGTACCGGTGACACAGACGTTGCTCAAATTTCACTGTATGAGCAGCCGTGTCGTATTGGCAGATACGCTATGGAGTATGGATCCAAGCGATTCAAACTGCCAGATAGCATTTAGATCGTAGAATGTGTTCTTCTTTTCTTGCAATATTCCCAGTCAAAACAGTATTCTATCGGGTAACGTAACACGAAATTTTTTAGCATCGTACAACATAAAAGAATGCTTTCTTTTTTAACTCGTGTGTCGCCATAAAAAATATCGAAATTGTTTGGGGGTTAGTTCAAAGAATTGTGACGTCAAGTCAGTATTAAAAATGAATCCTTAATTTTAGAGCAGGTCAGTAGTTCAGTAAAAATGTGGTTGCGTTCACAGGAACGTGGGTTATGTCCGCTTCAAGATTTATACTGATAAACGTTCTATCTTCTTATTGAGCTTTTATTTTTAGGTGTTATTTGGTTATTTTCTTCCAGGATCCAAGTATTTATATAGTTTTTACATAGTCCTCTGTTAAAGATTATCTATAGTGTGGTGTTTTAAAACAATTACTTATTTGGTCTTTCATTCAGTTTACACGTGAACTAAGTTGCAACAATAGTTTCATATGTGTATATCAGAAAGAATATACAAGGTTGCTATGATCCACGGGCACTAAAATGGACAGAGTACTCCATATCGGCTCGGAAATAATTCGAAACGGTCAAAAACTCGATAAAGATAAAAATAGAAAATCACTTTTTTCTAACAAGTTCTATCAATT
Organism: Lapara coniferarum; assembly: GCA_949316025.1. NCBI lineage: Eukaryota > Metazoa > Arthropoda > Insecta > Lepidoptera > Sphingidae > Lapara > Lapara coniferarum. The sequence continues at coordinate 1,437,303 of OX438921.1, forward strand.
TAATACGCAAACACCATTTATAAATATTTACACTAACCTGCGGTCATCTGTGTGACAAAACAGCAACGTCGCATTCTGTTATCTTTCATGTCGCCGATGAGCCGACCGGCAAATACAAATAGATAGGTAGCTCGGCGCATAAGCGGGTGGGTCTCAAGTACAAATTTAAATTTTTTCGCTGTCACAAAGTTACAGAAACCAAACACAAACATACAAAAGATCGGTGCTCGTATCACACAAAGAAATAAACAAACACTATCACTTTTTAATACATTTACATTAGTGTCCTATCACATAAACAAAAAGCAATATTTGGATATTCTCAAAATGGCGCGTAAGCAATAATAAGATTGTACCTAAGAAGCGGCTCAGGGCGCTTTCGCAAGGCGTGTCATGCCCCGGAGCAATTACGGCGACACACTAAAAAAAACTAAAACAGTTCTTTGAATTTTTGAAGATTTGAATGACCCAGGTCTATGTATTAATCGCTTCTTTGTTTGTGTTACAAAGTTATGATGTAATGTTATTGTGTTTTCGTTCTTATTGCACTAAGATTAAGACTCACTTTGACGTGATTATTGGCTGATAGAGGGACAACGTCTCCTAATTTTGTTGATATTTAAGGTCACGCACCTTACATGACCTTAGATAACTATGTTTAGACTCTCGGTCAGCTGTTAGGGCAGATATACATCCCGATGTAGTTTTGCAAACACGAAAAATCTATACTGTGGCTAAACTATTCCTCCTATTGAACTGAAATTTGGTGCAGAGCTTGTATGTGGTACATTACATATGTAGCTAGAAATAAAGCCTCACCGTTTAATCAACCTTGTATATTAACGGAATCTTATCTATCCTATCTGTTAGTGTGCTGAAGCTTATTATGGTAAACTCGGAAGGTATGTCCGATCCGCAGAGCCCCTTCGGCGCTAGCATGCGAGGATATTTCGCGCGCTTGCCTGTACCTAAATGTCTTGGACATAACTTTGCGTTTTTAGTCTATGGACCGGTATTTATTACCTATACATCGTTAATTAGCAAACCTACTAACTGGCATGCTTTTTGAGATCTAAGTTATCATTCATTATTTCTTATGTAGTAACTCACCCGCGCCATTATTAAAAATTCTCTGTAACCGGCTTTTTAACTTATTCAACAAGCTTTTTTAAAATTATTCGAAACAGTTGGCACAGTTAGTTTAAACTCTATTAAGCCCTTAGATGCTTAAACGTGAACTTCTTAATTAAATTCGTAATCACTTAGCGCATATAACAGTTAAAATGGCTAACAAACGCCATCTTGAAAAAGACAACACGATAAAATTTTCTTAAACAACATTCTTAGATAAGTTGGCAGCAGTTTTATAGTACACGGGAATGTTGTCACGATGCAAACTTGTAAATGACGTCACTCGCTCTCATCCACGCGTATGGCGGCCATTTTGTTTTACGATTGCATTTAAGATGCCGGAATATTTAGGTGTTTACTTGAAATTTTTAGGTTAATTTGGGTATAAAATGAGTTTATCTTCAAACTGAGTGTGTTTTGGAGCGGGTAGTGATGATGCAACGCTGGCTGGTTAATAAAAGTTCAGTGTATTTTATTTCGTGCTTTTTATATTGAAGGTAGTCGATTCGTATTTTCAATTATCGATACACCTCAAGAAATATTAATTCGTTTTCAAGGTTATGTCTAAGTATTTTTATATATTCGTCATATGGTGTAAAAGCTCGAATGTCGGCAAATAGATATGATAGTAAATCCCTCTCTACATCACCCTAAGGTTGACTGCGAGAGAATGCCTATGGCATTAAGTCCGCCTGTAGGTATACCATGTGTAGGTACAAAGTGTAAATAAATAAATAAATTCTAAAATTTACCAACGTGAGATGGTTCATGTTAGGATTAAGCAATTACGATTAGTAAATGTTAGTTTTGGGAATCATCATCATCATCAGCCATATGACGTCCACTGCTAGTGCTGAGCATAGGCCTCTCCCAAAGATTTCCAGACGGACCTGTCAAAAGCGGCCCGCATCCAAAATACCTCAGTGTCTGAAGACAAAAGTCTTCAATCAATGTGTGTTTTCACTTTTCAGTGATCACATATGGGCTCCGGCACTGAGACGTGGCCTCTGAGTATGGGCCGCTTAAGACGGCTCACGGTCACTTAGCGAGCTATGTAGAGGGCTATGCTAGGTGTTTCTCTACGCGATCGAATCAGAAATGAGAAGATCCGTAGAAGAACGAAATTCACTGCCAGCCCAGCGGATTACCAAGCTGAAGTGGCAGTGGGCAGGGCACATAGCACATTGACGGCAGATGGGGCAAAAAGTTCTCGACTGTAGGTCACGTACTGGCAAGCGCAGCGTCGGGCGTCCACCTGCAAGGTGGACAGACGACTTGATAAAGTTTTGGGAATGAAGCAATGCATTTATTTATTTCTTAATTATTTAATTTAGTTTGCAGGCTGTTATGAAGCGCTGAAGTATGGTTTTGGCAATACTTAAACAATAACTGTTGACCTCACAATGTACGCAGAGGAGTTTTCTAAACATACAAAGTTGACACCCAATGTAACCGACATCTAGATTACTGTGATATATCTTTTAAATGACGACATGCACAGTATGTTTATAGTTCTCTTTTACAGACTGTTTAGGGTAAAACCTAATATTAACCAAGTAGGTGGTAGTAAAAGTTCCAAATGTAAGATGATCTCAGAACTTTTTGGACTTTTACCATTAAGAGTTGGTAAATATTGGGTTCTACCTATATACTGGAAAATATGTGGATTTACCGTAGTTTGGGGTTTTACAGTACCTACCGTAAAATGTTTAATAACGTGTGCATACTTACTCGTAAAGTAGTTCTATAAAATTAAATCGTTAATCGTTATGACCTTACAAAAGCATCTGACATCCTTCAACTATTGAAACTCACACCTCATTAATGAACATTATGTAACAAAATTGCAACCTCTCTTCACTAATCCGTCACAGAGCTGAACAGAGTTGGAACATGGTAAGTTTTAACTGGCAAGCGCAGGCGGCTGATTTAAATAATCTGTGGAGGCGTTGATCTGCTGGCGTTAATTAGCGTCGCGGGAGCTAGGCTGTACTTGTGCACGCTTAGAAAACCGAGAGAAATAAGAATCTTTCGTGAGAAAGGAGTATATTTATTTAAATAAATCCTTTTTTTGTTTATGTCGAGACGGGAAGGCTTATAGCTTTATTACGATAGGTAATAAAGCCATAGGAACCGTAGTACACTCTGAACTTTGAACAGTGTGTACCGCATAAAGTCTGCCGGACTATATCATGCCAGCCCTGTATTATGTACTGCCCACTGCTGAGCACGGGCCTCCTCTCCTAGTACTGAGAGGGTTTAGGCCTTAGTCCTCCACGCTGGCTTAGTGCGGGTCGGCAGACTTCACATACCTTCAAAAATATTTTTGGAGAATTCTTAGGTATTTAGATTTCCTCACGATGTTTTCTTTCGCCGTAAAAGGGAACGATAATTGATAAACTTACACACAAATAGATAATGTCATCCACGACGAGGCACTCTACTAAAACGTTCTTAATCGCTTACAGTCCAAGTAGGCAACTTTCTTCTTGTATTTTAGTTCTGTAAATACACACTAAATATTTAAAATTGCACATGCATAATATGGTGAATAATCAAAGTGCTTTAAACCCGCAAAATCCCCGCTCAAAAATTGGTAGCGCGCGTCATCGTGAAATGAAATTATCTATAACTTCGAAGAATCAGAGGTATCTTAGGCCTTAAGTTTTGAACATCTATCTCGTCAGACCGTTACATTCCCAACTAGGTTATCGTCCACATTATATGTAAATATCTAAGCTAAATCTCATGCACTAAAAACTAAAATTTGTGAATATTCTAAAATTGTTACGAACATACAACATAATTATTATACATACATACATATACACTCACGCCTATTATCCCCGAAGGGGTAGGCAGAGGCGCAACTAGTGCACCCACTTTTCGCCGACATTCCGTCCCATGATGTGATAGGGGGCGAGCCTATCGCCATATCGGGCACAAATTCCAGACTCCGGACTGATACTGAATAGAAAAACTCAATATCACTTTGCCCGACCCGGGGATCGAACCCGAGACCTCAGCTTTGCAGTCGTACTGTAATACAACTACGCCACCGAGGTAGTACATAATTATTATATTTGACTAATATATTTTATCCTAAAAAGCTGTTACATCCTAAAGCAGCAGAAGTATCGTGTAATTGACTTAAAACTCGCGCGCGTAACTTTTCTGTAAGACGTGAATTAACATGGGCCATGGGACTGAACTCGGCAGGTTTTTGTATTGGCTCAATTGAATAAAAAAGTGGAAGAGATCGGTAGAGTAACTAACCTTATTAATTTACTTAAGTCCTAGTATATTACATTTATGTGTGTTGTGAATTATCGCTAATTATTGCTTTAAAGGTGAAGGAAAACATTGTGAGAAATTCTGCATATCTGAGAAGTTGGGCACGCGTTGTTTTTTTTTTTCATGGTTATACAAACATTTCCTGTTTTCACTGTATAAGTTGTGGCTTCAATTTGAGGGAGGCGGGGTGGGGGGTGGGGGGGGGGCAAGGTTCCGCTATTTGATACGTAACTCACCCGCCCTCCATCCGATAGTACAACGGTACGGGAAGATATCGCACCTTTAGAACGAAAACGACACAATTCAAAAAATAGAAAATCTAGTTGTCATTTTTAAATGACTAAAAACTAGTCCCTTATTTATAAAAATATAATAAAAAAGGGACCGATATAACAGTTTTGTTCTTCTTCTGCTTGAATATGGCTGTGTCTGAACTATTATTGTATTGAAAACCTCGTTTTAAGTAATTTTATGACGATAACTCAATTTTCTATCATTTTGAATTGTGTCGTTTTCATCCTAAAGGTGCGATATATTATACGCGCACGCATTGTTTCATCTGTGGTGTAGTAAAGCTAAAGGTAGCTGGATCGGGGCGCAGTGCTTTCACCTCTTACCACGGACGAAAGAACCCGGCCTAAATAGCCTGCAATAATCGCAACAAATTGGTGACATATAAAAAGCACCCAATCAGCACTCGACATTATGGAGTTGGAAAACATCGCAAAAAGGCTTGCCACAACGTGGCTTATAAAACAACTTCCAGGATATCTCAACTCCAGATACTTCAAAAAGTCTAAGTGAAAACTAATGGGTTCAATGTTTATGAAGTAAATATTTTAAGAGTTATGGTAAGTTCAGCGGAATTTATGCCGTCAAAGGAAGCCTTTTAAAAGTTGCCGCTTTCCGTCACGCTGGTTTAAATATCGTATCGCGGCTTAATAATAAACTGGCTAACTTAAGTCCAGCCACACAGTTTATTAGCCCTTTTACATTCGGCTGCGTAGACCATAAACACGGAACGGGTTTTAACCTTGGTTTAAAGGAGCATTTTGTGCACTTTGGAGAGAGTTCGCCGTGGAAAATAAGGTCTTGGTAACGGAAAAATAGCACAAAAGGAGATTTAAGTATTATATTGTATTCTTTGTTTCTCCTTTATCCCAGATAAGCAGTACCTACTAAGAAATGCTGTAAAAATTGACAGAATGTTTATTACGCGCAGGGTCTTTCGTAAACAAGGCGAGTTAAAGTTTTAAATTTGTTCATCTAGTTTTGTTTCTGACTGTACATCGTAACTAAACTAAAAAGACCCAAAAGGAAATCAATTTAATAAGAAAATTACAACAACAAATAAGACAAATTGAATCTCAACATTATCAAATTTCTTCAAGTTTTCCCATCTATGTACGACCAGCCTTAGTAATCGCGAAACTCGCGAAATTAAAGTGACGACTGTTGTTCTTTGAACGCAATTCAAATAACGATTAAAAAACACTCCACCTGACCGTTTGAAGGGTAATGAAAATGCCTTTGTGCTCGCAAAACTTTTTTATTTATATTTTAAATGATAGGTACTTTGCGTTGTTTTTGGGATAAATTGAAATGTCTACAGTGTTCGGTGCTGGGATTTTGATACAAAAAAATTAAGTGATGGGAGTTTTCAAAGTTAATATTTCTTAAAGATCATATATTTGCTGTTTTTGCCAAATATTGTAATAACTTTGTATACAAGAATACATATTATTTTCTCGACTTGGCGGGGGCACTACCGTGACCCCAGATCATTGAACAATGTTTACGAGTGACCAAATATTTCCGAAAAGCTCTTCTATTTATATTTAACCTATATGCAATATTGAAATGGTGATTATGTAAAAACACTATCGTTTGAGCAAATAGGCCCTACTCAGTACTCACTAAATTATAACAGATTACGCACAGTTTTACATTACCTAATGTTCAATCAAAATATTTGTTCCTTTTATGTTATTGTGTCCGGTGCCATAATAATCTTTTAACTGCGCCCATGCATAACCCAACACTTGGTTCTGTTCTACATTTTTGTGTCCCTCCAGGGTCTGTGACTTGTGCCTAAGCACCGCCGCACTGGCACCGTCTCAGTTACACGACTGATATTGCATCCGAATAAGATACCTTTCTCTGCTGTTAAAGTGCATTTACGTTTCAGATAAAAGGAGTTATGTAAGCTTAATGTCTAAGTAAAACATTAACAACCACACGATCGAAGCAGAGATAAATACTGTAGTCAAAAGAAGAAAGGTCTAAGCTACTAATTAAATTTACTTCCGTAAACTAAATTCAAAGAGTTTGAAGGTGGCTAATAGACGGGAGCCTTTGTAAAAGTTTGTAAGTCATTCTCAATTTGTGATCGAAAAGACTTCCTTAAGGGACACTTCCGAACGTAGTGAGAATGTCGGATATTCGGATGACGCATGGCCAATTTCACAACTATGTGTCAGTAGTCAGTACCTACTATACACTGAGTCTTGACTATGAGATCATTCGAAGTTTTTTTTCATATTGCTTTATGACAGATTTTTTATATTGATTTACCAACGTTTCTATACATCAATACTTAAATCAGAAACATGCAAAAACATAGTATCATAATGTAAAACAATTATAGGTAAATACATCATGCATCAAAGCATATTACTCTAGCAAAGATTAATAATAAAGAAAAAAAAACATAAAAATTAGGTTAAAATTTTCATTTGGTACAATTAATACTAACTGTGTAAGATTCAGTTTAATAGATATGACTAACTATTCGAGGAAAAATCCTGAATTATTTACCGGAACTTGTTGGGTGAATTATCGTGAATGCCACTATATTCATGAGGTAACTTGTAGAATCTCGAAATCGGAGAGTTTGATCCAAAAACTATTCTACGATAAGGTGGGAGAAACAGAGTTGTATAATATGTATCCAGGATATCTGGCTGGGACACTTAGCTGAAAATTTTTCAACAATTGTGAACAATCTAATTTTTTTTTTTTGGATAAGAATAATAAGTCATTCAATACACTGCGGTCGGCTAACGAAATCATTTTAAAGCGTGTTAATTGGCTCTTATATGAGGGAAAATCATATTTAGGAATTCAACAGGAAAACATGAGGAGTCTTACGATTTTTTCTTACGAGTCTAACGAGTCTTACGAACTGATGAAGGTTGATAGTATATAGTAGTACTATTACTGTTGCAAAAGTTAATTTAGTGTTAGATGTTGAGAGACAAATGCATTTCTCTAACATTCGCTTTACAGGCTTTTCAATAAATTATAGATGCAGCTTCTTTGACGCGTCTAACGCTTGAAGCGATAATTGGTACTCCATTCTTAATAGACTATCGGTATCTTCGATATAATGTCAAGATGCCACCTTAACTTTGCGAGTTTTGGTAAATTTTAATGTATTAATTGTTCGATGGTTGAATTCTAAAGTGTTTGTTTACTTTGCTAATCAATGGCGGGAAGTGATGCTTATTTTATTACACTAAACTACACTGTTTGTAATTCAATCTCGTTCACGTTTTCTCAATTTCATCAGTAAATATTGTTACAGATCTGGATCTTGTGAGTTAAGTTTATCTTATAGGATATTTACGATACAATTATTGTGTGAGATGACTTTGTGTGTGACTCTTGGGTATTAAAAATATAAGGTAAAGTGAGGCTCTGCATTTATTGGGGGCTTGTTTATGATTTTTATTCATACTGACAGAACGAAACTAATCGAGATTCGAAAAACTATTGCGTGGAATAAAATCGTGGATCAGAAATACAAAACGTGAATGCACTAGTTGTGCCTTCCTGTGTTTATCAAGACGTACGAACATGTTTTCTTAACTTTTAATTAGGGAACTAACTCCCATTCAATTTTACCACATAAAGTATCGGAGTTTGTAATACCTTGGCGTAAGACAGGTTGCTGGTGATACACGGTTATTTGAAGGTGAAGGTCAAGAATGCTGTTTATCAGCGGCCAAGGAGGCTATATATTGCTTCAGCCGCCTTAATATGTGTAAACTAGACGGATTTGTTCTAGATGTAGTTACGCATTACTTAAAAGATGTGTTCAATATAATGTACCAGAGTCGTGCTGCTCTGAATTATTGATGTATTATTTACCTCATGTTACTGTATTAATCGTATCGATATTATGATTCAAATTCGTTTCGTGCAGATCTACTATGTTTTTGTCTCTGCACCGCCCCAGATTGACTGATAGCGAACACGTTCTGTCCGCCTTTACATGATTTGTATGAAGTACGATTAATAAATTTATTACATTGATAATATAATTAATAAATAACGCTCTTATACGATGAATAATTGGAACCTAATAGCCCAAGTCGAAGTCTTAGGTTGAAGTAGAAATCATATTAAAGGTCAAGTTGGATGTTCCACCTCTGGTTGAAATGAAATAAATGCCCGAAAGCTCAAATAAAAAAAAAACTCTTTCGCTCACCGAGTTAAATGTTGATTTATGATGTACTGGATAACATGGCCATTTAATTGTTTTTCTCCAACAAGTACCCTTTCTTTTTGTGTAATTTTACACGATTTTTTTATGTATCATTTTTTTATGACTATTGTATGGCGTTTGGATTACCTACTATTGAATTGTAAACTTAAGAATATATTAGTAGTAATAAAATTAAATATATAGTTTATTAACCAGTTTGTTATGTACATGTGGTGTTTACCTGTAATAAGTGTTGCACTTAGTTCATAACTTTGTTATTGTAAGATATGTTTGATAGCTGATGTATAAGTGTAAACAAATATTGGTAAACTTTTATAAATAAAATAAAAATAAAATATAAAAAGCAACCGCATACGCACCTCAATTAGAAATGGAGACATAGTTGCCTGAACTGAGAGTCAAACCAAAAAAATATTTTCATAATAACTCAACGCAGAATTTAAGGCTTCGTGCTGATATTAAAATGTTAAAGCAAATGGTAGAATCATAGCGTAGTATAGACAACAAGTTGAAAGCTTCTGGATCCCATTCAATTTTTTTTAACGAATAAGCAATTTTAAGGATATATAAAGTAGTTGTTTTATTGGAAAACACGAAACGAATTGTAGCGCAAACTTAGCAGTTCTTCAGTTTGTAACTTAATCGTTTCATGAAGCTCTAAATATCAATGGTATGATTTTTTTATTTGGAAGAAACTTTTAATTAAATCTTGAAGCTTTTTGTATTTCACATGCAAATGGAAACTTTTTCAATATAATATAAATATTTGTTAATCAGGCAGCCATAGGTACTTTAAAAATTACTTATTATAAGATCATAAAAATAAACGCGGAAGCATAACTTACAATTCGAAATACCTACCATACACAAGACATCCAAATATCAAAAAAGAATAATTCCTACTCTGTATTCCAACATGAATAATATCCGTAGGTAGCAATACATAAAAGTTATTTCAACCAAACTAAAATAAAATAGGAACACATCTTTCCCCGTCGATAAACTATCGAATAACCTACGGCACGATCTATCTTTCCCGTACAAACAAAAGTGAATAATTCGGATGATCCCCCAGACTCCCCTTCGTCACTATAAAGAACCGTTAGCGTTATCAGACATTCTATTTGAGCTTGTAATCAGCCTACTGACTGCAAATCTGATTAGTGACTTTGATTACCACTTTTGAATGCTTTTTCTCTGTACGTTGTTTTTGGAACTGGGTGGAAGTAATAAGAATCCTTACTGCTATCATAAATGCGAAAGTAAGTCTGTCTTTCTGTCGCGCTTTCACGCCAGAACTACTGAACCAATTGAAATGCAATTTGGTATACATATAATCTAGAGCCTGAAAAAGGACATAGGCTACTTTTTATCCCGGAAAATATAAAAAGCGGGATTTAAATCCCGGAAAACACTTCTCCACGCGGACGGAGCCGCGGTCAAAAGCTAGTTAATCATAATTACTAATATGGATACCTAGAATCTATAATAGGCAGAAAAAAGCATTCAGTATTAAGTTATAATACGTAAAGGATGCGTGATCGTCACAATGACGTCACCGCTTTTACGTTATAAGTGTGTGAGAGAGATAGAGACACGTCAGCAGTCTATTCTTGTTCATATAAACATAAAAAAATTGCTGTCTCATTTTTAAATCAATTGTTCTTCTAAATTATTTCAATACACTTACTAATTACGTTTACTATTAATTTACTATTCAAAGTTTTAAGGCCGAGGCGAACTTCACAGTCTCGAAAAAAGCTTGTTACTTTCCCAAAAGTCAAATACGATCTTTCAAAGTGCTTTTAAGAATTCTATCCTATACAATTTCATGAAAGTAGGTATCCAGGCTTTCGATATGTGCGCCAAAAAATAAAAATTGAATGCATAAGAGACGTGTCGAACCGCATCCGGCGACCGGAAACAGGCCTTACTTCCGACCCTTACTTTTTTCACATATCCCGGATATTGATCGATGCACTGTGTAATACTTTGGTTAATTGGCTTTCGTACAGGATGGATTCATATAACTCAGTCGGTAGTTTTCGCCTTCACGGAAGAAATATAATTTAGCATGCTATCTGCAGGATTTACTTTTTTTTTATTGCATTGAATGACGAGACGAGCATGTCGTTCGCCTGATGGTAAGCGATACGACCACCCACAAACAGTAGCAACACCATCCAGCACCTTGAGTTACAAAGTACTGTGTGGCATTCCACTGCGCTCGTCATCCTGAGACATAACATGTCAAGGTACGTTATGTATGATAGACTTATACTACTTGCTGTGCATTTTTTATCGTGTTCTGATCATACCCGTGTCTACAAGCCCATGCTTGTTCCTTATTGCCTTTTGGTTACCTATTTGTATTTCTTTACTCGTGACTATCTTTTTGTTTTGCAAAGTTAAAATCATCGTGATGAAACTTGAATATCTAACAGTTCTTCATGAGAATTTCTAAAGAGAAAGACCGAGCACTTCTCACTAGTAGAAGAGGCTCGCACCCATTACGTATATGAATGGCCTACCCAGTCACACAAGCCAGTGTCTTTGAGTAGGATGCTATAAATGACGAGTCCCTCCCACATATTATACTTTAAGAATATTCAAATTCAAATTCAAATTCAAATCATTTATTCAGTAATTAGGCCCCTAAAGGCACTTTTACACGTCATTTTTCACAAAGTTTTACTTTAAGATTCTACCAGTGCTTCGGAAAAGCCCACTGACCTGAGAAGAAGCACCAAGAAACTCAGCGTAGGTCTTTTGTCATTTTTTTTTTAAATATATATTTTACAATTTACAAATTACAATATTACTTCAATTTTAAAGATGGATATTAAGTGCGAAAATTAACGGAAAGTACCTAAGGGAAACAACCACCTACATGTTTAATTTTAAGTAAATAGGATATTTGACTCATTTTAATCGTAAAATGTAAATCCTAACACAGAAAAAATGATTAAAATTCGAAAAAGATCTACAAGTTAGACAGAGTAAATGTCAAGAAACGAGAAAAGAGGCGCAATACACGACCGTGACGTCATCGGGAATAACGATGCGTGCGAAAGAATGAGATCTAGCGATTTTCCCACTGCGCGCCCATTCCTTCACATCGCAATTTGAATTACTGCCTCATTCCTTAAGCAGTTTAAATGTAGTTTTCACAAAAGGGCTTTTTTAATTTTAATTGCTGTTACATGTAGAATAATGTACAAAATAGAAACATAGGAAAATCCTTATTGAAGTTGGACCGATTTCAATTGCAAAACCTGATTCTAAAGGAAACCGAAATGAACGTGTAACCAACTACATTACGAATCAAAGTGAAGCTTGTCCCGGGGGAGGCAGGGGACGGGCGTAATAAAAACTATTTGTTGAGTTCTGCTACGTTCTGTAACGAACGTAAATATCTGGTCTCCCGCGGGAAGCTCTTTTACCTTCCTTGAAATCTTTGGCTTGAATTCCGTTCGGATGTAGACGGAATTATGGACACATATTTGTCCGTCACTATTTCTGATAAATATTGAAATAGATTTACAAATCTTGAGTTTGAGAAAGTTACTTAGATCGAATGTGTAAAAAAAAAAGATTTAGCGTGTGTTGTATTTCCAACAGTTACTTTTTCGGATGCCATAATTATTGTCAACTGTTAAATTCGATACATTTTCTTATGAATTACGAAAGAAAATGTAGATTCACCATTTTAGTTCAATCGCTGTAAGTCCGCCTTGATATTATTAAGCTGGTGTTGTATCATCCGCGGTCCTTCTTCGCCTCTCTGTGAATTCGCTTGTGATTCGCCAGTGTGATGAGAGCCTTAACTTTACCTAACCACGGATGAAACGATCCGGACTAAGTTCACCTTCATGCATCAACTTAACGATCTAGTTTAATTCCTTTAAAAACAAACACTATAATACTTTATTCAATAAAATGCGCATCTTCAGGAACCCTCGCGTAAATAAAACACATAACTTCAGAGTCCAGACTAATCATTTATATTTTAGTAGTTCATGTACTACCGTTGTTTAGGAACGACTGGGGCCTTAAACAGGATGTTTTTCTACAATAATTGTCGCTAGTAGAAACCAAAAATTGTATGCGAATATATATCTTAGCGATAGACTTCCGAATCAAATCCATTTATTTTTGCTGTAAACGCGATATGTAATAATCTATTACATATATGTGCAACACGTTTTAGCGTTTCAACGGCAAGCAAAAATTTAACAAGTATCTACTGTCTGTTTACAATCATAAATCATTTTATATAATTATGATTTTTACCGAGGGATGCTCTAGATTATGATTATCATGTCACTTCTATATATTTTCTATATGTATGAGCGGTATTGTAGAAAGGCGTCGTGTCTAAAGCTCTTAGCTACATTATTATTACTGGTTCATATATCGTCGTGCGAGGATGATCCTGCTGGCCGGCACGCGGCACTCCGCCAGCGCGTGCACGCGGTCGCTGCGCACGAACGCAGGGTCCGCGGCCAGCTCGGCCAGCGCGCGGACACTGCCACCCTTGTCGAACGGGGTCTCTGGGGTGTCGCACACACGGGACAGCCAGCGGGCTTCCACACAACTGAGAGATTCGAATAGGAGAATGGTGAAACCGCGAGCAAAGGCTAGTTATAATAATACCATGATATATTTATGTACTTTCGTATATTTTGATTTGTTTTCTTTATGCTTCTTCATTAATTAATTACTAGCATGTACGTCATGAATTACCCCTTTTCGCTACTTCTCTTGTCTCTAGAGACATGGGCTAGCCCATGGTTGTCTGTAATATATTGTCTCGAGCGATAAGACCGCCAATTGTACCACCTTTTTGCTTTTTTATGTGAAATACTATATTACGTTGTTATGTACAATAAAGTTTTAAAAATAAATACATAAATACCACTTTTGTATGGTATACTATCCCACTGCTGAAAAAGGGCGTCCTCTACTACTAGAGGATTGAAGCTTTAGTCCGCCACGTTGAGCTCATGCAAGATGGTTAGTGAGTAGAGACTATTTTTTTTTGTACTGGTATTTAAATTTTGGACACTTGTGGGAGGTGCTTTATGTCCCAAGCCCTAAATACACTACTGGTACCCTACAATTGATTACTAATTCCAATTGCGGCATCAATTATTAACGTGCTAATCACGACGCGATCGGTGTGCTTTCATTTTATCAATTTAATTGGTTCGATCTAGTCATTGATCAACTCAATTTTTGCTCGGGGTTAATGGGTTTGAATTGCCGTTTTATTGGGTTTAGAAGCTGCATTTTTTCCTAATTGGAAATTGTATCGGTACTTTTAGATGTCTTAAAATCGGTACTGTTACCTTTTAATATAATTTTCGGGTTTTGATTTTGAGATGGTCGTAAGTTTGAAACACTAACACACTCACTCACGCCTTTTATTCCCGAAGGCATAGGCAGAGGCGCAACTAGTGCACCCACTTTTCTCCGTTATTCCGTCCCATGATGTGATAGGGCGCGAGCCTATCGCCATATCGGGCACAAATTCCAGACTCCGAGCTGATACTGATACAAAACTCCGCGGTGGCCATCTTCGGCGCATTAGGGACGGCTGCGGGCTTCCTCCGACTCACGTCTAAGTTGTCGTCCGCAACCGCCCCTGCACGTACCGCTATTGCGATCCGTCTCCTGTTGTTGGGGGGGCTCAGAAGCCCTCGCACACCGAAGGACGCCCTCGGCGTCAAAGGCAGCGTGAGGCCTAACCGCCACGCTGCCGTCCATCACGGGTTCACAAAAGTTGGCTAGACTAATAGGTGGACGGCCCCCTCCGCCCACCCGTGACCCCCGGAGGCCCCTATTAGTCGCATTTTACGACAGGCAGGAGAAACCCCCTCAGTAGAGGAGGCCCGTGCTCAGTAGTGGGCAGTATAATAATACAGGGCTGGTATTATTATATATTATTATAGGGGATACCGTGGTGGAATTCTCCAAACGCCCCCAATCCACACTGCGGGAGACGTCGGTCAGTCGTCCACCCGACGCCTCCTACGTCTCGTCTGGCGGCGGGAGGGATCACCACTGCGCTGGCGATCCCTCTCGGCACTCTCCTTCCGCGAGAGGACCACCTCGCAGAAGTGGGCCACCGCCTGCCAGGCCTCCCGGCCGCCGACCACGGAAGCGATCACGGCCGGCAGCGAGAGGTCTTCTCCGACGACTGCTCTGAGAGCGCTGCGTTCTTCATCCCAGGCTGGGCAAAACTCCAACGTGTGTTGGGCCGTGTCCAGCGGGCAGTTGTCACAATAGTGATACATGGCCGACTCCTCTATCCCCACCACCTGAAACAGGAACTCACTGAAGCAGCCATGCCCGGTGAGCACCTGCGTCAGGCGGTATGTTGCCGCTCCGTGGCGCCTGTCTAGCCAATCGGCAAAGACAGGACGCACTGCCTCTACGACCCTGTGCCCCCACGACAGGGCATCCAGCCTGAGACGCCACTCTTCCACGGTGGCTCGCCGTAGGGAGGCCCTCTTGCCCTCCACCTCCTTCAGGGCCGGACGTTGCCCGCGACTGAATGCCTCGGCAAGGGATTTGGCGTCCAGGTCCCAGGGCAGAAATCTGGCCAATAAACAAGTCGCCTCGAAAGAGACCGTGCGGTACGCCCTAACCGCCCGCTGCGCTAAAGCTCTCTGCGGAGCGCGCAGCAGGGCGACGCAGGGGCGGTTCAGGGAGTCAGCCCAAACGGGGCTGCCATCAAGGGCCATGGACCGCACGACTCCGTGATACAGCCTCCGGCAAGGGAAGCCAGGACCTTCCAGGTTGGGCAGCAGGCCGGAAAGAGCGCCCGCTGCCCGGGGCAATTTCGTCCTCAACTCCTTAAAGTGGGTGCGGAATCGCCACCTGCTATCTAGGACTAAGCCCAGATACTTCATGCTAGAGCTGATGGGGATCTGCACCCCCCCCCAACGACGATGCGGGCACCTGCCGGTGGCCCTCTCCGAGGTCCGTGAAAACACACGGCCTCGGTTTTCTCGAGGGCCACCTTCAAACCTAAACGTTGAATTCTTCCAACTACTTGGCCGGTGCCCGCCGCCGCCAGAGTTGCGGCGTCCCGGAAGGTCCCAGCAGTCGCTGTGGCTAACGCATCGTCGGCGTAGCATGTCACGCCGACGCCCCGGAGATTGGCACCACGGAGCACCCAGTCGTACCCGATGTTCTACAGGAGAGGGCCCAAAACCGAGCCTTGTGGAACACCGCGCAACATCGCTCTTCGGTGCCACCCGTCGGCGCCCGGATACACCATGTCCCTGTCAGACAGATACGCGTGCACCAGACGCCGGAGATAGGGCGGCACCGCGTGGTACCGCAGTGCCTCGTGGATGCAGGGCCAGGGCAGCGAGTTGAATGCGTTGGAGATGTCCAACGACACAGCAATTACAACTTCGCCCCTAGCCACTGCATCCTCCGCCTGTGCTTTCACCCGCAGAATCGCGTCGACGGTAGAACGTCCCTTTCTAAAACCGTATTGGTAGTCGGCCAAGTTCGGACCGACCCTTTCAAGATGCTCGACGAGGCGAGCATGGATGATACGCTCGAAGGGCTTTGCCACCTCGTCGAGCAACACGATGGGCCGGTAGGCCGGCGGCGACTCTGCGGGTCGTCCCTCCTTCTTCAGCAGGACGAGCTTGCCGGTTTTCCAGCGCGCCGGGAAGACGCCCTGCTCCAGACAGGCGGTGAATATACTGCGGAGCCTCGGGCCCAGGCACTCGAGGGCTAGAACCCAGGCTTTACCGGGGATGCCATCGAGCCCTGGGGCCGTGTTTTTGCTCCGCAGCCGCAGCACTGCCGCCCGCATTTCAGCGGGCGAAACCTCCGGGTTATCCCTTGCCGGATTCTCACTCGACGATAACGCCACATCCGGTGGCGCCATCGGTGGAGGAGTGAACTCCACGGTGGCCGGGAACAAGGCCGCGACAACGTTGGCCAGTAATTCTGGCCGGAGACTCTGCGACAGCGGGGGCGCCGCTGGGCGAAGCTTCTTCATCAACATACGGTAAGGGCGCCCTCACGGGTCCCTGTCGAGAGTCCCCAAGAACGCCTTACGTGCCGCGACCTTGGCCCCATGAATGGCCACCCGCAGCGCTCTCTTTGCCTCTTTGTAGAGGCCATAGAGCTGCCGCTCCTGGTCTGCGTGGTTCTCATCTATCAGCCGGCGACGACGATGCCTGGCGTATCGGCGGCGCGCAGCAACGCACGACGCGCGCAAATGCGCTAGCTCCGCCGACCACCAGTACACCTGTCGCACCGGCGAACGGCGGAGAGCCCGGGGCATGGCAGCGTCGCAAACATCCGACATTGCCACCCCGAACCACTCCGCCTCCTGCTCAACCCGTACCGGCCCGTCCGGCACGGGGAGCCACGATATGACCAGAGCGGCCAGCACCAGGGCCTCCCCATCGAGGCGACGAAGCGCCCACCGCGGGCCGTCCCGATTCGGGGCACTCGGTACACCACCGGACTGGATACTCGGGGACGCGGAGACGTCGAACCTGATATAACGATGGTCCGACAACGTCTCCACGCCTACGAGGACTCTCCAGTCCCGAACACGGCGTGCGACGGCGGAACTCGCGAACGACAGGTCTGTAATAGACCCGCCGTTGTGCCGCACGCACAGCAATTATGCCACCGAGGCTGTCTAGTGGTGCCTGGAGACAGTCGAGGAAATTTGAAACACAACGTCACAAAATACACGTTAACCTACGGTTGTACAATGTTGTACATCACAATCTGCCTTATTTTCTGTGTATAGGCGCAGAACTACGTGTACTCTGAATAACTTACGCTGGACAAGGATCGGCAGGGACCATAATGCTAATCGGTACGGGTGTAAAATGTCCGGGCGGTTCTGCATATACGATGTATTTCTTTAGGCGAGATGTAGTGGATTTCAACTTCTTTTGCATGACTCGTTCCTGGAATACAGTTTGTTTATAATTACACTTATTATTACAATGTTCTACAAGCGTTAGCGCCAATCTAATGGAAAATAATATGTGAGAATGACATTATCTACGAGTCTAGCGCAAGGATACGTCATTCCCATACATTTTTTCTATTATATTGGCGTTAACGCTTGAAGAAAAGCATCGGTGGCAGTAATAACTTTACAAGAGGAAGACACCAAACATGATTAGAATGAGTTGAATTTACTATTTCTAACTTCTTTCTATTTGATTAATTTCATTGCAGATAAAATACAGTTAGTGTTCCCGGACATTTGCTGAGATTTTATTTATCGCTTGGTGTCATAAAATACGTTCCACACTTCAACTTGGTTTGCAAGAGTTGCAATAGCGAGTGTGAGGGCGGGATCGTTTAGAAACACCGATTAAGGCTGTTGCAAAGTCCCATGGTTACACTGATGTACCGAAAATTCAGAAACTAAAATGGAGAGGGGTAAGTAAAAAAACTCATGGGGCGATCAAAGGCACTTACAAAGTAATACACAATTTCGATGTGCTCCTTAATTTTGTCCGCGATGAGGTGTAACGAGAGATTTAGCTGATGCAGAGTCGGCCTTTTATCTCCTAGAAGGTTTTGGAATGGGTCGAGACTGCACTCCAGCATTCTGAAAACAATGTTCTCATATGTAGACACCTTTGTCTGCAGGATGAAGTCTGCTCAATCGTGTCAATGTTTCTTAGAAAATGTACGTGACTTAGTAATTCCATTTATTTTTAGTTTGCCCAGTAAAATTGTCAGAGGCGCAATAAAAGAAAGAATAGACAGAAAGAAAGAATGGGTGTCAGCCATGAATTTTGATCCAGAAATCTTGCAAGGTATCGAAAATATGAAACTTTGCTTTTTATACTTGCCAGAGCAGTGCCTAGCACAGCATTTAGTGGTATAGACTATAGTGTAATCGGAAGTTTACCAACGAGTGACCAGTGTACATAGACATACAATCAAAAGCACGCATAACTATAAAATGATCGGCAAGGAGCGTGATTGCCAGGTCATTAGCATTAAATCGACGTTACGCGCGTCACTCAAGCTTCAAACAGAATTAATTAGCGCGCATCTGGTGCGGTCGTGTCGCGGGTTCGTATCTTGAATTCAAAGGGCTTTGTAGCAAACGGGCAAGTCTCTCAACATGACCACCATTGTAAATCTACAATACTCTCTAAGTAAATGAGTTGTGTGTTGCCTACTAAAAAAATAAATGGATGTTAGACTAAGCTACGTGACAGTTTGTTGTTGCATACTATGCATTTATACAAAATTCGGCGTTTGCTCGTCTCGTCATTCGATGAAATAAAAAAATATATTGAGAACTACAAATAAATTTCTCCAGTTTGAAATACATTTCGTACTAGGTCCAATATTGCGTTATTTCCTTTGAAACACTAAAGTTAGATATTGCGTAACACCTAATTCGGGAAATAAAATTGGTGGTGGGGGAAATTCAGGCCTTTTTTCTCATTTCCCGACGCAATTTGCAAATGTCCAGTCAGTAACGAGCCAATGATTTTCCAAACGACTATTTGAGAACACTAATTTATTTTTTCTTCAGTGAACCGAGACGGAATAAAAGTTCTGCTTGATCAATAAAAGTTGTTTTAGCGCCTTTTTATGTAACTAAGACGCCGCACAGACGTTGCCAACTTGTTGAGAAACACTTTACTACTCTAAAATTATGGATTGCTTTACTAGCTATAACTGTCAGTTCCATAGACGCAATAAATTTGTGTTCCACTCAACTAGTCCACAGTGTCTACGTGGTGCCTATACACCAGAGCGATTGCTTGCCAGATATACAGAACATTGGACGAGTTTCTACGTAGGGTCGGATACTACCATAATTATATTACCAATATAAAAAATATAATATTTTTGGATCATCTTGCCAACCACTGAAAGCATTGACAAGATTTCGATGTCATTCAATAAAGAAGATAGTCCAAGTCCCTTATTTCAGTTACTTGTTTCTCTTTCTTGACTCGATAATTTATTGTGGGCCTTTACCGAGCAATACGCGTTTTGTCCATACGCCAAAAACCAGCCTCATAACATCGATCCTATTTATTTCCTACTGTATACCTCCTATATCCACGTCAACGTGGAACGTGTCGCAGCTCCTAAAAGCTAACAAAACATTAATTAGTCAACTCGGTGGCACAGACACGTGATATTAAAACGGATCTGCACAACTCAAATCATTAGCAACTTCACACCAATGCGGTTAACTGCAGACTAACTCTGATTATAATGGTTGAAGCAAGCATGATCTTGAGCTTCCAGTTTGGTATTACTGTGGGATTTATATTAAGAAAAAGGGTGACTCCCAGGCGTCTTATTTTTTAAATTTGTTTATTTGTTAATTGGTCACGGTTTATCAAAAATGTAATCTATGTAATGTATAATATGGGAGCTCTTAGTAGGGGCTAATTTCACGGCTTGTTGATAAATACTACTCATCACATAAATTTGTTATCCGACCAAATACAAAATTCACACTCTGATTTATGCTCAAAATCTAAAATAGGTACTGTCTAAATTAGCTCTTTATTGCTAAAATTGAGAAAAGATTACTTGAAAACTATGAAACTGACCCGAAGTATTCAAATATTTTTGTATAGTTGGTTAATTTGTCGGTTAATATACATAATTTACCAACCTAATATTTACCCTTGAGCATAATAAATACCTACCTGGTAATCATTTTATGACTAACCCAAGTTTGAGCAGTTTTTGTAACGTCTTTAGTAAACTATCTACTTCAAAGTTTCTCGTACCTGACACAAGACTCAAGCATCTTTGTGTGCATTTATCACTTAGATAGCCTTCAGTCTGTGTTCCCGTTTAACTCGCTTCTTTGTTTAATCAGAGTAATCTAGGTTCCAAAAGTACTGTTCCTAAACTAGTGCAATTTACGTTACAGATGGACTGAGTTCAGAGTCTTGGAAATGAGCTGTTGTGCATAAATATTGTTGTATGGTTTAGCTTCGGTTCATATATTGAGAGTATTATTGTCTGTTTAGTTTTTCCGGTCACGTGATATTGACTAGATTGTGAACTAGTATCCACTCAACTATTATATCTTTTGTTAAATTAAACCAACATCTCAATCCGCCCCGTAGCCATGAAGGTTGCAAAGTCTTCGAAACGTCGCGTCGGGAGAATATATAATTAAAAATAAATGGCCATAAGATCCGATTTTTTTAAATTCAATGTCTAGCATTTGCGTAAACATAAGAAATCATTACGTCTTTTGTATTTGATATGATTTTGTAAATTGCCGAGTGTCTACTATTGTCTTTAACAACGCAGAATTAAAAGATCCTAAAATACGAGATAAAAGTAACAATCCCGTAATTACTAAAATATTCACCAATAGGGAAAACATGTTTATAATCTAGAGAATGTTTTAGGGTATTTACTATTTGAAGTGAGGAGAAACCAAAAATCGAAATATATATTTACAACGAATGTGTTTTGTAATCTCCTTTCTTCATAGTGCAAACTTTACCATATATGAAGTTATAGTGTTTCATTCCACGATCAATTTTAAAACTGTTTTCTGTAGCGGAGCTGGCTAAATGGATTGCCCTAGCAATCGACCATTCCTTATATTTCCTGTTATTTCAAGTGTCTTGCAGTGTCGCCGATCGTTTACCTTCAAACCTTATGTTTTGGTAGGTAGGCAGAGTAAATTTCATGGATTTAGGTTATTGATAATAAATTAAATTAAAATTTAAATAACCCCGACACAAAAAATCTCTAAAAAGTAAAATAATAATAGTGTCTTTGTCATTTAAGTACCTAGTTATATTTTGACCCAACCGTCGTCGCGGCGGGGGACCGCTAAAGAAGTACTTTCATCTCCCTGGTCCGGAGTTCGGTCCCCCGACGTGAGGACGCTAGGGTCAAAAAATATTACTACGTACTTAAACGACAAAGACATTATTATTATTTTACTTTTTAGAGATTTTTTGTGTCGGGGGTTACTTAAATTTTAATTTAATTTTAATTTCAAACTTTTTCAATTACTTTATTCCACACCATGGGGCCTATGGGGCCTATAACTATCTATCACCTACTCGTTGAGCCCATCCTTATGAGCCCAAACACACTATATCTGCTATAAGTTGCTAAGGAGTTGGGTATCCCGTAGACAACTTGATGCCGCAGCATCAGCTCATGTTTAAAAATATTTTGAAAGTCACAGTACACCAAATTTAAAGTCATTCGGATTATTTAAGTTGGAAATGAGCTGATAATCTTCAAACGCCTCAACAGATCTTCATAAATTATAGCTAAGAACCATTGCAGTCACATCAGTTTCAAACAAAAAAAACCGCGTCCAAATCGGTCCATTCGTTTCAGAGCTACGATGCCACAGACAGACATACAGATACACAGATACACACCCTAAACTTATAACTCCCCTCTTTTTTGTCGGGGTTAAACAGAAGGGACTTCCATGAAAGATAAAAATATACCTACAGTAAAATTTGAAAAATATAAAAAGTTTTCTGCGAGTAAGCGTTAGCGTTTATAACAAACTGGTCTATTTATGCTGCAGAGATTTTGGGGGTAGTGTAGTTTTACTATAAAATTGTACTTTTACTAGAATTTATCAGAGTCAAGTTTAGTTTCTGATATCACTTTTTATGAGGATACCTAAGTAAATGTCTTTAAGTGAAAGATTGCTTAAGTGATTCCTTTAAGATTTAGTTCTTTCAATTAGAGACCATCATAACAAGTTCAGTCGTTTCGGAGATTATTCAGAAGTCGGAACTAAATAAATAAAACAGATTATTGAGTTTAGGCCCAAGAAAAGGAAACATGCTGTTTTTTATTTTATTTTAAGACACTTCAATTTAACCCATCTTTTCTTATAAAGGAATATGAAAGTAGGGTTAAACTTTTATCTACAATATTTATGATTATTGGGAATCCATTTTAGAATATGGTTTAATATACATACTTGAATAGCTCTCCTATTTTTTCCATAGTGTTTGTCATAAGTTGTTGCTTCTCTTCCACTTTACTTCTTAATATTTCTGTCCTGCTCTTCTGCAATTCAACTAACTGCCGCAGCTTTATAAGTTTCTCTTCTCTTTTCGAATCCATCATTTCATTCCAGTCTCTGCGGTCCACTAATTTAAATATCGGTAATCGTACATTATTTATTAAGAGCTCACAAAATATATTACAAGTGTAAGGCATCGTTTTTAAGTATTCATTTTTCTACAATATTATGAGAATATTATGGGATTTTTTTGTTGCGTTGAATAACGAGACTAGCCTGCCGTTCGCCTGATGGTAAGTGATACGACCCATAAACAGTAGAAATACCATCCAGTCAATTGGGTTACAAAGTACTGTGTGGTATTCCTCTGTGCTCGTCATCCTGAGACATAAGTTGTTTCGTCTCATGGTGTCCAGTAGTTACACTAGCTACAATGTCCTTCAAACTGACATGCAATCAGACAGACGATTAAGTATAAAGTACAAAAAAAAGCTGGCACTCGATTTTCTGAAAGATGTTGATGTCTAGCGTTGCTTGTACATAATGAGGCTACAGCATCGTTCAAATTATTGCTCTAACATTAATGTACGTCTAATTACTATAAGAGGATATGTAAGGCAAGTGTGGATGAAAGAACTGGTAGGGGTCGACCGCATCCAACCTTCGATTAAGATGTAACTGACATTCTAGATATAGGCCAGGTCAAAAGTATCATGAACCAGCGGTAATGCGTTTAAACATTGATGTAGGTAGAGGAATTGAGGGAATCACTATGGATTACTCTGCCTACCGCCATGGGATAGAGGGGTCATATCTTTGTATGTATATGTACATATAGTATCACGCCGGAGTAAGCCAAATTTTCTACCTATGTCTCGCTTTATCTTCTGGACGTCACGGGTCAGAACTTCATTTTCAGCACAAAACTCTGTCAGTAGTTGGTAGATGGAGAAATTATGAAATTCGCGTTTGACAAAATCTTCTATGATTTTATTGACATTCTTTTCTTGTGTGTAGTTCTAGAAAATAAAGAATAACTTCAAAGTAGTAGTTAGTACTATTTAGTAGTAGGGTAGTACGAAATCACGGAGTAGGTAATCCAAGATAACTGCTAAGCTGTAACTAAAACTAAGACAGAGGCAAACAATTGAGATACATTTAAAACATGACTGTAGATTATGTTCTTCGTATTACAAAATGTTGTCGGGTTAGATTCGGTATTAGCCAATGCAGCATAGTAGCAGAAATAGTTCTTTATACCAATTAGTAAGAGTCAGTGTCAACGTCAGAACTTAGAGTATTGACATAGTCTAGGTCCTGATTCTAGGGTCAGTATTGGTAATACCGAGGTCAAATTAGGGCAGTTAAAATAAAGTAAATCTATCATAAATTTTATTGTTCATTATAAAACTTATAACCACTGAATAGAAACCATTTTCAAGCGACTTTCTAAAAAGGAGAAAGTTCTTAATTCTTGTTTGTGAGATTTTTATTTAACTACGTTTATAGCAGAGTGAAACCAAGTTGTCAATAAAAAAAAAACCGTTAATTAATTTTGACCCCACTTTTTTTTAAGCATACACAACTTTCAATAAAACTGCAATCATAATATTGTTTTGTAAAATTTTCATGACAACAAGTCTTCATAACTTGAGTTAATTAAATAACGTACGTCTCATCTTCATTAGACCGTTTAAATATAATATTAAAAGAGATTGCAGGCGTGGTCATTTTAAATTTTCTTTTCTGAATGGGCCATTAAGAATGGGGAGGGATTCTACAAAAGGAAACTCTATAGTTTGGACAGTCTATGGAAGAGAGCCTTGGTTTCTCATTTAATAGCATTAAACGATGTAAAAGAAAATGGTGAAACGCACACAAAAACTCACGCCTTTCATTCCCGAAGGGGTAGGCAGAGGCGCAACTAGTGCACCCATTTTTCGCCGTGCTTATTCCGTCCCATGATGTGATAGGGGTGAGCCAATCGAAAATGGTGAAACAATGTCTATTTTAGCAAACGAATGAGGAGACCGGCTTTTGTCTCTGTGGCGTATTTGTGTGCTACGAATGTAGTGTTGAGGTCTCGGGTTCTATAACTGAATCTGGTGGTGTTGGTTTTTTCTGTTTCGTATCGGAGCTCGGAGCGGTATTTTGTTGTGTTTGATAAGGAGACAAGCTCGCCCCTTATCACATACAATTAATAGTAATCACTTTCAGCTTTCTCAAGATTTCTACGTATATATGCTAATACTAGTAGTGCTCGCGGCTCCGCCCGCGTGAAAAAGTTTTTCCGGGACAAAAATATTTTCCCGGGATAAAAAGTAGCCTATAGCATGGACTAATAAGAGTATAGACTAACGATCCCCATACATTGAAGCGTACTTCGCTGTTTAGTACATTGAATTCAACTAGATGGCACTAAGATCCATAAAATCATTTGAAATGGTTATTTCAATGGCGCAAATGAGAGGATGGATAAAATAAACAACTATCGGTTTATCCGATAGTTATTATTACGCCTAGATGGCGCTATAAACTGTTTAGCTCACAGACTACTACAATTATTTTGAGTATTTATGAACTGCATTGGCACTTAAATATATCATTACTTTTTGTAAAGAAAACTAGGCAGGTATTAAGTTATGTGGTGCCACGCGCCGCCGACGACACATCGTTGGCCGGTTGTTTAGCGCGTATTACAAGTTTTTTATATGGGGACACCACTTCTTTTTTGACTGAACTTTATTTTTATATTTTTGTTATATAGCTAATATAATAATACATAATATATTGGGATAGTTTCAAATATCTGCTTGTAACGGTTTCAACGCTACAAAAAAATGTTTTTATTTTGTATGGGGACTCCCCCTATTTTTAAACTTTTTTTTATTTTTAGATTATGTCCTACGGTTACACACAATTACGTTCCGTTCGTGTAATATTACACTCGGCGCTGGCTAGCCAGTTACTTTGCTTGAACTTGGCTTGACACGCTACCGCGTGTCTAGATATCTTTTTACACCAAAAAGGATACTAGATATTTAAAAAAAATGTGTATTGAAAAAGTGGCCGCTATTTTGGATTTCTTTGTTTAAAGGCCAATCAACCTCAAAATCGATACCTGGACATGGTTTTAGGTACAAAGGACAGATCCAATGTTAGAATTGAAAAAGTGGCCGCCATTTTGAATTTCTTTGTTTTAAGGCCAATTGACCTCAAAATCGGTATCTGGACATATCTTTAGTTAAAAAAGACGGATCCGATGTCAGAACTGAAATATGAGGCCGCCATTTTGAATTTATTTGTTTTAAGACCAATCGACCTCATAATCGACCTCTGGGAATGGCTTTGGGCACAAAGGGCATATCCTATATTATAATTGAAAAAAGTGGCCAATATTTAGGCTTCTTTATTTTTAGGCCAATTAACGTCAAAATCGATACTTGAGCATAAGAAAAGTGGTCGCCATTTTGAACTTCATTGTTTTAAGACTGATTGGATTTAGATAGATATTTGGGCTTGTCTTTAGCCAAATAGAATAATTAATCGAGGTTGGAATTTTAAAAATTGCATTTTATGTTAAAAATTTTTGTTTAAGGGCTATTGGTTTTAAAATCAAAATACGCTGGACATGACTATAAACTATAGTAGGTAATATGGCCACCATCAAAGCTTGTTCAATTCTCTTCAAAAACGATATCACAGCTTTGCTATATCGCAAAATAAATAAATTGTCTTCGAATTTTAGAAGACGAAGTTCGAAGTCTTCGTGGCCTGTGGCAGCAAACAGGAAATAAAGTAAATGGTTCTGTGAAAGCATCAAAATTGGTAACAAAATTAGGGAGTCGTTAACCTTCATTTGAAATATTGCTATAAGCATAAGTAACCGCGTAGTAGAAATGATCTTACCATATTTTTCGTCCCCCATATCGTTTTACCTTGTTAGGTTTTTTTTTTTTTTTTTTTTTTTTATTGCCAGAATAGGCAGACGAGCGAGCGGCCCACCTGGTGGTAAGCGGCCACCGCTGCTCATGGACTTGGCAATGCCGGGGACACAGACAAGCCGCTGCCTACCGTAGGGATAATACTCTTTTTAAACCTCGTTTGAAGAAGGACAGGTCATAGCGCTCAGGGAACACCGACACAGGTAGTTCATTCCAGAGCTTACACGTACGTGGTAAAAAAGAACGCTGGAACCGTACCGTTCGGGAACGGTACGATTCCAGGTGGTAGAAATGAACTCTACTGCGGTGACGAGTGGTGCGATGGTAAAAAGGTGACGATGGAACCATCTTAAACAATTCCTCGGAGCACTCCCCATGGAACAAACGATAGAACACACAGAGAGACCCAAAGTCTCTCCGCAGTCCTAACGGTTCCAGTTTGTCCGTGAGATTGGTATCATCGACGATTCGAACAGCTCGGCGCTGTAAGGAGTCAAGTGGGTCGAGCTGGTATTTTGGGGCACCTGCCCAGAGATGAGAGCAGTACTCCACGTGGGGCCGGATTTGCGCTTTGTAGAGCGCTAACCTATGACCCGACGTGAAGTACCGCTTGGCTCTGTTCAGGATGCCCAACTTTTTACTAGCCATTTTGGCTTTATCTTCCAAATGACTCCTAAACTGGACTTTGCTCGAGATTTCGACGCCGAGGATCCCAATACACTCGGACACTTGGAGAGTGACTCCTTCGAATTGTGGCGCCGTGACAAAAGGGTCCTTCTTCGCAGTGAACGCGCAAACTTGTGTCTTCAAGGGGTTAAATTGAACTAAGTTCATTTCACCCCATTTGGAGGCCCGCCCCAGAGAGCTCTCGATTTCAGACACAAGTTGAGACCGTCTTTCCTCAACGGAACTTCGAGGGAGATTCTGTTGGCCGATGTATCGCGCATCACTTGTACTATCGTCTGCATAACAATGCATGCTGTCGATAGACAACATGTCATTGATATGCAAGATGAAGAGTGTCGGCGATAACACCGAGCCTTGTGGAACACCAGCATTGATGGTCTTGGTCTCGGAGCAACAGCCGTCCACTACGACTTGTATGCTCCGACCATCCAAAAAGCTGGCAATCCACTTGCAGAGTCCCTCGGGGATTCCGTAGGCTGGTAGCTTCGCTAGAAGAGCGCCATGCCACACTCGATCGAACGCCTTCGCAATGTCAAGGCCGATCGCAATAGCCTCACCCCCACCATCCAAAGCCTCCGCCCAGCGGTGCGTGAGGTACACGAGAAGATCACCGGCCGACCGACCGTGACGGAAACCGTACTGACGGTCACTTATCAGTTGGTGGTCCTCAAGATACCTCAGGAGCTGAGTGTTTATAACTCGCTCCAAGACTTTGGACAGTAAGGATGTGACAGCAATCGGTCTATAGCTCGAAGGGTCCGAACGGTCACCCTTTTTGGGGATTGGGTGTACGCGGGCAACCTTCCACGAAGCTGGAACCCGGTTGGTCTTGTAGGAAAGACGGTAAAGGCGCGTGAGCACGGGGGTCAACTCAGGGGCGCACGTCTTAAGAACCACTGCGGGGATACAGTCTGGCCCACTCGACTTATGGATGTCGAGAAGCCTAAGTTCCCGTCTGACAGCACGCTGACTGATTTTGATTTCAGACAGGAGACTCTCGCACCGCGGGATATTCGGTGGTGTGGCTCCTCCATCATCCAAATTCGAGTTCGAGGCAAAGATTTGAGCCAAGAGATCGGCCTTCTCCTTTGCACTATGGGCCAAGCTGTTATCGTGTTTACGCAGTGGTGGGAGACTAGACTGGCAGAAATTGCCCTCCACAGCCTTGGCGAGTGACCAAAAAGCACGGCTCCCAGAGGGATAGCTCTGGAGTCTCTCGCCAATTCTGCGGATGTGCTCTGCCTTGGCCCTAGCTAAAGCTCTCTTGTTGGATCTAGAGGCGGTGTTAAACTTCCGTTTCTCCTCCTTTTCATGCGGATCCCGACGCCTCCTGGCGTCTTGCCACGCCGCGTATGCGGACTGTTTAAGGCGTGCAGCAACAGCACAGGCACGATTGTACCACGGCCGGCTGCGACGCCCTGTGGGGATTTTTGAGCTGGGTATGAATATCTCCATACCCAGGCGGATTGTATCCGCGACACAGTCCGCACAGGCGTCAGGATCATCTGAGGAGAAACAGAGCCGCCCCCATGGGTAGGACGCGAAGAATTCACGAATTCCGTCCCAATCTGCAGATGAATACCGCCACATTGTGCGAGTTCCAGTTTTTGGAGAACGACTGGAACCCAACACAGGGGCCCATGAACGGACCAGGCAGTGGTCTGATGATCCCAGAGGGGCCTCGACCACTACCCTGTATCCGTCCGGGTGTGTCGTAAGCAGAAGATCCAACATAGAGGGCTCATGGCTCTCAACATCTGGAACACGGGTGGGCTGTGTTACCAGCTGCGAGAAACCATAAGCTAAGGCCATCTCGTGAGCAGCCCGACCGGGGAGATCAGTGGTCCTGGATCCCAACCACTCTTTGTGATGAGCGTTGAAATCGCCAAGGACCACCACCTCCGCAGAAGGGTACTGCTCCAGTATTCGGTCAGTCCCCACTTGGACGTTCTCAAACAATTGAGCAGATCCCGTATCACTGGCGTGGGACCTGTACAGGCAAGCATAGACTCGGGTGCTACCCCTAAAATCTACGCGCAGCCATAATAAGGACAAGTCCCGACGTTCGAGGTCGCGAAGGCGGTGACAGCAGATATCACCCCTGACGAAGACGCACACTCCGGCTTTACGCAGGAACAGATGCTCCAGCACGTAACCTGGGTAGTTAAGGTACGACACATCGTCAGGGGTAGATATTTGGGTCTCCGTTAAAAAGAGCAGGGCAGGCCGCGCCGTCTCTAGATGGTGGTGGACGGCGTCGAGGTTGCTGTGTAGACCCCTGACATTGCAGAAGTCCACCGAGAATGTGGATGGATTTTCAATAACCGCCGTAGAGCGCCTGCTATTTTTAGTCCTTCTCATTCGTTTTTATATTGAGTTTGGGATCGGTTGGGAATGGGTGTGGTAGGCCAAAACGACGCTCGAGAAAGAGGACGGATAGAGTGCAAGGCGGGCAGACGGCATCATGGGGAGTCGGCGTAAAGCACGGAAGGGCCCCCGGTGCCCCCCCACGAGCAGTCGTCGGGATCCACCCCAATCTCCCACTCTGGCACGACGACCACACGTCGGGATTTTCGCCGGTTGGCAGGACAGCTTCCCGAGGAGGGAGTTTGACAAGCGGATCCCCGGGTTCAGGTCCCCTACTGACCGGCAGGCGGCCGGCGGTGAACGTTCCCACCGGGACTCCCTGTACTTCACGCCATCATCCCAGAACCGAATACCAACCGAGACACCCACACCACACACAAATGAGCATCGTCTGGACCCACCGACACCTGGCATACGACGGGAGAGGAAAAGAAGGGAATGGCTATCCAGCCTTTCCACCGAAACGCATTTCTACTTGGCGGTAGAATAAAAAAAACTGGACGGTGGTACCAACCCGTTCGGATTCTACATTGAGAAACTTATCTCAATCCAGAACCCTACCACCAGTCAAGAGGAAGGAGAGGACACCAAAGCCGCGGATTGGGAAGTGGGATGCGGCAATGGGGCTCGAGGGGCCGGGAGCGCGTGCCCGTGCCGCTCTGTAAGACAACCGGACAGGTTGCCAAAAGAACGACTCCTCTGACGCTAAAACGCTAGGTGACCATTTAATTATTGTATCCCTTTTAACTTACCCCTTTTCACCAGACTTAAAAGGCTACTTAGGTTGATTACCTTATTGATTTTTAAAAGTATTTAATTTTGATGTGAAAATATATTTAAATTTTTTCTATAATGGAAGGCAATCCAAAAAATGTATGTTATAAATTCAGGGGATACAGTTTGGTGTCGCTGCTATGTAGCATCTGTTATTACACCATCTATTGCTATTCTAATTATTCATTCTCATTTAATTTTTAAAAACTAAGCCATAAAAATAGTGTAAAATGTAGTTGAATAAAGTCAAACTATTGACATAACTTTGAAATTATTAACATAATGTGGGATGAACAGAAGTGAGCCAAGCAAGAAAGATTTTTTTTTAATTTTCAATATCCCACACTTCTGAAAGTCAGAAGTTTGCTTGATTTTACAATAACACTGGTTTCTGCAACTGGTGGTTATAATAAATTATTAAAATGCACATGAAGAAGTGCAAACAGCTCACAGTTGTGGTCTCAACTAACTTGAAAATATTGAATAGTAAGCTACCGTTGCTATTTCAAACAAATCTGTTTCTGGAAGTCAATCTTCTATGAAACTTCTACACTTTACAGGCTGTATGGTTGATGGAAGACTTTGAAAACAAAAAATTAATCCAACATGGTGCTCATTTTTATCACAATTAAAACGAATCATTATATTGTGGTAAAAGGCATGCCCAAATATCGATTTTAAAGCTAATGGGCCCTAAAACAAGTTCAAAATAGCGGTGCCTTCTCAATTCTAACATTGGATCTGCCTTTTATAGATAAAAGCTAAAAAATTACTAGATATCGATTTTGAGGTCAATTGGCCTTAAAACGAAAAAATTCAAAGTGCCGGCCACTTTTTCGATTCCGACATTGGATCTGTCTTTTATAATCAAAGATATACCCAGCTATCAATTTTGTGGTCAATTAGCCTTAAAACAAAGAAATTCAAAATGGTGGCCACTGTTTTCAATTCTAACATTGGATCTGCCCTTTGTGTCTAAAGCCATGCCCAGATATCGATTTTGAGGTCGATTGGCCTTAAATCAAAGAAATTAAAAATGGCGGGTACTTTTTTCAATTCTGACATTGGATCTGCCTTCTTTACCTAAAGCCATGCTCAGATATCGACTTTGAGGTCAATTGGCCTTAAAACAAAGAAATTTAAAATGGCGGCCACTTTTTTCAAATCTAGCCTTGGATCCGTCTTTTGTAATCAAAGACATACCCAGCTATCGATTTTAAGGTCAATTGGCCTTAAAACAAAGAAATTCACAATGGCGGCCTCTTTTTACAATTCCGACATTGGATCCATCTTTTGTAACTAAAGATATGCGCAGATATCGATTTTGCGGTCGATTGGCCTTAAAACAAAGAAATTCAAAATGGCGGCCACTTTTATCAATTCTAGCCTTGGATCCGTCTTTTGTAACCAAAGATATAACCAGCTATCGATTTTGAGGTCAATTGGCCTTTAAACAAAGAAATTCAAAATGGCGGCCTCTTTTTACAATTCCGACATTGGATCCATCTTTTGTAACTAAAGATATGCGCAGATATTGATTTTGCGGTCGATTGGCCTTACAATAAAGAAATTCAAAATGGCGGCCACTTTTATCAATTCTAGCCTTGGATCCGTCTCTCGTAACCAAAGATATTCCCAGCTAACGATTTTGAGGTCAATTGGCCTTAAAACAAAGAAATTCTAAATGGCGGCCACTTCTTTAAATTCTAACATTGGATCTGCCCTTTAAGCCTAAAAAAATATTATAATAATAATGTAAACTTAACATAACCAACTGACTTTTGTAAGCTGATGCACCGCACATGCAAAATATTTGGTAAAAAATCAACAAAATCACGTTGATCCCCGGTTGTTGCTAAACAAGTGAACCTTGATAAAATAGCTTGTGGCTCTAACATCGTCCCTGACGCGCCCCTGATTTAGGTGAAAAAGTATCTGAGCCTCCTCAATAGGTCCCGAGATATTGACCATGCGAAATTTTACCCACTGTGATATTATCTGTTTGATTTTTGTATATTCAAATTAGAAGAAATCACGCACAGCAGAACTCGCTGTGCCCATACCTAGCGTCTCGCCTGGCACCCGCGCGCGTGGTGCGGGGCAGTGTGTGAAGCGCCTTACTGCCATCTGTTGTATGTCCATTCTAATGCTAAACTATTTTGTTTTACGGTACAATGCCACCTAACGGGACATTTTTGAAGCCCGGCAGATGTTGAAGTTTCCAGGCTAATTATCAGCGCCATCTAGCAATAAGCCGGGATTTTGCACTTTTTCAGGTGAACGCTTCAATGTATGGGGATCGTCAGTCTATACTCTTATTAGTCCATGCCTATAGCACTCAGGAGTTATGTAGCTTACTATTAGTGAAAGAATTTTCTAAATTGGTTCAGTAGTTCCTGAGATTTACGTGTTCAAACAAACAAACAAACTCTTCAGCTTTATAATATTAGTATAGGTTGTTTGAACTCTGGTTATAATTAATGATAAAAATTTATGTAATATTAATTTTCTTACAGTGATTTCCTCCAAAATGTTAACGTGAAAATTGTATTGTTTAATAGTTTCTTCTTCTTCCAATCTCTTCTGTTCTTCTTCTCTCTTCTCCTGCTTCTCATTGATTCGAATGAGACCTTTCTTAGCAAGGAAGTTAAAGAGCTTTAACTCATTGTCAAAGGCTCTCTGCAGCTCTCGCATTTCCTGTAAAGGATTCACGCTACTCGTTAAAGGAACCTAACTGATTGTAGTACATTACAACTAAAATTTAAAGAAATATACCCACCTAAATATACCTACAGTTATTGGATTGTTTTTATAGTATTCTTAATCAGCTCTATTATTCAGTTCATTACGTTTAAGCAAATCGGTGATACAATTCATTCGATTTTGTTTATCAGCAGGCACTATAAGCAGAAGAATTTTGGTGCGTAACACTATTATTCCATCCATATTTAGTCGTTTGAAAATGTAGAAATATAAATCGTGTTTATAACTCTCCGAACAGGCGATGATTTAGTACCATTGCTGACTAATAATATTAAGCCAATACACTGCAAGCGACATTAGTTAAACTAACAGTTTTTTATTCTCATCAGCTGTCGTATCTTACAGAACTCCCTGAACAAGGTCATTATTACCTGCATTTGCAGCATCTGATCCATCTTTCCCTTCTCCTGCACAGACCTGAGCTTCGCGCACCATTCGTCTCTCTGGTCATATGCCAGGGTTGAGGACTCGAACAAGTCGGTAAGGAACTTCTTGCCTTTGTTCAGTGCGTGCATCATCTTGGTCCATGCTTGGTTGAATATTACCCTGGGGTTTTGATCATAAGACAAATAGTGAAAAACTCGCATCACTGCCTAATCTGAATGATTGTTTTGGAATCAACTTGTGTAAATCCAATAAGACAAATTGCTATAACTATGAAATGGGTAAGATTATAAATAGTTCTAAATAGTAGGCCTGATATAAGAGATAATGTTTTTTTTTTTTTTTTTTTTTTTTGTATGGCCATCTTCGGCTCATTAGGGACGGCTGCGGGCTTCCTCTGACTCACGTCTAAGTTGTCGTCCGCAACCGCCCCTGCGCGTACCGCTGTTGCGGTCCTTTTCCCTGTTGCGGGGGCTCAGAAGCCCCCGAAACACCGTACCGTGTCCACCTTTTGGTGTCCGAGGCAGCGTGAGACACGCTGCCTCGGACATGTCCATCACGGGGGTCACAGATGTTGGCTAGACTAATGGGTGGGCGGCACGTCCCGCCCACCCGTGACCCCCGGAGGCCCCTATTAGTCGCCTTTTACGACAGGCAGGGGATACCGTGGTGGAATTCTCGAAACGCCCCCAATCCACAGGGCGGGAGAGATAATGGTTAAATTTATAAAATAAAGATCTGTTTCACAGCTTTCTAGTAAATTTTATTTCACAGTTATCGTATTAAACAGCTAATGCAGATAACTTTAAATACATTTATGTGTCGAGTAGCATTTATCAGCAAGCGTCGAAATCGGCCCTTGTTTTTATTCTTATGTTCTAAATCAGTACTTCAGATAACATTAAATTAGCAATAGTTCAATAACACTAATATAAAATTTTTGGTGTATTTCAATTACGATAAACTACTCTAAAGCCAATAATTTCAGCAATAGTATTCTGAATTCAGTTCACGAGTTCCGACCAGACGTCAAAGTTACCTTGTTAGGAATCAAATTCTAGCTCTCGAAAGACGCAAGTTCTAATATTGTGTGGCGTCAATACAATAATAAATACAAACCGTCTTCATAGCCACTCGCATACTCTGTACTCGGTCAAATACATAACTTTGAATCCGTCACTGAATATCATTTCTACGTAGCACACATACCCTACAATTGTTTTCATTAAATTTTGAACACATAATAAGACTATACCGTTGCTATCATTGAACTATTGCGGTGGAGAAGTAAATAATACGGCGACCACATTCAGGTCTGTGTGCTAAGATACAAGGATTGAAAAGTTGAACTAAAATAAGCTCAGTTTCAGCGTGAAAATTGGTTCTAAGGACTTTTATCTTTTATCTACTATCTACATAATAAAAGGAATAATGTATTAAAGAAGTATGCGGGGTAATTTTCCTTTCAATTAGGATTTTGTTTATATTTTGATGTATATATTTCTTACTATTTTAAATTTAGTATTATTTAAATTTTCGAACTCATTTTGTGTGGGGATTGTTTTACAAAAGATTTATCGATATTTTTTTTATTGCAGAAAAATGACGTGACGAGTATGCCGCTCGCCTGGTGTTAAGCGATTCGACCACCCATAACAGTAGCAACACCATCCAGCACCTTGAGTTACAAAGTAATGTGTGGCGTTCCACTGCGTTTGTCATCCTGAGACATAAGATGTTAAGTCGCATTAAGTCCAGCAGTTACACTGGCTACAATGTCCTTCAAACCAAAACACAACAGTACTTGCACACTGCTGCTCGGCGGTAGAAATAGACATTGCGATGGTACCTATCCAAACGGCCCCTCGCATACGAGTGACCTACCACCAGTAAACCACCAGGTTTTTGGAAAGCAAATGTGAAGTTTTATGATCAGTTCCCCTACTGTAACTCACGATACATTATCGATACCCACAAACATGACCTAGTACGGGGAACTGTAAATTTTTGTAATGTAGCTTAACTCAAAGCCAATTATTTATATGTAAACGCATCAGCAAGCTATCATTTCACTTAGTCCAATGTACTCCAAATAGCCGAGCATTACTAACGAGACGTGTCTCTCAGAGTTACGTCAACAGACTAACAAGCCTGGTGTTGGATCTTGCGAATCTATTAATGCGAGCGTGTTTCGCTAAATTGATTCCCAAGCTGGCGATTGTGGACGTGTTATGGGCTTTATGCTAACGTTATCCCTATAGGGGTCGGCAGAGGTGAAAGTGTCGCCAAGATTCGAGTGTATCTACGGTATGTTAAAGGTTTTGTCAAAGATAGGCATTATTTGTTAATTCTTAATTTTTTTGTACATGTAATTTATCCTACTAATTATAAACGCGTAAGAATGTATGTGTTTATTATTATTTTATTATTATAGACATAAAAGTTAAAAAAGAAACATGAATTTATTTCGTATAAATATCGCTAAAAATAATTACTTCTTTCAAATGAGGCTCAATGTATGCTACGGTTTATCCTGAAAAAGAACTATGAATCGATGGAGTTAACTAAGTTGAAACACATTTATTTTAGGAAGTAGATGTCAACGCCAGTGACAAATATTCTTAAAAGGTTGACTCTATCTTCGACTTAAGCTAAAATTTTTTAGTCTGTGACTTAGGCCGAAATACGTAACACGACTACGTCTGGCAGCCGTCCAAGCCTTGTTTTAAGACATAATTGTTGCAAAAACATCTTTACAACGTGTTTCCTTGGCAATTTGCTAGGTCTAGTATTCTGTAACACTGAATATACAGTCATTAAATTATAAAATTATGTAATAAATATCATCGACTCACGTATGGTAAGGTACTTGGGCTATTAATTGTGCAGTTTTGAGTTCTATCTGCGCGTCATTACATAGTTTCTGTCAGTTTTGCTGACTTTTGGTCTGGACTTTTTGATGACAGGCAGGCGGTTAGAAAACTAAGCTTGCTTTGCAGGAGCAGAATAGGGGACGGTAGATGTATTGTAATGTATTATCCGGTTAACAGGCCGGCATAATTGTGTCAACTTCCGAGGAATAGTCATGTCTAGTCGGTTACCACTCCATCTAGGCCTTACTGCACTAAGCAGACGGTATAGTAGGGTTACTTTACCGTAAACGTATAAGAAAAAGTCGTGCTGGCGTAGTTGTATTACGGTACGACTGCAATGCTGTCTCGGGTTCGATCCATGGGTCGAGCAATGTGATTTGGATTTTTCTATTCATTCTATTTCTATCATATTATGGGACGGAATACGCACGGCAAAAAGTGGGTGCACTAGTTGCGCCTCTGCCTACCCCTTCGGGGATCAAAGGCGTGAGTATGCGTATAAGAAAAAGTCAGGCAGGCGATTAGACGAAAACTACGAAAATTGAGCCCACAAGTTGGATAGGAGATGGTAGAAGATGTATAGTAATAAGCATAAGAGCTAATTCACCTGTCTCGTAGCATATGTTCGATCTCTTCTCTGATCTTCTTGTTTTCGAACTGGACGGCGTTAAACCTCAGCATTGCTGTCTCCAATTTATTTTCAGTTGAGACTAGCCGGTGTTCGCTTTGGCATCTTCTCTCGTCTAACTGGGGAACATATCTTACTTACTTTTAACCGTGGTGCTGGAGCAGCACCACGGTTAAAAGTACTTTACCACGGCTTTTCACGGTCTAAAATCTTTGTATGCATTTTTGAGAAATTGTTGGCTATATATATTATAAATTGATGAATATAAGACTCACATAGCTCGAAATTTATGAGGAACTAGCTTTTGCCCGCGGCTCCGCCCGCCTTAAAAAGTTTTTCCGGAATAAAAGTCCCGCTTTATGTTTTCCCGGGATAAAAAGTAGCCTATGTGTTAATCCAGGACATGATCTACCCGTGTGCCAAATTTCATCTAAATCCGTTCAGTAGTTTTTGCGTGAAAGAGGAACAAACATCCATACATCCAAACATCCATACATTCTTACAAACTTTCGCCTTTATAATATTAGTAGGATTAATGACTACGATAACTAACGGATTACATTTAGTTCATCGTGAAACAAGCTTTAAGTGGCTATGCAGATGCTATTTTGTACGCACCGACGTTCTTCAAACGCAACTTAAATGCACAGTAAACACGGTAGTTAGAACTTTGCACTTTTACATATAAAAAACCTATATTATAGACATAAAAAATCTATATAGCTCCCAAGCCATTAATTATAGATTACCTGTCCTTCCGTGGTGTTCACCAGTTCCCTCAAACGCAGCATTTCTTTATTATTCCTTCGCAGCAGTTTGTCGATCTGCTTCATCATTGTCATGCCCTCTGCGGAATTGTTTCAGTGCTACGTTTTAATTATAAACTTAAATAGAATGGTCTAGTATTTTTCCAAAAGGTTTTAAAGAATGGCTATGGCGTCAAGATATATATTTTAAAAAAATAGAGTTAACAGACTGCCTCGGTGGCGTAATTGTATTACAGTACGACTGCAATGCTGAGGTCTCGGGTTCGATCCCCGGGTCGGGCAAAGTGATATTGAGTTTTTCTATTCAGTATCAGTTCGGAGTCTGGAATTTGTGCCCGATATGGCGATAGGCTCGCCCCCTATCACATCATGGGACGGAATAATGGCGAAAAGTGGGTGCACTAGTTGTGCCTCTGCCTACCCCTTCGGGGATAACAGGCGTGAGTGTATATGTATGTATGTAATATAAAGATAGACAAAAGCTGTGTACTTTGTAATTTACCTTCGCATTCAACCTCAGATTTAGTTCTTAGTAGCAAAGCATTGTTCAGTTCGCATTTCATTTTTTTATTGTTCGTCTTGTGAGCACCGGAACTCGCTATCTGAGGATTTATATTCAATTATAAAACGCTGAGTGTGGTATATGCTAAATAATAGCTAGTGAAAGGCTGGTAGGTTAGCTAGGCTAGGACCTGTAGTGTCCTCACCGGTGAGGATCACGACGCGTTCCTCCCATAATTTTTGTAATAATAATGATCTTTTATTTTTTATATCCCCTTTCCTGCCAGCCCGAACTGGCTTTTTAATTTTTAATTTTCATCATTGTTTTTAATCTCAATAAAATAGTCGGTAGTTATAAGTGACCTTTTGTATCAATAATAATTATTACAATCAATTTAATGTATGAGTTATCATAAGTGCAACCATGTTCGCCTACGTGATGAATAAAGTATTTTATTTTTATTTATTTTATGTTTTTATATTATGATTTTTTTATACATGTTAATGGCCATGTAGTGCCTGGATAATGATTTTTATATTTTTGGAATCTCTATCTAAATCTGGAAAAAACTGTTTCTTTTTCAAGATTCCAAAAATATAAAAATCATTATTTTATGTTGTTTGTGAAATAACTGTTTGTGTAATTGCTGCGTATATTTTATTTATTCTATCCTATGGTTTTATTTTTAAAACGTGGAACACTTGTATAGTTTTATTAGGCCTATGTGTAATTCCTGGGATCAAATTTATTATTTAGAATATTGAGTCGTAAGATAAGATGCTTTGCATAACGAAATCTGCATCATAATTCTTTCAGCCGTTTTTATATAAAACGTGAACAGATAAACAGAACAATCTATTGTTTTTTGTATGCATTGAATATTGATTTTAATGTTAGATAAGCATGTGAGAGCGAATGTCAGTAAACAAATGCCCCTATATTTGTACTTGAACCTACGAAGCCCGCGGTGCGATGCCCGTTGAGTTATAGCACGTCCTCCCAACAATCGATTCATCTTTCTTTAAGTTACTGTTTGATAATTTATTTGAA
Source organism: Lapara coniferarum (assembly GCA_949316025.1). NCBI lineage: Eukaryota > Metazoa > Arthropoda > Insecta > Lepidoptera > Sphingidae > Lapara > Lapara coniferarum. The sequence goes on from OX438921.1 coordinate 1,477,000, forward strand.
TGGTGAAAGTTTTTTGGGTGAAATATGAGGTTATAATGAAGGGTAAACAATTTTCTATATTATATGAAAATATCTGCGTTCTTATGAAAAATAATTGTTGTATATACCTATAACATTTGAACAATGTCTTCTTCTGACAGTGAAATTGATAGTTACTTTAGCACTTTTCAAATTTATATTAGTAAAAAAGTAAGAATATAATTTGCTAGCAGTAGGATTTTCGAATTGGCCCAGAGAGCGACCATCGTACAATGTACAGTCAGCGGCATAAATATCTGTACAAAATCAAAATTTCAAATCGCCTATATAAGCGTTAAGTTAAACTGAAAAAAAAAAATTCTTCGTGTGAAGGTAAGCAAATCTCATTTATTTTATTTTTGTGAAGAGAAAAAAAAAATGATTAGTAGGAACACAAAAGCATGCAGGCAATTGGAAATTTTGAATTTGTTGAGTTACTTATGCTGGTGACTACATAACCTCATCCTGGCCCACGCATGCCGCGTTCCCGAATCAGCCTATGTATACTCGGTTTCAACAAGGCCGTCATAATTGTGTCAACTGGCGAGGACTAATCAACTCTCTTCGATCGGAACCTAATCAGATTCTATACTCCACTCCACTGAACATCAGACGACAGTCACTTTGCATGCAAAAAAACAAATAGTAAGAGAAGTAACATGAAACCTTCAAATTCTTGATGAGGTTGATGTATTCTTTCTTCAAATTTCTGAGCTGCTGGTCTTGTCTCTTGAACTGCGGATGGACGCCCATAGAGCGGTGCAATCTGTCCGTTTGTACCATACGAACCTTGAACAAATTACATGAACTAGTAATATGGAGAGTGAAGTACATCCTAATTTTGATCGTATGAATAACGATAGCACGTCAATGATGTGAACGATATTTGAGAATCGTAATAGTTCCAAAGATTAGCACCGATAAACAAAAACAAACATCAGATTTACAATGTTATTTAATGTAAAGAAATTCATAGTATCAACAAATAGAGTGAATAATACTGATGGGAATAAAGAAAACAATGGTTATGTTGAATCAATAACTCAGAAACTCACCATGTCTAATGCATAAATAAATTCCAGTAAAAATTTGGCAATAATCAAGCTTAATATCCTGCATTCCTATGTAACACTCCATGACAATGACAATTTGGTAGAAATTGTATTATATAGACCCATGTCCCCTGCAAGAAACTGCCAATACCAAAGTAAAATTTATAATGCCTACTTACTTGTCTCTGCAGCCGTAGATGTTCATCCTCCATCTTCTTTATAAGTTCCAAGTCATTGTGCTGGTCTGCCGTGATCGAGTCCATTATAATTAAAATTCAATGTAATTATTATAGAAATTTGTATAAATTTTCCTTCTACAAAATATTTTGACGCGGCTTACTTGATTTGATTCATCTATATGGTTTCGAATTAATAGGTTCTAGGAATTAAGGAATTTTGTTTATTAATTTATTTGAAAACTAGGTGATGCTCGCGGCTCTGCCCGTGTTATGAAGTTTTTCCGGGATAAAAATATTTTCCTAGGACAAAAAGTAGCCTATAGTACTCGGACGTAATGTAGCTTCCTATTAGTGAAATAATTTTCAAAATCAATTAAATAATTCCTGAGAATCAAGAATTCAAGTTTTGAAGGAGGGACTCCAAGTTTCATTCATGTTTACCCTTTTTAACCGACTTCAAAAAGGAGGTTCTGTATTCGATCCGTATGTATGTATGTAAATTTGTATGGCCCCGAGTTTCTCAAAAAGTACTGATCTGATTTGGCAGTGGTTTTTGATATTCAAATGTGTATTGTTCAGGGAAGGTTTTAGTATATCATTTATGAATATCTGCTGAAAATCTTTGGAGATACACAATGGAACTCTTCAATAACTAACAGCAGATGACTCTCGAATGCTGCAGTCGCATATCTATGATGTATTGTTTACAGCATTCTTTAATTAACTAACAAAAAAGCAATAAATATAAACTTATAAACAAAAAATCAACCGACTTCAAAACCACTACAAATAAAAAAATAAGCGATACGACCACCCATAAACAGCAGAAACAACTCAAACACCATCCAGCACCTTGAGTTACAAAGTACTGTGTGGCATTCCACTGCGCTCGTCATCCTGAGACACAAGATGTGAAGTCTGATTATGTCCTGTAGTTACACTGGCTACAATGCCTTTCAAACCGAAACACACTGCTGCTTGGCGGTAGAAATAGACATTGCGGTGGTAACCACCCAGACGGACTCTTACATATGAGAGTCCTACCACCAGTTAATTATATAATGGTGCAATTACAGACAATGCCATAGATTTTTTTTAGTTGCTTTGAATGACGAGACGAGCATGCCGATCGCGTGGTGGTAAGCGATACGATCACCCATAAACAGTAGCAACACCATCCAGCACCTTGAGTTACAAAGTAGGTACTGTGTGCTATTCCACTGCGCTAGTCATCCTGAGACATAAGATGTTAAGTCTCATTATGTTCAATAATTAATCTAGCTATAATGTCCTTCAAACCGAAACACAACACTGCATGCATACTGCTGCTTTGCGGTAGAAATAGACATTGCGGTGGTACCCAGAGGGACTCTTACATATGAGAGACCTACCACCAGTAAATTATAGTTAATTACTGTATACCTATTTATATAAAACCTTTGTCATTCTTGCAATGCTATATATAGGCAGGTGTTAAAATACCTTTGTTGTCACTATAACACCTCTACGAATGAGTAAGATGTTATTGTATTCGGCCTCTTTGGTACTAAGTCTATGTATAACGAAGGTGCTACTAATATATACTAATATTATAAAGCTGAAGCGTTTGTTTGTTTGTTTGTTTGAACGCGCTAATCTCAGGAACTACTGGTTCGAATTGAAAAATTCTTTTTGTTTTGAATAGACCATTTATTGAGGAAGGCTTTAGCCTATATAACATCACGATGCAAGTATTAGGAGCGAAGAAATAATGGAAAATGTGAAAAAAAACGGGGAAAATTATTCATCCTTGAGGGCTTCCATTGGGTGCGCTGCGAAAACGGTTCAAGATACCAAAAATATATGTATGAAAGAATTATTCCTCTTGAAATGATCTAAAAAAATGTCCGCTACAGTATATGTCTATCTTTTAAGATTAACTCACTAGAACCGTTTTTATGGTAATCAAATTTGGTCGAAATTAATAATATTATAAATGCGAAAGTAACTCTGTCGCGCTTTTACGCCAAAACTACTGAACCGATTTAAATGAAATTTGGTACACAGATATTTTAGAGCCTGAGAAAGTACATATGCTACTTTTTATCCCCGTGAAATATAAAACGGGACTTTTATCGGAAAAACTCTTTCACGCGGGTGGAGCCGCTGGCAAAAGCTAGTCTTATATAATTGTTAATATACCAACTTAAGCGACACGACGTTTATAATATAACAAAACTCAAACTAGCTTTACTAATCCTTAAGTTAACTGCTGATTCCGTAAAATTACCGTACAAACTTTAATAGCTTTTCTTTTTTTATTTTCTTTCGTAGGTAGAAATGGGCACAGCAGGCGAATTCTACAGCCCATTACATTGAGTAATGTATTCGTTAAAAACCCGAAAAACGGAAAGGCTGTCTCGGTGGGGTAGTTGTATTGCATGCGTTGTACGACACCGCCCTGAGGTCCCCGGTGCGAATACCGGGTCGGTCAAATTTGATATGATAGGTATTGGGTTATTCTGCGCAGTTTCACCCCGACCCTGTAAGTTGTGCTCGATATGGCGATATGCTTGACCCTATCACATAATGCAACGGATACACATGGCGAAATGCGTGCATGAGATGAGAATCTGCCAATCCCTTCGGGGATAAAGGCGTATGTGCCGGGCCGAATTAAGAATGTCGGGGCCCCTAGACATTGCCCCATTGGAGCTATTTTCCCTTTCCTGACTTCTTATTCATATTTTTCTAACACAACTAACCAACCAACTGCAAAAAGGATGAATGAAATATAATTTCTGCAAATAGAATATCATTTTCACTTTTTTATCTTGGGACGAAGGATTCTAGCCGTTGCCGGCCCCTAGGCAGTTGCCTAATTAGCCTTAAGGCTAATCCGGCCCTGTGTATGTGTGAGAGAAGGGTGTAGTTAATTTTTTCAGAGATAAGGTTACTAAGAAAAAAATACTTTAGGTATTTATGTTATATCTATAGAATTATGACAGACTTTTTAGTGTTTCTTCTCAGACCAAAGGACACAGGTGACCGCGATCATGAAAAAGAATCGTTGGACAATTTTAAATTAATAATAATGTATAAATTCACTAATTAAAAAAGTATATACTGTTCACAAACGTTTTTCGATACAAAAACAAGTAACAGCAAATAAACTGTAAACTGAAAGCAAAACCAACCGCACAGCATTCCCGGCAAAACTTTTAATAGATTTTTTTACTAAAGAAATCGGAGGCAAAGGAAGACGCATTCTACCAGAGTCGGTTTAAGATTTGATGCATATCCTCGTAGATTTGCGCTAAGTGGAAAAATAGAGGTGGCAGTGTTTTTAAAAGTGCCCGAGAAAACGTTTCTTTTAATATCGTTCAGATACAAAGGCGTTGGATGTAGTTTAAATTCCTTTTGTACCTGCAGGCGACAAAATCTTCATTGTTATGGTATAAAGACTTACTTCAGTGTTTAGTTAGACGCCTGTCTTAGTCCCTTACTATTACTCACGTATTCTAAGAAATTGAAATTGCTTAAGAATTTTATCACCGTAGTATGTTATTGTGATAATAAATTAATATTTAATAATGCACAAAAGTTTTTTCGAATTTGGTTTTACACCCATGAACCACTTTAAATCTGTTTATTCTGATTTTAATAGCTTGGTGAAATCATTTTGCCCTTTAAACAGATTTTTCCCGCGTAGCTCATAACACATTAGAACTATAGCAAAACTGTGATTCTATAATTTGAAAGTCTCCTGCATTCTTGAATTATCGTTTATAAAAAAAGCTTTCATAAACCATCAATATGTTGTTAAAAGATTTGCAATAAAGTCACGACACAGCATCGACGCCTCAAGCGAAATCTTTGATAAAATTTCCAAAATTAACTTTACACTCAGACTCGTTGAGTTTATCTGATTTTTCTTGTATTTTTATAGCTACTATTTCCCGAGGCTTTGCGTTTTTGTTGTTTGGAAATTCTTTTTACGTTGCGAAAAAATTACAGCTTTTTAAATAAATTAACATTTAATTAGCATTTTTATTCACTGCTATGCAGACGACAGCACGGTGCATGGACGATATTGCTCTGGGCCACCCAGTTGCCGGGGAGTCACCGATAGGCAGCGTGAGAATCTGGTCGTCGAGCTCAATCGGACTTTGGATCTCGTATCCGAATGGGGTACATCCAATCTGGTTGAATTCAACGCCAAGAAAATACAGGTGTGCGCGTTTACGTTTAAAAAAAACCGTTTTCGCCCCTCCCTAATCTACAGAGTACTCTACTTGGAATGCGGAATGGCCTCAATATCCTAGGTATGGATATGTGCTGCGATCTTAATCAAAGGAACCACATCGAAAGCGTAATATCTGCAACATCAGGTGCCGAGTTCGAATTCCGGGTTGGGCAATGTGATATTGGGTTTTTAAATACAATATTAACCCGAAGTCTGGAATTTGTACCCAATATGGCGATAAGCTCGTCCCCTATCCCATCATGGGACGGAATACACATGGCGATAAGTAGATGCACAAGTTGCATCTCTGCCGGGGCAGGCAGATAGGTGCTCGAGGATAAAAGGCGTGAATGTGTGTGTGTTTTTTCTTGTGACCATAATAAAAAAAAAAATGGTTATCTATACTAATCTATACTAATATTATAAAGCTGAAGAGTTTGTTTGTTTGTTTGTTTGTTTGTTTGTTTGTTTGTTTGAACGCGCTAATCTCAGGAACTACTGGTTCGAATTGAAAAATTCTTTTTGTGTTGAATAGACCATTTATCGAGGAAGGCTATAGGCTATATAACATCACGATACAACTATTAGGAGCGAGGAAATGATGGAAAATGTGAAAAATGCGGGGAAAATTATTCATCCTTGAGGGCTTCCATTGCGTGCGCTGCGAAAACGGTTCAAGATACCAAAAATACATGTATGAAAGAATTATTCCTCTTGAAATGATCTAAAAAAATGTCCGCGACAGTATCTGTCTATCTTTTAAGATTAACTCACTAGAACCGTTTTTATGGTAATCAAATTTGGTCGAAATTAATGCATTATTTGTTAAGAGTTGTATCAACGTAATAATATTAATCTTAATCCAATGAATATTTATACGGTACATACACCAAATTTTTTTTTTTCAATTTTTGTCTGTTCCGGCTAATCTCTGAAATGGCTGGACCGATTTTGACGGGACTTTTATTGGGAGGTAGCTGATGTAATAAAGAGTAACTTAGGCTACGTTTTATTCCGGAAAAGTATAAAGCGGGACTTTTCCCCGGAAAAACTTTTTAACGCGGGCGGAGCCGCAGGCAACAGCTAGTATTATAAATAAAGTTGAAGAGTTTGTTTGTTTCTTTGTTTGTTTGAACGCGCTAATCTCAGGAACTACTGAACCGATTTTGAAAATTCTTTCACTAATAGGAAGCTACATAACTCCTGAGTGCTATAGGCTACTTTTTATCACCGGAAAATATTTTTGTCCCGGAAAAACTTTTTCACGCGGGCGGAGCCGCGAGCACTACTAGTTTGAAATATACCTTGAAATGAAGATACCATGGTAAGGGTAAAAATATTTACTGTTGATGCAAGCAGCCCGCTTTAACTATAGCTTACAGTGAGGTAAGAGCTCGTGATTTTGATTATATTCCGAGCTATACCTACCAATAGACTCGCGGTTTTCATGGGCTCTCATCATAACAATTTTATTAGGACCTTTGTTTTTATTATCTTGACCGTTCTTAAAAACGATCAATGCAGGAAATTGTGAGGGAACTCTTTTTACCAACGAATCGACGGATGAGCCGTGCAAGTATTACGATTTTCACGACAATACATCTTTGATTATGCACTTCCCATACCACAAGGAACGTAAGGGCGTATCACACCCATAATTTGCTATGGTCCCTTAACTATGAAATACAGGCCGGAATAATTATGACGACTGGACGTGAGATGATCTTTCATCACTTACCATGTATTGTGAAGTTGAGTCACTTTGCCATGACCGTTAAAAAAAAAGAACTTCCAATTCCAAATACAAGTTAAATTAAGAAAACACTTGCTTAACATTTGTACGGAACCCTTGACAGTCACCTTGGTCCACTCCTGTTCAATTTATTTATAAATGATATTCGAGACGTTATATACAATTCATCATTATTACTTTACGCCGATGATATGAAAATTTTTAGACGGGTTTCTAGTGTATCTGACTGTTTGCTTTTGCAGGATGATCTTGATCGGCTTGATCGGTCATTTCCTTTTCACGTAAGATTACATCTATCACCTACAACTATCATCTTGATGGTAATTCTCTAAACAGAGTAACCGAGGTGAGAGACCTGGGAATACACCTTGACAGTAAACTCTCATTTAATTATCACGTGAAATATGTAACTGCTAAAGCCTACCGTATGCTTGGTTTCATTCTGAGAATCTGTAAAGATTTCAGGTGTGATTCCACGCTCATTCTCTTATATAATTCATTTGTACGATCTGTTTTGGAGTATGGGTCTGTTATTTGGAACCCCAAATATAAAGTATACGTAGAAGGTTTGGAAAAAATTCAACGGAAATTTGTTAAGCATCTTGAATATAAAAGCCATGCATCAAATGTTACCCCTCCCGTTATAAGACATTTAGTTGATCGTCGAACGCTGAGAGACCAATTATTCTTGTTTAAATTAATAAGAAATAATATAGATTCTTCATATCTTTTGAATTGCTTGAAGTTCAGATGTCCAAACTTAAGTACGCGTAATGCTAGTAAGTCCTTGTTTCATTTGCCCCATGTAAGAACTAACTATGCTCAAAATACATTCACCTTTAGAGCTTGTAATGAGTATAACAAAAAGTTTTCTCATATCGATTTATTTACAGGCTCCTACTTGAAGTTTAAAAAAAATATATCAGACTGTATTTAGTTTTAACTAACGATGAGTTGCTAATCATAATGTAATTATTTATTTATTTTTGTAATCATTTTTTTTTGTGCATTGTTACTTTTTATTTACCTAATTTTGCCCTTGCGTGTATCATTGCGGTTTTTTCTAACATTTATTTGTGGAAACTTTACTGGTCAATGTACTAGTTTTACTACATTAATTTTTATATGTATAATTGTACTGTTTGTTTTCCTATTAAATAAAAAATAAAAATAAAAATAAATAAAATTTTTATTTCTACGTCACTTCAAATATGTCTTCGTGCGGCCGCTTTTCGTGCCAATTCAAAAAATTCCACAAAACTATTCTTTTGTAGAAAACGTACGTTTTCAAATAAAGTGTGACATTAGCTTTATAAGCTGAAGTTAATACCTACTTTCATGGGAACTCAATGTCGTGGATGGGAAAGCTGTCAGAAGGTGGGAGGCTGGCACACCGTCGTGTATTCACAATTTTTTTTTATGTCACCAGCATAAGTATCTGTAGGTACAAAATCAAAATTTCAAATCGCCTATATACGCGTTAACTTAAACTGACACATTTTTTCTTCGTTTGAAGTAAAGTAAATCTAATTTATTTTATTTTTGTGAAAAAAAAAATATTAGTAAGAACACAAAAGTATGTAGGCAATTTGAATTTGGAATTTGTTCAACTACTTATGCTGGTAACTGTACATCTGTCACTGTAGAGTGAATTCACCATACCTGATATTTATAGTGAAGTCCAAAAATATCGGCTAGCCAAGGATGTCGTACCCATTGATAGTCAGACAAAAAGATTAAAATGTAAATACTTCTGGCCTACATATCAATAATGGCAGCGTTTTAAGTTTTGTCTTAATTTAAATTTGGTTTATTTTGAATATTTGAGTTTCATTATAACTATCCGATACCTTAAGTATCCTGCAAAAGTTGTTAACTTGATGCTCAGAAAAGCTTCTTCACCAACATCGGCTACGAATTTCAGAATTTTAAATTATTGTACTTCCATTACACACCCGTGTGACTGTTGCGTCACAGTTCGCGACAGACACACCCGTGTGACTGTTGCGTCACAGTTCGCGACAGAATTTCCTTTCAGAATCGCGTTCTCCCCTATAATAGCTGCTTGAACCGCTTATATCACATTGATTTTTTATACTGCGATTTAATATTCCTTGTTTTTCAAATTAGCAAAGTTCCTTCACACAAATGAGTGAGTTCTGTGGGACTTGTACTTTGTACTGTGTTTAACGGGATGTATGTTTTCTACTTTTGGCAGCCTCGTCATACAAGTACACCACGTACTTGTATGACTGCCGTAAGGACTCAGGTTTGACCTTCGGGCGGGTGATATGATATTGGGTTCTTTAATTCATGCCCCATATGGCGATAGGCTCATCCACCCTTTTTTATGGCATTGAATGACGAGACGAGCATGTCGTTCGCCAGATGGTAAACTATACGACCACCCATAAACAGTAGCAATACCATCCAGCGCATTGAGTTACAAAGTACCGTGTGGCGTTCCACTGCGCTCATCATTCTGAGACATACGATATTAAGTCTCATTATGTCCAGTAGTTACACTGACTACAATGTCCTTCAAACCGAAACACAACAGTGCATACACACTGCTGCTTGGCGATAGAAATAGACATTGAGGTGATATTGATATGAAGAGATGATAATAAAATAAAAATAGTCGTAGTAGCAAGATGCGGTGACTTCGGCTCCGTGTCCGACTCTGTGAAGATATTCTAAATGTTGATTAGAAAGGCTGAGACTGTTGTAGACATTTGGACATTCGTACCCAAATATACCAAGTTCTGTATTAAATAAGTTACCTTTATACCGTAATAAATTAGAGAACATTTAGTTCCATTAAGCTCCATTGTCGCAGGAACACGCTAGACCCAAACCACTTTTGCCAGGTCCGTCTGAAAATCTTTAGGGAGGTCTATGTTCAGCGGTGGACTTCATGCTGATTATGCTGATTATGATGATGAATCCCCATTAATTTGGATTGGTCCAATCATTGCTAGCAATTATCGTACACAATTATGGAAAGCAATAATTGTCTCTTGAATATTTCTCAATGCGCGCGAGAATCGCCTTACCATCTCGTACGTTCAGACGGTATAATTGCGTACAATTATTTCTATCAATAATCGATAAAAACTAATACGTGAAAATAAATGCGACTAAAATCAAGATCATATTTGGAAAATTGAAACAGCACAAAGAGAAATACGAAAGCAAAGACAATACATATTCGCATACAAAAGTTACAACGATACATCGAATTCGAGAATATCAGGGATAAATCCTTTGTAAGTTCCCGCGGGAGTTGGGATGGAGGCGACGTGCAATACAACGTCTGACCCAGCAATCTGCTCCCATGTTGATGCATTCTGGATTTCAGATGATTTAAAATGTTTATGGTACACTGGTTATACACAATTACATTTGTTAGTACAGGGAATTGTGTCCCAGGCTCGTATTCTGTGGGTACAATATTTGTAATTGAGATATGGTCGTGGAATACTTGATAAAGCGAACTTTGAGGTTAATCCTTGGTGCAATCATAAAGCAGTTATCATTTGGTTCCGCGGTTTTCGAAAAGTGATTTTTTGCAAATTTCTATTACTTTTTTGATGGCTAAAGCACGCAGGAATAACATAGCTTCCTAGTTCACTAATTTTTAAAATTGAAGCAAGAGATTTCAGTCCATATGTTAATCCAATACCATGGTCTAACCGTGTGCCAAAATTTATCTAAATTCGTTCACCGCTTTCGGAATTCACTTTTAACAAATATTCAAACATCTTCATGAACTCTCGCATAAATCATGAGTAATATTGAACTTTATCCTTGTAAAGACAAAACATAATTGAACCATGAAAATACATCAGATTATTTACGCTAAATTCTATTCCTATGAAAAGGCACAAGGTTGCTGTACTCCGCGGGCGTCGGTGAGCCCCAATTAATCTGGTAATTGTCACTGCACTTTACTAAACCTAAGGTGTATGCTTTCATTTGTCAATTGTGCGCTTTGAAATCTGTCTTAAAGTATTTCTAGACATTAGGGGATATTGCCTTGTTAAAGATTGAGTATTTTTTATACATGAAGTACTTAAGTCTAATTGCAAGAACTGTTGATAGTAAATTATAAATAGCGTTAGAGCTTTCATATTTTATGGCACTAAACTTAACTACTTCGTCATCCGATGTGTTTGATAAATTATGTTTTTATAAATTACTAGCTTTTGCCCACGGCTCCGCCCGCGTTAAAAAGTTTTTCTGGGATAAAAGTCCCGGTTTATATTTCCCCGGGATAAAAAGTAAAAGTATGTGTTAATCCAGGACATGATCTACCCGTGTGCCACAGTTCATCGAAATCCGTTCAGTAGTTTTTGCGTGAAAGAGGAACAAACATCCATACATTCTTACAAACTTTCGCCTTTATAATATTAGTAGGAAGTAGGATAAGTGCAGACTATTTATTCTATTTAAATAACTTTATGCAATTTAATTATAGAATTGTACGTAGCAGGTGCATAATAATTACATTAATATGAAATGAAATCCTCCTAGCCAGTTTCGGCCACGGCGGCCAATCTCAACGGAGATCAGCCAGGTACGCAGGAGATATTATAGTGCACAAGCGTGTGCGCAATACACAGGTGCACTCCTGACTCCAACTTCCTGACTCCGAGCTGCAACTGGGTAATTTTTTTTAAGATGGAAAAACCCAGTCACAAAGTTTTTTGGCCCGACCCGGGATTCGAACCCAGGACGTCAGCGCGCAAATCGTACTCGTAACGCGTACGCAATACAACTACGCCACCGAGGCAGTCATTAATATAATTAATTTCTAAGTTAGATTTACATTGAAAGAAAAGTGATTTTTGAACACAAATCAGCGAATTTTTTTAATGTTTTCTGTCTATTTTTCTATTCGTTTGTTAGCGCATTTTCACAGCTAAACAGAGAATAATCAGGAGCATAATATAGGCATCTTAAAAAAAAGTATCTTTATTTAATAATATTTGCCATTTTTTAAAACTTTTCAAACTGAGATAGATCTAACGACTACCTGCCATCGAAGTTGTGGACACAGTATTAATATAACCACTCAGACACCCTACAGACTGGAAAGCACGCTGCCCGCAAAAAGCATATTAATATTACTAAAATACGCTTGCTCTTAGCATACACCTATGATCTAGTCAAGCATCGCTTAAATGTTATGCTCAATCACGAATCAGTGCACTGCGCGGCGTGCGTAATGGTCATTAAGATGCATGCTCAATAAGCAACTTAACGCTCCATTTATGATAATTAACTTGCACAGTTTATTTAAATTTAAATAATTAAAATGCTTTGGAAGTGAGGATTTTCCATTTACATTACAATAGCTATTTGAATAAGTCATTATTTGCATCTTAAAGGCGTTAGAGATGTATTTAAGGAAACAAAAGTTGCTGGTGATAAATAAATTAATAAAAATGAGATTATTGTCTTATTGCATAATAGCTCACGGCTCCGCCCGCGTGAAAAAGTTTTTCCGGGATAATAATAGTGTCACTCGCACTCGGGAGTAATTTAGCGCCCTATTTAGTGAAAGAATTATCCAAATCAGTTCAGTAGTTTTTGAGTTTATCCGTTACAATCATATCTTTCCTCTGTATAATATTAGTATGGGTTAAGCCTTTGCCTTTGGAATTTGCTCACCCCCCTATCATGGGACGGAATTCGCACGGTGAAAAGTTGGTGCATTAGTTGCGCCTCTACCTACCCCTTCGGGAATAAAAGGTGTGAGTGTGTGTGTACATACTAAGCCCGTGTTTATTCATTCGTGGTCAAATAAAGTATACTTACACTTAGATACTCAAAGAAAGTAAACGGTGTTACTACGCTGGACGAGTGCGCTCTCTCCTCGCTGTGAATTCGCTTAACTTTAGCTGACCACGGATGAAATAACTCGTTCATTTTAAACTATCTTCTATTACTAGGTGATAGGTTTGTCGCCTACGTGAGTCCGGTTGGGTCTACTGTGCAATGTCTATTTCTGCCAAGTGGCATCGTGTTTGACATAACCCAGCGGATTAGCAAGCTAAAATGGCAGTGGGCAGGGCACATAGTTCGCCGAACTGAACGGCAGATGGTGCAAAAAGTTTTCGAGGGGAGGCTACGTACCGGTAAGCGCAGCGTTGGACGTCCACCTGCAAGGTGCACAGACGACTTGATAAAGGCCGCAGGAGCGCTCTGGATGCGGGTCACTTATGACAGGTCCATCTGGAAATATTTAAGGGAGGTCTATGTTCAGCAGTACTTCATGTGGCTGATGATGATAGCATTGTGTTCTTCCGGTTTAAGGGACATTGTAGGCGGTGTAATTACTGCGCACTATGAGGTTTAATATCTTATATATCAGAGTGATGAGTACAATTCAGTGACATACTGCGCTTTGTAATTCACTATTCACCACCCAACTAGTGGCCAATATTTGATTTTTCTTTTTTCTTTCTTTCTAATTCAAACTTCGCTTTCGGTTAATACTGTTTATGTGCGATAATGCAACCTACCAAGAGGGGAAAAGTAGTCATTTTCGTGTCGGGATAGATTTCGTAACATAATGCTAACTGCTTTCAACTGACCAGAAGCATGCCCAAGGGTGCTTGAGTGAGCTAGGCCTTCGGCAATCGCACTACAAATAAAACGCACTAAACAGGAAACTACTTCTTTGAAAATTGTTTTCGTGAGGAAAAACGCATTATCGCTACCACCACTGGGGGGTGAGTGGAACGGTTATGTTGGTTTCACACAGTCATACGGTCCAATGTCGACACTCGGGAGTATAGCATAACATTGGACCGAGTCCCTAACACTATATACACCTTACACCGGCATACCAACCAAAACCCGCGGTGGCCTTCTTTTGAACTATTCGAGCAACAAGTTCGAGCAACTAAAATTTGGGTTTTGGAATTAAAAAACATAATATTGTTCCTTAGGACTTGAACTACTATTCAAGCAACAAGTTCGAGCAACTAAAATTCGGGTTTTGGAATTAAAAAACGTAATATTGTTCCTTAGGACTACAAGTTTTCTCCGATGTGATGATAAGCTCACCTCAATGTCATGAATGTAAACTAAGCTAAGTTCTAACTTGTACCACTGCCTACCCTTTATAAAAGGCGCAGAGTAAGTGTTATTTGCTATTTATTAGAACTTTTACAGATTTATACTGATCTCCTCCGGAAACATCGTAGAAATCAAAGTGAATAACTTGTGGAAGTTAATTTGAATATTTTAAGTCTATCAGAAAACTCAAGTTCTCACAAAAAAATATTTCCCAACCCTTGTATCTTGTTAAAAAAACTTCCAAACCAATTAAACGAGGCTGGTTGAATGCATGCCTTAATTCGTCACTTCGATTGGGCTAAGTTTTCGCGGGCGCTGGCGGGGTGGCGCGGGACGGCGCGGGGCGCGGCGGGGGTCCACGCAGGCGCCACTTCCCGCCATTTTCTCAGTGCGGGGATGCCAGCTTTTCGCTTAATTGTACGGGGTACGGAGTTTTCTTTTAATTAATAATTTTTCCGGAACTTTCGGATTATTTTGAAGGAAGTATTTCAGGAATTTTCATTGTTGGTGGCTTATTTAAGTGTGGTTAAAATGATTATGATGATTGTTTTTATAACCGTTTTTAATTACATAATAGTTTTTCTAGTCTATGTAGGTTGTGAAGTCCTTTGAAATCTGTTTTATGTATGCCAACAAGATTGTTGATAAAATAATGTGTGGTGGGGATAAGTTTTAAACCTATACAATAAAAGATCTAGGCACCAAATGAACCGGTAAATTTATACCACTTATATACATTTCGAACTTAATGAGTTTTTGTAATTTTTTTGGTAAATGTGCACACAATAATATTATTGACCCCACGATTATCTTGGTGTAGAATATTGAAACCTTGAAATGAGTTTAGAACATGATTTTTTTTCATAAGTTTTCAGAGGACGTTTCACATAAAATTCTGCACTTCGTTATGAAATTTGGGAATAATTGCCCAGTTTTAAGAAAACGATAGATTCATCTTCGTTAATTTTTTTTTAAATAAATGCTGACAATAAAAAATCAACTTTTCTCTACTAACAAATTCAATCAATAACGTCGAACGAAAATTATATTATTAGTTAAAGGCGCCAGCATTTTCTTAGTTAATTTTATCAATTCGAGTGGCACGTAACTTAATAATTAACCGCAACCCTAATTCCTCACAATCTTGCCGGGTAATTCTTGCCACTCGCGCTGGCAACATCAGCCTCTCGACCGGCCAGTCGTTTTGGCGCCGTTCTTGCGTGCGGTCCACGCTGAATGCCCTCCCACGGCGACATCGTGTTAACATTAAATTATTTGTGTCAAGTTGTTATTTCAGTGTATTGAACGTGTTGTATTGTGTTGTAGTGCCTTCCTGTGCTGCGCCGTTGGATGTTTATGTTGTATGTAAGTATTTTTTCTCGCTGTACGTGTCCAGACATCCCTTAGACTCACGATCTCCGCAGTTCTTGTCTTGTTTGCTCGTAAATAATGCCCGTATGTAGGTTACATCTGCAGATAGTGCCATTGTTGTGAAAAAAAAAATGTATTATCAATTTGCCTATTGTGTAGTTTTACCGCGTTCACAAAATTCGGGAAAATTTTGCGCAAATCCCTTTGAAACGTTGCAGATTTGTGAATTTAAAAATTAGGTTTTTGAGTTCATAACTAGAATGTAGGTGAGGGCCCATTGTGAAATTATCTTATTTCTCTAAAGTGCAGGAGTGACGTCAATTCGTCGACTGTACTGTCGAAAATGTAGAGCGACTCAAACTGAAAACAATTTGGTTTTTACATAACGATCGACAAGGAAAACATTAGTGTACCCATAAATTGTATTTCTGAATTAAGTGTGCAGTTTCTTAAATAGTTATTGAAGTATAATTATTTAATTTATTCATAGATATCATATGCCTTGAACTTCGATCAACAATACCACGAAAATCAATGGTATTGTTGATCGAAGGCCTTGAATGACTATTACATTAGTTTTCAAAATTCGCATCGAAATTGTAGCTGAAAATTTTTAAATGGATATAAGAGTAAAACTGTTAACATCTGCATTTATTTAATTATGCATTAAAACGTTGACTTCAATTTGTTTCTTTTTTATTGAAAATATTAAAAATGGAAATTACGTGACGTGCATTGAATGTTCAGCCATCCATTGGGTACAAATTATTATCATTGTAAATGGATGGACATTTCGTGTTCAACTTAATAAAACATCATGGACCGATAATGTGCACCATCATTATTATATTAGTTATATTTATTGTCTCCTACTTTGGTAAAAGGTATGATGATTTTTCAGTACCGATGATTGTTTCGTAATGATTTGAATTATTGTATAACGCTGTGCTGTGCCCATATTTTTTTCCTATGAAAGATACTAATACCATCTTTTGGTTAAATATGGTTGCTCTTAATAATAATGAATGTACAATCATCTGTTTTACCATTACCCATATTTGCAAAATAAATATATCTTTATCTTTATCTAAAGAAGTTTTTAAAGCATACTCAATAAACTTAATATAAGTTCGTTTTTATACTATTTGACAAAACCCAAGTAAATTTATTTAGATACTTGTAAATTCTCATTTTACACGCATGTAAATTTTAAGCGAACTGAGTATTATATCTGTTTGATAACGACAACATATCCAAATTATTTTGTCAGTTCAAAAAACGGCAATTTCTTACCTCTACCATTAAGTTTACCATCTGAGTTTATGGACAGACATCGAAATTACGAAACTTATGTCCATCTAGTAATAGTACATTAATTCTCAGTACCTAATACTAGAAACTAGCTTCTGCTCAGCCCGCGTCTAAATTCGTTTCAAGTTTAAAAACCTAGTCAAAAATATAAAGGGATAATATAGCTTCCCATTAGTGACATAATTTTATGTTGTATGTCAGATTAGTGAACAAACAAACTCCAGCTTTTATACTTCTAATTTCAAACTACAAGCAATTACTATTCTTCAATTATTCATAGAATATTAAAGCCTACTTAAAGTAGACAAAATACGTCTTCGTTGACTCGTCAAGCCCCGCGACGGACGCCGGCGTCCATATATATAGGGTTTCCCAATACATCTATATTATATATAAGCGAGGCTTGACGGGTTAATAAAAGTACATAATCTGTTAGTGCTATCGCATATTTGTACAACGTAAATATATCCGAAGGACGGGCGTAAATAGCTGTAACACAGTTTTTAACTACAACAGCTATTATAGTTCACTTTTGTTTATGTATATTAAAAAAAAATGTGGTTCAAATAAAGATTTTATTACATTTATCTCAGAAACGGACTTAAAAGTGGGTGGAATCACGAACATAAGTAAGTGTTTAGTAGTAATTATTGAATACATTCAATAATTACTACTAAACACTAAAATAATGCGAAATAATTATTTTGTATCATTAAGTACACTTAATGATACAAAATAATTATTTCGCAATTCATTCTTACTTAGCTAAAACTGCTAAAATACCTCACCGACAAGTAGTCTGTAACAGAATTGAGTGAATTTCATAATAATTTCGGAGGTATTTCCCGCTGACCTAAAATTTTGTTTGCCACAAAGGAGCCCCTCGTCTAATGAAAAAATCTCTGTATTGTAGTTAATTTGACGTGTGTTGGCAACTACATTCCCTTTTTATTTAAAGCAAATTTTTCTACATTGTATTGCCAGTACTATTTTTATAAGAATATTTTCTTAAAAATGTACGTATATTTTTTGAAGGTATAATTTGTAAGTATCTACATTTTCTACGTATATTCTGAATAATATCGTATATAAAATTCACAGATAGAAAGCTCACCGTCTCGACATGGCAGCATGCTATAAGTAGGTACCTGTATACTATGTTATTAGATTATATGTTATTTTCCACTGTAAACTCACACGAGCGGAGTCGCGAGCAAAAGTTATCGTAATATAATACTATAAATGCGAAAGTTTATGAAGTTTTTGTATGTTTGTTGGGAGTAAAATACAGAAACTTTTTGTACGGTTTTGTATGAAATTTCGTTCACAGATAGAGCATGACCTGGTTTTACATAATTCAGGCTAATTTTATCCCAGAAAAGTAGGTACTCAAAGAGAGTTTTATCCCGACATTACATACACTCACGTCTTTATGCCCAAAGGGATAGGCAGAGGCACAACTAGTGCACCTGGTTTTGGCAATGTGGATTGTGTCCCATAATGATAGGAGGCGAACGTGTCACCATATAGGACACAAATTCCAGACACCGGCCTGATAATGAGATAAAAAACAATATTAGCTCAATATCATTTCATGCTGCTGGACCCGGGATTCAAACCTAGTACTTCAAAGCAGCGGCGTACAGCGCACGCACTTATAATTGATTACCACTTCAATACATCACTCTATAATTAGTCAAGAACTTGAAAACAGTAATGTAATATCATACTTGCGGTGAGCACATGTGCAGCAGAGACCTGTCACATTTGACTGCATAGATTTACAGCCCGTGTGGTGCAGTGGGTATGTATTGTGAGACCTGACCACGGGTTTGATTCTGGTACTGAGACAAAGCATCTGTGATATGGCTCTTACCCTAAGTTATTAGACGTCATATTGCCCTGTATTATATTTGGTTATCGTTGTTCCAGCCATGACGTAACTCTACTTGAACACTATTAAAGGAAATACGTAAAGCACTGGTATGTCTATTTAAAGTCAGATTTATAGAGATAAGACAGTCCTATTGTAGACATATTTTTATCTATACATATAATAAAGCAGTAGAACCGGTGTGTCTGTATATTTAAGGAAATGTGATAAAAAGAAAGGGGGTGACTAAAGAAGAGTACGGAACAGAAATCAGTGATTTTTGAAATTATTTTCTGTCAGATAGACAGCACTTTTGTTACTGCACATCTCCAAAATTACTAAACGGATTTCGATGAAATTTGGCACACGGTAGATCATGTCCTGGATTAACGGGTAGATCATGTCCTGAATTAACATAGGCTAATATAGGCTAGTTTTTGTCCCGGGAAAGTATAAAGCGGGATCTCGGAAAAAAACCTTCACACGGGCGAAGCCGCCAGCAAAGCTAGTACAACATAAATGCATAATTTCGGCTTAAACATCAATTCACTTGAACGCAATTTTTTCGAACATTTCAAATTATATTTACGAATTATTTATTTAAAATCAAATAATGTCGTTTAAGTAAATTAACCTTTTACCCGTCGATAAAATGTTAAGACATTATTAAAAATCTTCGCAAGCAAATCCAGAGCATATCCAAATAGAAATAATATACTGATATCAAATTTCGATCAATCATAGTACTGCTGACGGAATACAGCGTACCTGAATATTTCAGTGAGATAGCTTCAAAGCACGTTCGGCGGCGGTGGATATTCAAATATCATATGCAACCACTGTATGTGGCTGAATGTCTCCGTGAGCTGTAGTGATGTAAGAGATCAGAGATGATATAAGATTATAAGTCTTAAAGTAATCTCGCCGACTCTTCTCAACCTGCGCTCTTAGAACAGAATTAAAAGGAATGTAATATAAAAACATCAAGTCGCCGTTTGCTTCATTAACGTTATAAGTCCACAAGATTCATTATTTAAGATTTATTATGGAACTGAAGAGACGAAGTTAAAAAGTATAAAATTGGTGCTTACATTCGAGGTGTTATTCCCAGGTTCGTGAAGGTGCAGTCTCATTTCTTTAGCTTATAAGAAGCTTAACTCTCGCCGTTTTCTCTAGGTAGCTGATCGCGCGTGGCGTCTCGACTCTAATTTATATTTTAATCACACATTTAGGGCATACTAATACATTGTGCGGTAGAATTGTCTTTTCAAACTTAATAAGTCCGCCACTGTTGTTTGTCGACTTGCTTGATTTCGTAACAAAAGATTTTTACCCACGTAAAATACTAGTTTGATATAAGATTTTAATATGTCAGGTAATGCCGTAACGGCTTACCCCTGACTGCATAGGTGATGTAGTTTTTGCGTACGCCGTACTACTGTTACGTTAGTCTCTGTTTCGGTCTCGCGTCGAGTAAAGTAATATTGGGTTTATAAAACCCAAGCACAAGATCAAGATCAGCCCATTCAGATCCAGAATTGCCATCTCGTTATATCATCTACCATCATCACAATAGGACTACTCTTATGCGAAAGTCTTTAAAATAAAGTATAAAACCTAACCTAATTATGACTTATGTTCCCCTGGTACAAAAGACACCTTGGCTTAACATACTCTTCAAATTTCACCTTTTTTTCCTTGCATACTAACGACGGGATTACATAAAAAAAACTCAATTTCCACTAATTCCAACAATAATCTTTTAAATTACATTTCACACTGTCGATGCACGGCTATTGTACTGCGAAGGCTTTGAGACTCCATTTAGTTTTACATCGAGAGGGGGAGGGGGGGGGGGGGGTAAAGGAAGCTGCCGTCCGATATTAAGTGAAACCGGATGTAATTGACCTCAGGGTAATGCTCTGTTCAGAGCAACAGGGTACCACAGTGCAGAGAAATGTGACAACGATTTTAATGCCATCAGACGGTAAGAGGGTTTTAGGTGAGATGAGGTAAAGTACAGTAATATCCAATTACTAAGTAGGTTTTTTATTACTACAGAATGACGAGACGAGCATGCCTCTGGTCTGATGGTGAGCGATACGACATAAACAGTAGCAACAAAGTATTGCGTGTCACTCCACTATGCTCGTCATAGTGACATGAGATGTTAAGTCTCATAATACCCAGTAATTACGCTGGCTGCAATGTCCTTCAAACCGGAACACAACAGTGCATGCTCACTGCTACTTGGTGGTAGAATAGACATTGCGGTGGTACCTACCCAGACGGTCCCTCGCATGCGAGAGACCTACCATCAGCTGCACCAGGTTGAAGATACCTTGATGTTTATATTTATCAACTATCTTTATTGTTAGTGTATTGTAAAAAGTTCGAACAAAGGTATTATTTTGTATAAAACTCTATTTGTACGTTCAGTGTTGGATTTTCAGCAAGTTTCATAGTATTATGCTATTAGTTTAAATACAGTTTAATATGTTAAAGTGGACAATTGCCCGTACAACTTGGTTTATATCCGTTTCGCAGGACCAAATGTTTTTTGATCGAAAAAAATATTTCTTTATCCTGTATGTATTAAATATATTATGTATAAACCACTCATTCATATTCGGCCCGGTGAATCAAAAATGTTTATAGGAGCTGCATCAAACTCGTTAAAAGCTTTTATTTGCCTAGAATGTACACTGCAGAGAGGGTTTGCGTTAGGGACGCTACATATATCTACCGGCAATGGTGGATGTAACGCAACTGACATCTGAACTTGTTCATATTGAATGGCGGGTCTTTTTTAATAATTTATTCATCACTAGGCTCTCGAGTCTCTACTTCATCCGTGTGAAAAATTGGTTTAGTGATATCTGCATTTAATGTCAAATATGTTTGAATTTATAATTTGAGTAAGTAAGAAGTTTATTTAAAGTAATACAAAGTTTAGTTTGTGAGTTCGAATCTATAAAATTACAAATTAGATTCAGAAAGCTTTCACTAAAAGAAAGCTATACTGAAACGCAATGAGCTACTTTTTACTGCGAATTTCTTGTTGAACGGACCCGTAAGCCAGAACAAGCAATTCATAATTTATGTAACCCTATTTCCTGTTCAGATTATTGTGCTCGTGAACAATACAAAATGTGATATAGTATTTACTTGCAATACTGTTGCATTCGAGCTACGTTGGGCCTAATCCCGAATTATCCCGGGTGCTCCTGCTATCCATTCCATTTCAGCTGGAGCTCGCTTCTTATTTAAACTTACATCTGTATGAGAGGGATTTTTTATTTAACCAGCTTTGTTTTGCGCTGTGCATGGAATTTACAAGCTTATCGTAAGCTGGGGTAGGTAGAGATGCAACTGGTGTACATGTCTGCTTTATTTTTATATTGTACTAGCTTTTGGTCGCGTTTTCGGTCCTGTGTAGGTTTTTCGGGATAAAAATGCCGTTATATATTTTCCCGGGATTAAAGTCTCAGTAGTAGATTCATTCTCTGCAATAGGATACTCTATACATATAATAAAGCAGTACAGTAAAAGCGTTTTTACATTTAAAGAAATGTGATAAAAAATAAAGGGCGCGACTAAAGAAAAGTGATGGAAAACAAATTTTTATAATTTTTCTCTCTCTGACTGTTTTTATTTATTTATTTATGCACTTTATATACAATCAATGTACATAGGCGGACTTAATGCCGTAAGCATTCTCTACCAGTCAACCTTAGGGTGGTGAAGAGATAAATAAGGTAGGTGCATCAAAGTTATCGTAACCGGTAAACATATTTAATAATAGACATAAATATTATACGATAGACATACATTTTAATTAATTATAAATATATTATTAAATGAAGACATTACTAAAAATTAATAAATAAAAATATTTGTTTTGTTTTTCTGTTTGATTGTTCCTGAACGATTTTACGGATAGATTATAGCCTGGAGCAACACAAAGACTACTTTTTATCCCGGAAAAACGATTTCATTCGGGCGGGTTCCGCCAGCCAGCCAGCAAAACCTAGTAGTATATAAAAATATCTGATGTTATACTAAAGAGACTATACCCACGATTTCATACATTATCCATTTATGTTCACTGACATTTACTCAAAACTTATCCAAGAACAACTATAATAAGTTTAAATTCGTAACAAGAACTTCGTAGATTTAAATTTGAAGGTGTAATGTTCAGCGATTATACACATTATAACAGTTGTTATCTCTAATAATGTCTTAATGCTTATTGTAATAATAATCCGTGCTGCCGTTAATGCTAATTTGACTGTACTTCGGAGTTAAGCTGTGATAACTGTGAGCATTTTAAAGCTTCAGTACGCTGTCCCATAACACTGTAAAATTACAAAAACAACTTCAAAAGTTGATGCTTCAGAATAATTACTTAGGCCTGATTCACAATGTTCACGTAAATTATATTTGACAGTTATTGAGTTAAAGAGTTATGTAGGTAGTACTCATTTGATTATCATGTAAAGCATAGATTAGAGCGTGATTTATATATTTGGTCGGCTTATATGTTATAAGGTATTTATGGGTCGGCGTTCTAACGGGCAATAGCTTGCAACCCGGCAAGCTCCAGCGCAAATAAAAAGTACAAATCCATCAAACTAAGAATTCAGCACAATAGACTACGAGAGTCATGACCATACATTGTCTATTCTCAAACATTTAGAGCAGCGGTGCTGCTATATGCTAATTATTAAATCTGCTTAAAAAGAAAACAAAAAGTATTTGTCATTAAAAAAGACATGAACACCTTATACCGTTAACTTTGAAAGGGTGCTGATACTACTAATCCGACTTAAGTACTTAATCCCTTTTCTAGAAATATCACGTTATCCTAGAAAATATGTTCGCACTCGCGTTAAAAAACACCTTGACTACAACTAGCCATCGAGTGATTAGTTCAACAGTTAAACGTAAAGAAGTGACAGTCAGTGCCTCCTCTTAGCATTTATAACGTCCGCCGATTGATTGGCGCTGTTGGAACAAGTCTTGCAAATTGACCTGAACGTTGATGGCGTGCCAAAGGCGTTCAATCTGTGTTTGGCAGACCCGTACCAGTTTGTATAACATGAAATTTCTGTCACGGGCTGATGCAAAGTAATGGATGTTGTTGGAGAATAGAGAAATTATTTATTACCTTCTTTATCTACAATAGCAAACGCTAATCGCAATATCGCCTGATAGACCTAAGAAATAAAAAATCTCTGGGAAAAGGTAGACGAAGGAAAGAATGGCTCTGGCATTGAGTCCGCCAGCGACTATATAACCCCTAGACTCCTAATAACAGACGATCGGCTTCGGGCAACACATCTGACAAATAGATCCAATGTAGCTTACCGTTCAAAATCTTCAAGTCAGTTGCGACCACAACTGTGAGCTGTAAATACTTCCGTGTTTGCGAATAAATAACTATTGTAATAAACCCGTGCACAATAAAATGGTGTGGTATAAATAGCCATAATTCAAATTTTCTGAAAAATGGCATTACATTTCACAGGTAAGTCAATAACGACACATAATCACATTTTATTTAAAATTTTACGGAGTTCATCTTAGACTGGCCATGTTGTGTTTACGCGCCATCTTGTTATATTTGCATCTCTTTCCGACTAAAGTACTTTTTACATTTTCTATTTCGTTTTGTTTTTTAACATTAAAAGTAAGTGATACACCAAAAGGATTTGTCGATAGTTCTATCGATAGAATTAAAAATAAAAGAAACTGTCGCCCGAATACTCAAACGCTACTCAACTAATCAATTTATCTGAGGCCTATTTAATTTTAACAGGCTTCTTATTTTAAATGGTTAGTTCATTAGTAATAGTTAATTCATTTTAAAAATGATTAGGATATATTTTTGACTAGCGGTATCAGAAATAAATGTTATTAGGATAATTTTTTTATTTTGTTTGTTGATTATAACGATTGTTTTGAGTTATTCTTTGTGTTATTCCTACAAGTCAGCTCAAATATTCTTGTTAATGTCGATGAGACTTACTAAGCGCCATCTGTCATTCGATAACATAAAGAGTTTCGTTAAAATATTAATATGTTTAATAAATAATAATGATATTACTATAAAACTTTATTGCATAAAAGTAATATCGATAAAAAAATCGTGTTTTCATTTAACTCGTCCTATCCCTATGCCTATGTTTCCAAGGTTATATAATGCGATAAGGTGTTGGAAGAACCAATCATAAGGCAGTCCCCCGCTTCCTCAAACCTCAGGTAGTTGACAGAATTAATTTGAAGAGAAATATTGAACATTAGGAGTCTAGGGGTTATATAGTCGCTGGAGTCCGCTTGTACGTTTAATTTATAAATACGAAGTTTTCCTCGTTAGTTACTAAATTACTGTAGCGATCTATAGCGCCATCTGTACGCAATTAAATACACAATACAAATAATATATTTCCCTTGATTGCATATTACCGGTTTGTAATTAGCCTACGTGTTAATCCAGAACACGGTCTTTCCGTGTTTCAAATCCAAATCTGTTCAGCGGTTACCGCGTTTATTTCGAACAAACATCCAAACATTTTCACATATTCTGTTCGCATTAATTATAATATTATTAGAGTATAAGTAAGGCAATAAATATAAAATTAGTGCGATAACAATATTTTACGAAAGGAATAGTTTTCAGGGAAACGAGGGATATTTTTAGATACTATTTAGGTTCTCGTCTTATGTATTAAGAAAATGTTATATTATGTGCATCAGAAACGTAGGTCATTCGTTACAAAAACCAATACTCGCTACGTAATCTGCGCAAGAATCGAACCCGGTCTCTACCGTCCGTCACTACACCACCAACACTGTCAATCTTTTCAACCAGAAAACACTGCCCGAGCCAGGGCTTAAAAATCACGCAAGGTCCGTAATTAGCCCGAGTGACCTATTTAAGAGATAGGGATTTGACCTTGACAAATAGAGAGATTGCGGACCCCGAGCCGGCTTACGGCACCGGTGATTTATCGCGGGGTATCAATCTGTTCGGGGGTAAGCAGGATACGATGCTCTCACAAGATAAATAACGATTATAAAAAGTCTTGCTAAGGAAGGTTTTTGTTCGGTAAAGATTTTAAGTTGGTGGATGATTGGGTTTAACTTAACCTTTTGATCTGTCTACCCCTTAAACAGATGTGTGTGTGCGCGTGTGTGTGAAATATAATAAGGTGTTCGATAATAAAAATACAAATCAAACTAAACAACTGCGCAAAACTTAAAAAAAGGTTATTAAAAATATGATAAATCCATAAGCTCCTCTTCCTCGAAGGATTAATCAGAAGCGCAACTTGGCATCTTAAGCATTTGGAATAAGCATTTTTTGCCGCGTTAAGGAATTAAACGTAGAATGTTTAAACGTTTGGACTTTTCTCTTTCTTGTTAAAATTTTATTATAGAGTATCTAGTTTAAACCTGGGGCGTCTCATAATTTCTGCTCTATAGTATAAGGACTCTGCAGAGCGTAACAAACGGTGATTATAAGTATGATCCTTATAAGTGAGTTTAAACAGTTACTAAAATTACCACAGAGATTATGGGTTGAAATTTGTTGAATGGAATTCCAGCCGGCGCGGCGCGAAGGAACCGAGTTGACAGTGCCTAGTAATTTATTACTGTTATTGTCAACAATAGTTTCTTAGTAAAACATTAGCACTAAATATAATCCGAGGTATCTAGTTTTGAAGTTTCAATTGATATGTGGCGTCTACAATTACATTGCGTATTGTTATGTCGGTATTAATTTTGTTGAGTATCGTTCGAAATTCGAAATTCAAACAATTGTTTTGACGCTTGAGAAGGCAAAGAGTTCTTAAATCATACAGCCAATAACGGTGGATAATCATTTGATCGAAGTGTGACTGTTTGTTTGTGTTACGTGTATCATATTGTGATAGGGGCAAATCAATTATGGCAATTGATTGAATGCGCACAAATACCAACTCCAAGAAATCCGGTACATTATTTGAGAGTTATCATTCATTTTTCGGAGATCAAAACGACAACCCTCGACACGTTAAGATTCACAGGATGCGATGCATTATACAAAAGAGCGTCTAATATTAATATTTGTTAAATACATAAGCTTACAAGAATTATTACTCTATTACAATAATGTAAAGATACCCATAAAAACAATTCATGCGTT
The DNA here is from genome assembly GCA_949316025.1 of Lapara coniferarum. Taxonomy (NCBI): domain Eukaryota; kingdom Metazoa; phylum Arthropoda; class Insecta; order Lepidoptera; family Sphingidae; genus Lapara; species Lapara coniferarum. The sequence goes on from OX438921.1 coordinate 1,504,065, forward strand.
TTTTTAAGCAATCAGTCTTAGTTAAAATGAAATTAAGATAAGTATGAAGTGTTGTCTGCAGACGTGCTCGTTGGTATAAATATACGAATTACACATTTAAACTGGCTATTTACGGACTCTTTGTAATATAATTATGTTTTTTTTTGTGGCGTGAGGAATATTTTATTGAAGTCTTTGTATCTACATAGTATTCAGTTGTAAAACTTGTGGAAGTTGGAATCAGATCTTGCGTAATTATATTATTATATCCTGCTAGCTGGCCCGCGGCTCCGCCCGCGTTAAAAAGTTTTTCCGGGACACAAGTCCCGCTTTATAATTTCCCGGGATAAAAGTAGCCTATATGAATAATCCAGGACATAATCTATCCGTGTGACAAATTTCATCGAAATCTGTTTAGTAGTTTTTGCGTGAAAGAGTAACAAACATTCATACATCCATACTTACAAACATTCGCGTTTATAATATTATTAGTAGGATTTTTCTGGTCCGAGACCTAATTTATTTATTATCTTATAAAATATCGTATGCATCCGTGAATGGATTTAAACGTTTGGAACAATGATAGGGCAAGTCCTGAATTAATTTTATTATGCTCCTTTCAATCCCAAGAACAAACCTATTAACGGATGGAGCACCGAGCAAAAATCATTAATAATAAAATGTAGAATTATTTACATATAGGAACATATGTATTTCTGAAAACTAACACTGTTCTAAAGTTTGTGGCATAAAAGGAGTAATATTAATAACCTAATTTGTAAAAAAGTCGGAGCAAAAATTCCCGAGATTAGCGTATCCAAAGATAAATCTTCAGCTATATGGAGTAGGTATATACCGAAAGTATGCCCTAAACTCCCTAACAATGTTTGTCTGTATGTTTGTGCGATCAATACATCCTTGTTACTCCGCCATTGTGCCCAGATGTCAACCGGCCTACTTGCCAATAGGGCTGGCACGCGCCAGAAGTTAATTATTCTTTGTTTTGGAGATGGGTTCGTTAATGTTTGAGATGAAATAGTGTCGTGCTAATTTGGGACTAGGTCAGATTGGCACATTGAGAAGACTTGGGTGTGATAGCGGTATATAAATAGAGCTAGATTTGTAATTGGACGATATGATTTTAACATCTTGCTAATTTTACTTTCTAGATATATTAATGTGAAATTTTGGGCATTTGCTTGATTTAATTACATTATTGAATGAATTTGGATGATTTAACACAGGTGGACTAAGTCTTCTATAAACCTTTATCATTTTGACTTAGAGCTCAATAGCTAATGAAAGGAGATGTCCGCTTTTTGTATTGATGCTGGGCCTCAAAATCTGACCACGCTCCAACTTTATGGATAACTAGCTTTTGCCCGCGGCTCCGCCCGCATTAAAAAGTTTTTCCGGGATAAAAGTCCCGGTTTATATTTTCCTGGGATAAAAAGTAGCCTATGTGTTAATCCAGGATATGATCTACCCGTGTGCCAAATTTCAACGAAATCCGTTCAGTAGTTTTTGCGTGAAAGAGGAACAAACATTCTTATTATTATTATAAAGATTATACATCCAAACATCCATACATTCTTACAAACTTTCACCTTTATAATATTAGTAGGATAAAGGGGCAGGAATATGGACCTTGGATTCATTGAAAGAATATTTTTAGCCCTCTCCATTTATAACTAAATTTTTTAAAAACGTTTACTATAGGTGCAGTTTTTAAGCGAAAGAAAATTACATAAATCTCAAAATCAGAGGATTTTCAAATTATACGATGTATTGGAAAGGCCCAGTTTTTGGGAGTACTATCCAAATATGTAAATAAAACATCTTGGTTAGAATTATAAGCCCGTTTTTGGACATATCCTTTCATTTTATGAAAGTAAGTACAATCACTTAGACTTTTTCCCAACTGCATTAGTAATTTATAAGCTTTTGATTTCAAACATGTAAACCACTTTACCAACCTGCATACTAAATTAGCTACTTAAGACGAAAAAGCATATCGCATATTCCACCGGTCGGGACAAGACATCGTTAAAGCATCACGGTCCTCTAGTAGCTCTATTTAATCCTCAATGTACGAAATAACTACCTCGGAGACTCAAAAGCGAAAATATCGTTTGTAACTAGAAGGAAACCCGAAATGTGAGGTATTTCAGTTTCATACCGTTCTACGTGGAATTTTGTGTTTGTTCACGATTTTCAGATGTGGTTGAGTTACACGATACATAAATTATGGCGGCTGCGTTTCTGGTGAAATCGCAACGAGAATGGGAGTCTTGGCTTCGATTCCCGGGTCAAAAAAGACTGGATCTCCTTGATAGGAGGGTGATCCTAAGCAGGTGGTACAAAACTAACTTAGTTAGGTTCTATAATTTTTTGACAAAGTATGACGTTAACACATTCGCATGGGATAAGAAGGCTAGATGGAAGATAAACATACGAGGTTATTTAGCTAAGTAAGGAGTAATGTTATGACAAGTTTCTCAATGTTAACGCTATGATAGCCCTCGCAGTGTGTAGGCATAGGGGCGCTGTAAATTGGCCAATATGGAGCTGGTACTTAACTTGAATTGGCCTTCAGATAAACAAAGTTGAAAAATGCCAAAGAAAACTATGAAATGGCCGAAACCATGTGTTCGGGCGCACTGTGCGTCCTGACGATGTCGTTAATATACAGCATCAAAGAAAAACAAACTTTTACGTTATTCAAATAAATATTAAAATTAACTATTGCCACGCCGGCGTAATGTGCCAACCTTAGCTCTCATTTGTCGATAAATAAAGCTGGATCTACATATGCGGACGCGACAGCGACTGTCAACTTTATCCACTGTCTTTTACTTTATACAACGCGTATCGGAAACGAGACATTACCTTGTCATAAGGTCGGGAATATATCGTCGGGAAATAACTTTTTGTTGATCCTGCAGTTTAAGCGTGCAGTTTGTGGGGTTTCGCTTGCAATATTTCCTTGAATTTTATCATTATATTGTTTTCATATTTATATCTATTGTGGTTTATCAACATGCTTTGGCATAGATATTTTATAGAACAATAAGAAAGAGAGAGAAACATTCAGCTTCACCTCTCGTCTGGCGCCAGTTCTTACATACAATAACTTTGGCGCAAACTCCAAAGCGGTCAACTCAGTGCTGAACGATCCCTGAGGGAGCTTTATTTCCGAAAAAGTCAATAAAAACAATATATGGGATGTGAAAACCCGCTAAATTTTATAAAGTTCGTGAATGATAACTTGGTTTATTACTAGTCTCATACAAGACAGATATGAGGAAACTTATTAGCAGTTGTTTCACGGTCGCTAAGGATGCTGAATTTTTTCTACGTTCTTAATCCTCGTTTCTTTTCTGAGTAAACGCAACCGCTGGTAATGTTCAGCTTTGGTATGACAGGCCAGGTGGCGAGGAGGTTTAGTCATATTATCTGGAAATACATGATTACTTCCATTTTCTGGATATACCTTCAGCACAGTGCGTTTCCAGTTTAATTTTTCCACAACTTTGGAATGACAATACCTCCACGGGATTTTTTCGATATGACACCTTAAAAGATATAAAAAGTTGTTAAAAGTATATAGTTATAATAGAACTGTAGAAAACGACTGAGCTTTAGTCATGGTAAAAAAAAAGGTGGTAGGTAGTCCAGGATGAAGTTCCTGGCAACCCTGCCTCCCATTTGTCGTATAAAGCTGGTTTACATGCGCGGCCGATATCGACTGTCAACTTTATGCAATGTCTGATTTTATACCGCCCGGATCGGAAACGAGGAATTAGCTTGTCATAAAGCAGATAATACACTATGTATTGCCAAGAGAGCCGGCTTCTCGGTCCAATTTAGAGTTTATTTGATCTACAGTTTTCGATTATATTACAAGGCTACTGAGTCGTATTTGCGTTGTAAGTGATCTAAGACAGAGCAAATTATATGTTGTTGGTATTTCGATTTCACATAATAGGTACATTCGAGATTCTTACGGAAACTTCTTTTGTATCTTACTTAGTTTTTGTAGGATTCCATATTTATATCTTTCATCTTTTTCATTGTTAAATGAGATAATTAACAATTAATACACATGTAACACCTAAGAACAGAAATCCCATGAGAGCGGATCAATCTCGTGACTTTCATTTTGGCAATCCGTTTCCATCACTAGACCGCTACTTTTTTGGGAAAAGACTTGAATACGAAAACCAAATTCTAGTGTCAACAAAACCTCCATACTTTTGTAAGTTTAAAAGTCTATCTTACTATCCTCTAGAGTCTAGGGTTTGAATTTAGATTTTCTCAAGCTTATTAACAGAACAAAGCCAAGCGGTACACTACGTCAGGTCATAGGTGAACGCTTTACAAAGCGCAAATCCGGCTCCACGTGGAGTAGTGCTCTCATCTTTGGGCAGGTGCCCCAAAATACCAGCTCGATCCACTTGATTCCTTACAGCGCCGAGCTGTTCGAAACGTCGATGATGCCAATCTTACGGACAAACTGGAGCAGATAGGACTGCGAAGAGAAAAGTCTACTGCGATAGAACACACAGAGATACCCAAACGGGTCTCTCTGTGTGTTCTATGGTTTGGTCGACGGGGACTGCTCTGAGGAATTGTTGAAGATGGTACCATCGTCACTTTTCTATCATCGCACCACTCGTCAACGCAGTAGAGTTCTTTCCTACTACCTGGAGACGTACCGTTCCCGAACGTGACTGTTCCAGCGTTCTTTTCTACAACGTATGTGTAAGCTCTCGAATGAACTACCTGTGTTGGTGTTACCTGAGCAGCGGTGGCCGCTTACCATCAGGCGGGCCGCTAGCTCGTCTACTTATGCTGGCATAACAAAAACGCTTAAAGAAAACTGTAAACCCGATATAATCACGATAAAAAATCTAACAGCGTAATTTCCGTCTTGCTTTTTAACCTTTTAAACATTTACGGGACAAAAGACTGAGATAAACATATTACCCAGTTAGCAACTCGGCACTCTTCCAGCATCAAACTTATTTTTAATGCACAAAGTCAAGACGCTCCATGAAGAAGTTTTAACAATGTCCCTCCCACCGCCCCCCACCAAGATATCTTTTTTTACAATTACCACTAATAAGTTTTCCCTTGATATTCCAATGGTGCTGCATTGGCAAAATTCCGGGAAAGTCGGGGATTTTTATTGCTTTTCCAGACTGGCAATTATAAGATTCTTTGGAGTTACGTGGTTTGTTGTTGTTTCGTTAACTGTCCTTTATTTAATTTAACAAGAGACTCGTTTCAATCTTTTACGTGAGATTGTCGGAGTAACAAACGTTGACCAGTAAATTGTAAAACAAAATATTTTTTTGCCAGTAAATTCGATATTTCGTCTTTATATTTGATTAAATTGACATATTAAATAAAAATCGTGAAATAATAGACAGCTTTTCAAAAATTATTAACCCTCACTAAAAGTAGTCAACTATAATGGGTATCAAGGAATTTTATCTATATCTGGGACAAAATTATTTGTGAAAAGCATTATTTTTCGCGATAGGACCGTATTTGTTATATTCGTACATTCGCATTATTGCAATACTACAACGGCTCAAACGTATTATCTCAATCTATTTAGTCTGAAGTAATTTCCCACCTCCTATCACCCTTTAATCTCCGAAAGCAATAATACTCATCTATCTTCAAAACGATTGAGGATCTTACCGTAACACTCATTAATAAGTAATAGACCCGGTATTCCGTCTTTACGGAAAAATTAGCATAATAAGTCTCGGAAGAATGATTTATTTACGCGCCACCCTATGAAGCTCGCCGTTTGCGCTTTGTAATTAAAACCGTTTCCTTTTTGTCTTTGAAGTGGCAATTCACACATTGAGATACTGCTATTAACGTTTTTATGCGTTTGGAAAACTATCATTTAATGGAGAATTTACCGAGCAAAGTAGTAATGCATGTGTTGTGATATGAAACTTGAAAGTTACAGATTAAATAATGAATAGGGTAATTACGGGTTGAAATAAATCAAAAGTTCCTAAGTTATGTTTATTTTACTGAATGATAAGTATGCAGCATTTTTCACTGCTTTGTTACATTACACTACGTTACATTAAGGATCAGACACTAGTGAGTCTGTTATAATGTAGATAGAATGCAGGTTAATATGTAACTTTATTTTACTAAGATGTGAGTTATAACAACATTCCACCTAGCCAATTTCGGCGACAGCGGTCAATCTCAACGAAGATCAGCCAAGTAGGCAGGAGATATTATAGTGCACAAGTGTGTGCGCAATACACAGATGCACTCGTTATTCCTTCACTCTCATAGTCCGGTGAGACGGCAATCCGACATGACCGGAGAGAGATCAGGCGCAGGACCAACGGCTTTACGTGCTTTCCGAGGCACGGGGGTATCACACCGCCAAATCAACTTCCTGACTTCGAGCTGCGACTGAGTAATTTTTAAAATGGAAAAACCCAGTAACAGTGTTTTTGGCTCAATCCGGGATTCGAACCCAGGACCTCAGCGCGCAAATCATACTCGTAACGCGTACGCAATACAACTACGCCACCGAGGCAGTCACACAACATTGTTATTCAAAGCAATGCGGGTTACTACTGCCTACACACTATAGGCAAATGTGAAGATTATGTCATCCATTTCTATATAAAAAACAGCTTTTAAACTACGTCGCTACCTGTAACTAAATTCCACAAAACTTTCCATTAAATGAAACACAAAAGAAAACAAACAGGTGAAACACTCATAAAAGTATCATAACATAATTTATATGGACATTAAAAAAGACAATCAAAAATTTCACGGGAAAATTTTGTCTGGAAAAAACAGGACCGTTGGGCAGGGGGGAGTTAAGGGGACGTTGTGGGACGACCTCAGAATTGAATTTGATTATTATTGTATACTAACTTTTGCCCGCGGCTCCGCCCTCGTGAATGAGTTTTCTCGGGATAAAAGTCCCGCTTATATTGTCCCGGGATAAAAAGTAGCCTATGTGTTAATGCAGGACATGATCTACCCGTGTGCCAAATTTCATCGAAATCCGTTCAGTAGTTTTTGCGTGAAAGAGTAACAAACATCCATAAATTCTTACAAACTTTCGCGTTTATTATATTAGTAGGATTAAGTGTAGCTCGCAACTTCGCCCGCTTGAAAGGTCTTTCCCGCTACAAAAGTTCCAAAAACACAATACGTCGCTAGCGTTATCTACTTAAAGAATGATATTAAAAATTATTTCACATGAGAGCAAATTACCGGGATAAAAAGTCATGGAGTTTCTACGTTTATTTCTAACTAGCTTTTGCCCGCGGCTCCGCCCGCATTAAAAAGTTTTTCCGGGATAAAAGTCCCGGTTTATATTTCCCCGGGATAAAAAGTAGCCTATATGTTAATCCAGGACATGATCTACCAGTATGCCAAATTTCATCGAAATCCGTTCAGTAGTTTTTGCGTGAAAGAGGAACAAACATCCATACATCCAAACATCCAACCATCTAAACATCCAAACATCCAAACATCCATACATTCTTACAAACTTTCGCCTTTATAATATTAATAGGATAATAGGATATACATACATAAAAATATTTTCACAAACTTTCGAATTTATAATATTAGTAAGATAGGATAAGATATTCAAAAGTTATTCTATAAATAGAATATCAGTAGGAAAGGCTGTGAAAAAGCATTTTTAAAGCTCTGATGGTGTTTACGAATACTCTGCCAGACCACTAATGTGTATTTATGGTTCTTTACTAATTAAAAACAATCACATTAACTAACAGAGTTTAAGTAGTAGTAAACCTTTTTATCTAACCAGTATTTTATCTCTGAACTCCTGCAACACGGAATGAAAAAGATTCAAAAACAGCGATAGTAATCTTATGTCTTGCAGCGGGCACCCGTCGGAAACCCGGTTGCGTCTGTTTGTTTCAGAGTCTAATCGTTGAAAACTGTCACACAGTATCTACATCACTATCAGGAGTATATAACAGTTCCATAAATACATTTCCTTTAACCAAGTACTTTAAAATGTACATACTTGGTAACCAGTACAACAAATTAACTTAAACAACCAGTAAATGCGTTTCCTTTTAATTCTTTATCTACAGAACGTTGTACTGCACTCAATTTTAACATGCACTTTTTAACTAAACCACAAACTGTTTTCTCTTACCTGTTTGCTTCAACTTTTTTAAGCGTGAGGCTATTTAATGAAGCCGACCAGCTTAATCCGGCCCTGTGTCGTGAAACTTATTTATTAAGCACCTGAGTCGGTCCCAAAGTTTGGGATGGCCGCACCACTGAAACTTTTAAGCGAAACATTTTATTTTTGTCGCCGACAGGGTAGTGTGTGAAGTTTTTTTAATTAAAATTAACTATTTTTATTGTAATCAAGAAAGAACGTGTAATGTTAACTTTTTTATTTTGATATCGGCTTTGATAGAAATTTTCTTTCTGCTGAGCTAGACATCTTATTAAATATTTTCATCTGGCATGCTGGCCTAATACGGGCCGGTTGTCTAAGTAATAATATGACATTCTTGAATGCAGAATTCTCAAGTATTCAAACCTACTAAGCTATTGTTGATCCATTTACCTTTTTAGGATAGTTTTAACACTTGAAATATCTCTTTAATATTGTATGTTGTTGGTGGCATGGAAGTGGAATGAAGAACAACAAAGTTTGATGTCCAAAATACTAAAGGTCTGTCTCTGACGGCGCATTAAGAGGCTCGAATTTTTAAGTTAAACCTTCGTGGCCTTATAAAATAGCTAACCACGTTGGGCCAACTTAATCAAGTTTTTGAAACTGAAAAAATATGAGGTCTTTGTACTTTGAGTTTGTTCATGTCTTGCCATTTGTTTTTATAAGAATACACTTTTCTCTATATTCAGCAGCTTGCTAAGTTCTGCTGTGGACCATGAAGTCCAGGATTCGATTCCAAGATCAGGCAACGTTGTGTATTTATCGTGATCAAATTCTACTTGTCAAATATAAGACAAACGAATTACAATGACGCTGTCAATTATGCTCCCAAATAATTATTACCAACTAGTCTAAGTCAACTAGTAGTTGAAACTCAGCCGTCGAATTTAATAATATATTTCTAACCATTTTCTAACACATACTACCTATACAAAAAAATATTTTTCTGCAATTCTCTAAAATAATTAAAAAAAATCTAAAAAATTCCCCGTGTGCGAAATGTGCCTAAAAATGAGTGTAAGAGATTTTCTTACATGAATACTGATCATATTTACAATAGCTGGTAGATGTCATTTACCTGAACATGTAACAGGATCTATTGCAATATCAGGGACAAAAATTTTCCCTGCTCGCCAGACCAACGCTAATTCCACCTTCCTAATGCCATAAAACTTTAAAGTAGTCAAGGCGACGCTACGTTCCTACTTTGTATAAACAAATTGAATTGTGTCACAATTTTCTTTGGATTCTGTTGTCGAGGCCACGGTTCCCTACTACGAATTTCGATAGTTTGAATGACCTAGTCTTCTTTTCTGTCAAATTTTTTGTTATTTGCTGGTGCCGGATATTTTGGTTTCAACTTCGAGAGGTACGAGTATTTTTTCTTTCTTCTCTGATGAAAATTGAACTCTTATCTAAAGATAGAAAACAGTATTTGTGGGTTCAATAAATTAATTTAGTATCATAACCTGCCAAAGATGTGATTTTTTTTACGAAGAACATTTCTTGTAACGTAGCATTGAAGAACACCATCAATCTAGAAATGCTACTATACTCAACTTATCCATAATATCATAGCCTCATATCGCTTTAACGTGAATTAAAAACGCCTTGTTTGACCAAGCCCTAAGACAAACAGCTGAACTAGGTTCTGTTTGCATCAAACGGCTTTGATACAGTTTCTATGTTACGTCTCTATTGTACACACACGAAAATTGTAGCATATTAAAAGGGTTTTTGAAGTCATTGTCTTGCGACTGACGATCCAAGGACGCTTGGTAAATGTTTTAAGCTTGAACTTAGCCTAAACCTGAAACTTGCGTTACATTTTTATTCCGTCACACAACCGAGGCCGTCTATCTGATTTTAGATGATTTTCCTTGATCTTTGTAATGGTATATGGCCATTTTACTAAGTTCAGTATATTCGTCCAATGGATGTCATCATTTAAAAGCTTCCTCTCCCTATACGATTTAGGTGCAATAGACATAATTATTTCTCAAATATCAACATCATCATCATCATCAGCCTATATTTTAAACCACTGCTGGACATAGGCCTTCTCCAATACGCGCCGTTTTACCGAGTCTTCGGCCTGTCGCATCCAGGTTCTACCCGCTGGTAGAACCTGGATGCGACAGGCTGAAGATGCGGTAGAACGTTTCACAAATCGTCACTAACCTAGCTGCAGGGCTTCCTAAACTACGTTTGCCGACTCGCCATCTCCACTCAATAACTCGTTTACCCCAGTGGTTATCGGTTCTTCGACAGATATGACCAGCCCACTGTCACTTCAGCTTACTAATTCAGTGTGCTATGTCGGAGAACCTCGTTACGAAATTTATCCTTCAGAGAAACTCCGAACACAGCACGTTCCATAGCACGCTTAGCAACATTGAACTCGAGCATCAGTCGTAATGTGAGTGTCCACATTTCAGCACCGTAGGTCATGACGCACTGGTTGAAAACTTTATAACTAAAATATCAGTATTCACTACTATTTGTTAAATGGAGGGATTTTTCTATCCTTCCTTTTTTATATCTTCTTTGACTTTTGAGTACATTTCAAGACTGTATATGAGATTTAAAATTGTGGACAGTAATTGTTCACTGCTCGCCTCTGTAAACTGTTAGCGAGCTAGTTTAAATAGTTGACTAACTAGAGTCGATGTAACTTCTAGATAGAACACCTATTTTGCCAAATATACAGAGCGTGAGTGCTTGTTTTAGTAAGACTGGTATTGGAGCAAGTGCTTGAAGACAAGTTAGAGGGTGTAGGTACCACCATGACCTTGCTTTCGTGGTACTTTCTCGCCAAAAGTCGATGACGTTTTTATCAATAGTTTTGTGTTTGTTTTTTCATTTTCTCGGTTGACCATGAAGGATAAGTCTAGTATCCTTTAGTAGTCCCCAGACTCTATGTTGAGAAACCCTTAGCTTCACAGTAAAGCTCAATTCCTCTTTATGTTTCAAAGAGCTATCCATACGATAATAAGAAAATGAAGAAATATAAATATTAAGTCGTTACCTATGAAATTGCCGTTTAGTTAGTAATTTTTTTATTAATATTTTTTTATTTCTATCAATCAAAGTATGCACCCAGGCTATTGATGCATCCCTGCCAGCGCAGTGGTAATTTTTCAATGCCTTTTTTAAAGAAGTCATGTGTACTCGAGCCTACAAACATTTCAAAGGCATCTCGGAGATTAGGCAGAAATCCTACAATAGACGGTCTCTAAGCTACAACAGTTAGGGTTGGAAGTTATGCGTCATCCACCACCACTTCTTGCGGCGACAGAATGCTACGTTTTCAAAATTTGATAAATTTTTTGGCAGGAAAAAATGCATACCCGAGAGGTAGTACAAAATGCCTTTGAATGAGTTTGTTGGCTTCCGTACACCACCATTCAGCACCTTGAAATACAAAGTACTGTGTTGCATTCCACTGCGCTCGTCCTCCTAAAACATAAGATGTTAAGTCCCATTATGTCCAGTAGTTATACTGACCACAATATCCTTCAAACCGAAACACAACAGTGCATGTACACTGCTGCTTGGCGGTAGAAATAGACATTGCGGTGGTAAAATTTAATTAATTGTTTGCATATTAGTACAGACTTTTGAAGAATAGAAATTAAACATGGACTGAACCACGTTATGATTTTGTTACTATTTGCAGATTAAAATTACGAAATATGTTTACTTTTTTGCTAATTACAAACTTCGCAAACGCCTTATTGGTCCTGTCACCATCGCTAGTGTAGTTAGTGACAGCCCTGAAGGAGATCCGAATCCCAAGTCCAGCTAAAATTCGCATTACATTCGAAAAACCACAGATTGGTGGCATGAGATTAGAATTTGAGGTTATAACCTTTATCAAACGTCTAGTCGACAAATTAGATTCAAATAGTCCCTATCCATTTGATTAATCTTATAGCATGAAAGATGGGTTTCCGTTCCCTGAGGTTATACTGTTTGGTGACAAAATTCTTAGTCCTAAAAATAATGTTTCTTTTACATATTTTTTTTTATTTCACTTTAAAACAACTCGCCAACAATGTATTTTTTATTAATAGAGACCATAAGAAAAGTGTTTTTAGACATATTCTTAGTCATAGTCTCAGTTTAGGTTAAGGTAGATGTCAAGTTTTTGTATGGCTCCGCGTTTTGAGGCTCAAACTTTAGGGATATTGAAGGGGCGAAATATGGAACTTAGGTCCATTAAGCGAACGTATCTAAAATTTCGACTATTGCAGTCAACTTTTCATCGCATTTTTTTTTAAATATACTGATCTGATTAATCCTACTTCCTACTAATATTATAAACGCGAAAGTTTGTAAGAATGAATGGATGTCTGGATGTTTGTTCCTCTTTCACGCAAAAATCACTGAACGGATTTCGATGAAATTTGGAACACGGGTAGATCATGTCCTGGATTAACACATAGGCTACTTTTTATCCCGGGACAATATAAGCGAGACTTTTATCCCGGAAAAACTTTTTAACGTGGGCGGAGCCGCGGGCAAAATCTAGTTTATAATAAATCATCGGGAAGATTACCTATTTCAACATGAATGAAATAAACGAGCCGAATTTTTCACATCTTTCTTTAATTTCAAACTATCCACCAAGTTCCAGCGTCTGAGATTTTTTTTTTTGTAAGGAGACTCAAGCTTCTTCAAGGAAATTATTCTTGCAATATGCTTTATATTGCAAGAATAATTTCCTTTAGTTTGACGACCAGCCATTGCCGCCCTCCACCGCCTCCGCATAACCCACCAAATATTACTTGACCTGGGAGTCAAAGCCTAAACTTACCCGTCCACGGACTTGTACGCTATTAGACCACACGTCATTAAACCTCATAGAGCATTTCTCTGTCTTTATTGCTCCTAATATTAAGTACAGTATATTTTTGGTGTATAATAAATTGAATCAAAATCAGTCGGCCTATCGCCGGCCACTGCTAAGCCCCATGGTAGCGCCGACCATCCAGGTCTAGAGCAACCCGCTTCCACCCGCTACCCGCTCGTCGCGTATTTCAAGTACATAAATAAATAAAATCGTAATTATTTACGAACACATGGCACCTATACTCTTCTTGACTACAGCGTTAAATAAATAAAAACTTTTTAGAAAAAAAAAATGCAACCTTACTTCAAAACCAAATAATTTATTTTTTTATATAATATACGTATAGTTGGAGTCGATGTCTAATTTAAATTGAACATTGTTTTCTTATATTTGTTCGTGTATTTTCTTAGCTTAGCTAGCAAATTTAATGAGGCACCGACTCCAAGTATACGCACTATATAGAGTTAAATTATATTTTTGTTTGTAGTGGTTTTGTTTTTGATAAAAAGTGTTTATTTATTGCTTTTTTGTTAGTTAATTATGGAATGGTGTAAACAATACATCATAGATACACGATTGTAGCATTCGCGGGTTATCTGCTGTTAGATATTGAAGAGTTCCATTGTTCATCTCCGAAGATCTTCATCAGAATTGAATACTGAAACTTTCCCTGAAAAATATACATTTGAATAACGAAAACCCCATCCAAATCGGATCAGGACTTATTGAGAAAAGGATATACAAACTTACAGACATACATGCGGCTCGAATACAGAAGCTTCTTTTTTTGAAATCGGTTAAAAAGCAGAACATTGAATGCTCTAATTTAAGGAATAGAAGGCCAAGTGAAGTCAATAGAAGCAAAGAAATCAAGAGCAATATTTACTTCCAGTGGCTTCTTACAAAAACTGTTCATAAAAACTGGTAAAGTTTCAAGATTCCTCGGCAGGCGGGAAGTTTCCATACTTTTTCAATTTATAACCTTAAATAAAGGGGCAAGTTGAAGTTCAAATAGTTTTTCGAGGCGTTAATTAATAACTGGACGGTATCGCATCCAATTCACAGTTAGGGAACACTTTGATGTGTCATCGACTTTGTTTATGCTTCGTAATGAGTTCTCTTATTTCTCATCTTAATTATCTTTTATCCTGTCTTATGTATCAATCATAGGATTAGAGAGAGGTAAAAGGAATTTTAGAATTGGAGCAGTACTTCCAGAGATTTGTGTGTTTATAAACAAAAAGAATATCTGTAACTTGATGTTATATGAATTAGCATAGTTACAAGAAGCGGTAGGTAAACTTGCAATTATTAATCAGTAGCGGGTTCATATATTTCCATCCCATTGTAAAATATGGAATGGGACATACACGATACGCTTTAGACGAGTACCCAAATTGGGCATTGAACCTGGAGTTACAATGAAGTATATTAAATTAATGATTTAAACGATAACTAAAAACTATTACAATTTCTTCGCCAAAGCAATCAAAATTACGATCGGACTCTACTAAATTCAATTGATAACCAGAATAGTCCATTTGATCGGAACAGATACAATAATTGGATGGTATTGTCTTGTTGATACGTCTGTGGGCTACAATAGCATAATCTTGATATAATAGTTAGTTTTCAATTTAGGTCATTAATTATGTATTGCGGATTGATGGTACATAATGTTTTAGAAGAAATAGAAGTGGGACGGAAATGGGAATAAGATTCGATCTCTGAAAAGCAACTTTTTTCTCCTACCAAGTTGTTTGTATATTACTTTATTGTTTGACTAGACTTTTGCTCGCGGGTCTTCCCCCGTGAAAGAGTTTGTCCGGGATAAAAGTCCCGTTTTGTATTTTCCCGGAATAAAAATTCCTTCCGGCCCAATACTGTCTTACTTCTTAATAAAATTTGAAAACGCACAAAATGCTGATCATATTTAGATGAAATTTGGCACACGAATAAATCACGTATGTATATTATGTCGTAAAACTTCAATCAACGTTTAGACATAAAGACCGTTGTAAATAAATCCAATTAGTTATAACGACGTAAGCCCAATAGGTACGATTAGTGTATGATTGGTGGCGGCGATAATTTGTGGTCGGATCGCATATTGAGGGGTTGCGGGTTGCGGGTTGCGGCGGCTTAGTGCCACCCCTATCAATCCACGGGCAGCGGGTTGCAACCCGCGCGTAGTTACTTGTAATTAAGCGTTGTTGACTTTGAAGTACTTTGGTATTGTGTTGGAGTAGGTCTCATAAACAATTTGTCCATTGCCTGTAATCTATTGAATCAAAAAGAACTATCCATAATTTATTATAACTGTTACTTAAATTGAATCGCTTCCTTGATTTTTTTTATTAAATTCTATTTTATTATCATAAAATATCCATCAATTAATGAATCCGCACATCATCATTAAACAATATTATAATTCATAATTATATCGATAGATTTTTTTGAGGTTTCACAAATTACTATGTTCAGCACTTTCATAATTTTTATTATACACACACACACTCACTCACGCCTGTTATCCCCGAAGGGGTAGGCAGAGGCGCAACTAGTGCACCCACTTTTCGCCGTTATTCCGTCCCATGATGTGATAGGGGGCGAGCCTATCGCCATATAATTTTTATTATTTCCGTTTATTTAACATCTGCACCAAAGATAGAATTTCAAATCATATTTTTATTGGTGATAACGTAATTAATACACTCCGATGTGTGCCTAGACATTATTAAAGACAGTGTAAAAGCTAGGTATTATTAGGGCGCCTAAAAATTGGCACACGTTAAATTAAAAGAACTAAGAGCACCTTTAATTTGCCGCTAAGGGCCGCGCGATGTTTCTTCACTGCAACGCGCGTATTTTTCTCTTTGCAGCGCGGCAGCAGCGCTGCGGCCGCTCGGCTAATTTGAAGGCGCCATAAAAGTCAAGTGTCAACATCTAAGAACGTGTTCAACGCAATACAGCTTTGCGTAACTCAACGTATTGTTGTTTTGCTGTTTGTGATTTCTTTATTCAAGCGACATATCGAGCCATCTCAGGAATAATTTCATACGCGACATTTCGCACTTTTCTAAAATAGCTTTTCTCCTTACTTCAAAGATATTTATGGTATTCTTACAGTATTTATTTACAAAAATAACTAGTCTATGAAGGTACTCGAAATACACCTTAAATATTTTAGAATTAATAAAGAAGAAGGGCGTTTCAGCAAAATGTCTTATAGGATGCACTTCCTGAAAAGGCTCCTTCTAATTATACTCCAGTTCTTCATGCACTGTAAAAGCAAAAGCTAAACTAAAGCCATAAGAAGCAACAATAAAAAAGTCATAATTTTGACAAGAAACAATAAAGCGCCATTTGTACGGAGAGATCATTGCCGTCAATGGTAATCAATGATTGTTTAAATATTAGTTTTTTGTATACCGGTCCAAATACATGTACGTTGTCTGGAAGAGATCGCTTTATAGCGAGACCGCCCTTGGTTGCACTTTTTTTTAACCGTGTTTCTCAAAAACTACTGATCCTATTTGAATGTGGTTTTTGATATTGAAATGTATATTTTCCAGGGAAGGTTTTAGTATATCATTTATGAAAATCTGATGAAGGAGATACACAATGGAACTCTTCAATAACTAACAGCAGATGACTCGCGAATGCTGCAATCGTATATCTATGATGTATTGTTTACACTATTCTATAATTAACTAACGAAAAAGCAATAAATAAAACCTTTTTAATAAAAAATAAACCGACTTCAAAACCACTACAAATAAAAAAATAATTAAAATTTGTATTCGCTTAGTATAGGTATACGTATATTTGGAGTCGGTGCCTAATTTAAATTGAACAATATTTCGTATATTTGTTTGTGTATTTATTTCCTTAGCTTAGCTGGCAATTTAAATTAGGCATCGACTCCAAATATATGTATATACTAAGCGAATACAAATTTTAATTATTTTTTTATTTGTAGTGGTCTTGAAGTCGGTTTATTTTTTCTTAAAAAGATTTTTTGGTTTGCAGTGGTTTTGAAGTCAGTTTATTTTTTGTTAATTATCATAATTGTATTCATGTTGCTGTATCAGATGTATCCTACTAATATTATAAAGGCGAAAGTTTGTAAGAATGTATGGATGTTTGGATGTTTGGATGTAAGGATGTAAGGATGTTTGTTCCTCTTTCACGCAAAAACTACTGAACGGATTTCGATGAAATTTGGCACACGGGTAGATCATGTCCTGGATTAACACATAGGCTACTTTTTATCCCGGGAAAATATAAAGCGGGACTTTTATCCCGGAAAAACTTTTTAAGGCGGGCGGAGCCGCGGGCAAAAGCTAGTATACAATAAAGTGTTTTAATGAATTTATTCAAACGTACGTCAACGCGCTTGAGAATTGTGTCGCCTTTACGCTATTCAGACGGGGTTCAATAATTTTACGAGTTTTTTATCCACTATTGACCCGTCCGAACGTGGCTAAAGGTTGACTACAACTGCCAATGAAGACCCTGGCCGCTAGCCAGTCGTGTGAAAAGCATTTATATCTTCAACTAAGGTTCATACGTATCCTCGTCACAAATGCTAGCCAATTAGGCAGGCACGCGATGAATGCGTCCCTGATTCCGCTAAAAACTCTTTATTTTGCTGCGAAATTGACTGTGTTGTTTGGTGCTAGTCGAGCCGACTCAATCATGAAGTACATAATCTTGACTTCATCGTGGCTGTACCATTTTATAATCAAGGCGGAACATGTGTCGTATACAAACAGGTTCCTGCACTCTATTATTTTTCAAATATCAATTCAAATCCAAACCATATTATAATAATAAATAGATTTCAAACTACCATGTTTTTAAAGTTAATTATAAAATTAACCCAGAGATCAAAGTAATCTTCATCCCGACTAGCGGGTAGTTTCTCTACCGATCCCGGGGGACGCACGCGGTAATATTATCTGTATTAAACCAAGCGCTGCACTGTCAGGATTTCGATAGTTATAATAATCTTGAATTAATGTGAAAGGGAGATGCCGCGCATATTGCATGAAATATAACACAAAATGTGTTTTCAATCGGTCTCATATGTATAATAATGGGAGTAACAATTACTGTTCTTGCGACGTTGCTTAACTAACTCAAAGTAAGGAAAACCTCAACTACTCAACACTTGGCAGCTTGCTGTTGCTTGACAACGTTTGTTGACAACGTCTGTGGGCTTTAAGAATACGGTGCGGTGAACATTTTCAGCGCAGTGCCATCTGAATGTCAGTGATCAAACCCCCGCATATTCAGTAGACACAATTTAGCAGCGAATTTCTACTACTTTAATAAAGATCGAGATGGAATAGAGATCGGTCGTTTTTGTGACGAGCAAAATTAATTTAAGAATTCTTTGTACTTGTTATGTTGTAAACATGCTTGTTACAAATATTTTTTTTCTTTCTTTCATCACCTTAGCCACTCTAATAACATTCTGTTTTAAATGCACCTTTATAATTGATTAACAAACCGTTTTGACTAAAAATATAAACGTAAAAAATTATCAAAGTTACCTACCTAATTAATTCTTATACTCATTTATCTGATAAATTACGCCTCGCCTATAAACGGACCATACCGTTCCGGGCTTGTAATAGGACATTGATTATGTTAATTAAATATCCAATTAAATCGTTATTTCACCTATTTTCATAATTCACCCGTATTACTAGCGAGGCAAGGTCGTTTTTGCTTCCACGTAGAAAATTATTTGTGCTGAATTTGTTTTTAGGAAGATTTAGGAGATACAAATGAGGATGTGACCGAGTTAGCAGTTACAAATAAGAGTATGGTGATGATTTTATCTACTGTCATTCCACTCCAGCGTGGGGTTGACGCAACACCTTTTCCACAGATGGTGCAAATACGATTTGGTTTAGCTTTACGACCAGTCGCCTACCTAACGTCAACTTTGGGGATTAAGACCCGACCAAATCCGAAAAATCTTAAACATGTCTTGCCTGTAATACGAACGACTCCAGCATCCATTGTTTCTGAACAAGTATCAAAAGTTCAGCATTTTAACATACAAAGTGAATGTAAGAACTAATTCGAAGTGAATTAATGATACATAGTCCCACAGGTGCTGATTATGCATGATCCAGGGGAAGTTTACAACTTTAGGGTCTGGATAATGTTCTAGAATAACTTACTTATTCATAGCTAACATTTACCCGCGACTTTGATTGAACGCCATTTGAAATGCAAGTGACTTGAGCCGAGATTTCGGGTAAATATTAACCTTTGGACTGGAGTTGTTTGGGGTGGAGTTTAAGTCATTTTAAGATCTAGTGTACTTAACTTTGAGTAAGTTTTTTAGTGGCAGTCAATGACTTGAACGTCAGTAAAGAGTAGTACTAGTATTTAGTGCGCCAATATACATATAAAATTTTGTGATAATTACATAATCACTAACAAAAATACTCTAAATTAAAGTTGTTTAGATTTCTTGGATAAACATAATTGTTCTAGATTTGATTTCGCGATATCTTTCATAGTAAGCTCAGCGCACTGCGCCACGGACGCTCTGATATGTAACATCCCCGAATGAACAGTTATAACTTAACTACATCGAGCACCCTTGGGCGGAAGCCAGGAACCTCGCCAAACATTAAGGATGGAAAATCTATTTTACACGCCAATTGAAAACCCGATCTCGCACCCCTATGAATAAAGTGACGTCACGAAATTTTCTGCACACTCTGTATAACGGACGTTATACAGAGTGTGCAGAAAATTTATATAGATTGTGATTTATTTTATAGAGCCCTTGTATTTGATAAAAAAAAAACATACGAATTGAGAACCTCCATTTTTGGAAGTCGGTTAAAAAGACTACGATACCGACTCACTACGATGTTATTTTCTTTCTTCGAATGGGTAATTTCAAATAATGATATTAGCGTATTTACCCGATTACTTTTTAAGACTGCGGCGAGCTGTTGGTACTCTGGTAACTTCTGCTTACCTTGTCGGGTATACAAGCAAGTTGTTTTTACTACTTAGAGTGATGTTTATTACTTATTTGAAAATTTATTTGAATTCGAGCCCGACACCTCAGCGCGATAATTGGCCACGCACGCAATACAACTACGCCTCCGAGGCAGTTATGAAAAAGTATAAGCATGATTTCTTAGAATTATTTTTACATCTTAGAATATTGTCTATGATTTATTTAACAATTTATTGTATCTTATTTATTTATACATAGACACATTTTCACAATCCGTATAATAATTTTGTTTGACTCGCCTCAATATATAATCATTTTTGAAACGATCAAGACATGCTTATTGATAATTTATTTGACACGGCGCGGCAATTGAAAGCGTTCGAGTCGACCCCTATCAATAACGTGACGTCATGAAATTTTCTGCACCCCGTATGTTGACCGGCTCCGTAATCGTTTTGTATTTTATAAATAACAAGGTGTAGCTGATTCGACAGCTAAAGTAATGGAACGGTGTTGGATTTAGCTAGCTACAATATTACAATATTGGAAAGTAGCTGTTTGAAGAGCGAGATTGGGAAAACGGAAACTCCATCATAGAATATTTATATGTTTTATTCCTTTAAATACTGATTAGTGTCAGGCCTGAAAAAACTACAAATTTTGAACTTTCGGAGGAATTTAAAAAATAATTATTGATGAATATGATCCTACTAATAATATTATGAATGCGAAAGTTTGTAAGAATGTATGGATGTATGGATGTTTGTTCCTCTTTCACGCAAAAACCACTGAACAGATTTCGATGAAATTTGGCGCACGGGTAGATTGTGTCCTGGATTAACACATAGGCTACTTTTTATCCACTTTTATCGCGGAAAAACTCATTCACGCGGGCGGAGCCGCGGGCAAAAGCTAGTACGAAAATTTAACAATTAAAAAAAAAACATATTAGCGTAACGATCAAACATGAAAAAAGTATTTTTATGCCGGAAAAAGTCTTGCACACGGGTGGAGACACGAGCATTACCTAGTAGTATTATAAGTAAGATTACACAAGATCATAATTTCGGTCATAATTGCTGCATTCATTTACGCCATAGTTCATTCACGCTAGTTACTAGATCATTAATAATTTTTTGCTCTTGTTGGTATATTCGAACCTACCTCCACGTTACTCACTACGCCTATTCAGAACCCAAATACAGACGTAACAAAAGCTTTGAAAGGGTGAACGGTCGAAACTCCAAAGACATTTTTTCTGCACCGCAAAGACTGGACGCAGACGAATGACGAAGAGTAATGAACCGACGTTTATTTTCGGATATTAATGGTGCCTTATCGAACACTTTAATTTACCTATAAACTGGAAACTTAATGGAATGGTATTATGAAATTGAGTAAGGTAGTTCGATACCTAGAATTAATCTGATCAGTTTATGGGTACAATGTAATTAATTATGTATGTCTAGACGGACTCTCACATGGAAATATTAATTAAGTAAAATTACCGATTATTATTATTTTATAACTCTACATAAGAGTAATAAGGATAACAATTATTTTGCCACGACACAAAACAATTCGTCTGATCGAAAAACAAAAATCTAAAGTCGATACTCCGATGTATTTCAGCAAATAAACCGTTAAAAATCTAAAACCAACCAACAATAAAAATTCGTAAAAAAAAGTGTCGAAAACAAAACAGTGAAAGAAACACTTAACCCCGAGAATTAGGTGGATTAATTGTCCCAGAACAAAACAGACCCGCCCCGTGTCACTCCGACACCGGGATTGCTTTTTTATTACTAAATCTATTAATCAGAATGATATCCTATCAATTAACGTATATTTAGGGAAAAAGGACAATTTGCAGGGCCCAGATTTGGAGAGCATTTTCGTGTAATCCGCCACAATGGGTCAGCAGACCCTCATAACTCATTACTCGTAATGGTTTTGTGGTGTCTCGTGCTGGATTGATTTCTACTTAAGCCTGTTGATTTTTAGGCTATCCCACCACTGCATCTCTTGTATAAGATCGATAGGCGTTTTATGACTTTGGTGAAACTCGGCGAGTCTAGGAGTATTCATCTTAAACCCGCAATGAAATTAATAAAATAGGCATAGATTCGTAATGTTAATTTCCCAATTGGATCATTACTTTATAAGAATGCTCATGCCAGTTTTGTAGAACATGAATCAGTCGACCTGTAGGTAATCCCGCAACGAAATTAATCAAATAGGGAGGGGTACGTAATGTTAATTTCCCAATTGGATCATTATTTTATGAGAATGCTGATGCCAGTATTGTAGAACATGAATCAGTCTACATTTTGGTTCCAGATTGCGAGGTGGTAACGGTGATTTACTATTCAGATTACTCAGTGAGTTTTCAGAATATTCTTCTTTTTTAATTTTTCTTCTAGGTTCATGGGTGTTTATATGGGTGGTAGCATCTTAACATTAAAACTACTTGGTGCTTTTCCGCTGCATGCTTCAAAAACTGTCCAGGTTATGTAGACACTTATGTGGGGTGCAGTTCAGTTAACATAAAGTAACGCTGTTCGCTCGCCTAAATAAATAAAAGTACATACATACATGGCATGCTTTTTCCCTCTTTTCGCCAGCAGTGTTAGGTCCCATGTAATAGAAGGCAGGCCTATTGTAATTTACCGAGCACATTTACAGACTCCAGGCTGATACTGAGTAGAAAAACCCATTATCACTGTGCCAGACCCGGGAATCGAACTCGAAATCTCAGCACTACAATCGCACCATAATACAACTACGCCGCCAAGGCCGTCCAAATAAAGTATAGACGTATTCATACGTAATATGTGTAGATACGTAAGCTACTTCAACGTAACTCATCTTACATAAGTTTGAGTGGAATACTCCAGGTTTTTGGAAAACAGCGTGACCTAATTATATTACGGAGGTAAATCTGACACGGACCAAGAAAGTATGCCCCTGTCATAATAGATTTACTGGATTCTGCGTGATAAAGGCAAACTTGTTACAAATCTCACCAAAGGTTCTGGATGTAACGTAATTATGTTTTTTATATAACTAAAAAAAGTACTCGTTGATGATAAGCGACGTGGCTGTCCATGACGAATAATAGCACCATTAATAAAAATTGATGTTTAATCTTGAGAAAGTGTACTAGCACCATATTGCGTGGTTTTACAGTGTGGCAGAAGAAATAGGCGATGCGGTGAAATTATGAAAAATGAGCGTGTTATGCCTCCGACAGCGTTTATGAACACTATCAACTAAGATTATTCAAAATCAATATTCAAATTAAAATCTTGTTTCTATCTTTTCAGTTCTTCAATGAATTTAATAAACATGGCAGATATTGACGCAGTCGGGATTTTTGTTTTTAATTAAGCCTCGTTTGAAGAAGCACAGGTCATAGCGCTCAGCCTCTCAGGGAACACAATAGTTCATTCCAGAGCCTACACGTACATGGTAAAAAAGAACGCTGGAACCGTCCCGTTCGGGAACGGTACGTTTCCAGGTGGTATGAATGAAAAATAATAAAAATGATATTGGGTTTTTCAACTCTGTATCAGCCCGGAGTCTTGAATTTGTGTTCAATAGGCTCGCCTCTTATCACATCATGTGACGAAATATGCATGGCGAAAAGTGGGTGCACTAGTTATGCGTGTGCCTACCCCTTCGGGGATAAAAGTTCTGAGTGTGTATGTATGCCACTTGGTCAGCGTGGTGGATTAAGGCCTTAACCCTCTCAGTTGTAGAGGAGGCCCGTACTCAGCAGTGGGCAGTACCTGTGTAATACAGGGCTGGTATGGTATGGAAGCCGAGTTTGTGTGACGTAATATTAACTTTTATTCTTTAATCTAGGATCCGGAATCAAATACATTTGACATGGGGTCGCTTGTAAACGGTTTTCATTCATTTATTTATTTCGACGTAGGTACTACATCCGTTTTTGAATTATTATGGATATGATTCGTTTGTATTTCGTATTATGTAAACTGTAGTCATCTAGGTTCAATTCTCTGGCTTTGATATTGTTTGAAACGAACTTTATGTACGGTTTACAGCCGAATTGCCTTTCTTCTTTTACAGACTTCAGTTTAGCACTTTCTTTAAAAAAAATACGGAACATAATAAATGATATTACCTATCTACCATTAGGTGCTAATATTTATGGAAGAGAGAATTATTGTTTAAGTTTTCAATAGTAATATTACTTACCCAATGAATTTTAAATTTCATTACAAGATACGAAACCAAAGTACAGAATAGACGGTACTCGATATTAAAACTAATAAAAATCACAACAAAGCCATGAAATCCCGTAATGTACGTTAATAACAAGACTCGAGTAACGCCCATACATCAGGGGCATTAAATTCTCGAATATTCCACAATATTTGTCCAGACGAAGCCCGTTCTCATTACTCTCATACAAATTACATTTACACAGCGCGCATAAATTGCGCGGCAACAGTGCCTGAATTAGGTGACTTTCCCGCGTCAAATACCATTATGAACGTGAATGGAAGACCGGGAACGAGTGAATGATTGAAGTAGCAAATGGCTTTATGTGTTTTATAAGCATCATAGATATAAATTGTTATTGGTTGAATGAATAGACATGAACGAGTTGATTTCCGCTTTAACAAATGCTCCGCAGTTTTCTTGCCGTAACTTCTGCCGGTCAATGAATGAGTAAAAAAGTTTATTCATGAACGAATGAGTGAATGGCAATAATATTTTTTCCGAGCTCCCCACTATTCCCGATGCACTATACGCTGTAACGGGCGTAAAATAGTCGCTCTGTAACAAAGAGTACTAGACAGCATCGGGGTCTAATTTTGTTTTATGAGATGAAAAATGAACAGCGCGCGAAATGAACTAAAAAGGAGTCGTAAAGCGAGTGAATGAATGAACAAATGATTTTAAGCAAACGAATTTGAACTTTGCTTAGAATGGAGGTTTTGAAGTGAAACTTCTCTATCAACGTTTGGGAAAATCTTATAGCAATGTAAAAAAATCGTCACACTTTCGGACGTCATCTTGAAAAAAATCGTCACATTTTCTGTCACTTTAAACCGTCACGTTCTGTCACTTTGGACCGTCACGGCGCCATGCGTGTTTACTTAAATTGGGGAGTGACTTACAAAGAAATATTTTAATGATAACAAGTGATATAATAAATCGATTTAATGATATTAATTTAAATGAATAGTGACAGTGAGAGACTATGTTTTGATAAATCATGACGTGATTGTTATTTTGATACTATTTTTATGTTAATCTCACTTTTGATTGTAAGTATTAGTAAATGCATATTAATTTATTGAAATTAACCATCATTTTATAATACAGTTGTCAATTTAGTATACAATAATATTGAAGTAAATAATGATAATAATTTGACAGTATTAATGGACTATATTAATAAACGTATTAAATTATTATAAGAACTGTGAAAAAAATGAATTGATTGAAAAAGTTTCACTTCATACGAGTGTACACACACATTTTTTTGTAGGTTCTTTGAACTTTTGTAGGTAATTTGTATGTGATAATGGTGTTGCTTAGCAACTAAGACACATAATACCATCTGCTTCGTCTCTGCCCACGCTCTCCAAACGGCCACCGACATCCGTAGATTAAACTATCTACTAATAATGGATGAGTCCGTTTCAGTTCGCGATAACTAAATTTAGTAATAATATTAAAGATATATATTATTTCAATACATCAATTGTAGATTGATTTATAAAAGAGGTTTATTTAATTTGAAGTACGAATTTATTCCCTTCTTCTTATCTTTACCACAGTACAAATATATCTAACCAGTAGAATATCATTATTTATTATTATACAGCATTTAATGGTACCAGCCTTGTACCATACGTACCCCTCAGCACAAATCTCTTCTAATACTGAGAAGGTCTAGTCCTTGATTCATATCGCTGGCCTAGTCTAGGTTGGCTCACCATCAAGTATTTTGAGTAACATGTCGGTTAATACTTTGTGTGAATTTTACTTACACTATTTGCCCGGGACCCAATTCTCAGAGAGCTTCACTCCAGGCAGGCAATAATAGAAACTAAGCCAAAACTTTCTACATTATTTAGAGAAATGTGTGTAATACTGGGCATTATGAGATTTAACATCTTACATCTCAGGGTGACGACTGCAGTGGATTGCCACTCAGTACTTGGTTATTCAAGGTTCTGTATGATGTTAGTACCGTTTATGTACGATAGTATCACTCACTGTCAGACGAGCAGCATGCTCGTCTAGTAAATCAAATGCAAAAAATCCTAAATAACTAACAAAAATACAGCTTTTTAAGACATCAAATATCTATAGTAAAACAATTCGATAAAGTTAATGGAAATTATTAAATAATGCCCGAACTTTAGTAATAACTGTACCAAATAATAAACGGGCAACGATTATGTTTGAAACGGCCCGCGTATAAATATCGCTGTAGCGGTAAATCATATTTATTTGTTTGTTCGTACAATAATTAGAGATTTGTTTAAATAATGTCTGGTTGGACTAATATCATTATCTATTTCGGCTTTGCAAACTAATGTTTGTTATATGACTGTAATCTATCTTATTTTCAATACACATACTGTTGCAGAAGGAAGTTTGGTACGGAATATCTTGAACAATATGCAAGGACAAGACTTACTGGTGGTAGGACTCTCATATGTAAGAGTTCGTCTGGGTGGGTACCACCGCAATGTCTATTTCTACTGCCAAGCAGCAGTGTACATGCACTGTTGTGTTTCGGTTTGAAGGGCATTGTAGCCAGTGTAACTACAGGACATAATGAGACTTGACATCTTATGTCTCAGGATGACGAGCGCAGTGGAATGCCACACAGTACTTTATAACTCAAGGTGCTGGATGGTGTTTCTACTGTTAATGGGTGGTCGTATCGCATACCATCAGGCGAATGGCTTGCTCGTCTCGTCATTCGATTCCTTAAAAAAAAACATGGATACTTTTTAATGTTTGTCACACAACAAAAGCTAGTACATAATTGTTAAATGAGTGCATAGCGACTTTTGTATAAAGTTATAATTTATTTTATAGTTACCAGTTTATGCTCGCAGTTTCGCCGGCTTGTAAGAGTTTTTCCGGGATGAAAGTCCCGCTGTATATTTTCCCGGGATAAAAACACGTTATACCAAATTTCAACGAAATCTGCTGGGTAGTTTTTGGGTTTATTTGGAATTTTGTTACGAAATATCTTGAACCCTATGCAAGGACAAGGCTCCTTTTTAATATTTGTCGCCGAGCAAAATCTACTACATAACATCATTTGTTACGTGAGTGCAAGACGACCACCGTATTGAAATAAATTATTACTTTAATATTTTATAAAGATATTTTCATGTAGGTGACTTCCCTTTGCTTATTGGGAATATTTATTTATATTTACAGCTTAATTCTACCACTTTGGCGAAAAGGCGTGAGTGTGTAATATATGTTTCAATGTACGGTCTATGAAATAGTACTTTATCAGAGCTATAATTTTCATAAATCGATGTGATAGATTAGGCAAATATTCTGCCAATTTATTTATTTATTTAGTACTAGCAGTGAGCTGCTGGGCACATTTATACTACTGCTGAGAATGATAATGTGGATGTTTTAATTATGGTCTTCGTAACCAAGCTTAGCGGTCATTGTTATTATTATACTAAAATACGCTTTGTTCAGTGCATCAAAATTAAAACGAATTGTGACAAACAAATGTTGCGGTTCATACGATGATAAGTATTGTTCTAGTCCGATATCTTCTCCACTTCTGTATGTTTATCAAAAAAGTTATAAGGCAATTCTAGTCTAGTCCATTTTGGTTGATCAAGGACATTACATGTCTTACTTATTCCTTGTTTACCAAACAAAAAACCGGTAATACCGTCATATATTTCTAAGAATAATAAACTTTGACGCGCGTCACACTACTATTTCATACGTGAAGATCCCACGACCGGAGTCGTGAATCCTCATTCCTCACTCGACAAACAAATTGGCGCGAAATAGCATATCCTTAGAAAATTTTCCCCGAACAATTTTCTCGTATATCTTATATATCTGAGGCAGAGGCGTACTTTCAAGATATTTATCAGAATTTTACAGAATTGATAGCAATTGAATGATAAGATGCCACGTACCGGCAAGCGTCGTTGGACGTCCACCTACATGGTGGAAAGACGACTTGATAAAGGTCACGGAACACACTGGGTGCAGACCGCTTGATAGGCACGTCTGGCCAGCAGTGGACTATATGTGGCTATTAAAGGTGATGATTAATGATTAGATAAACAAATTGACTGTAGATAGTTCCCATTATTATTATAATTTCAGAAAAGTGCATTCTATAAGGATCACTAGCAAAGTGCTCGACGATACTGTATCCCAGAGTAGCTGAGACATCTATGTCCTAAAATGCTCATTGAAACTGTCAAAGACTCTGGGACATACGATACTTATAATGAACTGCCTTTATTTTTCTAGTTAAAGTATCTAATCAGCACCTGAACTGAAGACTTCGTAAATAAGAACGATCTACACCCTAGGAGGGCCTAGACCGCCAATCTATTAAAACACGGGAGCAGTTGTGACGAGACTGACGGTTTTAATATTCAAATTCAAATCATAGACTCGACCATAAAGAACGTAGAAAGACATAAACTTAGTTGTCAGATATAACGGCTAGATGGAGCTATAAGTATTTTGATAATATTTTAACACCCCCACTTATCAAAATAATCTAGACACCTACAATATACCCAATAACAAAACATATGTAGAATGACATTGACAACATTAACATTAACACTAAACAATGCATCTAATGCCTAATTGTTTAACAAATTGATTGTGCTTATTACTACATAATCCTTTAGTAAAAAGATCTGCTGGCATTTCAGAAGTTGACAGATAAATAATTTTAATAATATTATTAGCAACAGCCTCTCTAACAAAATGGTGCCTAATATCTATATGTTTTGTTCTTCTATGGAACAAAGGATTCTCTGTCAATTTCTGAGCACCCTGATTATCATTGTACAGAGTAATTGTATAATTACATCCAACAATTTCAGATAATAAATTCTTTAAGTAGATAGCCTCCTTACAGGCCTCTGAGATTGCCATGTATTCACTCTCAGTGCTTGACAATGCCACAGTTTGCTGTTTCTTACATTCATATGATATTACAGCTCCTGACAATTTAAAACAGAAACCAGTATAAGATTTTCTATCAATATTATTAGAGCCCCAGTCAGCATCTACAAAGCCTTCCAAATTATTATTATTTTTAGTATACATCAGTCCATATGACTTAGTCCTTTTTAAGTATTTCAATATTCGTTTTGCATGTTTCCAATGGACAGCTGTATAGCAATTATTAAATTGGCTTAAATAACTGACACTAAAGCTAATATCTGGGCGTGTTAGGACAGAAAGATACATTAGACTTCCTATCAACTGTTGATAAGGGTATTGTTTGTCAACTTTATCACACTTATTTAATTTTAAGTTATTTTCAATTGGAGTATCAACACCATTGCAATCAAACATGTTAAATTTCTTTAAAATACAATTAACAAATTTCTCCTGATCCAATGATATACTGCCATCTTTATACATCTTAACTCTCATGCCCAAACAGTTTTTTGCTTGCCCTAAATCTTTAATTTTGAAATTTGACATTAAATCTTTTTTTAATTTATCTGTCATAGTACTACTGTTTGAAAAAATGAAAAAATCCTCTACAAACACTGCTATAAAAATCTGATCCTTATTTTCCCTCTTACTGTACAAACATGGTTCTAGTTTTGACTTTATATAACCTAATGCTAGTAAACAATCATTAAGTTTTTGATTCCAAGCTCTGGCAGATTGTTTTAATCCGTATATAGCACGTTTCAATTTAAGAACAGTATTACTTTTACAATTTAAGTTTGGAGGAACTTGCATATATACGTTTTCATTCAAACAGCCATTTAAAAATGCAGTGGTTACATCAAGATGAGTAACTTTAAAATTAAATTTTACACTTAAAGCAAATAACAATCTTAAAGTTGAGTATCTAAGAACAGGTGAATATGTAGCATTATAGTCCACGCCTTCTTTCTGGGTGAAGCCCTTTGCCACTAAACGAGCTCTAAATCTCACTTTACTATCACTTTCTAATTTTTTCTTAAAGACCCACTTACACTGAACCACTCTGTCCGCCTCCTTTTTATCCACAAATTCCCAAGCCTGGTTCTCTTCAAAAGCTTTGAGCTCCTGTTCCATTGCCTGTTTCCACATCTCTTTATCTGGCCCACCTATTGCCTCTTCATAAGTTATTTCATCATCCCAAGACTCCTGTGTATCAGTGATGCTGAGATTTGAAAAACCGTATCTCTCTACTGGTTTTCTTGTGCGTTTACTTGGCACCACAGGGACTTCTTCCGCACTTGAAACATCGTCTTCTTCACATAATGTATGGTATGATTCTTCTGATGTAGAGCTTGAAATAGAGGTTTCAGGGACATAGGTAAGGTCATTCATGTCTGGGATATTCTTTTCCTCTTCTGTTTCTTCCTGCACTAATTTTGAATCCTGTGCAGCAGTAACTTCCTGCACTACTATCTGAGTACTATCTGAGATGTCTTCTTTTTCCATAATAATTACATCCTTGCTTGTAGTAATTTTCCTCGTCTCTGAGTTGTATAATCTGTACCCTTTTATGTTGTCTGGATAACCTACTAGGATATACTTGACAGCTTTCTTGTCCCATTTTAGTCTTTTATTTTTAGGAACATGCGTCATTACAGGGCTCCCAAATATTCTGACATGACTGAGGTCAGGTTTATGTCCTGTCCATATTTCAATCGGTGTCTTTTGGTCCAAACCTGAAGCTGGCGATCTATTTTTCAAGTATACTGCCGTGTTGACTGCTTCTGCCCAAAAACTTTTATCCAGTTTGGCCTCGAACAATAAACATCTTGCACGTTCAACAATTGTCCTGTTGAATCTCTCGCTGACACCATTCTGCTCCGGAGTATATGGATTTGTCTTCTGATGGATGATTCCACTATCTTTCAGATAATTTTCCATCATATCTGAGCAAAACTCCCCTCCATTATCACTTCTCAATGTTTTTATTCCTGTTCCTTTTTGCTTCTCAACCATTCTTTGAAATTCCTTGAAATACTGTAAAGTCTGATTCTTCTCCTTTAGAAAATATACAAATGCCATCTTGCTAGCATCATCAACAAACAATAGAAAATATCTTGCCTGTCCAATCGATCGAACCTCCATAGGCCCACACAGATCTGAGTGAACTAAATCTAGCAATTCTGTACTTCTATGGTTTCTTAATTGGAATGGTAAACGACTCTGTTTCCCTTCACAACATACCTGGCAGTTTATTTTCTGAATATCAGCCTTCATATCAAATGATATGCCATCTACAGTACCATTTTTCATTTTTTCTAAATCACTACTGTTGATGTGCCCGAGTCGCCTATGCCACAGTCTTGCATCACATGTGTGTACTGCCGAAGCTGCTAACACCTCTGACTTCTTTGTGTTTAGTTTATACACTCCATTCTGTAAACTTGCTACTCCAATCAACTTGTTCTGTTTATTACGGATATTACAACAGTTTTTCTCAAACGAAACTGTATTTCCAGCTGACTAACAGATAGAAGGTTAGTTGAGAGGTTAGGAATGCACAACACATCTTTCACACGAATGTCGAACTGATCGGTATTTACACATGTAGTTATTAGTGTATCGCCGGCACACATAACTGGCATAGATGTTTTATTCGCCACAACTATTTCATTTATCTCGTGTTTTCGTATTAGCAATAAATTCTCTCGGTTCGCCGTCATATGAACACTTGCGCCAGAATCAACATACCAATCATCTGTACTGAATTCTCCTTGAAGAAAAGCTACACTGAAAGCACCTGCTTCCTTAACATTTAATTCAGGACATTGATTTTTGAAGTGTCCAATTTTCTTGCATCTATAGCACTTTATTTGTTTACCTCCTGATAACTTTTGATTTGACTTTGACGTTTGCTTGGTATGCACAGTGTTGCCACCTTTTGAGCGACGATTTGACCAAAAAGCTGTCTCTGTTCCATTTCCACTACTGCCAACATCAGAAGTCATGTCGAGAAGCTTCGTTTTTATGACGTCAGCACTAACAGCCAAACCAGAGTGTTCGATCGCCATGATCATTGGCTCAAATTTTTCTGGAAGTCCGGCTAAAAGCAATGATGCGATCCATTCTTCACTAATTTCGAAACCTGTTCCCTTCAAGCGCTGCGCTGTTTCAATCATTTGAGTCACGTAGCTTGTCATGGATTCACTATTTTCTAGGCGAATCGATATTAATGATCGAAGCAAACTGATCCTCCTTGTGAATCCGGTGTCGTCAAATAGTTGCTTTAACTTTTTCCACAACGCGTCAACAGTGTTCTCAGTCTTGATGTGGGCATATAACGAAGGATCGATGGTCATAACTAGCTTGGCTTTGGCCTTTGCTTGCTCACTATCCTTTAAATCCGGCGAAATGTTGTCCAGATCAATGCCTTCTAACACCATAAAGTTTTTAACAACAAATGCCCAATTATCGTAGTTCTCACGTCCTTTCAGCTTGGGAACGTTGACTATATAACTTGATGATGACATTATGAGGGAATCACGAAACAATGAAGCTATTCGAATTACACTTATACAAAAAATTGCGGGACTGGGCCCATAACCTATTAAAACACGGGAGCAGTTGTGACGAGACTGACGGTTTTAATATTCAAATTCAAATCATAGACTCGACCATAAAGAACGTAGAAAGACATAAACTTAGTTGTCAGATATAACGGCTAGATGGAGCTATAAGTATTTTGATAATATTTTAACCTACCTCTAACCTACCTTGCCTCTGCCTAGGCACCGTTTCTGGGTCACGGACGGGCTCGGCGGCTTACCGATTTGACAAACATTCGTCGTTGTTTACTCGTGAAATTGTTAGCAAATAGATAAGCTATTTTGTATGAAATATTCTTGATTCTCTTGATACCGTTACCTTAAATTGGATGTCGTATAAAGGTGGAGTTTACTGAAGTAGTAAAGAAATATGTATGCAATTGTACGGGGAGAAAAGATGTAGATGGTAAGAACCTCACTGCCTATCAACTAGGTCATGGGAACTTAGTATAAGAAAGAATTACACTTTGAGTCTTGCTTTTGTATGATGATGCTTTAATGATGGTTGATACTTCATTCTGCTGCTTAGTATTAGACATAGACAAATGTATTATTTTTTATTTGATTATACTGTTTTTTTTTCGGTTACAGCACTGTGACGCTAGTACACCCGATGGTAAGTATACAATTGTAATTTGTAGTAGAAGGTAGTCAATTAAGAGATATGCGTAATTCCTTACAATTATTTTAATTGCCACAGTTATAATTACCTCTGAAGAGATATCTCTGGATACCTTTGAAGAGATACTAATATTTGGATGGGGAGGAAATTCCTAAGAGGAAATTGTTGCTGAGGGAGTTTCTTCTTAACATCGATAACAAGTTTCACAATTTAAAAGTGATTTGAAAATAACATTTAAATTTTAAAACAACTTAAATAAAAAAAAAAAGCAATTTGATATTGAACAAGCTTTCAACGCTTCATAAACGCATACTATTAGTTAGTTGATATCCCACTCTCTGTGTTAAGTACTGAAAATATTTTTATATGAATATGCTATCAACAGCACGCGACACTCACGTCCAAACCATTGGAGTGATGCGAGTGTTCGTGACAGCACTGAACGCGAAACGTTGATTTTTTAATTTTAATTGTTGCTCAGGTATGTGCGTCTGTACAGAAGTCTATTAAACATGTTCTAGTTATTTTATTTTTGTATGAGGCAATTGCTATTCTAAAACACTTATTCTCGTCTTTCATATTCGAAAGTGTAGGCAGACGCTAAATTATTAGTAAAGTAATACCAGTCATTTATTTTATACTACACAATGCAAAGCGTGGGCTTCCTCTACGCTGGACGATTTTGGAGAATTCTCAGGTATGTAGGTTTCCTCACATGTTTTCCTTCACCGTAAAGCGCACGATAATTGATAAACAGTACACACAACTATTTACTCCGGTTTTGAGTATTACTCAGGTAAACTCAGATTTGATTGCACGAGTTCGTCACCCTTGGCCAGTCTTTTTTACCGTAACAAGATTTTTTTAACAAAAATCAACCAATAGATTTACCTCCTTCATCACCCGCTAAAAGGCGTATAAAAATGTGTTGCATTAAAATAGTCGTTGGGTTTACCGCCATTTCTCCGTTTGGTCCTTCAAGCCGGATATTTTGGCGCGGCGCCAGGCATAGCATAAATAAGCCGCAACCTCCTTACCTCGTGACCGGTTAGTTTCTACTAGCTTACTGAGAAAGCGTTTAGAAAATGGAATGTCATGCCCAGCTTGGTGGTAAATTCATGCGGCTACCTGTTTTGTTTTGTATACAATTTGAAAACTAAATTTTTATGAATATTGACCCTTTTTGTTTCAACACCTCTTATCCTACTTCAACGTGGGGTTGGCGTAATGCTTCTTTAAGCATGCTACAGAAGAGATTTCGCTTATGACCCGCCTTCCTACACGACGTTAACCCCTTGCAAAAAGTTTCGAAAACCGGTACAGTGCAAAAGTTTAATTAAACTGTTAAAATGAAACCAACTAGAAAGGCTTTTTTCTCATTCAAACTTACATTGATAACTTCGAGTTGCGAAAACTATACACTTGAGCTGGGTGCAATCCACTATTTGCACAATAAACTTCTTTACTTAAAACTTGGTGTCAGACGCGTTACGATAGCACCCCGGGGTAATTCAACTTTATGATTCAGAATTTACACTGCAAGTTGATTTTGATTTTTTTTTATCGATTTAGATTGTAGTGATTGTTTTAAAACGAGTGTCATAATTGTCCTTAAGAACGCGAAACTTCGAATTATCACTCACATTAAATGTTAAGTTTCATTACGTCTAGTATTTAACTACAATATCCTTAAAAACGGAATAAGGAACGTTCACGTCGTAAGCACTGCCACCTGGTGGCGCAACCTGACTCTTTTTCAGCCCATCGGTACTTGGCATTGACGTAAAATATTCATTAAAAAGATGACAAATAACATTTAATTTGTTGAATGTATTGCTGTCTACCTGGATGCTCCAAAACATAAATGAATGAAATCCTCCTAGCCAGTTTCGGCGACGGCGGCCAATCTCAACGGAGATCAGCCTGGTACGCAGGAGATATTATAGTGCACAAGTGTGTGCGCAATACACAGGTGCACTCGCTATTCCTTCACTCTCATAGTCCGGTGAGACGGCAATCCGACATGACCGGAGAGAGATCAGGCGCAGGACCAACGGCTTTACGTGCTTTCCGAGGCACGGGGGTATCACACCGCCAACTTCCTGACTCCGAGCTGCGACTGAGTAAATTTTAAGATGAAAATACCCAGTCACAATTTTTTTGGCTCGACCCGGGATTCGAACCCAGGACCTCAGCGCGCAAATCGTACTCGTAATGCGTACGCAATACCACTACGCCACCGAGGCAGTCCAAAACATAAAAATAAACAAATCAAATAGTGTGAAATTATATTATGTTCCCAAGAAAAGTATACCCAAGTACTACATTATATTAGATGTCACGGTTATGTAAAAATCTACAAAAATATTAAAAGTTTTATAAAACATGTATCGTTATGAGTTTCAAAAGGATTTGGAATGTGCATAATTACTTAGTTTATAAAAATAATTGTAATTATATTTTCTCTTAATTTTGCTCAAATAACTAGCTCCCGGCGACGGCCTAGTTGGGAGTGGAACGGACAGCCGAGACGAAGGTCCGCAGGTTCAAAAACAAAGTGCACACACAAAGATGGTCTAACTTTTTTAAAAATGTATCTCTCTCTGTGAATTATCTCTCGCTTTAACGGTGAAGGAAAAAATTTCACTTAGCGATCGGTGTATTCTTTTGAATCATTTAAGTTGCGTCTCTTTTTGATTTATAAGGTTTGTAACTAATTGAAATCTGAAATCCTTTGTTACCTTCTTTGTCTTTACATTTTGGATTACTTTGCTCCTAAACAAAGGCAAAGTAGAATCACTCAGTAGACATTACACCTGAAGTGTCCTCACCGGTGAGGATCGCGACGCGTTCCTCCCACTTTTTTCAATAAAATTAATTCATAGTGTTTTTTTCTTAAAATCTCTTTCCTGCCAGCCCGAGCTTGGCTTCTTGATTTATTTTCCATATAGTTGTTCTTGATTTATTTAGTTTTATAAGTGATTTTTGTAATGATAATTACTAGTAATTGAATGTATCTTGACTTATCATAAGTGCAACTATGTTCTTCTACGTGATGAATAAAGTATTTTATTTTATTTTACATATTTGGGTTTGCAGCACGAATGGGCCGGGTCTTACCATCTCATACAAGTAAAACTTGCGTGAATTTCTACCCAATTTTAGCAGCGTTCGCCCCAAGCGGACACAAAACCGAGGCCAATTGAACTCGAGAAGCCTTTTCTATTTCAAGGATTCGATAAATTATGAAAATTGATACACGAAATGAAAGAATCGGTTTCGGTTTTGTATTAAAGTGGTTTGTTTGTGCTAATATTATTGAATTTACATTTCAATAATTTTTCGAGTACGTTTTCTTTCAATATTGAATTATTTGTTTTTGGTAAATTGTCTTTGTTGTTT
The DNA here is from genome assembly GCA_949316025.1 of Lapara coniferarum. Lineage (NCBI taxonomy): Eukaryota > Metazoa > Arthropoda > Insecta > Lepidoptera > Sphingidae > Lapara > Lapara coniferarum. Next base: position 1,540,944 of record OX438921.1, read on the forward strand.
AAGGGTACTTGAGTCTTACGATGAATAATTTCAGAATTACTTGAATGCTATGGCTCCGAATGAATTATAATATTTTTTCCACTGATTGAATCGCTTGATGGAATAATAAAATCGTAACCGCTAATAGAAAACATTAATGAATGAGAATGAAATATCCCATCAATAAATCTATCGCTACGATATATCATTCTCATACATAAAGTTAAAGTTGAACGATTGTAGAAAGGCATCTTGGCTACGTCCCCTGCACTATCCTAAATTTTAGGATACAATAGCATGAAATTACGCTATGTTCGTCACTTAAAGGTATCATTATTTATTATCACATATTTAAATTAAATTAGGTTTTTAAACAGTCGGTTTAAAGCTAATATAGGGATTGTAAGCCATGCCGGGCATAAGCTAGTTTATTTGAAGATGATTTCGGAACAAGACCGCACAATTACCATGTCTTAGTAATGGGCCAACAACAGTCACCAGTTCCGTTGGTTTTAGTGGATAATAATCTTCAATTAGCAGTCATTAGGGTCCGGCCTTCGGTCGAAGTTGTGGCCGGAGCCGAAAGTATGCCCGAAACTTTGTATTATTTATTGTTATGATTGACAGTGTAATTACGGATAGAAATGTGTTGATCGAAAACAGAAATACTATTAATTGTTTGTGGCAGGTTTCGAACTGATTTTATGCTCTAATAAATAGCGATTGTATACCTAGTACAAAATAAAGTGCAGGTTTTTTTGTCAGTATCTTAGTAATTTGAATGCCTCGGTGGCGTAGTGGTATTGCGTACGCATTACAAGTACGATTTGCGCGCTGAGGTCTTGGGTTCGAATCCCGGGTCGAGCCAAAAAAATTGTGACTGGGTTTTTCCATCTTAAAATTTACTCAGTCGCAGCTCGGAGTCAGGAAGTTGGCGGTGTGATACCCCCGTGCCTCGGAAAGCACGTAAAGCCGTTGGTCCTGCGCCTGATCTCTCTCCGGTCATGTCGGATTGCCGTCTCACCGGACTATGAGAGTGAAGGAGTAGCGAGTGCACCTGTGTATTGCGCACACGCTTGTGCACTATAATATCTCCTGCGTACCTGGCTGATCTCCGTTGAGATTGGCCGCCGTGGCCGAAACTGGCTAAGAGGATTTCATCTTAGTAAATAACTGGTATGTTGTGGAATGTATTTAAATTTGCCAGATATTCGGCAGGCATCATAATCGATGACTTCATACAATTCTCACTCGTATTATTTTGTCATATTAATATTATTTGCGGCTTTCGCTTTCAGCTTCTGCTTTCGACTTTCGGCGTCAAAATTCTGCATGCATTTCAGTATACTAGTCATCATTAATTGACGTGACGGATGCTGACCTGCCATTACGGATTAAGGCATAGAATATTCTGTTTTCGAATATCTGTTGACATTAAGCTTAAAGCTTAAAAAGTCGCGTCGCATTGTTGAGATTTTAGGGTTGGTACATACGGTATTTACAGTGCATTTTAATGAAAAGTGAATGTGGATAACGCATACAACCTATACTACGGGGCGGTTTAAGTGGTACTAAGGGGAGAGTCAATCACCAGGCAGCCTACTTGTACCACCCGTATGCAAAATGGTAACAACGACCTAATTTCCTTTACACGATTCATGTTACAGACGTAATATGAAACCGAAAATTTGTTGAACATTTGTTGCAACGAATATTTTCGATGCGTTCGATTCCACGCCACAGTTAATTCGAAATATATTTTGGTTACATGCATTTGGCAGTTTTATACGCGTGATTAAATTTGTAATTATGCAGAAATACGCTCAATTTTCATACAATGGGCCTGCTGAGAGTAGTTAATACGAAAGTCATCAATTAGGTTTTAATAGAAGTATAAAATATGTTCGGGGAATTATTTAATGGACTAAATATTCGTTGAACGTCTCTCTCTGTAGTCGGTCCCTCATGACTGAGGATCGTGGTCATCATTGGATGTACCACATTTGGAGCGGATAATTTGTCTCCGCCGGTTTCTGTTCATCGCATCATCGACTAATTTATGGAACTTGGTGGCAGAGGAGTCCTTAATCAGGTCTGTCCATCGGGTTGGTGCTTGGCCTCGAGAACGTTTGCCTTCGGTGTTGCCAACGATGAGAAGTCTCTCCAGATTCTCGTCGCCTTTCCGTATAACGTGTCCGAAGTATGCAAGGATGAGTTGGTGACATATGGTGGCTAAACGTGTCTTCACTTTAAGCTGTGAGTGAATCGACTCGTTTGTGCGTTTAGCGGTCCACGGTATCCTCAGCATTCGCCTCCAGCACCACATTTCGAACGCATCGATCCTCTCTCTTTCTCGAGACAGGATTGACCACGTCTCGACACCGTAAAGGAAAATAGGGAATATTAATGCTCTGATGAGGCGCATTTTGGTCTTAATAGTAATTCCCCTCTTCCGCCACATGTTTTTAAGTCGAGCCATAGCGTGCTTGGCCATGCCGATTCTTCTTTTTGTTTCGGGAACACAACTACCATCATTGCAAACTTGGGACCCAAGATAGTTTTAGTGGTCAACCGTCTGGATACTGGGAATGATATTTCCCGTATCTGACAAATTCCCCGCTCGATCAATGACCATGATCTTCGTTTTTGCCCTGTTGACTGAGATTCGTTGAACTTATCAAAATGTTAATTGGAAATATTTGGAATTAGAATCCTTGAGCATCCAGTACCTAGTGGTAAAATATTTGTATAAAATCCCTCGGCTGCACGCCCCGAAGGCGGTAGTACACATGTTCATTGTACATAAAAAAAACTTCTAATTGTTGTACAATTTGCTGGTTAGTTTTAAAGAAAAAATACGCAAAAGCAATGACTTTTTGGATACAAGTTCGCGTCTTAGAAGGTGCTTGATTGTTTTACGATGGGAGCAGCAGGATGTTTGCTGAATGGTGTGTAATTGTATACATAGGAGCAACTACCAAAATCTTTGCGGTTCATGAGAGATCAGATGTTCCTGATAATAATAATATTGGTGCACAAAGTTTATCTTTTAGGAAAAGTAAAGTTTTAGATTTAAAATCTATTCCGACGTATCACGTTGTAATATACAAATAACTGACATACGTAACTTACATGTGACATAAGTACGTATACTATTCGAAAAACAAATAATTTTTCACAATAGGAAAAAACATATTGATGCGTTTGCAAGTATTCACTAAAACATTCTCATACTGGGACACTACCGTTACTCTCTAAAAATGTAGGATATTACCCAACACGGAAACCCTTTCAATTCCCTTTGTTTTCTATGGTTCAAATCTCGGGGACCAATCCAACCTACGTCGCAGGAAAGGATAACGCCCTAATTTAACAGAGTGTGCAGCGATTGCAAGTTCATTACTATAATTGGAAATTAAGGTATTTGGTTTGCGGATATGTTTTTAGATTCCTACAAAGGAAGGCCATAGGTTTTTTGTTACAATATGATGGTTGGCACATTCATTATACACAATTTTGTAATGCCATATTTAACCTGTCAAACCCCGCTTATATATATATAGATGTATGGGGAAACCCTATACACTCGGACGCCGGCGTCCGTAGCGGGGTTTGGCCGCTTGACGAGTCAATTTGAACACATTGATACTGAATAAGAGCTATAAATAATATAATAAGATGATACTGAAGGAGCGAGCATATCACTATATCTAGTTCAAATAGCAGACTCCGGGCTGATACTTAGTAAATTTATAAAAAAAATCATATGATAAAAAAATATATAAAACCCAATATATAATTTTTGTTTATAGCATTTGACTGTCAGTGATGTCTGGTAGGCTTCAAAATTGCCCTTATTGACATTAGTACATAATCAAATTTGAAATAACATTTGCTCAGTCATAATAATAATATTATCCGGCCATTTTTATGCTACAAAAATTTATTTTTATCCAATGAATGTACAATAGCTGGAAAACTCAATTGATTCAAATTCAAATTCAAATCATTTATTCAGTAATTAGGCCCCTAAAGGCACTTTTACACGTCATTTTTCACAAAGTTTTACTTTAAGATTCTACCAGTGCTTCGGAAAAGCCCACTGACCTGAGAAGAAGCACCAAGAAACTCAGCGTAGGTCTTTTGTCATTTTTTTTTTTTAAATATATATTTTACAATTTACAAATTACAATATTACTTCAATTTTAAAGATGGATATTAAGTGCGAAAATTAACGGAAAGTACCTAAGTGAAACAACCACCTACATGTTTAATTTTAAGTAAAAAAATAAAGTCAACCATCAAACGGAGCAGACCAGTCCACACAAGCAGCACCCGTTCACGAGTATGACGCATGTGCCAGCCATCGGCCTCCTCAACCATGTTACAGGGAAGTGACCGACCCGGCACACGACGCCGCCGCAAGCACAGACATTAAAGCGAGCGTGACTACTCAGATTGTGGCTAACCAACAGAAAAGAGATGCAACAAAGCGGTATATCAAATGAGTAACGTAGTATATTAACAAATATACTCTTAGGACTACCCGGGAGAGTCGCACATATCCATCTGTCACAAATCACTTAAGCTAAATACAATCGATCTTATCCTTGCGTAGCGAGCAACTATTCCCATGGGTTTTTGTCATTAAAATAGTCGTCGACAGTATAGTAACCCTTTTTTAATAATTTGTTTTTAATAAATTGCTTAAATTTGTTCAAGGGTAAATTTAAGACAGTTGGTGGTATTTTATTATAAAGTTGTATACTCAGTCCCACAAACGAACAACGTACCCTGTGCAATCGGTGAACTGGTACTGTTAATTTATCTTTATGTCTAGTATTAACATTATGATGATCACTATTTTTACTAAAACATGCAATGTTTTGTCTTACATACATAATATTTGCTAAAATGTATTGTGATGCAACTGTCAAAATGCCTATTTCTGTAAAGCGTTCCCTAAGAGAAACTCGTGCCCCTAAGTTATAAATAGCTCGTATAGCTCTTTTTTGTAATATAAAAATTGTTTCAATGTCAGCGGCTCTGCCCCAAAGTAAAATTCCATAGGACATAACACTGTGAAAATAACTAAAATAGACAAGCCTAGCAGTGTTGACATTGGTCAACTGTCTCACTTTGCGTATCGCAAACGCCGCTGAGCTGAGTTTCCCCGCCAGGCAAGTAATTTGAGCGTTCCATTGAAGTTTAGGGTCCAATGTTATTCCCAAGAAAACTGCTGAATCGACTGGTTTCAAAGATTCATTATTTAAAAATAAGTCTAACGTTTGCTTTTGGACGTTAGGCAACGTAAAACGAATGCATTTGGTTTTCTTTGCGTTCAATAACAGATTATTGGTAGTAAACCAATCTAAGATTTGCGACAGTGCACTATTTACGTCGTCAAAGTTTGTTTTGTTACGGTCAATCTTAAATACAAGAGAGGTATCATCGGCAAATAGCACAATATCACACATACCTCCAACGAAGAAAGGCAAGTCGTTAATGTAAATCAAAAATAACAAAGGACCTAGAATCGAGCCTTGTGGAACCCCCATATGCACTGGGGAACCAGAAGACTTGACTCCATTAACATCGACGCACTGTGATCTATCACTAAGGTAAGATGCTATTAAATCCAGAGCGGTATCTCTAATGCCATAATGGCGTAGTTTACACAAGAGTGTGGCATGTTCAACGCAATCGAAAGCTTTAGATAAGTCACAAAAAATACCAATTGCGTTTTGCGAATTTTCCCAGGCATCAAAAATGTGTTGTAGAAGAGCAACACCGGCATCAGTAGTTGACCGACCTTTACTAAATCCAAATTGTTGACTGTGAAATAATTTGTTTGTTTTAAAATGTTGTAATATTTGATTTAGTATAATTTTTTCAAATATTTTACTCAGTGCCGGTAATATAGAAATAGGCCTAAAATTACTAGGGTCACTTTTATTACCACTTTTAAACAAGGGTATTATTTTGCTATATTTCATGAGGTCTGGGAAACTGCCCTCATCAACACATTTATTAAATATTAGTGCTAGATTTGGGGCGATAATATAAATAATATTACTAACTAAACTGACTGAAATTCCCCATAAGTCAGAGGTTTTTTTTTGGTTAATTGACTTAAAAGCATTTACTACGTGGCCAGGATTTATATGCCTAAAGCAAAAGGTTACCGAGCACTCATTTATATTATTTTTTAAAAGTAATTCAGCTTTAGATGGGCATGAATTCAAAGAACTTGTAGTGGTTATAGGTATACTACTAAAAAAGTTATTAAAAGATGATCCAAGGAAAAGCACCAAGAAACTCATGTGTGTATCTTTTGTGTTTTCATACGGGCGCAATACTTAAAAATAGTTCAGCGACTTCCTACGGTAATCCTGTTAGAAAAAGTTCCATTCGTTTTGACTTGAGGTTTGAACCCACAACCTTCCAATCTACAGTCCAATCTCGCAACAAAACCAAGGAATACAAAGATACCATTCTTCAAATGCTATCCTAGTGTATATTTCAAAAAATAGTGCCAACTACGACACACTCGAGTACCGGGGGTCCTAAATTAGCATAAAGGGTCAGAAATATTTCTCGGCGCCGTTCCTGATATCTGTACAAATATTCTGAGAACTTTTCCCGAGTTATGTTCTTGGTGCGATATTTAGAACTCTATTGGAGGGGAATAGGGTTCGTTTTGCTTTGCCTTTTGGTCTTTTGATAAGGTTTTTACGAGATTCTAATAATTTTGGATTGATGCGAGTGTTTGGGGGTCGTATTTTATATACAGTAAGTCGGGTTTTCAACCAACTGCAGAAAAATGTATTGTTAGGATTTATTATCGTACCTTGAGGTAAGGTATTCTTAGGACGGCACGGCGTAGCTTCAATAATTCATAATTATCTTGCACGTTTAGCGCTATCTGCAGTACACAGCGTATGATGGTTTTGATATAATTAACCCATCAAGCTCCGCTTATATATATAGATGTATGCGGAAACCCTATATACTCGGACGCCGGCGTCCGTCGCGGGACTTGACGAGTCAAATAACAAGACGAGCAAGAAGCTCACCCTAATTAAAACCTTTTGGTTCGAGTCGGGATAGAAGAGACCACCAAGCTGTAGTTCCGCAAGCCAGCACAGGTGGTTCTGTTAAAAAAAGGGGGTGGGATAAGGTTAAACAATTCTTTAGAGCACTCACCATCATACAGACGGTAGAACACACTGAGTGAGGTGATGTCGTGGTGCAGCCTCAGTGGTTCCGTTCAAATTTTGATGTAAGGAGGAGCTTATGGCCATATCGGGCACACATCCGGGCTGATACTTAACAGAAAAATATTACTGTCCGACCCGGGATTCGAACTTGAGACCTCGGGCGGTGTCGTACCGCGCACGCAATACAACTACGTCAGAGATGCAATCTAAGCATAATGAAATCTAAGGATCAAAATCTAATGCACAAGCTTTTGCTTGCGGCTTAGTCCGTGTGGTAGTTTTTTTTCGGCATAAAAGTCTCGATATATATTTTTTCGAAACCCGTTCCATATTTTTTAAGTTTATCATGTTCAAACAAACAGACGCACCGAGGAACTTTGTTATATAATAAAATGATACGATCCGTTAGCTTTCGTGAATTAGACCCTACGTGGTTGAAATTAGGCGTTTGGGAAACTTTTAATTTGAAATAGAAATAACAATAGGTTGAACCAACAAGCCTTTACAAATTATAACTATAATTACACAGTTCATAGAACGGTCAGCTATGACCCTTAATTACTCATTTTATAATGGCCTAATCCCGTGTGGCGTATTTTCGTAAGCAACTGATGGACGAGACGAGCAAATAACTCGTCCAATGGTAGAGGCACGTAAATAGTCACAAAACCAGAATTTCAAATAATAAAATACACATAAGACTGCCTTGGTGGCGTAGTTGTATTATGGTTCGACTGCAAAGCTGAGGTCTCGGGTTCGATTCGCGGGTCGGGCAAAGTGATATTGAGTTTTTCTATTCAACATCAGCTCGGATTCTGGAATTTGTGCCCAACATGGCGATAAACCCCTATCACATCATGGGACGGAATTTAACGGCAAAAAGTGAGTGCACTAGTTGCGCCTCTGCCTACCCCTTCGGGGATAATAGGCATGAGTGATTGTATCACTCCAGAGTTGGGTATTTACCCTTGATGTGGCGCTAAGCTCGCCTCCTTTTATATCATGAGATGAAACACGCATGGAGAAAAATTGATCTGCTTGGACCTTTGTTTACCCCCTTAATTTGCAAAGGGCACCATGGTGCTGCACGGAACTTGTCTTTCTAGAAAAGTTGCTATCGAGCTTCAATGTTCCACCTGACCCTTCCCAGATCATTGATGGCGCTTGATGGTGGTAGAAAATAGAAAAACACAAAGCGTTCCTATTACCAGGCGAAGTTTGTTACAATTAGCTTTTTTTATTCTGTCATGAAACTGGTATAGTAGTTGTCTCGTATCCGAGTGGCACTCTGGGTAGGTACTACCACCGCAATGTCTAATTCTGCCGTCAAGCAGCAGTGTGTACGCACTGTTTTGTCTCGGTTAGAAGGATATCATAACCAACGTAATTGGGCATTGAGAATTAACATTTTATGCCTCAGAGTGACGCAGTGGAGTGCCACGTGGTTTTTTGTAGTTCAAAGTTCTGTATGGTGTTGCTACTTTTTATGGGCGGTCGTACCACCTACCATCTGGCGAACAGCATGCTCGGCTCGTCATTTACGTGCAATAAAGAAAAATCATTGAGAACGATACTTAAATGGATCATTTCCAAGGGATGGTCGATACATACATGTGGGGTTTAATAATACTGCTGTGTCGGATTTCACCATTACAATATATCCAGTCAGGCAGAAAATATATCAGGTGCCCAGTAAAATATCCGAGTATTCCCAAACCAATGCGTACTCATCTAAACGAAATGTTTGTTTAAAAACCTAAGCAAACGTAAACAGAATACCGTTTTTACGCATCGGCGTACAGATTCGGCTGAACTGGGGTGTTTTCTGCTGAGTAAATATTTTTTATGAAGCGCACTTGGTCAAAAAGTGGACGATAGCCTAACTGGGAATGGAACGGTCTGCCAAGACAATGTTCGGAGGTTCAAAACCTAAGGCACTCACCTCAGACTATTCAACGTTATGTGTGTATTGTTTATCAATTATCTTTCGCTTTAACGGTGAAGGAAAATATCGTGAGGAAACCTACATACCTGAGAATTCTCCATAAGAATCTCGAGGGTATGTGAAGTCTGTCAACCCGCACTAGGCTAGCGTGGTGGACTAACGCTTAAAGCCTCTCAGTAGTATAGGAGGCCCGTGCTCAGCAGTGGGCAGTTATAATATAGAGCTGATTGCATTGCATTGCACTTGGTCAGCGTAGTAGACCATGGCCTAAACCTCAGTAGTATAGGAAACTCGGGTCCGTGGGACAGTACAAGTTTGATTATTATTTATGTATGGGAAATCAAAATTATTGTTTAAAAGTAGACTCTGTTTCCCGGGTTCTGTGATGTACCCGATATGCCGCTACTCATTATTTTTTTAAGTTATTTATACATAATTATACTGGGTAGCTTGTACACTTTGTACTGAGTACTATTTAAGATGCTAAAATCCAGTCACAATGGTTTGAACGACCCGGAATTCAAACCCAGGACCTCAGCTGGTAGTCGTACCGCGTACGCAATACAAACGCCACCGAGCCAGTTAACCATTCCATAAAACATAACACGCATATCAAGGCATAGGCAGACAATGCTCTTAATAAGAGAATAGTATTTTTAATTACTTGGAAGACGTAAACTAGCCCCAAACATAGCACGTATTGCTGCTTTAAGCTAGCAATTACCTCAGTTGATTGCAACAGGCCCGCGGGACTCCTCTCCATTATATATGTATGAAGCGCCTTGTACTTAAATCTATCTTTGTAGGTTACTTCTCTAGGGCTTACCCTTTTCGGGGTACTAGGTCTTGCAGTGTCAGTTGAATATAGACTTAATTACGTTTTTAATTTTCAATATTTTACTACTAGAGAAGACTAGAGATAAGACAGTCGTAAGAGGTAATTTTAAAAAAGTTGACGTTTCTGACAAAAGTGATAAATGTCGAAAAATGTTGACATCGTGAAACTGGCTAACATCAATGCTTCAGGATAATGAGAGATCTATGTAAATTCAAAGTTCAACTTCATGAATTGCATTATTGACGTTGGTGTCATAGTTCAAAATTTTCATTCTAATTACCTTACTAAAACTGCACACGTGAAAGTTTATTTTCTGAATAGATTTGAATGAACGGCACAAAGTAATAACAAGACTTAAATTAACTTTAATACCAGCCCTGTCTCATATATTGCCCAAATGCTAGGCACTGGCTTCCTAGATTACCTATAAACTACTACTTAACCCGGCAAGTACTTTTATTTCAGACAAACACAAAAGTCACACTCTAATCTAAGTGAGAGATTGACCAAATAGCCTTTATCAGCAAGCGGTGACATCTCCCCTAAGCCTTTCGTTATTTAATATTATTAATCTTAAAATTGCAGCACCTATATCGGATACACCAGTAAAACGCAAAGGCATTATCATCATAATTTGATCCTCGGTTCCGCAAACGTTAATTACAAAGTATGCGCGGAAGCGTTTCTTCGGTTGCGCCGGTGCGTGTCCGGATTGCCGGAAGCACCTGGTATCGGTAACTCAACTGTGATAAGGGTTATTCCGGGAGGCGATCGTGTTGCTTATTTATTGCGCAGGTAATACAGACGGTTTAAGTCCACGTTTTGATGTTGATCTATGGATCAGGATTAAGGACATGTCAAGTAGCATTCTATTATATTTGTCAAATGATGGTAAATCACAACATACAAATTATAAGACTAGCGTCACTCGCGGCTCCAAGTGCAAATGGGAATAATGAAATACTCACAGAACGTTGCCGCCGTTGTTCTAAAAATGTTAAAATTGTAATGAAATATTTGAAAAAAAAAATAGCTAAACTCCTAATAATGCTATATGAAAGTAAAATAAATATTGCAAATTTTGGCATTTATTTTTGTTTGTCTTTTACTCTGGAAACCGTTCGAAAGCTTTTGAGCTTTCTTAGTGAAGGTGACATGCAGAGGAAGGCTCCTAACATTATCTTAGATTTTACAAACCATAAATCCTTGCTATAAAACACCTATTCCTACTTAAGATGATTAAAAGACTATTCAAACACCCAATAGAGAATAGAGTTGGAAGCTTGCATAAGCCTGGGATCCAATTATAGATTTAATGAATATTGCCAATATACTCGATTTACTGGCATTACATGTAAGAGCCACGAGCTCAAACTAGTGAGTTTATATTTCAAGGGTTGTAAGTTAAATTCTAATATTTGCGAAAACATCACGCGCGCGTCTCAGACTTGAGTCAACACGCGTTTAAGAGCTCGACACAGTTTCATTTTAGGCCGGGTGAGTTATGAGTCATGACTTAACAATATACTTAGGATATATATTTAGCTACAAAATATATGAAATAAATTTTCGAAGTTTAATTTATTTTGTGTCTTGTTTACCAATTGTCGTTTGCTTTAATGGTGTAGTAGTTAGTATAGGAGGCCCGTGCTGAATGGTGGGCAGTCACAAGGCTGGTATGGTGTTGGTGGTGGTACAAAATGGACTTTCATGACGAACGCTGGTTGGTTCTAGAGACTTTGAAGTAATTGTATACCAGGGGACGACCGCGGCTCTATCCGCGTTGAAGACCTTTAATGGTAAAAATTTGCATGTATTTCTTCGAAATCAAAAGTACTATATGACATAATTATGGACATGGTCTATCTATATGCTAAATTTAATCCAAATCCGTTCAACAGTTCTACATTTTCTTCTCACAAATATCATATTAGTTACCAGAAATATTTAGCCCTAAATTATTTCGGTTCCAGCGGTGTTTTCATACAAGCATTTAATAATGCTATAAAAAGATATCCAGATGAAAACATCAGACTGTGAACTAAAATGTAAACGACAGCGGTTTATGATAACACAGTTGTAACTTGCTGTCGTAACTTCTGGTTATGTGGATTAGTGCAGGAGATATGCGGCGCCTTGGGGTTTAGACAGGACAGGTGGATATGTTTCTAGATATCTATTGTTTTTTTTACTGTGTTGCGACTGTAGATGCTAAAGCATTCATATACATATTATATTTATCTTTTACTTTAACTGTCAGTTTCGTGATAATTTAGTATTTTAACCAGTTGTAAAGATGTGCTCAAAGGTCCGGGACGCTTCCGCGTTTCTCTAGCATTATGCTTGTTAAAGACATCGGTAAGCATTTACTATTGTGACCCATTTGCTCGTTTATCCGCCTTCTATACGAAAAACACATCTGGATTTTTCATATAATTGGCGATTTGTGAAGTAACAACTGATACAATGGCCTCATAAAGAAACATTTTTCTAATACAGTTTTCAGCTCAATTATTTTTTAAGGCTCTGTTACGTATTTGCCGAATAATACAATATGTTACATAACAAAACAAGTGATATTGAGTTTTTCTATTCAGTATCAGATCGGAGTCTGGAATTTGTGCCCGATATGGCGATAGGCTCGCCCCCTATCACATCATGGGACGGAATAATGGCAAAAAGTGGGTGCACTAGTTGCGCCTCTGCCTACCCCTTCGGGGATAACAGGCGTGAGTGTATGTATGTATGTAAAACAAAAATCCCTTAGAGGCTATATCAACTGTAACTTTATCAAAGAAGAAGGAATATTGAAAAAAAAATGCCGAAATACCTTTACCGCTTTTAATAAAACTGTATATTTTACCCCTTTTCGCAGAGGCGTGTGTTGTTCCTCTATTTTTTATTTATCACAACTTTGCATACGTATTGCCGTAAAATAAAAATGTGGAGTATTTTACAAACAATTCTGTTGTTTTGTTCGAATTGATGAATGTTATAACGTTCTTTGCCTTTTATATTAGATTATTGTTTGAATTACGCGTGTAAGTGAAAAAAACATAATAATAATTAAGTCCATTAAGCTGTGGAACAGTTTGCGAGCGTACGTGTTCCCTCCTTCCTACGACTTAGGGTCCTTCAAGCGGAGCGTGAAGAAGCAATTAAGCAGGCCGGCATAACTGTGCCGACTGACCAGGGATGTTTATCTCTTGCCGGTCGACATAATTTTTTGGGCTTCACTTCACTTACCATCAGATGCAGTGAAGCCAATTTGTCGAGGCATCGATATAAAAAAAAAATAAGCCGTTTTACTTTTTGACCTGCCATAAGCCATTATCCTGTAAAAGGAGTTTGGTCATTGGTGCAACAAAAGACATTAACAGTAGGATAGGAGGCAACACACTTTACGTTTAAATATTAGAAACTATTAGGAGTCGTTTCGTCATCACGACCGTGCGACAATAATTTTGATAAAACAAATATTTGATGAATATTATGAATCGACTTGTAAACATTGACAACGGTTACCGCGTGAATGAGGTCAGTATTTTCTTAATTATTTACTGATTAAGAAATACCCCGTATTGTCGCAGAATATCCAGTTCAACACAAAATATAAACTACGTAGAAACGTTTGGTAAAATGGAATTCCTAAAGTAATTTTGGAATATTGGACACGTTATCATACGAAGGACGCCGTTCGTTGTCCTTTCAAGGAACATTGTAATCGAGGCTTCTTTGGCAGGATGCCCGCATGCGTACTTTCCTTTGCAAATAAGAGCCAGTATATGCTCCATATCTGTCATTCATAAATTGCCGTCACTTAGATTTTATTGGCCTGCTCTGTGAATAGCCAATGAGGTATTTAGTCATACATGTTATAATATGTCAAACTGATTTATGTAGTTGATGACTGATATACGAATGCATGGGGTAGGTAAGTTATATATACATTTTAGACGGTGCAATGTTAATGTTCTATTCTTATTACAGTTTTATTAATATGTATTTACTATTTAGGTACACACACACGCTCACGCCTTTTATCCCCGAAGGGGTAGGCAGAGGCGCAACTACTGCACCCACTTTTCGCCGTTATTCCGTCCCATGATGTGATATGGGGCGAGCCTATCGACATATCAGGCACAAAATTCCAAATTCCGAGCTGATACTGAATAGAAAAACTCAATATCACTTTGCCCGACCTGGGAATCGAACCCAAGATCTCAGCATTGCAGTCGTACCATAATACAACTACGCCACCGAGGCAGTCCTATTACTATGTATTTAGGTAATGTTGTTTAATGGCATATGTAAAAAAACAATCGGTGTGTAAGTAGAGCTGATAAATCTATTTAAAACTTTAAAAACAAGCGAATAAAACAATGCGCGTTAATGTAGTCTGAGTAAGATTCGCAGTAGCTTCCAAGATTCCGCTGTTTTAAGATCAAGGGAATGGGATAAGTTTTTGATTAATAATAGATTGAGGGGAAATTGATTATAAAAGTACTTGAGGCCAATATTTAGGGTAAGTTTGCAAGTGGGTCAGATGCTAAGTGGATGGGGTGAATTATCGGATTATATAAATATACATCACGTGGATCATCTTACTGATCTTGGTGTTGTAACACTTTAATTGTTTATATTGCGTGATAAACCCTTTGGGTGTTTTGTATTGTAACTATTAATCAGAGATATAGTAGAGAGATAGGTATAGTATCTCTTTTGTCACTCACTTCGCCTGCCTTTTTTATGAATGATTTGGTAAAACATAAAATCTACTTAAGGCTGCCATATCCCAAAACACCTTCTTTTCTATTCAATTTTAAACCAAGAAATAATCAACATTTCGGTCCGACAAAAATATATGTTATAGTTAAATAATCATTCTACATTGGTGTGGATTCCAAAACACGATACTTACAACTTCGCTCGATCATAAAAAATCACGAAAACAGAGAAAATTCGGATTTTATTTTTAAAAATTAATTATAGTATATTAAACAATTACTTTAAAAATATAAGTCAATAAAAGGGTAATAACATTTAGCAGATTGCTATGCAAAAAAATTTTCACAAAAGTAATTCTAACTTTCAAAATTCAAAAAAACACGAATTTTTTAACAATTCCGCACAACGCGTCTCGTTTCAGATGCGCCCGAGGCGCCGTGGAGGTCGGACCTACGTCAATTTTTCGCGCTTGCTGCCACTAATTTATCGAAGTATTTGACAGCTTTTGTTTATAGTTGGACCGCGTTATGTAGAAAGGGAACCAACTACTTTTGAACAACAATTATGGATTCTTATTTGTAATAGATGGATTTTTCTATGAATCTTTCCTATTCTTTTTCTTTCTTCTTTAAACACGTTGTCATACTTGTTTCAACTGTTGTTTGTTTTTGCTGAATAGTAAAGGATCACATTTGAATTTATTGCGTGTAAAACTGTAAAATAATATATTTGCATAATTTGTGGATAATATTTTGGCATAATACCTCCAATGGAAAATAATGTAATTAAAAAAATGTACTTTATTGTAAAAAAAAGCGTGGGGTTCATGGTGTCAATAGATATAAATATTTTACACACACACACACACACACACTCACGCCTGTTATCCCCGAAGGGGCAGGCAGAGGCACAACTAGTGCACCCACTTATCGCCGTTATTCCGTCCCATGATGTGATAGGGGGCGAGCCTATCGCCATATCGGGCACAAATTCCAGACTCCGGGCTGATACTGAATAGAAAAACTCAATATCACTTTGCCCGACCCGGGGATCGAACCCGAGACCCCAGCTTTGCAGTCGTACTGTAATACAACTACGCCACCGAGGCAGTATAAATATTTTATTGAGAGATAATATGAGTAAAAGGATTATCATTTTGATACTACCTTAAAAAGCACCCCACGCTTTTTTTACCATAAAATAAGTACATCTTTTTCTTATTTGCACTATTCTTAATTCAAATTTATTTTCTATTTTTAGTTGCATTTCCTATAAAGCATGTTTTTTAGTTTTTTTTCTAACTGTTATTTATTTTTCATTTTTTAACCTTGTTCTACTATTGTCCAACAGATGTCACTAAAAACAAGTAAGATTTTTTTATACATAAGAGTAGCCAGTTAAGTTATAACTCTACTATGGTCCAACAGATGTCAAAAAAATGAGCTATCATTTACTCATTCATTTTGAATATTTATTCATTATTAGTTGGATTTTCTATAAAATAGTGTTTTTTGTTAAAATAATGAATTGTCTTCGGTTCTTGATAAATATGCCAAATTTTCATCCGACGTTTTGAAGGCGGTCAAAATCATGTTCAAAGTTTCCGTTACATAGATACATTTAAATGTACGTTACATAGCTTAATTTATTTTCTATTTTTTAGTTGGATTTTCTATAAGGCTTGTTTTTTTGTTTTTTTATTTGCTATTTATTATTATGGATAGAATATCATAGTACAGAATAACACAAAGCCAGCTACCTTATTATTGATACAAGTAAATCCCAATTATTGCGATATCAATATCGGTATTTTTAAGTTCTTTATTTGGTCCAGTAGCCCACATTTTCTTGAAAAAATCCCGGTTTGGGTCCCCTAAATTAAGTATCTGCTTATAAATATGCATACGAGCTCTACAGACCCTGGAGGTATCGGTATAGGCTTCTTTGTGTAACATCTATAAAGCAGTACTAGAACCTGGTGTGTCTGTACATAGAAAGAAAAAAAAATAAAGGGACGACTAAATAAGAGTAATAGAACACAAATCACCGTTTTTTTATTTCATTCTTTTCTCGTTGTTTGTCTACGCATCTGTTTTTCTGTTTATTTGTTAGCGCACATCTCCGACACTACTAAACGGATATCTATGAAATGGTATGGAGATAGCTTGAGTCTCTGGGTAGAGCATAGGTATACTTTTTAACCTATAAAAAATCTTTCATGCGGGCGACGCTGCCAGGAAACAACAATAAAATAGTATGAGTGACAATAGTACATACTAATACAAAATAATAAGTTATTTTCAGGATTTTACGGCAATTTGGACTTGACTACAATTTATATGAAGACCATACTATTATGATTTGAAAAAATACTGTCCGACATATTTATAGGTATATAGAGTAAATTTTTCAGATGGGACAGCAAAGTCAATATTTTCTATTATGAACCACAGTTCAAACTTTAAAGTAGGTAGTAAACAAA
Source organism: Lapara coniferarum (assembly GCA_949316025.1). Taxonomy (NCBI): domain Eukaryota; kingdom Metazoa; phylum Arthropoda; class Insecta; order Lepidoptera; family Sphingidae; genus Lapara; species Lapara coniferarum. The sequence continues at coordinate 1,558,136 of OX438921.1, forward strand.
TACGAAAATATCATTTAAAAAATCGCGATAAAATAAAAAAAATGGTTTTATTTCAATGTTTTACCAAGTTTTTTTGTATGTCGGGTAATTCCTTTTTATTGATCTCATTGAGGGTGTCTGAATATATAACGTCGCGTAAGATAAAATAATAACCGTGAAACATCCATTTGAGTTGTCAGACCAGTAGTAGTCGCAAGAGTTGGGTATATAATAAGGCTGCCAAATCATATGAAGCAACTACTCCGATGCAGTTCAATACTAAGTAGTAATTATTGCGGTTTTCATATCGGTCAGTGCTTAGTTGAGCGGTTACTATGTTAACCATTCCATATTCGCGTCTTCCCCGGCGAACAAGACGTCACTTTTCATTCAGTGGAAATCGTCTTTACGCGCTTACCCATAGGGTTCTAATTAAAAAATCTGAAATGACACCTGTCAAACTCGGAATACTGAAAGGGTTTCGGGTTTAAACTTGAGGTCATATTCAGGTTACTAGACTAGTCGATTATTATAGTTAATATTGGTTAAGTAATTGTCTCAATCACCAATATTATGTCACAATAACTAAAGATAATAATGAATCTTGACGTGGTATTGTACTCTGTGAACATTTGATTACGTAATCATTGATCAACGAACAATAAATCGTGATATCAAGACATAATTCATAGGTAACTTTTATTATGTATGCCTACGTATACCTATTTCAGCTGCCGCTGTCTGCGACATACATATGTTTGGATAGTACTCCCAAAAGTTAGACCTTCGCAATAAATCGTATAATTTTAAAGTCCTCCAATTTTGAGATGTATGTAATTTTATTTTGCTTAAAAACTACATCTACACTTATCTATACTAATATTATAAAGAGTAAAGATTCAATTGTATATTTGTTTGCATTGAATAGGCTCCGAAACTGCTGGACCGATTTGAAAAACTCTTTCATCAATATAAAGGTCCATTATCCCAGGGATTATAAAGCGGGACTTTTATCCCAGAAAAATTCATTCACGCGGACGAAGCCGCGACAGAAGTCTAGTTTAAAATATATTAGCCATCGATGGAGGGGTCTAATTTTTTTTTATGGATTCAAGATCCATATTTTTGTCCTTTTAATATTCGTAAAGTTTGAGCCGTGTTAGATTTTGAGGCCCAGCACCCATAAAAAAGCGGACATCTTTTGTCGTAAAATAAACTGCTTCACTATTGTTTAATTGTTTATTGTGACGTAGTCGCGGCTGATTGGTGTCAAGCGAGTTCATTTGAAATTCAACATCGCGGTACCTGACGCGCCGGTACATTAGACAGCTGTAAATGCCAACAGCGCTCAGATATCCTAGCCTTAAGTTCTTTCATCCAATGCAGTTTTAGCAGTCATTTTATGCACGGTGTAAAAGCAGTACTCCAATATGCGAAATTGACGTTTCAGACCGTCGGTGCCATTTTATTAATTGAAAACAGTGCTTTCAGAATAAAATATGAAAGAAAATGCGATCGTGATATTGTCTGTATGAATTTCAGTTTCAAGTTAATGATGTATTTTTAATTAACGAAACTGTCTTGTTCTTTAAGAAATAACACTCATTTGGAAAATATTCTAATATATTGAAAATTGTAAATTAGACAAAAACTTGTATTAATTTCTAATATCTGCAAGTGTTGCACTTAATTCATAACTTTGTTATTGTATGATATGTTCGATAACTGTAAGATGTATAAGTGTAAACAAATGTTGGTAAACCTTTATAAATAAAATAAAAAATAAATAATCTTTCAATAAATTAGTATTGTGTGTATTTCGTAGATGCTCTTTATACCGAATTTTGCTTTAAGTTTGTCTATTCCAGTGGTTAGTTACCATACCACGGTAGTCTTGTATGCATTTTTTTTCGGCCCAAAATAAAGGTATCGCTTAAGAGTTTTAATTTAAGGTATTGATTAGCCTCTCTAAACCACTGTCTGGAACTGGCATATCATCAATAACAGTCACTAGGATGCCAGCCACGCTGAAATTTTGTCCCTTAAATTAGTTTAGCGACATAATAACGATATATCATTAAGTTTTAAATAGTCAAGACATAGAAAATAGATACTATAATATAATACAGGGCTAATTGCGTTGCATTGCAAAGAAAATAGAATTTGGGGTACATCAGAATGATTGGGGTAATCATTTAATTATGTTAAACCCTCTCAGTTCTAGAAGAGGCCCGTGTTCAGCAGTGGGCAGTATATAATACAGGGCTGGTATGGTATGGTAACTATTGAAGATATCCAATGGTTATTATTTTTAGTCGTTAATAGTAATAGGAGCTCAAAATAGATTGCTGAGATGAATAAGAATGTTTGAGTAATCATTTGATTTAGTGAAGTAATATTTTTCGACAACAACAATTTGATAAATTATGACAGCTGTTTCTGAGAGTCTTGCCCATGACAAACGGTAAAATATGAAATTGAATTGTAATTAATATTAATTTCAATGATATATTACTATCTAACCAATATTAAGTAACAATTTACCTATTTCATTTTATTAAATCAAGACAATACTATCAACCAAAATACCATAATTAGTTTCTATAAAGCTCTTTATCGCACATCAGGTTCCTTACGGTGTTGATAACTTACTACATGTCCTAACCTCGCAGTTTTTCAGTTTTTTCTTACAAAAAAATGTTAGTGTGCTATATTTTGGTTGATCAAACTTTATTATTTGAAAGCACTTATTTACGATCGTATTTCGAATGCACTTCATGCGAATAAAAAGTGAAATAAATAACAGTTCAGAACACAATAGTGAGAGAATATTGAAATTCGAATGAAAATATTGCAAGTGGCCGTTGAATTAAAAAAATAATATTTTGTGCTACAATTTTGAAATTGCAGTGATTTTTGTATAAATATTAAAATGGTTCGTAATAATTATAATTAAACCCGTCAAACCCCGCTTATATATCGCACCTTTAGAACGAAAACGACACAATTAAAAAAATAGAAAATTGAGTTGTCATTATTAAATGATTAAAAACTAGCCCCTTATTTATAAAAATATAATAAAAAGGGACCGATATAACAGTTTTGTCCTTTTCCTGCTTGAATATGGCTGTGTTTGAACTATTGTCGTATTGAGAACTTAGTTTTAAGTAATTTTATGACGATAACTCAATTTTATATCTTTTGAATTGTGTCGTTTTCATCCTAAAGGTGCGAATATAAAGGAAACCTTATATACTCGGACGCCGGCGTCCGTAGCGGGGCTTAACGAGTCAAATTCTTTATTGAAATTTAAATATGCAACAAATTTCGGTTGTACACAAATTTGTTGAGGTGTTATTTATACAATGTCAGAACCATTAGCTTTATAATATACAGTAGGTATTTAAAAAAATTCGCATCGAATTTACGTTATTCTTTTTAAACTCGACGTGCGACTATCTGGGTAGCATCATGTCGGTTTCGGCCCCCAAATAGCATCGTGAAAGTACTGTTGTGTTCCGCCTTGAGACTATTTTTATCATGGATTAACACCTACCGTACATTTTCGATTTCACAACAAGCAGTAAAAATATTGTGTAACAAATTTATTTGTGAGTAAATATAGTCTTTAAATGTTTTCTTGGGAAAGTATTAATCACTAGTTGTCTCTCGCAGCTTCGCCCGCGTGACAGATCATTCCCCGAATAAAAGTTCAATTTGTATATTTCCAGGATAAAAAGTAACATACATTAATTCAGGCCATGGAGCATCTGTGAGCAAAATTTTATCCAAACCTGTACAGCGGTTTCGGTGCTTACTTATCTTTTAAAAAAATCATCATAATCTTTTCCATTTAATACATTATTCAGATAGTATGATGAACGTAATACTTTGTGTAATCCTTTAAATTAGTGAACCGTAATGTGAAGTCTTACACAACACACTCTCATAATAAATTCATGATACTAAGCTCACATTGACACTCATATAGATATGTAAATTATTAATTGCACATCTAACGCACGCATTTGGGGTAAATCACTGTATCTATTTAATTAGAATTACCATGCGATTATGTTAACAATTAACTGGTTTAGTTAATAGAATATATACGTATGTGGCTTGGAATCTAAGTAAAGAAACTGATCTATTCATAAAAATATCAAATGGAAGGTGTACTGGCGGTAGGTTTCTCGTATGTGAGAGTCCGTCTGGGTGGGTACCACCGCAATGTCTATTTCTACCGTCATGCAGCAGTATGCATGCACTGTTGTGTTTCGGTTTGAAGGATATTGTAGCTAGTGTAACTACTTACTGCACATAATTGAGACTTAACATCTTATGTCTCAGGATGTCGAGCGCAGTAGAATGTCAAACAGTACTTTGTAACTCAAAGTACTGGGTGGTGTTCGTACTTTTTATGGGTGGTCGTATCGCTTACCATCAAGCAAACGGCATACTCGTCTCGTCATTCAAGTTCTCGTTCTCTCAATAAAAAAATGGAATTTAAAAGTCGTCACCGGCGCCGCGCCGCTGTAAACCTATTGTTGTGTAATACCGCGCTACTATGAAACTTATTAAATACAGAAATAATGTCAATAAATTCTACACCATGAAAGAACTGTTGCTAAAACTACTGAAATTTACATCTTTTTATTGTAATACTAGCTTTTGCCCGCGGCTCCGCCTGCGTATAAAGTTTTTCCGGGATAAAAATCCCGGTTTATATTTATATTTAAAAAGTAGCCTATGTGTTAATCCAAGACATGATCTACCCGTGCGCCAAATTTCATCGAAATCCGTTCAGTAGTTTTTGCATGAAAGAGGAACAAACATCCATACATTCTTACTAACTTTCGCCTTTATAATATTAGTAGGATGATCTGACAAAAAATTAACAACGTTTGCGCGTTGCCTTAGAGCCCAACAAGATGATAAAATACCGCATTAAAATAAAAATAAAATCAAATTCAAATCATTTATTCAGTAATTAGGCCCCTAAGGGCACTTTTACACGTCATTTTTCACAATGTTGTTTTACTAAAAGATTCTACCAGTGCTTCGGAAAAGCCCACTGACCTGAGAAGAAGCACCAAGAAACTCAGCGTAGGTATTTTATCATTTTTTTATTATATATATTTTACAATTTGCAAATCACAATATTACTTCAATTTTAAAGATGGAAATTAAATGCGAAAATTAACGGAGAGTACCTAAGTTAAACATCCACCTACATGTTTAATTTTAAGTAAAAAATAAAGCCAACCATCAAACAGAGCAGACCAGTCTACACAAGCAGCACCCGTTCACGAGTATAACGCATGTGCCAGCCATCGGCCTCCTCAACCATGTTATAGGGAAGTGACCGACCCGGCACACGACGCCGCCGCAAGCACAGACGTTAAAGCGAGCAAGACTACCTCAACATTTATTAAAACTTATTCTATTCTGTAGCTCAGTGTAAAATAATCTAGTTTACCCATTGATGTATTAAAAACCCGGAAACTTTGTACTGAACCCGTACTGCACTACCCCATTTTAAACTTACCCCAATTTTATTTTTAATACATCAATGAGTTTACCCTATTTTACTAACTTAAGACGACATATTTTACTACACTCAAACTTAACAACTAAACTCAAGGATGTCATTATCATCATCACATCAGGCACACTACGTCCACTGCTGATCACAGGCTTCCCCCAAACATTTCCAGAAGTCTGTCCACCTTGCAGCTGGACGGCCGAATATTGCCACTGCATACTCATGAATGTAAACTATTGCAATTATAAAGGAAACTTTGTACTGAACCCGTACTGCACTACCCCATTTTAAACTTACCCCAATTTTATTTTAACTCGAATACGGAGCGGATGGAAGTCTTAATTTGTATTGAATATTTTACGCGAATACGGTAATGGCCCTCGTTGAACGTATATTGAATGTGAAATATTAAATGCACTTAGTAACTGTTTTAAGAGAAATCTAATATTCCAATGTGTGTTCTGATCAGTGTAATGGGGTTTGTTTTTAACACGCTTTTATTAGTTTCAGACGTATGTATGTATGTCTGTATCTTTGTAACTTACACTTTGAACATGATTTTGACCCACTTCAAAATGTCGGATTAAATCGAAATTTGGCATATATCAAGGACCGATGGCAATACAATATTTTAAACTAAAAATACGTTTTTATAGAAATTCAACCAAATAAATAATACTTAAGTTTTCCTTGTGCTTCAATAGATGGCGCCACCGTAGAATTAGATCGCGCTTTGGTTTACAAGGAAATGAAACTATGTAAGTTCGCATTTTTAAAAATTCTACTTGTTTTGGCGTCATACAAACGCTATTAATTTGTTGCCTCAACATTGTCATAAAATATACAGTCTGAAACAGCAGCGTCTGCGCGATACCTTAGCGAAGATCGTCTGAACTATTACATATTTACTACATGTTTTACTGGGGTAATATACGAATCAATTCCCTAACGTTAGATGTTTCTGTGAGCACTCTCTTAGGTAATAATACTTTCAACCGTAACTTCTTAAGAGTACTTCTCTAGTTTAGTGCTGAATACTTAAGCTCTAAAATCTATGAAAGTATTCCCGGGGCGGGGTATAAAAATTTTTTTTTCGGGATTAGATTTTCTGCCAAATGTGGCAATTGTCCTATTTCGGATTGAAACGTACTGCCGAAAGGTCGCGGGTTCGAATAGCCTACAGACATTTTTTGAAATATATTCGCCGATTAGATTTTTTTTTCGTCATAAGAAGTCACATTATTTCTGGACCCTGGATCGTCATCCAGCTATTCAGTCGCTACCAGAATATACCCGTGTTTTAAGATGATTAATATAAATTGCACTAATAATATGTACAGCCTTTATACAACGAACAAATTACCAGACGGAGACACTCACTTGTGTAAGATTATTATAGTATCCGCAGACGAATATACTCTATTGTAATTATTAAATTAACTAAACAATTAAATCAGATTATGGTTTCTAACCCGCGGTGACTTGGCAGGATTCAATAATGCCTGAGCCTTAGTATTCGAAAACAATAGTCGTCCATTAGACAGTATATTGTTACTGCTCTGATTAGCGCCGGCCGCCGTTCTGAGCTGCGGTGGTGTATCTTGTGATTGACGACTTTGTACTAAAAATCTGTCTAAAAGGGTTTAGTGGGAAGATAGTTTAATAAATAAAAATCATTTATTTGCACACTATAACAAAAAAAAAACACGCATAACAAAAAATTGCACACACATAAAGAAGATACAACATATAATCAAGTGTATCGTCTCAAACGTCATGGTGAGGCCTATTCATCACAAGCCGTGAAGTAATACGTTGTCTTTGTTTTATGCTAAGTTTGATTTTACTTGTTCAGCTCACTTATTCGGATATAGTCGCGGACAAAGGCTTGTTACTCTATAAAATTAAATATAAGGTATGTTTTCATAAAATTAAATCTGAATCAGAAGAAATCACTCGTACTTCAACTTGTAATCTCTCGTAAGACCCAAACGAATTAAAAACTTAAAACCCAAGTGCTTCGTAGTGAGGCAACGTCTATAAAACAGTAAACTATTTATGAAATTTTTCATAATTTTCGTACCTACAAAAAGACCGTACAAAACTTTACAAAATGTCCCCCTAAACATAAAAAAATCCGCTAAAATTTCCCACGGAAATTGCACTCCATTGAGTAAATTAAGCAAACTTCCGCTTCAGCGCTGAAAATTAAAGTCAACTTTTTTTAGGCATGCCGTCGCCTTTTGGAGGGTTGTTTACATGCCGTGGGGTACAAAGGGTGGATGGAAGTGCGACTACCGGCTCACACGACGACTTTAATGGCACTTTAAATGTAATGAGTTTTAGACACATTTTGTGAAAATTATTCACGTATATTAGCAAATCATTAGTTAGATGTAACGTGGACTTTTGTAGAATATATCAGCAAATTAGTAGCTTAACTGATAAAATGTAATCGTCACTACTCGCAATACCAGAAACATGCAAAAGGAATGGAAATTAGGGCAAGAAGGAAGTTATTGAACCCCCAGATATCTCAATTGTCATATGCAACGTCACCGTAATCTGCCTTAGATTCTTCAGTATAAGTTTATGCACGACTGATATCCTCTACCTTACTGTCTAGCTTGTTTGGTAAGTTTTTTTCCACCCCCAACTCTACCAAAGTGGGGTCTTTCCATACCTTTACAAGCATGTTGCATTAGAAATTTGGTTTCCTTGTTACGACCTGCCTAACGTCATGCTCATATTGCGTATCGCTCTATTTCATTTGCACTTCGCTATTTAGTTGGTCTACAGGTCAAGATAAATAGGTCTCTTCTATTACAAAGGCTCAATAGTATAATATTTTGTAGTATTCATTATGAACCTGTGTAATTCCACGTCAATGTAATCATGACAATACCATGGTTTGATTTTTCAATAATGTACACATACGCATGGTAGAGGAAATTAGTACATAATAATTCTACGTGTACACGCACAAACAACAGGGATTTCGTAATCAAATATAATATACATTCGAATTTTGCAAAATCAAAATGGCCGAACAAAACGTCACGTCATAAATATTCGATGAAATGAATTATTTATGTGAAATTATCGGTGTGCCAACTGTGATTAGTGTAAGTCACTTCCGTTTCCACTTGTTTTGCCAACATTAACATAACGAATTGGCTGTCTTCTTGTTGGTGCCGTTTGTTGTGTGTCAAATAATCAGTGCCATCTTTATTCATAGTGCAGGTGGAGTTGGAGACCGGGGATAGTTGACCAAATTTCGGCTTGGACGCTTATAATTTTTTTGTTTTAGTATACAATGTCAAAAAAACCTATAGGTTCGATAGGTAAACTAATAAGCTTTCAAAAGAAATACCAAAAACCTCGCGATTGTTTATAACATAGTGTATAAAAGCCATTTCGTGGAACAGGAAAATCATGTCAACTTACCCCATGCCAGGGGTTGGTGGACTATTCACTTGGGGTAAATCGGCCTACGAAGTGATTGGTATAAAATACGGCAGTAAAATAAAAGAAAACACAACAAATACTTATTTACTATTATCAATGTGCCTTATTGAGACAAAATGTCAGTAACATTTATGTAATTTACATATAATTTGTCACTTTTTGTACGATATTCGTTACTGAGGCGGAAACAAAAATCATACCACCAGCAGAAGATTTACTGTTTCGATTAGTTATTATTTTGTAAATTGACATGGTTTTAAAATAACAAACTTTTGATAAATTTTACAAAAAATTCAATTTATTCCATGTGAGGAATATTTCGATTATTACGTAGTACATTTTCTAGGTAGTCAACTAGCCCCAACACAAAGTTTGTCTACCAGCCCCAAACAACTTTTTTAAATTTCAGCCACATGTGAGTACCTTAAAACTGTGTCGAAATCTAAAAAAATTACACTAAAATAATCATCAATAACCAAACTCTTACCTTAAATTGCTTAAAATTACATAGCATCGAGTATAAAGGTTTCAATACAAATAATATTAAGACGTAAATAATTACTCATAGGTATCATTTTTCGATAAATCGTTTTTTCTCCCGGATTACGTGCGCCCGCGGTGCCGCGTTTGCAGTGAAGGTTCGTAAACAGTTAACGGTTTTTCGTGTATATAAGGACAAAGCAACACTTTAAAATAGCTCAAGTTATTGCCGGTTATTCATCCTGCCCCTATCGCCAACCATCCCCGGTCTCCCCATACTCCTTAATTATTCCTTTGCAATAAATTAATTGGTGTACTCAGTCTCGTGCCAGAGTTTGTGTATTCTCTTTTCCAAACTGGTGGTAGATCTCTCATATGTTAGAGTTCTTCTAAGTGGGTACCGCCGCAATGTCTATTTCTACCGCCAAGTAGCAGTGTGTATGCACTGTTGTGTTTCGGTTCGAAGGACATTGTAGCCAGTGTAACGACTTAACATCTTATGTCTCAGGATAACGAGCGTGGTGGAATGCCACACAGTACTTTGTAACACAAGTCCTGAATGGGGTTCCTACTGCTTATGGATGGTCGTATCGCTTACCATCAGGCGAACGGCTCGTCTCGTCATACAAAGCCATAAAAAAAAAACAAATATAGTAAACGCTGGTATTTTTCGAAGGACACAAGTCGGAGTAATGCTAGAATATAATAACTAGACAATAACGTACTAAACACTTACGCGAGCAGCAGTACTTTGATCATTCTCTTTGTAATTATAAATACTACTGCTTGCGTTCCCGTGTGGCGCTTACCCTCGTAAGAGTGAGTTGCTTGCCTTGCCGTTTAACTGTAAAAAAATATCACCACAAAGCCTAAGCATGTCGAGTTATCGAGGGTACTTCCTAATTTATATTTGTTCTTTTAACATACGTGTTAGGAATTAAAAAATTATCAAGAACTAGACTTTGTTCGCGGTTCCGCCCGCGTGATCAAGTTTTTCCGGGATAAAAGTCCCGCTTTATATTTTCCACGGCTGAAAAGTAGCCTATGTTACTCGCTGATAGTGTAGAATTATGTTGGTGAAAGAATTCTTAAAACTGGTCCAGTAGTTTGAGTTTATTCGTTACAAACTTACAAAACTTACTTACTTACTTATTGTTGTTGTTCCATTACTTTAGATTTATAAATTTATTTTAAATAATTATGAGTTATGTAAGCCACTCATTGTATGCTGTAGTTGCCTGTTTACGGGGGAACATTGAACTTTGTTTTTATACTTTGATATAATTATTATTTCGATTATTGGTCGACGAAGTGAAACGACGCATGGCGATGGCTAGAGGGGCAATGGACAAACTAAAGAAAATATGGAGGAATCGTAACATAACAAAGGCCACAAAGATCAGGCTCGTTAGGGCACTTATATTCCCCATATTTCTGTACGCAGCTGAAACGTGGACGTTACGCGAACTGGAAAAGAAAAAGGTGGATGCTCTAGAGATGTGGTGCTGGAGAAGAATGCTTGGGATATCATGGACTGAATTCCGAACAAACCTTTCCATACTCCAAGAACTCGCCATCAAGCAGCGTCTATCCGAGTTAGTACAGTCGCGTATACTAAAATTTTTCGGTCATATCTCTCGGCGAAATAATGACTCCATAGAGCGTCTAGTCGTTCAGGGCAGAGTGGAAGGAAATAGACCTCGTGGTAGGGCACCAATGAGGTGGACCGACCAAATTAAAACAGCAGTAGGAGGCCCTGTAAACGAATGTACCCGATTGTCTTCTAACAGAGACAGATGGAGGGATATCGTGCGGCGAGCTACATCATCGTCTGCGCACAAATCATCGTGACCACGACCGCTCTGTCAAGAGCGAAGCGAAGAAGAAGATAATTATTATTTATAATGATTAATGTATCTCCTTTTGGTAACTCTAAAACTAAATAAATAAAAGTATAAATCTTGCCTCTTTATAACATTAGTATAGATTACCACTAAAGGTCAAGATATAATGGTGGATCTGTCCTGAACCCAAAAACCAAGCCTCGGGCAATGGACAAAGTCATTGAAAATACAAACTTATCATATTACGAGTTCACAGGGTGACCCTCGAAAACGAAGGACTACAGTCCCAATTATAATTGCTAATTGTAAAACAATCGGGTTTCGGATTAAATTTCATAAGGGCTAGCGCTGTACGTGAAGTGGTGGATTTTAACACTAAATTTCGTGACATAATTAGTGCAGAACTTTGTTATACAATTGAATTTTCGAGCTGAACAGGGTAGTGTTGACATAAGTTATCGATCGGTAAGTCGTACGACTGTTAATATATGTCGAGCGCTCCAAGACAAGCTAAGTATAAAATATAGACATCCGTCGATGAAGTTAACGAGTTTTGTACCATGTTCCTCTGTTTATGGTCAATCGTGATGCGCAAGCATAGCATAGCTATATCAGACGAGCGATTTGCTCATTCAGTTCTACAATTATACCGAAACAAATTGAAGTGATTTATGGCGAAGAGAGGGATGTATTAGTTGGATTTTAATTCCACTACGCGCATACTCACGCCTTTTATCTCCGAAGGGGTAGGCGGAGGCGCAACTAGTGCACCCACTTTTCTCCGTGTGTATTCCGTCCCATGATCTGATAGGGGTGATCCTATCGCCATATCGGGCACAAATTTCAGGCTCCGGGCTGATACTGAATAGAAAAACCCAATATCACTGCCCGACCCGGGGATCGAACCCGAGACCTCAGCATTGCAGTCGTAACGTAATACAACTACGCCATCGAGGCAGTCAATCATTCCATTACTTTAATAATTTTTAGAGAGGTATTATCGGGTAGCTTCGGGACTTAAAATTTTGAAGAACTCGTTTTGGAACCGATTGGTTATTTGTAGTTAAGAATTAATTTCAATATTTGTATGGGATTACTGGGCATAGCTAATGAAATAATATAGGTTCAGTTTTCATGAAAAAAATCTAGATACCCGGAAAGTTAGGTAGATTAAAATTTGCTACATAAAAATAACACTATACATTCCATTGAAACCCTTAACAAAATGTAACCTTATATCTCAACCAATCCCCTCAAATGGCGTGAATTAAGTAAACAAACAGAAGGACAAAGAAATCCATGATTCTAAATCGATAGCCTCACATTACCAGCGGGTCGGGGTCGTTTTGCGCGATTTTTCAAATCAATCGCTCTAGCTTGTTACTGGCACAAAGAAAATGTGTAAAAAATAACTTGCGAAGATCGCGTGACTTGGATGTATTATTTATTTGTATGAAGGATACTTTGGCGAGTAAATTTCTTTCTTATTCTCTCTTTCTTCTATGTATACAATACTTTTGCTCGCGACTCCGCTCGCGTGAATGAGTTTTTCCAGGATAAAAGTCCTGCTTTATATTTTCCAGGATAAAAGTAGCCTATGTCACTCGCGGATAATGTAGCTTTATATTGGTGGATTTTTTTTAAAGCGGTCCAGTAGTTTTGTGTTTATTCGTTACAAACATAGAAAAATACAAATCTTTCATCTTATAATACTAGTATAGATTACTCACGTCTTCGTCCCCAAGGGATAGGCTGAGGCAACATCAATAAATACTTTTCACCATGTACTCCGTTCCATGTGATAAGAGGCGGGCTTTTTTTTAATCTTATTTTAATGAGCTTTGTCGTGTGTTACGACTAAGGCGGGCTTATGACGCAGATACTGCGTAAAAACCGAATTCACCCGACGATCTAACCCGAGACCTCAGCAAGGTCGTACTGCAATACAACTGATATAATAATTGGGCATTATAAATTTAAGTATATAATACCAGAGGTCTGGGTGATGAGACTCATATGCAGACTTTGTAAATCAAACTTCTAATATTGTTGCTTAGTGTGGACACTGGAGAGCGCTTACCGTCAGGCGAGCGTGCTCGTCTCGGTATTTAGAAGATAACTCATAATGTAGACAAAGACAATGTCCTTTCCTATCCATTTAAGTCAGAATGTGCGGTAAAATCTGAAATAAAGGGACGATGCCATATTTTTATTCTAAATAGTAGTAAATTTTGGCAGGAATGGCTCACTATACGAGAAAAAAATATATGTAAGCGGAACACAACGTGGCAGAAATTTAAAAAAATAATTCAGGTCTTGACTGAATTATATTTAGCGGAGTCTGTTTGTACTGTAAATGGAAAGTACCTACATGTAGCGACAACGTCGCACATAGTCTCACGTAGATACATATATGGCATATACACGTCAAAATAATGCTTATACTTTTTCCAATCGTACCTATAAGTTTCAATAAAATCCACTAGAACACTGCTATGCGCTCCCATGTCGGCCTTAGTGAACGCACCATCGGCTCCCATGCTGGTTGATAAATCCTATCGCTCCACCGGTCCTAGCACGGGATTATTATGCCACGATTCGAAATAATTATTTTAAGCAGTTGTTTTTTCAAAGTTAGTAATCGAGGAATAATTTAGATATTTGAATTTGGTGATGTTTGATTGATCTGTGTGTCACGTTATAATATGAATCTATATCTGTATACGATATGGGATACTGTTGTTTATTAAAAGGTGGTTTGTCGTTTTATTTTGTATGTAGAGAAGGAAGTGTTCTTATCAAATACTCAAGAGAAATATACACACACACTCACGCCTGTTATCCCCGAAGGGGTAGGCAGAGACGCAACTAGTGCACCCACTTTTCGCCGTTATTCCGTCCCATGATGTGATAGGGGGGGAGCCTATCGCCATATCGGGCACAAATTCCAGACTCCGGGCTGATACTGAATAAAAAAACTCAATATCACTTTGCCCGACCCGGGGATCGAACCCGAGACCTCAGTTTTGCATTCGTACTGTAATACAACTACGCCACCGAGGCAGTCAAGAGAAATATGTGTTCGTAAATGTAAGTTAAACAGAACAGTTAAGAAACTTTCTTCATTTCAATTCTATTAGTTTATAAAAGCAGAACTTGAATCTGTATCAGCTCTTTTTATAGAGATTATGAATTTAATTACAATAAAGAAACCTTATGCCTATAAAATTAAAAAATCCATCAGTTTTAATTAACATCACGAATTCTCTGTACCTTCTGTCACCTGCTGCCCTTAATTTAGTTTTTGGAACACGAACTCATCTCCGTGTTTATAAATCGAATGACGAAATCTGCACCGGGTATTAAAGAATACGGGTAATTTATCGGCATATTTCCGGCATTCGTGAGTTATTAGATTACTAGATTTTGTCCGCGACTCCACTCGCGTCTTTTCAGGAATAAAATAATATATTTTATTAATTACAGATTAATTTTTTTAATCCTCCTAGCCAGTTTCGGCCACGGCGGCCAATCTCAACGGAGATCAGCCAGGTACGCAGGAGTTATTATAATGCACAAGTGTGTGCGCAATACACAGGTGCACTCGCTATGCCTTCACTGTCATAGTCAGACATGACCGGAGAGAGATCAGGCGCAGGACCAACGGCTTTACGTGCTTTCCGAAATGTGCTTTTAATTACAGATATTGTAACTATGAATAAAAATAATCGCATCAGAGAAACAATACGAGCATAGCATACATTTAATGGTATCCCTCAAGACTGTTGATAAACATATTGTCTGAAAAACGTACTGTATGCATCCACATGCAGCACAAGAAATGAGAACCTGGTGACCTGAAACACAGGCTTGGCCTACATCGGGCACCATGCTCTTTAATACATAATTTGTACATATGTAACATATTAATAAATAATAATAAAATAAAAATTCCGAAAAAAGAACCATGACAAGATTTCATCCTAAAGACAAAAACATTAAACAATACTATTACAGTTCCCTTTTTATGTGCCACTACAAGAACACCGAAGCATTTTGCAGCCCATTACAAAATCGTAAATCAGTATTGTACAATACATTAACTTTCAAGATACATTTCCCCAAGTCACAACCTTTATGGGGTAACATATGTTTTTATCGTCTAATCCACACAGTAATGTAAATAGGGTCATTAAGACACCATAATTCGCCGAGCCATAACACAGCTTTACCCAAACGACCGGCCCAATGCCGTCGGGGAAGGAAATGTGGGGTATACATTGCCGGAACGAAATGGGCTATGAATGTAGTGGTAAGTATTCTTTTAAATGACTTCAACTGTCCAAGTTGGCCTGATATAATTTGGTACAGCTGGAACACTTACAAACTTGACCTAAATTCTGAGAGAGAATTGACAGTTTTCTTCCATCAACCTGGTCTAGTACGCGTTGGCTGATTTTACCTATAAAATTGGTGTAGGGAACTCGTGGGTTGTTTTCCTTGTTAATAAATCTAGCAATTATAATACTTGGCGATGTATACACATGCCACCTCGAGAAGTTACAGTGTGCTATAGCTATTAGGAATTAACTCGCGACCTGCGTATCATCATTCTGTTTTAATATTCACTAGGCTAGTTATCCAACATGTGGCTCTTCCTCGAATTAATGAAACAAAACGCATATACTCAATTCCGCGATTCTGCGGGTGAAGGCACAGGCGGAGGATGCAGTGGCCGGAGGCAGTGTAGTGATCGCTGTATCGTTGGATATATCCAACGCTTTCAACTCGCTGCCCTGGCCCTGCATCCATGAGGCACTGCGGTACCACGTGGTGCCGCCCTATCTCCGGCGTCTGGTGCACGCGTACCTGTCTGACAGGCACGTAGTGTATCCGGGCGCCGATGGGTGGCACCGAAGAGCGATGTCGTGCGGTGTTCCACAGGGCTCGGTTTTGGGCCCTCTCCTGTGGAACATCGGGTACGACTGGGTGCTCCGTGGTTCCAATCTCCGGGGCGTCGGCGTGACATGTTACGCCGACGATACGTTAGTCACAGCGACTGCTGGGACCTTCCGGGACGCCGCAACTCTGGCGGCGGCGGGCACCGGCCAAGTAGTTGGAAGAATTCAACGTTTGGGTTTGAAGGTGGCCCTCGAGAAAACCGAGGCCGTGTGTTTTCACGGACCTCAGAGAGGGCCACCGGCCGGTGCCGGCATCGTCGTTGGGGGGGTGCGGATCCCCATCGGCTCTAGCATGAAGTATCTAGGTTTAGTCCTAGATAGCCGATGGCGATTCCGCACCCACTTTAAGGAGTTGAGGACTAAATTGTCCCGGGCAGCGGGCGCTCTTTCCGGCCTGCTGCCCAACCTGGAAGGTCCTGGCTTCCCTTGCCGGAGGCTGTATCACGGAGTCGTGCGGTCCATAGCCCTTTACGGCAGTCCCGTTTGGGCTGACTCCCTGGGCCGCCCCTGCGTCGCCCTTCTGCGCGCCCCGCAGAGAGCTTTAGCGCAGCGGGCGGTCGGGGCGTACCGCACGGTCTCTTTCGAGGCGGCTTGCCTATTGGCCGGATTTCTGCCCTGGGACCTGGACGCCAAATCCCTTGCCGATGTATTCCATTGGCGGGAGGAGGCGTTCAGTCGCGGGGAGCGTCCGGCCCTGAAGGAGGTGGAGGCCAAGAGGGCCGCCTTACGGCGAGCCGCCGTGGAGGAGTGGCGTCTCAGGCTGGAGGCCCCGTCGTGGGGGCATAGGGTCGTAGAGGCAGTGCGTCCTGTCTTTGCCGAATGGCTGGACAGGCGCCACGGAGCGGCAACATACCGCCTGACGCAGGTGCTCACCGGGCATGGCTGCTTCGGTGAGTTCCTGTTTCGGGTGGTAGGTATAGAGGAGTCGGCCGTGTGTCACTATTGTGACAACTGCCCAATGGATACGGCCCAACATACGTTGGAGTGTTGTCCAGCCTGGGATGAAGAACGCAGCGCTCTCAGAACAGTCGTCGGAGAAGACCTCTCGCTGCCGGCCGTGGTCGCTTCCATGGTCGGCGGCCGGGAAGCCTGGCAGGCGGTGGCCCACTTCTGCGAGGTGGTCCTCTCGCGGAAGGAGAGTGCCGAGAGGGATCGCCAGCGCAGTGGTGATCCCTCCCGCCGCCAGACGAGACGTAGGAGGCGTCGGGTGGACGACTGACCGACGTCTCCCGCCCTGTGGATTGGGGGCGTTTGGAGAATTCCACCACGGTATCCCCTGCCTGTCGTAAAAGGCGACTAATAGGGGCCTCCGGGGGTCACGGGTGGACGGGACGTGCCGCTCACCCATTAGTCTAGCCAACTTCTGTGACCCCCGTGATGGACATGTCCGAGGCAGCGTGTCTCACGCTGCCTCGGACACCAAAAGGTGGACACGGTACGGTGTTTCGGGGGCTTCTGAGCCCCCGCAACAGGAAAAGGACCGCAACAGCGGTACGCGCAGGGGCGGTTGCGGACGAAAACTTAGACGTGAGTCGGAGGAAGCCCGCAGCCGTCCCTAATGCGCCGAAGATGGCCGTTAAAAAAAAAAAAAAATATATATATACTCAATTCATCTTATAACATTCAGTTAGGTTTCCGGAAGAGTAACTTCGATGAAAAAACACGTTATGAAAATCTTCGAATTACATTCAAATTTATCGAAGACCCCTTTGATATAATTGATATTAATGTGATCAAAGAAAGGGCCTGAATCCTAAATCAGATGTATTTGTAGGTGAATTCTCACTGCGCAAATACAAAATTAGGTGTGTGTATGTAATACTGATGGGTGCCTATTAGATATATAGTGTGCTCAATTGAATAGATGCCCATTGAAAAACTGTCTAAGTCGTTAAAATGAGTCGGGTTTAGGCGTCAACTGGTGTATATTTAGAAAGACCGGCAAAATTTTGACGACCGTTGAAAAACACAAATTCTCCTGCAGATCAACATATTTAGAGTAGGTACGTTTTACGTAAGTAAGTAGTTAGTAACATCAGATTCAGCGTGCAATTCGTTTACTCAACAAGGTTAATAGTATTGACATATGTGTGAGCCGTATAGCCTAACTTTGAGCCTGCAATCCGGCTGGACCTCCAAAATACTAAAACACATCCTGACTATAACGTTTTTCTTAACAAATTCAGAAATAAGCGGGGTATTCTAAATAATATTGTACAAATTCTAAAGCCCCTCGTCCGATGTATCTAGCTATTCTACTGATACTACACCATTCGCAATTCTTACCCTATCCGTCTTTATAGATACCGCGGCCAGGAACACTAATCCTTTATTTAGATCCATATGAAAGGGCCCAGCATTTAAATCATTCTATCGGCTCGATACGATCTCCGTTTATTTACGGCGTAATTAAATTGTGACCGTATGAGATTTTACAGAGATTTAGTATTGGTTGATTGACGATCTGCAGTTGTATTTGTGTTTCTGATGGTTTTGCGTTCATGGAGATTGATTTCGTCTTGTCCGGTAGAATGAAGCATTGAGGACAGTGTCCGGGGTGTGATGAAGCTGTCAGAAAAATCAAAATTAATTTTATATGGACGTGATTATATGTCCATCAATATTATTATTATACTAGTAGTGCTCGCGGCTCCGCCCGCGTGAAAAGGTTTTTCCGGGACAAAAATATTTTCCCGGGATAAAGAGTAGCCTATAGCACTCAGGAGTTATGTAGCTTCCTATTAGTGAAACAATTTTCAAAATCGGTTCAGTAGTTCCTGAGATTAGCGCGTTCAAACAAACAAACTCTTCAGCTTTATAATATTAGTATAGATTGACCTGACGATAATATTGATTGATTGATTTTATGTCAGTAATAATTGTATTACTGACATAAAATCTTATAGTTTGAAGAGCTCATTGCAATGTAATATTTATTAATAGAAATTAGGCTATAACTATTTATAGGCAGTAGGCAATAACGCTTACAGTTGAGCGGCCGCTCGTCTCGCACAGATGAAAAAGTGCTTGTTTTACGAACAAACGCTTTAATTTACTTAGTCGCTACATTTTGTACAGTAAATATTTGAGGGCACATTGCGAAAAAATTCATGAATGATACAGGCGGCCCGGCTTTTGTCATTATAAATATATGATTTGACGTCGGAGATATTTTATCTTTATAAAACCTATGCAGGACTAGAATTCTGATATATTCAGTGAAATCTGTCAGAAAGAAACGAAGTGAAATTGGGCGTTTGGGAGTTTTTGTATTCATGTCAAGTGAAATGTTTAGTGGAAAATAGTGTTGATACATGAGGCCTTAGGTTCTACTCAACGGCACATATAATACGTACTTCTAACTTAAGTTGCGTTAATTTTTAACTGTCGTTCACTTCTACAGCGATAAGAAACCTCCATATTTAAACATTATCTCGTTCGGATTTTCGGAGCTTTGCGAAAGCTTTGAAAGCATAGTTAGAGCGATGAAGGAACCCTAACTCCTAATCTTAGAAGCACCGTGCCCAACAGTGGGATACAATATGAAAAGACTGAAATAAATTATATTATAATTCCTTACAGTACACGTTAAAAATATTTTTCTGTTTCATAAATATCCAATTTCCCTACATGTCGATGAAACGTATATAATATAGACGTCGGTCTGAGGCGCGTCTGCAACATGTTGAGAATAAAATGTGTCACGTGTGCACGAGGAGGGGCGGGGGGAAGGTAAACACAACATACTTACTCTGATTGGGTGTAAGGGGTCGGGCGGCAATGTCTAAGCTTGATTTACAGTACGTGAAGTTCGCTTATAATAACGTAGACAATGAGACAGTACTTATGGATACAAAATAAAGTTAACAACTATTTATATTATATGTTGTATGTTCCATTGCGGACAAAAGGTATTATATGGTGTTGTTCTCGGCTTCGCCTGGGTGAAAGAGATTTCCAGAAAAGTCTCATTATGTAGTTTTCCGGAATAAAATTTAGCTTTTATATTAATGTAGGACTATAAGAGATAGAAATATTTGGCAGAAAGTCACCTGTAAAGTGCCACATTTATTTATTAGATAGCGTTACAGGTCAGATAGTTATCTGGAACCTTCTCAGTAACCATTGAAATTGGTCCTAGTTATGTCAAAATTCACCAAATCCATTTAGTATGTGCAGTATTTACTCGTTACCGTCATCAAAACATCTTTACGAACTATCACACACATGTATTTACATAAACCATTACTTTTCATGTAAACTCGTATTTATCCGAAATTTTTGTAGTACGGAGGGTGTGTGGGGTCGCGCGACCTTCAAATGTAAAGCTTTGATCACTCACCCGCGTTGACCAATCACACGTCCTCTAGAACTTGGCTGGACACCACGTTCTGTTTCAGAGACTAACCTTTAAAGCTCAAAACAGATTCGATTTTAGGTGGACTATGACAGATTCCGTTTATGTTAATGCTTTCTACTATGCGGTATTGGTCAGTCTAAAACTTAAAACATACTATGTAACATCACACATTTTTCCCTTTTCAAGAGTAGGCAAAAATAAAACCCTATACATTGATGTATAAAAAAACCCTTTTTTTACATATCAATGGCCCTATGTTATTAATTTACGACAATTTCAAAGCGCAGAATTTAAAGTCTTATAATTCTGAGAAGGTAATGTTATCTTTTGAGAATGGCAGATATCTTCCCAATAGTGTCGCATATGAAGAGAATATTTTTGGAATAGTTGTATGTGAAACTTAAGTTATGCAGCTCAACACATAGATGCGAGATGTCCAGCGAAGTAAAATGGAACCCGCACACTCAGAGGCGTCGTGAAATCCGTCTGGGATATTTGAATATCTAATAGTTTTATATTATGTTTACACGAATCATTCAGAAATTGGTTTTAGGCCAACAAATGGATGGCATCAATTTCCAAAATGTTTGTAGTGGGTGCATTCGTCGATAAAGGAGTGCGTTTGGAATTTAATAAGGTCTCTCAAATATGTAGGACCGTGTCCACGAGTTAAACGTAGTGATATAGTTTCCTTGAACAAAAACACATGTTTATCACGCGGGCGTAATCCCGATCAAAGTTTAGTAAATTCTACCTAAATTAAGATATGAATATCATACATAATGTATACCTCTCATACATCTTTACAAATCCATGAAAGCCAATTTAAAATATAGTTAGCCCTTACAATGCGACTTAAGCCCCGAATCTCTCAAAAACGTATCACTACCGGATTTGCCGGTTGCGGCCGGGCGTGAATCGCCGGTTTCCCGGCTAGTGTCGGTAAGCCGGAATAAAAGGCCGGCCAGGCCGCCGTGATGAGCGGAGAGGGCTTGTGGTTTATTCTCTGTTGGTCGTTTATCATGAAATTTAAAAGTTTACTGGTCTTTTTTATCGACTGTAACAATACGAAGAAAGATAATGATTTTAACACCATAATATGTATGTAGGTATCCGCTCCTATATCATGGAGACGAGCTTGATAAATAAGGGCGTTATGTAAGCATTGTGAGGTGGTTTATACTTATAGATACGTTAATGGGGCCTAAAAGTATTATTGGTGAAATCCACTAATCGGTAATCACACTTTGAAGTATGTTAGCCATTCCCCTCAATAAAAGAATGCTCTGGATTCGTAGTTGCCTATTTTCAAGTCATAAATAATAAAACAATGACATAAATAGTATCCTTTATTAAAGCCATTCCCCTCAATAAAAGAATGCTCTGGATTCGTAGTTGCCTATTTTCAAGTCATAAATAATAAAACAATGACATAAATAGTATCCTTTATTAATTTACCTTTCTGTTCAGGATTTCGTCAATATGTGTTTTGCATTAAATGTCTTCTAATTATTTTATTCTACATACAAACCTTCAGGAATGTTTACATTTAAATAGCTATAGTTCTACACAAGCTTTCGCATGTATAATATTAGTAAGACAGGATTATTTAGTTAAATAAATATGTAAGTACGGCCAAAAAATAATAACATTAACTGATTAAGTAAACCTTTTAGTTATAACTGAATTTAGCTATTCGAGCGTTGGTTCGAACTAATAACGAATAACCTTGCATTACATGTAGGGTGAAGTTGGAAGAATTAAGAGGGATAATAATATTAGGGCTTTCGTAGAGTTTGCCACATTTAGCGATCTACGTGTTTAATAGCTTTCCAACCATTTATAGAGAATTAACAGTGTATTCTGTTGAGTAAATATTGGCAGTAAAATGTGGTAAAAGTAAAGGAAACGTACGGATAAGTTGCTTTATTATAGAACTCAGCCACGTAATATGTGCAGCTGTAGTGTAGCTGAACGATGGACCGACTTGAAATAGGTTAGGATGAATGCGGGCTGCTCAAGACCAGGATGGGTCAGCAGTGGATGGCGATAGGTTGATAGATTAATTATAGTGCAGTACTCAGTGAGCTCTCTACATTCTCCAACATTACTTTGATAATGAACCCAAATCCCCAAATCAGGATTAAATCCAGTAGGTATATAACTTTTATAGGATAAGCACGCACCACTAATACAGTATGGAGAACTTTAACACAAGTTTCAAACCCGCATCCTTCTTTTTATCTTTTATGCTTATTGCTATCCAGGTGTCCGTCAGACGAAGTCATGACCTAGGAACGTCCCGGACGTGAATCGTGATACTCGCCTGTTTTACGACGGCCCAAGATTTATTATCCTAGACTGTTCAGGCGCGCAACTTTTATGCTAGTCTTGAATAAAACTACAGGTCAGTGCCGAAAGGTCCCTATAACACGGTGCCTAGCACTTGGATACAGTAGTATAAATATCGCGCTCCTTTTTAAATATCCTTTCGCTATTGTTACAACTGTACTCTTAACTGGATAAATAGTATTTTACGTATATACCAGACATAAGGTCGATGGCCTACTTGGGCGTGGACTGCCGAGACGAAGGGGTGCCGCTTCAAAACCCAAGGCACACACCTCTGATTTTTCGAAGTTATGTGTGTATTGTTTATCGATTATCGTTCGCTTTCACAGTGAAGGAAAATATCATGAAGAAACCTACACACTTTAGAGTTTTAATTAGAATATTGATACACTGCCTCGGTGGTGTAGTTGTATTACGGTACGACTGCAATGCTGAGTTCTCGGGCTTGATCCCCGGATCGGGCAGTATCAGCCCGGAATCTGGAATTTGTGCCCGATATGGCGATAGACTCGCCCCTTATCACATCATGGGACGGAATACTCACAGCGAAAAGTGGGTGCATTTATTGCTCCTCTGCCTACCCCTTCGGGGATGAAAGGCGTGAGTGTGTGTATGTGTGTGATGAAGTATGCTAACCGGCACTAAGGCAGCTAGGTGGACAAACACCTAAACCCTCTCAGTGTAAAGGCGGCCCACAAAAGACACAAAAAATACAAACATCCAATATTATGACTATCTTCACCAAGTTTATCGTTCATAATATTAACAAATTTGTATTGAATAAGGTTTCTTCGTCGAAGTTAGTTCTGGGAATAACAAATAGCGTAGGTATAGTATAATGTAGTGTTTTTAGTGAAAGTATTTTCCGAATTTCCTTCACAGGATCTAAAATAAGGCGCTACGCACGCGCTGCCAACTTGTTGCTACAATCACATGAAATAACGCAATGAACTACCAATATTTCGTTTCAACGAAAATGTCGACTTTACTATAACAGTAAATTTAACAATTGTTTCAATTAGTAAACAAATCAACATTTAATTCCTTAGCTTACTTCATTTTCATAGCAACTTTTTTTGCATATACATCACAAAAATTATCCTTAAACAAAGCTAAATAATGTACACTAAAACCCCACTAGTAAGTGATTATAATTGATCAGACGAATAATTATCGGCACGTGTGAACCCACCTCGATCTGTCTACAACTAGTCGAGTTTTAGCGCACTAATTGAAATCCTCGTGAAAAACGTCCATCCGACACGATATGTCGTTACTACGGTAACACGATTAGTGCGAGTCTTTGTCGAGTCTTTTTGAGATGAGGCTATATTGGGATTCGGGAATACTTAAATAAATTTAGAGAGCTGTAAAAACATTATCTATACTAATATTATAAAGCTGAAGAGTTTGTTTGTTTGAACGCGCTAATCTCAGGAACTACTGCTTCGAATTGAAAAATTCTTTTTGTGTTGAATAGACCATTTATCGAGGAAGGCTATAGGCTATATAACATCACGATGCAACTATTAGGAGCGAAGAAATAATGGAAAATGTAAAAAAATACGGGGAAAATTATTCATCCTTGACGGCTTCCATTGCGTACGTTGCGAAAACGGTTCAAGATACCAAAAATATATGTATGAAAGAATTATTCCCCTTGAAATGATCTAAAAAAATGTCCGCGACAGTATATGTCTATCTTTTAAGATTAACTCACTAGAACCGTTTTTATGGTAATCAAATTTGGTCGAAATTAATGCATTATTTGTTAAGAGTTGTATCAACTTCATAGTTATAGAATGATTCAACGGGAAGGTTTTTATGTACTTTTAGCCCGGAAAAACTAATTAACGCGGGCGAAGCCGTGGGCAAAAGCTAGTGTACTATATTTATACTGTAACAGTACAATTACTATTAAATAAATACTATCGACTATCGAAAGGGTACCTAAACAGTGTTCGCTAGGTATTTTCTTTCAAGAGTTAGGTACACCTTTTCTTTAGTAATATTAAAATTGTATATATTTTGTTACGTTTAGTAGACATTCTTCTAAAAGTACGTGCATATTATATACTTTTGCTATTAATTTAGTACAAAAACTTGTAAAGTTTATTTAGTTCTTGAAACTTATGTCAATATGCGAACGACTTCCATTCAAATAGTACTAAACTGCCCAGATGCCATGAACTGGGGCAAAGAGAACTTATTTTTTTCCTTCAATTGAAACAGTCGTAAACGGACAGATGAAAAGTGCAAACTTTTACATAGCTAGTAAATAGACCGACGGTAATTAGTGGACATTTTTTCAAGTGGGATGTAGCCAGTTCTGTTTCGAGCGTGGACTGGGGTGGTACCATTGCTAAGGGAAACGCAAGCAGCTTTACATATTTAGGTGATTTATTCGTAAGAATTTTAAATATGCAGTCTACTAATTAGGTCAATAACGGGTATGTAAGAACTCTAGACATAAAGCGCCCGCCATTAAAGGGATACACTTATTCAAGTCTCATAAAACCATAAGAAATATCATAGTCGCAATTTTAATACAAGTAACAAGGTAACTTTTGTTTTTGCTGTCAGTAAGTAAACTGGCCGTTGATGTGATGTCTCTCAACCGACTGTCATTTTATTTACTTATATTTCAAATACTTATCTGTGAAAAATTATAATCGGCCCTAAATTTTATAAATACGTTATAACTTATAATTTATTTGTAACCTAGCTGTTAGTTTCCCTATAAGAATAAAATGAGAAATTATTAAAATCACTAAAGAACTCAAAAGATGGAAACAAGATTTTAATTTGAATATTTTGCTTTGTTTTTGAATAATCTTAGTTGACAGTGTTCACAAACGCAATCGGAGGCATCTGCTCACTTATTTTGTTGCTCTACCTGTATCACCAACCGAATTATGAATAGTGAGCGTGTTATGTTAAAAAATCTTTATTTTGATACCACACTCTTTATTACTCTGCGCGCCATATTTCCTTAATTTTGCTTTTTTTAAATTTTGCTGTACCCAGTGTCACTCTCACGACTAAAACGAATCTATTGACACCACTCACATAAAAATATAAGCCATTTAGGCTCTAGGTCGTGCCAAAAAAAATAAACATACATGCATACACTCGAAAAACATACAAGCCTCCTTCTTTCGCAGTCGGGTAATAAATAAAATAATATTTAAATTATTGTGACATGTATTACCCAAGGAGTCATATCCTTATTCATCATTCCTGTATCAACACCACAGCGCCTGAATCTCTGACAAGTGGCTTAACATTAGGATATTTATGATAATGACCAGCAGATGACCAATTTGCCATTTGTACTATTAAAACCACAAAAATAACTGGCCAAGTGCGAGTCGAACTCGCACACTGAGGCTTCAGTAAAATTGACAGTGTCCGCAGTTTTTTCCTTTATCTGTGACATGAGACGTTGCTTCGTACGAAATTTCAAAATTCTGAGTTCACGGGAAGTAAGTACCCTGTAGGTTTTAATTCCCCTGCGAGATACGTAAATTTGCGGCATAAACGGGTGTATCTTTTGATTGCGTTGGCTTAGAAATGTGATTTTTTCACAGCTCCAAGGACAGTAGACCTGAGTATTTCAGCTTAATACCTCCACGCATTCCTGAGAAAAAGGGTCTTGACAGACGGACGGACGGACAACAATGTGATCCTATAAGTCTTCCGTTTTTTCCTTTCGAGATACGGAACCCTAAAAACAGTGATAATTAATGGGAATTACGTCTCCCCTCGTCGAATAGAATGTTATTGTCTCGAAAGATATTAAGTTTAAGCCTCTCTGCTAATTATGACGTACAGGAAACAGGAAATGGGAGGAGAATGAGAAAATTAATGAGACTTCACGAGAAATGTGTTGTTAATTGGATTTTTTTATCGTTTAGCTTTTGTTCTAGTGAGTGGTTTATTATTTTATTATGAACTAGACTTTTGCTCGCTGCTTCGCCCGCGTGATTGAGTTTTCCTGGATAAAAGTCCCGCTTTATATTTTCCCGGGGATGAAAAGTAACTTATGTTACCCGCTGATAATATAGCTATCGGTCCAGTAGTTTTCAGTTTATTCGTAACAAATGTACTAATCTTTGCTCTTTATAATCTTAGTATAGACTAGTATAGATAACAGCGTTGTTGACGAGTCTAAAATGAAGGGCTGAGGCTAAATTCTGCGTCGGTTTTTTGGGCATTCAAAACGCAACACCTATCATATATTTAAATAATATGTATGTGTCAAGCAATAAATCCAAAATAAAATTAATAAAGATAGCATTTATATAATATAGTATTTGCTAGCGGCTTCGTCCGCGTAAGAGAGATTAGCGCGGTCAACCATACAAACTCTTCAGTTTTATAATATTAGTATAAATTATTGTGTCCAGTTTGTGCCTTTGTAATAACTAATAAGTATTTGTTGGACATTACACTACTTAAAATGTAAAGCTAAACTATGCGTAGTCAGTATTGTAACTATATTATTTTTCATTCAAATTTTACGACGATTTATGGACTCATCGCTTGTAAAAGCTACTAAAACGAGGATTGATTTAGCGCTGGACAAACTACACTTCAGATGCTGTTAATCAATAATTGTCAGTAGTTTCTCCATGGCACGGCATCCGAGGGACGAGCAAAAGAACCGCGCGTCAATTCAATGCGAAACTCGGTCACCTGCCTCTAGTGACGCCTTCTAATATTATCGATATATCGTTGCGAAATCGACAGCAAGTTCCTTGCTAGATTTGACATAGTGGACCGGTTTTATGTTCGACTTCTAATTGGAAGTTTTCGATATATCGATAAAGCAATCGTTTCGCTATTTACATGTAATTAAAATCCAAGACTACGAGTACTACGACTTGATAAAGATCGCAGGAACGCGCTGGACGCAGGCCACTTTTGACGGGTCCGTCTGGAAAACTTTGGGGAAGTCTATGTTCAGCAGTGGACGTCATGTAGGTGATGATGATGACGGTGATGATGGTGAAAAATCCAAGAAAATATTCAGTATTTTTCGAATTCGATTTTAGTTTTTTTTGTCTATATTTATTACCAGTAAACATGCATTTGTTTATTGATGGAATTTCTGAATTAGGTTTTGTGAATTATTTTTGAATCTATAATAATGCTTAGTATTATACGTTACTTTTAACAAAACGAGTGGAGCTGCACCCAGAAGTTAGTGTGCTGTAGTTCAACTGTTACATACGAAGTTGCGGTCTTGGCACCTTATCAATGACTTTGTATGCAATAACTTTAAACCATTTCGTTATTGATTTTACACTCAGTTCCCAAGTATGACCAAGTTGTTCCAACATTACCATATAACAGTTACCTCCACTTGCACCTCAATTTGTTAAACATGAAGTTTCTACTGTTGTCTTTGACGTGGGTCTGCGTGTATTGTCTTTGACTGTTGTAGTTTCGAGTTAGGTTCCTTGTGGTAATTTGAGTATTCACTTTTAGAGTCGACAGTCGCGTTTAAGGCAAAATTTACTGAAGCGCACTTTTCTTCGGAAAAAGTAGCTTAGGTGCTAATTCGGGATATGTTTCATCTATTCAACAGCATTCACATTCATAATAATAGTACAGTATTCATGGGAATAGGACGTAGGCTACAAACATCCAAGTTTTAATTTATTACCGCATGAGGTAAAAACGGTTGAACGGATTTCAATGCACAACATGTTGCAAAGGGGATTTGGCAATTAGTTTTACGGCCGGCCGCTTGCCTGACACCAACCCTCCTTGGGAAGACGGGTGAAGGAAGATTACAAGCAGCAGAGATGAGAATGTTGAGATGGATGTGTGGAGTGACGAGAATGGATAAAGTGAGGAATGAGTATATTAGAGGGAGTTTGAAAGTGGCTTCAGTAACAGAAAAGTTGAAAGGAAATCGTTTATCTTGGTATGGACATGTGAAGATAAGGGATGAAAGGCATGCAACCCAACTAGTGGTGAATTTGTGTGTTTATAAATGGCAAGGATGAGGACAACCAAGGAAGAGGTGGATGGATTGTGTAAGGGATGATATGAAAGAAAAAGACGTGAATGACTTGATGACTAAAGATAGAGGAGAATGGAAGAGAAGAATGTTGCGTCGACCCCAAGTGATGATGATGGATTTCAATGCACATTTCTCTATTACGTTCAGGAAATGAACAAGATAGAAAAAGACGTACGTATCTTTATGAGATGTTATGCGTTCACGCATGGGCAAAGGCAAGTGTGGACATTGGGCATGTTGCTCCCCTTCCCCTAGATTTGGCACAAGAATATACTTGTGTAAATTATTGGGATCACCCTACATCAGAATTTGACATTTTGCCCTCCCCCTGAATCAAAAGCTGGTTACGCCCTTGTATTCACACAAGTAAAGTTCACTTCTATGTGTTAGGCAGAGGTATAACGTGAGTACCCAACTTTGGGCTTATTACCCTATTACGTGATACACATATATCGGACGTATATATCATCCTAGACTAGTCAAAATTTAATTTTTCGAGTTGGCTAACTAAATTTTGTTTAGTCCACACGTACCACTTAACCAAATAAATTCTATAAATTTAAATAGTACATTTCTTCGGTACCATATCTTTAGTCGATATAATATACATAATTTAAAACAACGTCCCCCCACCCCAGCTGTTTGTCTATCTGTCTGAACGCGATAACCTCAAATACCACCAAACGGTTTCGATGAAATTTGGTATGGAAGTAGTTTGAAATCCAGAAAATGACATATGCTACATTTTACCCCCGGGAAACACACGCGGGCGAATCCTCGAGAAAAAGCTAGTTCCATAATAAAATGATTAAAAGGGATAATAGATCTTTGTTTACTCTTTGTTTTCTCCTTCAATGCGTATAGTAAAGTAAACCCAAAGTTTTAATCACTTAAATGAAGATCCGCATCAATCCGCCTCCGACCCAAACGCGGTTTCTGCATTAGTGCACCGTTTTTCCGCCCACAAAGAACCGAGCTCGTTTTTGGCATTCAACGTTTTTCCAATTGATTCCAGATTTTTTCGTATTTTCGCCAGCGGATAAGGAAAATTTGTTTTCAATTTAAAGGGTTATAAAAAGCGTGTTTTGCGAGCTATCTATATTGTTGGGTTTTGTATCAATGTTTTTGTTTTAAAAACGTGTTCGTGAAATTTCAGGATTATTTGAGGATGCTGTTTTGATAACATTTGTTTTGATTTTTTATGTAGGTATAATTCCTGTTTGAAGTTAGAATTTATTTAAGGCGTCCGAAGACGCTGTCAAATTGTTACGGAGAAGCACTACAGTACTATGAAACTGATAAATAGAGTACTAAAGTTGCTGAAACGATTGTCGTTAAACCTAAGTACACAATCAAGGGTAAAAGTGGGTAATTGCTGGCTGTGTCAGACGTCCTGCTGTCCTTATTATGGATTTAGGATTTGAGTAAGGCGGGATAATGGAGAAACATGTTATTATTAGAGACTCTAGACTTATCCGTGTACGCATGGTTATAAACAAAGCATAACTTCGTCAATTAATAGTTCATTGGCTTTGCGGTTATATTATAATTCGTCTCATTGTCTCCATTGAGGCGATATTTTTTTTTTTTTTTCTATTTTATCATCTTATTGCATACACTCTGTGGCAACTTAAATCTTCTTCCAAATTCCCAGTTTTCTATACAAATATTGAAACAAAATATAACAAATAAGTCAATTGACTTGAACGTAGACTAAGATGTGATGACACAAGGAAACGACGTAACAAGAAAAATGGCGCCGATGTGTCCGAACGTTAAATTGCACGAATTATATGAACCTTATAAAAATTGTATAAGTGATTATGTTTAAGTATTTCTTCTCTATAATTTCACGTAAGGCAAACACAAAAAACAGTGTTAAATACAAAGAAACAACTAACCTCCCCTTTGAGTTAAAAACTTGACTTTATTAGTAATCTATGATTTTTTAATCCTAGCATGGAATTTAACTGATGGCTGATGGTAAGTATATTATAATCCATATATAATGTCCATCAAGAAGCAAGGTTACGTCCCTTGACATCACCAGTATCATGCCGATATCTTACCGGATGTATTGACTTGGGGACGCGACTTCTGAACGAGTCGCTATGGTTAATATGGCAGGGTTTTCGCTGTTTAGGTAGTTAACCTATTTTAGGAATGGATAGTTCTTATGCCGTTTAACTTTGAACGCATCAAATGCTAGCTATATCAGTTCACATTTGTTTCGATACTATCATGGTTGAAGTCCATTCTTGATAGGCAAATATGTAATCGGTGTTGTTCTACCCTTTTGGACGTATTGATAATTCTGCCTCGGTGGCGTAGTTGTAATACGGTACGATTGCAGTGCTGAGCTTGAGGTTCGATTCCCGAGTCGGGTCAAGTGATAGGTATTGGTTTTTTCTACTCAGTGTCAGTGTGAAATTTGTGTCCAAAATGTCCATAGGCTCACTTCTTATCACATCATGGGCTGGAATACGCACGGCGTTAAGTGAATGCACTAGTTGAGCCTCTACATGCCCTTTCGGGGGTAAAAAGCTTCAGCGTGTATGTTTATATTAATCTTATCTTACTCATGTCTAATTAATAATATTATAAATGTGATATAGCGAAAATGTTTGGATATTTGTATGTTTGTTAGAAGTACCTAAACGCAGAAACAACTGAACGGATTAGTCACACGGATAGATCATATCGAGAATTAACATACCGGGTGGAAGGGAAACGCTCTCGGAAATGAATACAGGTGATAGTATTGGTGATTCCTGACGTGATGGCACTAAAAAAATCGCGATCGCATTGTTACAATTTTAGTAGGATATTCTCAAATTTCTGTACAGCTTCACGTATGGATAGATAAGTCAAACTATTATTCTGAAAAACATAGTAAAAAAGGTCAATATTTCAAAAAAATCGTAATGAAACACGTACATCAGCTGACGGGTTAACGACCGCGGGCCGGTCCCGGCGCAGCGCGACGGCCGCCCAGTTCTTTGTACGCTTTACATTGCGCGCGCATGAATTACGGAAATACTAAAATCGTAAGTATTATCGCTTAGCTTTGCAAATGAATATAGTTTTTCGTTAATGTTATGGTTCTTCTCTCTTACCGTTCCGGTATAGAGAGCGTTTCCCTTCCACCCGATATAGGCTACTTTTATACCGGTAATTTACTCCCATGAGTAATAATGGGTGTTTTTAATCTGATATTTGAAATAAACACCGGCATCGTACACTGTTTTAGGATATTTTATAGCGGGAAATGCTTTACACACGGGTGAAACACCGTGCAACAACTAGTAATTCAATATAAAATGTTTACATGTTCAATATTAAAAACACGTATACACGTGGGTAATGACCCGATAAATTTAAATGCTCATCAGGCTGGTAATAAGGTAGTTCGTTTATATAAATAATTCATCGATACCGCACAACCGCCCGAATCCCATCATCGGCACTGCCTATCGGAAACTTGTAAATTAACTCGCGAATACAATCGAAATGGGTAAATTCGGCAATTTGTCGATAATCATCCGCACATCACTACGCGCGCGGCGTGGTTTATTGGTTTAATAAAATGATTATTAAGATTGATTTATTGGATGTTTATTTGATGGTCTTAGAAATTGCATTTGCCTATTTGTGTTGCTTAAGTTGCAGAACACGGTTTAATTCGTGTTTGGAAATTTAAAGTATGTTTTTTTATTTCAGAATCTAGTCTCTCTTTGGAGAATGATTAGATACGAAGAAAGATATCCTACTAATATTATAAACGCGAAAGTTTGTAAGAATGTATGGATGTCTAGATGTATGGATGTTTGTTACTCTTTCACGCGAAAACTACTGAACGGATTTCGATGAAATTTGGCACACGGGTAGATCATGTCCTGGATTAACACTTAGGCTAATTTTTATCCCGGGAAAACATAAACCGGGACTTTTATCCCGGAAAAAAATTTTAATGCGGGCGGAGCCGCGGGCAAAAGCTAGTGGGATATAAATACATCACGCTACCATTGCTTCACTTCAACATTTTGCGTTTTCTCTCAGAGATAGCGTGACCTAAAAACGTAATTATTTAATAAACCAAATATTATTATGTAAATTTAGTTTAGAATTAACTTACCTATGTATTCATATAAAATTTGTAAATAATTTTATTACAATGATGTTAAACTTTCTTAAAAATTAAACTCAAAGACCGGATCAATAGTGCCCTAAACCGGCGGCAATACATGAAAAGAGCGATGAGGGTGGAGGTAACGAAAGAAGTATCCCAGAATCGAGAAAAGCGAATATGAATGTGTCTGCTTACCCCTATGGGATAAAGGCATAAATCTATATAATATGTATGTAAAACTGACATTCGTTATCACAGTCTATAGACATATATCCCATCATTACCCATTACGACAGTAAGAAAACCAAATATAAGATCAAGACCAAAACAAAATGATTAACGTTACCACACACAATTTAAAATGCTCGGTCAAGCACACAAACTCCTTAAAACATATCACCAAACGATATTTGAAAATTCATGTTTTAATCATCGAGCTCATTCGTGAATACACAACTCAACCAGCCTGTAAGTTCTATAAGCCAATACACGTCAGTAGGGCACTGCGTTCGATACATCGATATCGATAGGTCGCATCACTAGCAGGCAGAGTGCACGTCAGTCGGCCAGCAGCCAATTAATTATCGAACAGCCCACTGACCCGCCTTTACAACGTTTACTTGGCCATTTGCCTTTTTTAACGTTTTTCTTTCGAGTCCCCTGCCTTGTGTTATTGTTTCATATTGTTTTTAACGCAAAAAATCGGATGTGTTTATTACGGATGACTGATGGTTAGAAAAAAAAATTGTTGTCTATGAAGCAAAACAAATATGCTATATCTAAATACCTATGTGTAAATTTCTTCATGAAATACAAAGAAAGGTCTTAGATCGTTACAAAATATTATTAGTTCAAGACACACAGAATTATATTATGTGCCAATAAATGTTTTATAAAATTTACTGATATTACTGATGATAGGTACAGAGTAGTCTAAATATATCGGAAAGGCGTCTTTCAAAACTTCGAGTTGGATAACATTTTGAATACCCTAGTCGGACATCAAACGGGAACCTCAGCTTTACTGTATGAGCACGCTGCCTCTTCATAACCAGACGAAGTCAACTTAATTTAATCCCTAATACGTGTAATTAAAGTCTATTATCACATTATCAGCTCTGGCGTATAGTGACGCAGCACTCGACTAAGCACAACGAGCATTATCGACAATGAGCTAGGGATGTTACTCATCGATAACAATATCGATAGTCTAATTGAGGGCGGTGCGAAAGACAGGACGCAATTACCGACTGATTGGTTGAAAGAGCGATTGTAGATTTGTTTTGTTCTGATTCTGAATCTACAATTAAGCTGGTTCAATAGGGATGAGGGATGTAGATATTTTTTATTCTAACATTAGGTTTTGCTCCCTATTTCACTGACGCTAAAGTATATTCCCGATTTATAAGTTTTATTGTGCACTTTTCCAAAATAAATGTAGGCTGTGTTTTAACCCAGCTTTTTTTCTATTTGAGTCATTGGTGTATTAAAGGTTTTTTAATACATCAATGATTTGAGTGCAAAATATCATCTTATTTCAATTGACTGTTTCTATGCATGGCATGGCATATGGCATTGACGCTACATTCAATTCACACTTTTATTTGTACGAGCAGTATTCAAAAATAGAACTAATTTAAAACCACTTTTTTATCCCCAAACAAGATTTCTAATAAAAAAAAATTGCATTAAAGGTTACCCTTGCTTGAAGTAAATAACAAAATTGAAAGTTTGTTAATTAATCTCAACTATGAAGACTTTAGATTCATAACATTGTACATACATTACATTACACACATCTTTACCTTAGAATAATAATTATTTTTATTCAGGATATATTAATACATTTGTGAAATTAATAACGATATCTACGATACAGGCACAGCCTAGTGTGGACATCACCGTTCAAGATAATTATGTACTTATGACATGGATAAAAAAATCAACAAAATATAAACGATGATGCCTTAAAAATTCAGCTCCTTTCAATTATTAATGAGCGAACTTCTGAACGGTTTATACACTACCTAGAATTCAAACTTGAACCTCCCAATTCCCAGCAAGACCAAGCACCGATTTATCCACTGTCAATTGAACCTTAAAGATGTCTACTTTATTTTCTAATCCATACAGTGCGGTTTCCTTTGTCCGTTTTTTAATAAATTCTTTTTCCCAACAATTCTATTGGCTTGCCAACTTAGACCATTGGCATTTTTAATTATTTACTTTCTTTTAAAATCTTCGTTTAATCTGACAGAATAAAACAACGGCGCGTGGAATGTGGGCTTGTGTTTAATTGCAGGGCTTATTTATGGGCCAGACTAAGGTTGAAGGGGGTCGAGGCCACAATGTTAATTGTAGACATGTGCTGAAGTGGTTTTACAGTATATGTTTGTAGCGTTTGCTACATATTAATTTATTTAATAATTATACGTATTTAACTTGGCTTACATAATTATGTTATTAATCTTGAATCCGACTCGCTTTCGACTTCTGAATAGTTCGCCGGGGTTGAAATTATATCCCACAAGAATGTTTTTTAAAAGCCAGCAGAAGGGATTTTAGCTTTAAGTTGTTAGTAGTGGCAAATGCCGTCACAGTAAAGAAAGAAAGAAAGAAAAAGAGTTTTATTATTGGCACAAAATACAGTCATAAAAACAAACGTTTTTTTTTACAAACAATTAATGTGCCAACAATGTCTTACTCATTCAGCTTAATGCTGCTGCAATACTGCATCAGCACTGGTTTTCAAGGAGAAGCCCAAGTGTCAGTAGCAGAAGCTTATTCAAACTTCGATGAAAGAAAATGGACACAAAATTTCGTAATCTTTTGAATAAAATTTTCACAATCCTAAACGGGTCACGAACCCCAATCCTCCAAACTGAATCCATCCCATCAAACTATGTTCTAGCTGGACAGATATTAAATTTTATAGCCTCACCAGTGCCATTGATTCGATATAGTGATATCATTGTTATCGATAGTCGGTGCGTAGTGTTGCGCCGGGCAGTCGATAAATTAATCAGGAACGCGCGCTGAGTGCGCTATTTATTGCAGACAGCTGTGATTTAGTCGCGTCCCTTCGACCCTTTGTATATGGAGATATGATTATGAACGTATTCTCTTACATAACAATATTCCGTAACTATATTTGATGACTATGAGATTTTAAACCTGATGAATTTTCTAAACATCCGTTTAGTGCTCTCGGAGAAGAGTTGTAAATGAAGAATTCGTATGCAAATTTCTAGAGCCGCCGTTTAAGCTGTATTTTGTTTTTATATGTACAAGATTCAAACACCACCTCATTGCTAGATGCAGTGTATTTAGGAACGCAGAAACTGCTAAATGGATTTAGGTAAAATGAAGCAGAGATATAGACAAATGTTCTCAGTTAACATAATGTCACCTTCAATCCTCGAACGCGCACAGTTAAGCTGTTATACCTGGAAAGTTTATTCAATACCATGCAGTTAGCTGCAGGCATCACTTAAATAAATAAATAAATCTTTCTTCAGCAAAGCATATGACATTCCAAGTATTAACAAAC
This sequence comes from Lapara coniferarum, assembly GCA_949316025.1. NCBI lineage: Eukaryota > Metazoa > Arthropoda > Insecta > Lepidoptera > Sphingidae > Lapara > Lapara coniferarum. The sequence goes on from OX438921.1 coordinate 1,594,838, forward strand.
TATAATTATGAGTAGAAGTATGAATCAATTATTTCTGTTGAAGCGATAATGATCTGCAAAACTTCAGCAATTAAATATTCTGCGATCGACGCTCTAAATGAGTGGAACTTCTGTTTAAAAACGACCGGGGTTAATAGTATGTGCGGTTAGGATTTACTTGCTTGTTTTAATATAGATATTATGAACGTAAGCGGCGTCGACCCAATATTGAACGGCTGGTGAGAGATAAATAATTTTGTACAATCAATGATGAAGCAAGTCACTTGTGTGTTAGTAAGCCTCGTAAAAATAAAACACTTAGAAATTCATCCAGGGTTAGATCAGCAAGAAAACTTGATGGAGTTGACTTCTACGAGCTACTTTTGCCGTGTGCCTAGACAACGGCAACTAACTTCTGAAAATTCTAGCTTGCATAATTTGCGGGGAGTGGCATGTATATAGAATTATTGAAATATTGCCGCTAGTGTATAAGCATCTGGAAGTTCTTGTGAGATGTATTGTTGCGACTTGCATACGAGAAACAACACAGAAATATTCGCAAACCACACAAACATTTGTCCTGGAACCCGCGTTCATTTAACCCAAATTCAGTGACTGTCAAAACTAAAATAAAATTATACAATTTATTTTCCACAATTCACAGTCGTGCAAACAATGTTATTTGTGTAATTAATTCGCATAATGAGCTAAACTGGCCCGTGTATTGTGTGTTTTGTCTGGGTCAAAATTGGACGTGGGTGCCAACCAGTTGTAACGTTATGTCCCAAAAATTGTATAATATAGTGATGCTAGTAAAGCTTATGCATATATCCCTAGGGTAGAAAAAGCTGCTAGTACACCAACTTTGATTTTTTTTAACATACTAGTGCATCTACGTCAATTAGTGTTAGTTTGAGTATATCGTTACACAAACCTTTATTCTCCGACGTAGGTAGAGGTTAGGACATCGCTGACTATGTATCAACCCATGTTTTGATGAACGGCGAGGCTGTCGCCACATCAGTTGCGAACTCCATTCTTGGACAATTTAAGCTTGTATTTTTTAAACGTTACTTCATGCAACTGCCTTGGTGGCGTAGTTGTATTACAGTACGACTGCAAAGCTGAGGTCTCGGGTTCGATCCCCGGGTCGGGCAAAGTGATATTGAGTTTTTCTATTCAGTATCAGTCCGGAGTCTGGAATTTGTGCCCGATATGGCGATAGGCTCGCCCCCTATCACATCATGGGACGGAATATCGGCGAAAAGTGGGTGCACTAGTTGCGCCTCTGCCTACCCCTTCGGGGATAATAGGCGTGAGTGTATATGTATATGTATGTATGTACTTCATGCAAATCGTATTATGTGAACTGACAATTGCAGTCAAGTGAGCTACTAAACGATCAAGATTAAGGGTAGTATTAATAAATCAGTCTCACGTTTGAGGAAAATCTCAAGCAGACGTATTATATTGAACTGTTTAATTAACCAAACTAGAGCTAACATTTAGGAGCTCGTTCTCAGCTGAGTAAGCGCTGTTACACAAACATAACATAGCTGTCACAATCAGATACGTATTGTAACTTATGATGTCATTCGAGCTGACGTTAATATGAATTTATTAATTACTAGCTTTTGCCCGCGCCTCCGCCAGCTTGAATAAGTTTTCCCGGGATAAAAGTCCCGCTGTACATTTTCTCGGGATAAAAGTAATCTATGTGTTAATCCAGGACATGATCTACCCGGGTGCCAAATTTCATCAAAATCCGTTCAGAAGTTTTTGCGTGAAAGAGTAACAAACATCCATACATCCAGACATCCATACATACTTACAAACTTTCGCATTTATAATTTTATACACCGTGAATTTATAGCCGTTTTGATACCGAAAATTTTGAATTCTGTATTACTAATACAGTATAAAAAAAATATAAAAAAAAATATTTTTGAATATTAAAATTAATGTGACATTAATAATGTCGTTTACGAATAAGAAGTGAGAACCCGTGGTAACACAACTTTCCGTAGTATTATAATTCTCTTTGAACACAACTAAATCTCACGTACAACGATCACTACGATCGGTGTCATTCATAACTAAGTGGCAAAATATTATCCAATAAAGACAAAGAGACCGCCGCGCCGCAGCGTCGCCAATCACGCGCACCCCTTTGATGTACCTGCACGGCGCGGCGAGCGCATCCACTCGCGAGCACCCCGCCCGCCCGTCAGTCAGTAGCGTGGCAACCCGCGCCGCGCACGTTCAGGTTGTATTATTTACGCTGCCATGCGAAAATGAGTCATCAGTACGAATATTCAAACGCAGAGTATTTCAGCTGTACGCCGCGCTGTTGCTAAGTACAATTTGGAAGAGGCCAGACGTACGTACTCTCAGCCGGAATATTTAAATGCGCTGAGACTACGAGGGATCGACTATCCACATGTTCCTACTCAATCACGTTCACGGACAATTCTACGTGCCAGCTCATACGCAAGGCCGACGATGCCTGAGTGACTCGCCGAAAATTGAAGAGGGCATTTTGGATATTTCGAGCGGAATCCTCGGCGAAGCACGAGAATGGCGGCACAAGAATTTAATGTTAGCCAATACTTTGTGCAGAAAACATTGATTACCCACGGATTACATTCGTATCATTTCCATCGGGCGCACGTCATTAACGACAACGATGCTCCGGCGAAAATAACCCTATGTCAGTGGTTATTAAATAGTAATACCAACGCTAACATTCTGTGTACGTATGAGTCGTCACTGGTTTATTCGAGTTGGACTATACAACGTGCAGAATGAACAATACTGGGCTCTCATAAATCCTAACCTGATAGGGGAAAATCACAACAAGTTCAGTTCAGTGCCGATGTTAGGGCCAATATTATAAACGACCAATTAATAGGATTTACTTTTATCATCATTTTTATCGTCATATTATTTTCATTATTAGGGAAGCTCGGACTTAACGCCCCTAGATTGTTTCTTGTGGTCGCAAATAAAAATGCTCGTAGATTCCAGAGAACACCAAAGTTGTGAAGTGTTACGTAGTGTGATAGTGGACACCTTAATTCAAGTGACGAGAGACATATTCGAAAGAATACACAATCGAACGCGGCAGACTCGATTTCAAGTAGTTGCATCGTTAGCGACACGCAATCCCAATTACCTCCGAGTTAATAACTTTTGTAAGGGGAGTGCGAAGGGCGCGGCGCGGCGTAGGACGCTCGCTCGGCGCGGGCGCTCACGCCGCGCGGGGTCACGTGGGCGGCCGGCATTACGCAGCGGCTCGCGAGCCGCCACAAAACAACCCTGTTCGCCCTTCCCGCCTCTCGAATGGAACTATTTGTTGCCTTTTTTAACATAATATTAAAAATTATAACATTTACCGATACCGACCGACTTTCTTTTACCTTCGTAAGTAATAACAGATTATAACTTAATTGTCATTTTTAATAAATTTAGTACTTAATGCAAGTTCTTTCAATTTTCAGTGAAAATAAAAATCAAATTGCCGTCTTGCTGCGTATCAACTGATTGTAAATAGGTACTTACAAAAGTCGTAACGTATCGAATTATGATTTGATATTATTCCTAATACAATCAATGCCGTCACGATCAAAAAGTATTTTTTTTAGGTAGGTAGGTAAGTACTGGCGACTGCCGCGGTGGCGTAGTTGTACTGTGTGCGCTGTACCGCTCTGAGGTCCCGGGTTCTAATCCTAGGTCGGGCAAAATTATATTCGAAATTTTCTGCTCAGTATCAGTCCGGAGTCTGGAACAGTCTGGAATCTGTGCTCGATATGGGAATAGGCTCGTCTCCATTATATCATAAGACAGAATACGCTAGCTGTGTCTCTGTGTGTGTGTGTAGGTACTTGTGTAGTTTTTATTAAATTGTGGAAATATGGAACCGCACACGTATCGCCTTGGTCTGCGTAGGATCAGCTGTTATCGTGCGTCATGGACACCACAAACAGTGCAGCGCGGCTCGATCCTTTTGTGAATAAATTATAACGTCGCGGCGTTACTATCATAACTCGAACGAGTGAGAAATATTTTTTTAATTTATGAACGATACAATTAATTCACTATTTTTTCTTGGTCCTACAAATGGTTCTAAGTAACAACGTTTCGGTTTCAAAACGAATATAAAGTCACGGTGTATAGTAGGAATAAATAGACCTTTTTTTTTTTTTTTTTTTCTTTATGGTTGTACAAACATTTCCTGTTTCACTGTATGAGTTGTGGCTTCAATTTGAGGGAGGCGGGGGGGGGGGCGCAAGGTTCCGCTATTTGATACGTAACTCACCCCCCCTCCGTCCGATAGTACAACGGTACGGGAAGATACATTAGAAATTAACATTAAAATTTTGAAACTATATACATGGCAATGCTACTTAGCTTAGGACACAGAGAGATGACAGTGACAGGTTAATAAATAGACCTTAATTTTACAGCGTCTCAGCTGATATCGCACTTTAGAGCGAAATTGAGTTCCATCTATTAATACGGTCCCTAGTGTCTTGGTTTTACAATTTAGACTCAACTAAGGAGAAACTTCTTCCCAAGACCGGTAACGCATCGATCCTTTTATAAATAGCGATCACTTACTGTACGGGTATGTGCTTCCCTTACACTAGTGAAATGATAAATGATAGATGGTTATAGATGATAGATATTATAACGGACAAGGAATGATATTAAAAAATGAAAAATCCCGTAGTGAATGCTGATTGCACACTGGTTTAACATACAATGATACAAACAGTTATCAGGCATTAAACGTAAAGTATTTAGCTGCAATAACATAAGTTAATCTAATATTCGTACACTTACTATCAGATAAATCGCGTACCCATATCCATTAAAAACGTCAATACAAAAACCCCACTCATTAAAAAACAATGATGGAAAAATGACACTCACGGTACGTAGAACACACGACTCAAGCTAATTCATAGGCATTAAGCCGAGTGGCTTAAGCCCACTTGCCAATGGTTAAGTTTATTTATATCCTCTATGTTCCTGACAGCTCCCAAATTGATCAGAAAACATGGTAAGAATGTGCGCGTTGTAGGGGTCATTACCTTAACCCATTGTCGGAATTAAATAGTGTTTTGGGAGTTATGTTTTGTATCTGACTGGATAGTGATAGTACTTGATGAAATACTCGTCATAGTCGCTCGTTCTGATGAATACCTCTTTAGTATCATTGGAATACATCCAGTTAGATACGTCATAATTCTGTTGATCCTCGAAATATGGAATGTATATCGTATAATCGATAATATAATTTACCAGAAAAAGTCTTGATACAAAAAATGTTCAACTGTTTCGGAGATTAGAACAAGGACAAAAGGGAAAGTAAAAAGAAATATCGTGTCCTTAAATTTAGTAACATGTGGATATTACGAACAGAAAAATTGCTTCATTCCGAAATCACAGACAAACATTTCAATTTTGCTTTTGTTGATTATTACAGGCATAGTATTTCGCAATTCAAAACGCCCATAACAATATATTATTACACGGCCATTCGTATAACGACCCGTAATAGTATGTTTGCTCGAGTAATCTTAGTAAATAACATCTATTGTTGCAGGTGCCGACTTACCTCTTGACATCATGAAAGCCACAGTGAGGAGGAGACACACGCGCACGTATCGCGTCACTCAATAAACCCCCACTACCCACCCATCACATCACAGATACAATGACAGCGTAAACCGACATACAATGTGATTCGCAACTGGGTGAAGATGGACGCGAAAAAACGCATTTGGGAGAGGCGAAAATCGTTTCCGCGATGACACCGCTTCGCCATAACGAATGCATTAAGTGAACGCTAGTATAGATGCGCTTCTTTGTGTGTGCCATTTGCGAAATTCGTGTGTTATATTGATTTGCGCGTAATATCATTTTTATAACCGGTATTTAATTTTCCGGTCTCATTATTTCGTCCGGAAGCAATAAATAGGTTAGTTGTAACGTTAACAGCAGCGCTTCAGCAAAAGTTCGGGAAAACGGGTATTAATTGTAAAATGTAAACGGTAAAATTTAATTGTCCGAACGGCGGGGCCAAATAATTTCGATTTCGTAGTTAGTTTAATTTTTAAAATGGTGTGGAACGCTACAATATTAGCGAAGACTACGATGAGCAGCTACTACAACACTACATACGGGCCGAATTCCACCTTTATAGTCCCGACGTACCTCAGCCAAGAGGAGTTCATAGCGCTGCAGATGACAAACACTTCTGAGGCGAACACTACGCTGAACGAGACGCATATAAACCTGGTTCTGAAGACTTGGTACCCGAGCGGGTACTCGCCGGCGCACATCATCATAGCGTCAGTGGTGGTGACGGTTCTGATGATAATGGTAGTGGTGGGCAACATGCTGGTCATCATCGCGATAGTGACGGAGAAGGCGTTGAAGAACATCCAGAACTGGTTCATAGCGTCTCTGGCGGTGTCGGACTTCTTCTTAGGGCTGGTGATTATGCCGTTCTCTTTGGCGAACGAACTGATGGGCTATTGGATTTTTGGGTTCTGGTGGTGTGAGATACATTCGGCAATGGACGTGCTGTTGTGTACGGCGTCGATCATGAATCTGTGTTTGATATCGCTCGACCGGTACTGGAGTATAACTCAGGTGAGTGCTAGATTTAATTTTAAGTCTTATAAGTAGAAGATAAGTATGATTAACGAATTATTTAATTTTTTACATATCATTTACATTTGGAAGAAATTTTTTAAGATTTTTAAGATGAGCTTAAACAAATACATCGTCCAACTTTCTAACAAATTTCCTTTCTAAAAAATTAAAGAAATTCGAAATATTGACGACATTAGAGCTAATATAGTGATCTATGAATGTTCGCGTTGACATAAAATATAAGCAACGATTTTTAAACCAATGACAATGCTGTAAATAACGTTGAATATTCAGATCATCTGCCACCAAGCACCGAAAATATACTTTTATTCAACTAATGATAGAATGCGGTACACATTTATTCGAGAGAATTTTGCCGAATTCAAAACCTCGGCTCTCTCATTTAGTGGTAAATAGTTTTAAATGTAGTCAAATGAGCATTTCATTTACATTTTGGCTGCATCTAATCTCATTTGGGACCATTAACGCCGAAATGCCAAGTTTCCAACTTGTGCACCGTTGTCTTCGCTCTGTTGATAAGATTTGATTATGTTTCTTTATTATACCCTACGTCGTGTTCCTTTAAAATTGGGTTTTGTATTTATAGAATCGATTTTTACTATATATAGGTATGTCGGAGACAGCGGCGGCCGATATAGGTACACGTGGGAACACATAATAAAAGTCACAAATGAGTTATTTCTCGAACTCACTATTTATTGTTCGTTGATCAATTATTACGCAAGCAAGTGTTCACAGAGTACAATACCAGGTCAGGATTAATTATTAAATTTGCTTATTATTACACATAGGTAATTGAGACAATTACTTAAACAAACTTCTCAACTATAATCGACTCGTCCAGTAACAGCCCGAATTAACATAGTAACCGCTTTAATAAGCACTGACCGATATGAAAACCACCATAGCTACTACTTAGTATTGAACTGCACCGAACTAGTTGCCTCAAATGATACGGCACACTTTTTATACACCCAACTGTCGCTACCACTACCAGTCTGACAATTCAACTGTTTTATTTTCACGACTATTGTTTTACCTTACCTGACAATATATATTTAGATAGCCTCCATGAGATTAATAAAAAGGAATTCCCCGACATATAGAAATTATGAGGTAGAGTGACTAAAGCAGACATTATCAACCATGGTGCCTTTCACTACTGAAAATGCCGGCAAAAATCTGTCAAATAATCAAGTAAATTTTTCTGCAAGTACAAATAAAGTTTTTAGAATAAATTGCTGAACTTATCAAAAATATTAGTTTAGAGTTGATTACTTGACAGTTGCAAGTAACTTGCTTAACCATTCAATATAAACTTTCCTTTATTCCTGATTATCAGTTTTGTCCACTAAGCCCTCCACCTTTCTTTAGCTGTTGCATATTTTTATCAAGTGACCCATTTTCTATCCAGCTATAAAATGCATTCTTACCAAGATTGTTAGTAAAAAAAGCTGTAACAACACAAGTGTAGCACCGCACAAACACTCGACGCGAGCAATTTCAACAGTTATTATTAGCTTAGGGCACGCCATGCAGCTAATTAGCGAATTAACTGAATAGAACAATTAAACACTATGGTTCATGCTGTTTTTAATTGAATTGTGCTGATATTGGAGTTGCATTTTTTTATTAAACCTTTTTTGCGTATTTATTTTTTAAAGGACTGCCTCGGTGGCGTAGTTGTATTAGAGTACGACTGCAAAGCTGAGGTCTCGGGTTCGATGCCCGGGTCGGGCAAAGTTATATTGAGTTTTTCTATTCAATATCAACCCGGAGTCTGGAATTTGTGCCCGATATGGCGATAGGCTCGCCCCCTATCACGTCATGGGACGGAATAACGGCGAAAAGTGGGTGTACTAGTTGCGCCTCTGCCTACCCCTTCGGGAATAACAGGCGTGAGTGTGTGTGTGTGTGTGTATTTTTTAAAGAAAGTGCACTGAATGTTCGGTTGCCTGAAGGTAAGTCTTTAATTATCAACATTAGACAGTATTTTGGATGCGTTGCTGATCTTTGAAGAGAACATGGAATTTAAAAGGGAGGTTTGGGAGTCCAGTAAAGACCACTAAATAATCTTCCAAATACCCTTGAAAAATGTAGACATAGAAATAGATGAAGACATATATCCAAACTCTGTTTTATTTGTAGAAACAAAGATTATTTCGTGAAATCCCTATTATTTACCAAAATGACGCATTGTGTATCGTATATCAAATGTGATAAAATTCTCAACACATTGTATTTTCTTTAGATTCGGTCACGTGTCAAGGAGCGCACGTCGCCACAATATCTTACTACCTTAAGCTCTCATGTTCAGACTTGCTGACGTAAAATTTTTTCAGAGCAGCGTTTTCAGTATACAATGGACTAAGCAATATATGTATTATGTAGTTATATTATGGAATATCAAACGCCGGAGTATTTTCTGACTAGTATGAAGAAAATGAATGTGCATGAATATGTGCTTATAGCATAAATTATCGGATCGACTGGGGCAATGCTGTCTCAAAGTTAATTATCACAGTAACATGCTGTTGCATTTCGTTTAGTGAGTGAACTCTCCGGAATCCTAATAACGCGTCTTATTGAAATTGATTTTTTGTCTATAATAATGCATGGGCGCAAAGAAGTCTATCACAAACAATAATAGTAAGTCCACGGGAATCGAAACCAGCGCCTCACCTTCAATGATAATCAATCACGCTATCATAAAATTGATCTGCACGGCAGTATGTCCGAAAACTAATGGAAGTGTGAGCAGCTGGCACTTAATTAGAGGGCACTATAGATGTTCATCAAACTGCGCCGTTTCTATGGCTCCTAGAATTAACAATGGTGCAAGACTGATAGTATTTAATATTTTGGCTGTGAATATACATACTTTTGACTAAGGATGGTGGATTTTGGGGTTTAATAATCCAAGAATGATGAGTCAATTATGGTTGTTGGTTAAAACTGACCATCGTAAATGTTGATCAACAACCGAAAATACCACAGTAATCGTGCATCATTTACTTTTGGAGAAAAGGATTATTCGTTTTTTCATATCTCTTAAAAGAGCACTTTTACATTTTTGCGCCGCGCAAAGTTAGTACGCCGTGTATTGCGTACAGCATTGGTGCAACTAAATATTTACCACCCTTATTTTGTGAAATAAAAATAATAACATCGATTGAAATTGTATTGCCTGCATCGATGCAACCAAACTTTTTACTGTTTAATAGTTGTATACATTTTTTTCTGATATCATGTAAAAACAGGATTTTAATATTGGAACAATCTTTTTTGGTGGATTATATTCAACAGAATTAGCAAATTGGAGTTCTCAAGTCAGGTCTCTAGTGTATTTTTGCCGAAACAGACACCGGGAGTATAATCATTATAATTAAATAAATAAGTACATTACCAAAATATTGCTGTATTATTGTTTAATAAGATGGATTTAATAATGTTTTTGATATAACAGTTATCACAGACATGAAGCCAACGGATCATGTTTGAACGACGAAAACCTTACAACCAGACATCTTTCTGTGAAAGCACTCTTTAAAGCTGGGATTTTTTAGTCAGGCGATAATGTGATCGAGTCAAAACGGTATCTGAATGTTATAAAAAGAAATTAGATTTAACAATCAATAAGAAAAAATGTCTGATTTCGGGACCGCATGGTTTAAAAATTTGCTGGTAGTGGGACATTTTTTGTATCTCGGATTGCGACAACCGTACATGTGGTGTTAATACCCGCCATAACGGCCAACGTTATACTACTAACAGACGATTAGATTTGATATCATGCGACCAATTCGTCACGCGGTACAGTCTTCACGCCACACGATCGAACCGTACCATGCGATGTCCAGTTGTATCCAACCAAGTTTGATGGACAAGCCATCGAACCAGCCGTACCAACAATAATAATAATAATGTCCATCGAACTGTGCCCCACACGATGCGATATGGTTCGATGGCATACCATTTTAATGGTTCGGCTGTACCAAATCGCATCGTATGTGCCCACTTTAAGTGTGTCGCGTTCTGGGATCAGCCTGTGTATAGGCGGTTCAAACAGGCCGGCGTAATTGTGTCTACTGACGAGGGACAATCATCACTCGTCAGTCAACACTCTATCTGAACCTCTCCTCTTACCATTAGGTCCAATGGGGTAAATTTTCCGTGTCCGTACAAAAAAAGTACTTCTAAAGAAGCTTTGCAAAAGCGCGCACTAGTGGTGCTTCTGCCTACCGTTTCAAGAGTAAAAGCGTTGGATGTGTGATTTTATGCACGTATAAATTATACTGGAAATTATATATAATTTTCTTTCTTTCTCAGTAACAAAATGCCGCCGCGTCGTAGCTCGAGGTTACGTAAAATTGTAGTCTAGCGTTTAACGTTTCTTATTCACGACTGGCCACGATATTTTGTATCGTAGTCGTCATAAAAGCACTTTCATAATAAACGCAGCTAACGACTAAGAAGTGAAATATCAATTCACCCACTATATCGTGATACTTGCAAAAATCTAACTGCCCATATAAAATGAAATCTAGTACTCATTTTGATAGTCTATAATTTTCATACTTGAAACGAGTGGGTTTTCCCAGTATTTATGTCGTTTAAACCCACATTTGTATGCACGTTTTACTATCTCCAAATCTAACTTATTCGGACAGCTCCGGGACTTATATTAAAATAGCTCAGCGTGCGCTGCTCCCGAAATAGTTAGGCATACATTGTGGTCAGTTAGAACTTAAATTATTCAAGGTACCTACTAACAACTGCTGAATTGTTGTGAATGTTCACACTTTTCTTATATTGACATTGTAAGGTACCTATCTGTAAAAAGCCAAGTTTTGCATTTTTAATTACACACCCTCATTCATTAAAAGTGATTAGAAAGAAAAGAAAGAAAGAAAGAAAAACTGTTTATTGTGACAAACTATAAACAAAAAAAAAAAAAATTAACAATATAAAAAAAGCTTAAAACTACAATTGTCACAAGACGGCTCCAGCTCAGCATATGCTGGCGGAAAGCCAGCGCTGATCTTCCGCTGAGCCGCTTGGTGATGTCACGGCCGCCAAAACTAAGGTTGTGACGCCGTGGTATTTAACCCTAAAATAATAATAATAACATAAATAAAACACCTTCGTGTACCCTGCCTTATGCATTATTTCCTATCACTGGCAACACTTAAGCTGTCAAATAGGTTCACACTTCACATAACAAAAAATTAAGTACAATTTACGATTTTTTTTTTGTTTTTGACATGGCGACTACTTTTTATTTCTAAGAATTTATATTTATTGTTTTGTATCTGCTATTATTACTTGACATTGGCGAAATCACCGATAGATAATCGGTGGAAGCCATAATTTAAAAGAAGAAGAAGTACAGTTTACAAAGAGTATTATAATACTATGAAGCAAAGACAATATAATCACTGCTATGAAGTATTTCCAATGAATAAAGATCTAATTTAATAGTTATAAGTAGTCCGTGAAAAATAAAGAGAAAGCTATAAAGTATAAAATATCTTAAAGGCAATCAACAGCAACATCGGTCATCACAATATAAAAAAACGGAAGCATAATAACAGCAAACACCATATAGCTTATCCTAAATTAGAACCATTGCTCCGCGACGTCCACTTTAGCCACCAATACATAGGGCATTGGCGAAAAACACTGACAGGCAGAAACAGGATAGCCTCAAGAGGCATTAAGGAGTCACGAGCGTTCGGTGCAGACAGCAGACTGCAAAATCATCACACACATTTATCCCCGAAGGGGTAAGCAGAGGCTCAACTAGTACATCCACTTTTCGCCGTGTGTATTCCGACTCATGATGTGATAGGGGGCGAGCCTATCGCCATTTCAGGCACAAATTGCAGACTCCGGGCTGATACTAAATAGTAAAATCGTATGTCACAGCCCGACCCGGGAATCGAACCCGAGACCTCACCATTGCAGTCGTACCGTAATACTAATACGCCATATCAAATCTTGAAAAAAATATATTCTACATCAGTTAACAAACTATTATACGCATACAAACAGCTGGTGGCGTTTACATAACCGTATTTTTTTATAATATTTAAAGCTTTGGCTGGTTTGACTCGTCAAGACCCGGTACGGACGCCGGCGTCCGAGTATATAGGGTTTCCTCATACATCTATATATCTATATACTATACTAGCTTTTGCCCACGGCTTCGCCCGCGTTAATAAGTTTTTCCGGGCTAAAAGTACATAAAAACCTTCCCGTTGAATCACTCTATCCAACACATTTATTTGGATAAAGATTAAAATTATGACGTTGATACAACTCTTAACAAATAATGCATTAATTTGGACCAAATGTGAATACCATAAAAACGGCCTAAAGCCTTCCTCGATAAATAGTCTATGCAACACAAAAAGAATTTTTCAATTCGAACCAGTAGTTCCTGAGATTAGCGCGTTCAAACAAACAAACAAACAAACTCTTCAGCTTTATAATATTAGTATAGATAAGCGGGGTTTGACGGGTTAGTATTAAGTTTTAAATAAATAAGTTCCTCGGTTCAAACTTTAGGGAGAACCTAAATTTTTTTTTTGGTTTCGATTCTACGCCAAGTCTTCTTAGTAAATCGAACGATTTTACTTTTTAAACGAACATAATAAAGTTGATAACATGATGTGCGTGCGTCACCCGGGTTCCTCTATGAAAATCAGTCAGGCCAATGCTGCATCAAATAGCTGAATGAGGGTTCCCGTTGTTGGCACATTACGTATAATTATAAGGTATGTTTGTTTGTATTTTGCTTTCTTCCTTTTTTTTTACAGTACATACATGTTGTAATACTGTTATTGTTCCAATAATAAATATTTCTTTCTTTATTTCATATCTAACTGCAATGCCAAATGGAATGTAGACCAGGAGAGACAATATAACTTCGTTAATGGTTAAATACTCAGCCTAATTACTCTTTCAAACTCCACAAATATTATAGGTATGAAATTATACAGCGCAAAAACGATCCCAACCCAATTCCCACGGCAGACAATAAATCAAAACATTCCGATTAACCGGACAGAGTATTTGGAGCGCTCTGCAAACGGTCCTCCGGACCCCATTGTACGACGTCGACGTGTTGCAGAATTATTTCTAGCGGCAGTAGCATAGCCTTGTAACAGGTTTATGCCGGCCGCGCCGTACAACCGGTTTAGCCGGGTCCGGTTCCCACCGGTTAGGCCGGTGTTCCGACATCGGCTTAGTCTGTTGTCCGCTGAGATAGGGTGTCCGGATTTGGGATGTTTGTTTTGCGTGCGTTTGTTGGTATACAGGCTGGGTTTAGTATGTACAAATAATTTTGATGATTTGGGATATTGCGTGTTTCTTATTTGCATATTCAAAGTGTTTGAATAATACTTAGTACAATTTAATGTTAAGATTTTGCATTGAGTTTAAAATGTTATATATCTATACTAATATTATAAAGCTGAAGAGTTTGTTTGTTTGTTTGTTTGTTTGTTTGAACGCGCTAATCTCAGGAACTACTGGTTCGAATTGAAAAATTCTTTTTGTGTTGAATAGACCATTTATCGAGGAAGGCTATAGGCTATATAACATCACGATGCAACTATTAGGAGCGAAGAAATAATGGAAAATGTGAAAAATGCGGGGAAAATTATTCATCCTTGAGGGCTTCTATTGCGTGCGCTGCGAAAACGGTTCAAGATACCAAAAATATATGTATGAAAGAATTATTCCTCTTGAAATGATCTAAAAAAAAGTCCGCGACAGTATATGTCTATCTTTTAAGATTAACTCTCTAGAACCGTTTTTATGGTAATCAAATTTGGTCGAAATTAATGCATTATTTGTTAAGAGTTGTATCAACGTCATAATATTAATCTTTATCCAAATAAATGTGTTGGATAGAGTGATGCAACGGGAAGGTTTTTATGTATGTACTTTTAGCCCGGAAAAACTTATTAACGCGGGCGAAGCCGTGGGCAAAAGCTAGTTTATTTATAAAAGTAAACATAGCGAACATTTTCTAAATCTGCAGTGGGTGCTCTCAATGGGTAATTTCAAGTATAAATTAATTATTTTGGGAATATTTCAAAACATGGCTCCTATTGCATGAGAAGCAAAAGCAAATAAAACAAAAACATGGAAAGTTTGTTGCCAGTACTTTTTTTTCACGTGATTGGTTAGATTGAAACATCCACTTAATTGAGAACCACCTTTTTAAAGTCGATAAAAATCTAGTCATTATAAATTACAATGATATCCTTCACCTATCACGAACCAAACACATTTCGGATCGCATTCTCATATCGTATAGGGTGATAAAATTTAATTTCTATCGGTTTCGGAATGGCCGGTTATGCCTCAACCGGGCCGGCTTATCGCCCCCGCCATACATAAGTTTTAAATGTATGCACACAAGGCATTGTTTAGACTTTAGATAGCCATTGTTTGTACATTTAATGCATTAGGTAAATATTTTCGTCTGCAAGTTTAAGCTGCAATGTTTGTTGTCATACAGACAAAGTATATGTGTTTTTAATTGTAGAAATATGTGAGTTGTTTGGAATGAATATTTAAGAGTAATACAGTCAGCAGCATAAATATCTGTACAAAATCGAAATTTAAATCGCCTATATACGCGTTCAGTTAAACTGAAAAAAAAATTCTCCGTATGAAGTAAAACAAATCTCTTTTATTTTATTTTTGTGAAGAGAGAAAAAAGATTAGTAAGAACACAAAAGTATGTAGGCAATTTGAAATTTTTAATTTGTTCAGATACTTATGCTGGTGATTGTACATTCTAGACTGACTCAGCAAAATCCGTTTTACACGATAGACATTTATTTTAAAGTATTCATCAAATTTTATAATAGTGAAATATCCTCGACTATCATTTAATGGTAATGAGGTGTTGAAGATGAAATTGATAGTTGTATTGCGTACGCTTTACAACTATCGTGCTGAGGTATCGGTTTCTACTTCGGGTTACAGGCTTTTTCTTCTCAGTTCCTGCCCGGAATTTACAATTGTGTGTGGTTATAGTAACATTAAAAGAAATGTCTATTTTTTTACTGCCTCTGTGGCGTAGTAGTATTGCGGTACGACTCACTGCGGTCTCTCGGGTTCGAATCGGAAAAGGTGATATTAGGTTTTTCTATTCAGTAACAGCCCGGAGTCTGTAATTTGTGTCCGAATGGCTCACCGTCTCACGGCGAAAAGTGGTGCAAAAAGTTACGCGTCTGCCTAAACTTTCAAGGATAAAAGCTGAGAGCGTGTATCTATTTATTCTAGCTTGTATGTTTAGCAACATATTTTTACGCCGTAAAGGTAAATACGATTCTTAAGCGCACTAGTAATCACCGCACTTAACCAGTTTTAATTAGCAAAATAATAACAGTTTATTGCACTTTTTTGTTGCTTGAGTTTTTTCCAATCATTATGACAAATAGACTGAAACAACCTTTAATGACGGCTAGAATTACTATCAACTAGTGTCATTATAAGTTATTTTCAGAGTTCTATATCTCAAAAGGAAAAACGAACCCTTATAGGATCACTTTGGTGTCCGTCTGTCTGTCTGTGAGGAACCTTTTTCGTAGAAATCTTTAGAATTTTAAATGCTCTAAGGTAGGAACGCGTAGAGATATTAAATTAAAATTTATATTAAATACTCGTTTCAGCTATGAAAAATCAAATTTGTAAATTGACGCGATCAAAAGATGAAAGGAAACCAAACTTATATGGTACTTCCCGTTGACCTAGAATCATGAAGTTTTTCCCTATTTTCCTATCGTCGACGCAATAAATCTACGCCTTAAAATTCCCCTCTTTCCTTATCAGTTATCGGCAGTATATAGTAACCATTCGGAAAGCACTTATAAAGCGTTGCCCACACTGCAGGGGGTGACAAAAGAAACGGTTTTTACTACCTTTTCCTCGGGACTCCTCCCGCACATAGAAATTTCAGTCATATGGAAATTAGTGTGACAGGTAAAATATAAAAATAAAAATAGGTAAAATATAGAATGATTCTAAAGTCAAGATATAATGCACGTGTGCTGTGAGAATTTGAAGAAGCTTGGATGACAATTCCCTGTGCCTAGATTCTGGCTAGAGCTCTTTTGTGCTTTATCCCTAGTCGCTTCTTTATTATCCCTATAATTTCATGTGACCAATCAAGTGACCAACTTGTTTATGGGCCTTTGCTACGCTAAAAATAAAAGTTGAAAATAAATGTGACTGCGTTACTCTCTCTCTCTCTCTCGTTTTCATGTTAAAGCTTTGGTATGAAGGCATCTCAAGGCAACACCAATAACTATTCCTTTGTTAGAAAAAACGGCACAAATAAAACACGCCGAATATGTATCAATGGTATTCAATGAAAGTTGTTGAATCGCTTGTGGCAGACCTTTGTTAGAGAACCAATATTATTCTTGGTGTTAGTCTAAGTCACGTTTTATTATACGGAAACTGCTTCCTAAGTATTGTGTCCTTGATTGTGTCAGCGAATATTTGTGCTGAGGCCTGGCTGGCTAAAGTTTAGTGTTCTTTGACGCCACAGCGACGATAAAAAAAAATGGTGATCAGAAAATAAACTTATTAATACAAACGTGTCAGGTGCGGACAAGAATCAACGTTAAATATTTTAGTGTGTACTCAGTTGAGATATACTTTTACGCAGTCAGTTAACGTTTTATTAAGTCTGTTGCAGTTTTTTTTGTGGCGTTGAATGACGACACGAGCATGCCGTTCGGCTGTTGGTATGCGATACGACCGCCCATACACAGTAGAAACACCATACAGCACTTTGAGTTACAAATAGCTGTGTGGCATTCCACTGCGCTCGTCATCCTGAGGCATAAGATGTTAAGTCTCGTTATGTCCAGTAGTTACACTGGCTACAATATCCTTAAAACCGAAACACAACAGCGCATGCACACTGCTGCTTGGCGGTAGAAATTGACATTGCGGTGGTACCCACCCAGATGGACTCTTACATATGAGAGACCTGCCACCAGTACAGTCTATTAACACAAATGGAATGATTGTTTGAATCGTTGGTTACCTAAAACAAAACCTGAGTTTTTGTATATAGAGACCTTACCGATGTTTTTTTAATACCCGCTCTATTATTTTTTGTCTACGGCATGAATATACGTGAGTAGTAGCACTGTAATAACAATCAAACAATTCCCAGCTACGCCAATCCACATTTCTTTACGATTTTCCACCCAAAAACCAAAATAAACAGGATTTGCGATTGATACTTGTGAACCTCGTCCATCATATGGAATAGAAATGAAAAAAGAAAACTACTTACACCTGTGCCGATCCCTATAAGTAGATTATCTCTTATGAAAAATATAGTTACTTTTTATTGAATACCTAAATAAAAATACAAAACCACGGTGTTTTTTTATATAGATCCATCCTCCCAAAGATGGATTGTACTAAAATATTGATATGCTTGAAGGATCGGTAATTGAAATGCAATTCCCTGGAAATGGAGAATATATAAACAATCTCGGGTTGGAGTTTTTGGATTGCTATCGAATATAGAAACGGACCGTAAAATAATAAATACGTAACCATTCCTGTATTGAGATACAAGTCTTGTATCACTTATGATAGCTTTTCCTACATCTTCAGAAATAATAATAATAAGATAATAATACTAGCCCTGTATTATATACTGTCCAACTGCTGGGCACGAGCCTCCTCTACTACTGAGAGGACAAAAATAATTACACAAAAAATTTACCTGCTGGAATTGAACCTACTCTCTCATGGCCACATTCAGTGCTACAACACAGCGTCTATGATTAGTTCTGTAATTTTGTTGTGCGTTGAAAGTAAATGGAACTATATAAGTTTTTCCATCTCGTAACTAATTTATTTCTGCCAAATTAGTTATACGTTATTTTATTTCGTGAGGATGTTTCCCCAGCTTTGATGGAGACTGGTGTTTGTACAGAACTCATCAGCTTGTCCGCCCCTTAGTTACGAGTATCTTTCAGGTCTTGAATTTACCCAAATATTTCTGATCGGTATATCGAGCAGTGTTATTGGGTTTTACTGTCCAATACAGACTGGAGCCTGGAATTTGTTATAAGTTTGTGTGTGGCCCCCTATAACCTCATGGGATGGAACACATATGGCGAGAAGTGGGTGGCCTCGTTGCGTTTCTGCCTATCCCTTCGAGGGCAAAGTTTAAAGTATTTTTTGTTAAATCGACCAAACTCCGGTCGGTCTACTACTGAACACAATTGATACTTTCAGGCTTTCCTTGACCCAGCCTGGATTATCTTTTAAAATGTAAACAAAGTATACACTTTGTAATCATCTTTATTTCAGATCATCGATCGAAACAAAAGATTTATTTGTAAAGATATTATATTTATTTACAAATCATTTTCCTCATTCTTTAATATACATAACTAGCTTTTGCCCGCGGCTCCGCCCGCATTAAAAAGTTTTTCCGGGATAAAAGTCCCGGTTTATATTTTCCCGGGATAAAAAGTAGCCTATGTGTTAATCCAGGACATGGTCTACCCGTGTGCCAAATTTCATCGAAATCCGTTCAGTAGTTTTTGCGTGAAAGAGGAACAAACATCCTTACATCCATACATCCAAACATCCAAACATCTATACATCCAAACATCCATACATTTTTACAAACTTTCGCCTTTATAATATTAGTAGGATAGTAGGATGTCTATTAATAATAGGTACTTATTTTTAACGGTTTAAATTTGAAACCGAAACATCACCCAAACGTGTCGAACGTAATCCAAACAAGCCTTAATCAGATTTGTCTCGGTGACAGTTAATAATAGCTAAGTTTAACCGTAGTTAACAAATCCCTGGGTCCCATTAAATCATCGCGTGGTCTGAATAAAAATTTTTGTATAAACCACTCCAGCGGGTTTGTTGTGGCCGCGATCTGCTTTGTAACTCTTATAACACCCTTGTTGGTGGGAATTCACTATACTCACATGAGTTTATTTTTCTTTTCATACGTTTTTCTTTTTCATTTGGTAATTTGAGAAGTAAGTGAAAGTAGGTTATAAACGTTCGTAAACATAAGGAATCATTATGAAAATAGGTTATGTTTATATTTTTATACATTGAATTTATATTATAAATTATTTATATTATTCATAGATTTAGGACTAGTTTTACAGGTTTCAATTACTTTATTGACAGTTATCGTATTAAACATGTACCTATGACAACAGTTTGAAGGATAGGTATAAGTATAGGTTATTAATATGACGCTAAAACTAAATGTTTGTAAAATTAATTACTCACTAAATGTTAAACTTTTTAAGTGTTGGCACTCAAAGTCTGTCCGCCCTGTGGATTGGGGGCGTTTGGAGAATTCCACCACGGTATCCTCTGCCTGTCGTAAAAGGCGACTAATAGGGGCCTCCGGGGGTCACGGGTGGGCGGGAGGTGCCGCCCACCTATTAGTCTAGCCAACTTCTGTGACCCCCGTGATGGACGGCAACGTGTCTCACGCTGCCACGGACGCCAGGGGCGTCCCTCGGTGTGCGGGGGCTTCTGAGCCCCCGCAACAACAGAAAAAGGACCGCAACAGCGGTACGCGCAGGGGCGGTTGCGGACGACAACTTAGACGTGAGTCGGAGGAAGCCCGCAGCCGTCCCTAATGCGCCGAAGATGGCCATGAGAAAAAAAAAAAAAACTCTAAGTCTGTGACTTGTAAACACTATTATATTAAGCTTTTGTGATGTATGTGACTGTCTGTTGTCCAGAATAAAATAAAATAAATAAACTCTCATATGTAAGAGTCCCTCTAGGTAGGTACCACCGCAATATCTGTGTCTACTGCCAAGCAGCAGTGTGCATGCACTGTTGTTTCGGTTTGAAGGATATTGTAGCCAGTGTACTGGACATAATGAGTCTTAACATCTTATGTCTCCGGATGACGCAGTGGAATGCCACACAGAACCTACCTAGTTTGTATCTCAAGGTGCTGGGTGGTGTTTCTACTATTTATGGGTGGTCTTATTGCTTACCATCAGGCGAACGGCATGCTCGTTTCGTCATTCAAGGCAAAAAATAAACCCACACACGCAAGAAACTACCTCCCTACCATACATTACCATATTGGTGTTTATTTGAAACGTCAACAAAACAACTTCAAAAAGAATTCACAAGCGTAAAGCATCAGTCAAATGCTGTTTCGCTTTACACGGTGCAGCCACGGAATACACTAGCTTTATTCCTAAATTCGATTGGCAGGGGCCGTGTGACGTGTTTTTGCCGTGCAAAGGCACACGTTTATTTAAAATACCGCTGTATTTCCGTGGATTGTACAAAGGTTTCGTCCGTGTTACGTGATGCAGCATTACTGCCGGCTTTTTATGGCATACGCCGGGTAGCGAACATGTGGCTCTTGATAAGTGATATATGTACACACACTCACGCCTTTTACCCCCGAAGGGGTAAGCAGAAGCGCAACTTATGCACCCAGGCACAAATTCCAAACTCCGTGCTGATACCGAATAGATAAATCCAATATCACTTTGCCCGACTTGGGGATCGAACCCGAGACCTCAGCATTGCAGTCGTGCTGTAACACAACTACGCCACCGAGGCAGTGATATAATATGTAATTATCGTACAGTTCTTGAAGAACCATTGATGCAGTCTCAATTATTATCACCGGCTTTGAGACATCTATAACTCTATACGGCGAATGCACTGCTGTCTTCTAAAGAATAAAACAGCTTTGAAAATGTGTTTGAAGCTCCAAAACTCGCACCATACAAAATGCATAAGATGTCACTTCTAACACACTTTTTCCTATCATCAATTACATGAAGTCCACTGCTGAACACAGGCTTCCCCTAATAATTGCCAGACGGACCTGTCAAAAGCGGCCTGCATCTAGTGTATTTCTATATGTTTCTTGCATCCTGACTTGTTTCTATGGGCTTATATAGATATCTGTTGGTGTTAATAAGCGATTATGATAACCTGCCATTAACTACGTACCGAGGTTTATTCTGTTTTTATATAATAATAAATAAAGAACAAAATCAAGTAAGGAAAATACGACCTATTTAGGGAAATGGATAACGGAATATCATTCCTCGCTATAAACTACGTGATACATGGTGTCCTATATCGAGAACATAAAAAACTTCTTTACGATTCGAACTACCGAATATTCCCGCAACTTGTCACTTACTGCTCATAAGTTTTTTGTTTTATCTTTTTTCATATGCGTTTATGACTGCAATTGCTTTTTATTTGAAGCAGTAATAGTTTACATAAGCTCACGTCTTCATTCCGGAGGGGTCACAACTAGACTTTATTTCACCGAATTTTATCCATCCCATAGTGTGAGCACGATATATTAGTAGGTGGTAATGTTCACGAAATTAAAACTCTGACCACTCTTATTGGAGCAGCGTGGTGGAAAAAAAATAAAAGACTGCATCAAACAATTCCAGATCATTGTTTCACTTATGTAAAGGACCATTCACTAAGTAAAGTTAATGGTCTTATTACACTGTCGAGCGCAGCGCCTTCGCCTCGCTGTGAATTCGCTTGCAATTTGCCATTGTGATACGAGCCTTAACTTTACCTGCCCCCTTATTCTCTATGACAGTGTCAACTAGTAACGCGGCCGCGTCACGTTAACTTCTTGTAATTAGTGTTAAATAGTATTCTGTATGCCAATTTCCATAGTGATAAACACGTTGAGTTACGTTACGCGATTGTTACGAGCGGTGAAAATAACGTGTGTCATAGAGAATAAGGGGGCTGATCACGGACGAAACAACCCGGCCTAAGTTACTGTGTTTTACGTTCAACATCAGATATCATCATTGATTGATGAATGCATTTCGTATTTGTAATTCTGGGTAGAGTTGGTACTGTTGATGGAATTCGCAATAACCTACAAGGTATGCGACCAGATGTGGAGAGAATGTTCACCAGTGGACATTCTGTTCCTGATAATAATGATGAAGTGATGAGCTCTTATTCTCATACGTTATATAAACAATGCCTTGATATTAGAGAGCAAGTTCTTAGCAAAATAATAAAATGTTCTTACTTTTATCTCAACAGAAACAAATGTACCAGGTAACCTACAAATTTCAACAGACTATCCCCTATTACAAAATGAATAACTCACGAAATGCGATGAAAAGAATCTTGAAATAAACAACTCTTCAAAAGTTATTTAAAACGGACCGCATTAAATTTTAAGATATTTTGAAATATTAAATTAACTTATCCAGAGCTGAGTCCAAACCAGGTTTCACTGCATAAATCAGTCTGGGTTTTTGTCGCTATAAATATCCGCAGTAGCATTTACAAGACGCCGTTGAAAAATTTTCCCTAGAGCATGAAAGTTGTGGTATATTGCTTATTAATTGTGAGGATGTGCTGGTTACCATGTATATCCAGGAACATACTTTGGTTTGTATGATCGCATGCTGGGGTCAATTGGAAGCCTGCAGCAATATTTGACTGGAGTCAACTGGTGGTAGGTCACTCATATTTAAGAGTCCATCTGGGTGGCAATACCATAGCAATTTCTATTTCTGCCGCCAAGCAGCATGTGCATGCACTATTGTGTTTCGATTTGAAGGACATTGTAGTCCACAGAAAAGATAAATTCGTGTTGTAGTCAGTGTAACTACTGGACATAACGAGACTTAACATCTTATGGCTCAGGATGACGAGCGCAGTGGAATGCCATACAGTACTTTGTAACTCAAGGTGCTGGATGGTGTTGCTACTGTTTATGGGCGGTCGTATCGCTTACCATCAGGCGAACGGCGTGCTCGTCTCGTCATTCAATATCATAAAAAAAAATTGTAAGATTTTTAGACTTTTTATCTTTTGCATTTGACTTGAAGTAAATACGAGGAGATCACTGGGCACTGTTAAATAGAACATAGATTATAAATTTTATAGTTTATTGCTAAACCACCATGCATAAATCACAATAAAACATAGCGCATATTAAAAACAATTTTATGGCCAATTGCAGTAGGATATAACAATTTTAGCGTCCACGCACGGTCATTAATTTCATTCCATGTTTTATATTTGAACTGTTAAAAGGATTTTGTTTTAAATCGATACTATACGATTTGGAGCGCACTAGAAACAGTTTGTGTTGAAAATTATAATTGAATAGTGGTTACTGTATGGATTGGAAGGCACCGCATAGGCGCAGTCTACTTGTTGCCGGGAAATATTACTCTACTACGAAATTAAAGTTGCTAACGTCTATCAGTGTAGTGTTTCTCAAAAACTTGACAGTGTTTACGCGTCGCTTACGCGCCATCTACAGTTAAAGGGATTTTGTAAGGGTTTTTTTTTAATTGGGCACGGCATTGTCCATCCTACTGTACCTGTTAGTAAGCGCACAGAGGTCCAGAGTGTCGACTAACGAGCGATGGTCATCTCTCGCCAGTCGACCCAATTATGCCGGCCTGCTTGAACCGGATACACAGGCTGATCCCGGAACACGGCACAGTTCTTCTTCTTCTTTTCGTTTTGTGGCTTCCACCGTTTATCAGTGATTTCGCCAATGTCAAGTGTCAGACTTTCCAGGTTCCGTTGCAATAACTGTTATGAAAATCGAAGGAAACTATAAAATTTTGGCCTGAAGTTATACGGGGTCATTTTTACATTATGTTACTAAATGAAACCATGTATGCGTTTATACCTCTGCTAACTTTGTGCCAAAAATGATCAATGAATAACGAATACTTTCGCCAAAAATTCCGGTTGTAGTATTCAATTTTTTTTATCATTTTGTAGTTTAGTGCGAATATGGTGTGTGCGTAGTGTATTTCTGACTGAAAGTGTAATGTTGCTGTTGCGATGAATTCTCCTAGAGCAGTCATAATGACATTAAGGCGTGTAAACTTAAGTTACATTTTATTGATATTTATTTTGTTCGAAACTTACACTTTTTAATTTTACATATATGATTAAAATAATTTAATGGAAAGTGTTATTTTCAGCGAGATAAGTATGTGGTTTCATTTATTAACGCAATGTTAAAATGACCCTGTATATCCCGCAGAACGAATAAAATACACCATAGTTAATAAGTAGTATACATAAATAGTAGAATACATAAATTTCAAACGCAATACCCAAAACAAAATACGAAATAGCAACCAACGCCGGCCCCTCTCGATCTCCCAACACGGCTAGTCACCGCGGGAGATCTAGACTGCAACCCTCCAACATGCCAAAAACTATACATCTGCACATACAATGTAAAATCACTACTATCACCACAAAGAATGATATTGTTAAAGTATTCTCTGGAAAAAATTAAATATGACATTATAGGCCTTGCGGAAGTCAGGAGAAATGGAAATAATATTCTCGAGGATGAAAACCATATTTTCTGTCACACTGGAGAGTCGAAAGGGCTACATGGAGTCGGATTCTTGATTAAGAAAAAGTACAAAAATAATATAGAAAACTATGTAGGCATATCTGAAAGAGTATGTTTGTTAAACTTAAAGTTTGGATCAATGAAGATTTCAATTATTCAAGTTTACGCCCCCACCTCTGAAGCTACTGAGGAAGAGGTTGAAGAATTTTATGAACTATTAGAAAACGCCCGGAGCCTTACAACGGGTAAAGTTATATTACTAGGAGATTTGAATGCAAAAATAGGCCAAAGAAAACCTGAGGAAAAATCAATAATAGGACCATTCTGCTATGGGAAAAGGAACCAAAGAGGCGAAAAGCTTGTACAATATGCTCTTAAAAATAAATTCACAGTAATAAACACAATATTTAAAAAAAACAAAAAATCATTATGGACGTGGATGACACCGGACCAACAAAATAGAAATCAAATAGACTTTATTCTGAGTAACCACCCCAAACTCTTCACCAACATAGAGATTATAAACAAAATGTCATTTCCTAGTGACCACAGACTTCTTAGAGGAACAATAACCTTAGTCAAACAAAAGAAAACTAGAAGTGCATTCGATTCACTTCCGGTAACCAGCCTATCAAATAAGAAATCACAAGAAATATACATATCTACCCTAAGTACGAAATTAGAACATGTGTACTGGGAAGACGATGATGACATAGAGTCTTACTATTCCAAGATAGAGTCTGCCATTCAAGAAAGCCTAAAGAGCTCGACATCCATTAAGACAAAGAAAGAAATAATATCCGAAGAAACTAAGAACCTAATAATAAAGCGAACCGCTCTACAACACAAACCTTCAAAAGATAGAAACGATAAAAAAGAACTTTCATCGCTCTACAAAACATCAAACAAACTACTAAAAAGAGATTATGAAAACCACAGAATGGAAATAATTGAAAAGCACCAATTAACTACAGGAAGTCAAAAGAAAGCATTCAAGCAGTTAAAAACAGAAAAAACATGGATTCCTACCTTGAAGTCGCATAAAACGGGACAGAAGCAAATAACAAGAAGAGACTTAGTAAAAATTGCGTCTGAATTCTACGAGAAATTATACGACGATAAATCCATCAATAGTAATTGTTACGAAAAGCTTTCAGAGACAGGAGATACAAGTATACCAATCCAACTCTTCAATAGAGACGAAATAATGAAAAACATTAAAAAGCTGAAAAAGGAAAAGAGTTCAGGCGCAGACAACATCCCTAACGAAGCCTTAATAATTGGATGTCACCTATTGATGGACTCTATCACTACTATTTTTAACAAAATACTCGAAAAGCAGGAAATACCCTCTAAGTGGGCAGAGTCGCGAATAATTCTTTTATACAAAAAGGGAGATCCAACAGATATAAACAATTACCGACCAATCAGCTTATTGCCAACAATGTACAAATTGTTTGCAATGTGTCTGGAGAAAAGGATAGAGCCAACTCTAGAAAAAAGTCAACCACCGGAACAGGCAGGTTTTCGTCAAGGGTATTCCACAGTTGATCAAATACACACATTGGAACAAATAATAGAGAAACATGAAGAATTTAAGAATGATCTCTACCTCGCATATGTTGACTATGCAAAAGCGTTTGACTCTATCTCACATAAGAGCATATGGGAAGCACTAGAACATCAGAATCTCCCATATACATACATCAATATAATCAAAGACATTTACAATAAAAGCACAAGTCGCGTGAAACTGGATAGAATAGGCCCAGAATTCAAAATCCGTAGAGGTGTGAAACAAGGAGATCCACTATCACCACGGATCTTCATAGCTGTACTACAAAACATAATGAAAGGCTTGGACTGGGATAGAAAAGGTATACTCATTGATGGTAAGTACCTCAGCAACCTTAGATTCGCCGATGATATAGTCCTTTTCGCTAAGACATCAAAACAACTAGAAGTAATGCTGACAGAACTAAGCGCCGCTAGCGAAAACATCGGCCTACTACTAAACACCTCAAAAACAAAAGTATCTACCAACGGTAAGAAAATACCCATCAAAATAAACCAAACGCCTGTGGAGTATGTAGAGAGCTATATCTATCTAGGTAAACAAATATCATTTAAGAGCTCAAGACATATGGATGAACTAGATAGACGAATCAGAATGACTTGGAAAAAATACTGGAGCTTTAAAGAAATTATGAAATCCAAACTTTCAATAACCCTAAAGAAAAAAGTTATGGATTCAAGCCTACTTCCTTGCCTATCTTACGGAGCTCAAACCTGGATCTTCAACGATAAGACCATGTCAAAAATACGTTCGTGTCAGCGGGCTATGGAGAGGAGCATCCTTGGTATTAAGATCACAGAAAAACAGAATAGTAATAAGATTCGACAAAGAACCCAAGTATTAGATGCATTACAACACACACGACGTCTGAAGTGGAAATGGGCCGGTCATATTGCCAGGTACTCTGAAGACCGATGGCCAAATCGCGTCACCAAGTGGGCAGGCCCGGGAGGCAAGAGACAACAAGGTAGACCTCGAACTCGCTGGAACGACGAATTGGTAAGGTTAGTGGGAAGAGAGTGGATTGGGGTCGCGAAAGAAAGAGATAAATGGAGGCAGCTGGAGGAGACCTATACCCGAAAGGGGCCAAGACAATAATTAAAGAATTAAAGAATTTTTGTTTAAAGAATTCAGGTGATTCAAACAGACGGGCAAACGATATAGAAAGATGGCATTGCTTGGGGGAGGCTTTTACCCGAACGGGGTCCACGCATAAAAATAAGCAGTAGACAATAAAAAATTTAAGCAAATATAATCAAATAAAAAACAAATTAGAATAAATAATAATAAATAAATAAAAATAAATCAATAAATAATTAAAATAAATATGTATATATAATTAGAAATCATACCCATCTAAATGTAATAATTAATTTGAAATTGAATGTTATAAGTTATTAAATTATCAATTATTGTTAACGTCTAATATTATGTACTAAGCATGGAATTAAATAAAGCTTATTATTATTATTATTATTATACATAAATAGTAGAATACATAAATTTATATAATTAAATAAAAGGTAGATTAAATATCTAAGAGAGTTTATATTAGAACAAAAAAAAAAAAAAAAGGTAAGCAACTCTGAAAGTGAAAGCCGCCATTTTGTACACGGCACAGTTATGTGGGACACTAATCACTATGACGGGTGTTAACACCTTATGTACTGTGGTCGCTGTCCGGGTGGGTACAATAATTTTTTTACGTGGAGAAAGTGACTTATTACTAACGCCCAGCGTTCAAGGGGAACGACTGAGCGGTTATGTTGGGTTCACCGTGCCATACGATCCGACGTTGAGCCGCCCGGAGAGATGGAAAACGTCGGACGACCGCGGGGCCGAGTCCCTAACCTATGTACACCGCACGGCATACCAACCAAAACTCCGCGGTGGCCATATTCGGCGCATTAGGGACGGCTGTGGGCTTCCTCCAACTCACGTCTAAGTTGTCGTCCGCAACTGCCCCTACAATATCCCACCACCAGCGAATTAACGATCAAGTAAGAGAAAATTATACTGCCTCGGTGGCGTTGGTGTATTATGGTAACTGCAATACTGAGGTCTCAAAGTGATACTGAGTTTTTCTATTTAGTATCAGCTCGAAGCTCCAGACTTCGAGCTGATACTTTGTGCCCGATATGGCGATAGGCTCGCCCCTATCACATCATGGGACGGAAAAACGGCGAAAAGTGGGTGCACTAGTTACGCCCCTGCCTACTCCTTCGGGGATAGAAGGCGTGAGGGTGTGTGTGTAAGAGATAATTATTATTTTTTACGATAATATTATACCTACCATAGATCTAATCTCTTACTAATTAATAAAACGATTCAAGAATCTAAGATTTCACTACCCAAACTACCCAAAACCAGTTAATTAACATTCAGCATCTTACGTAATCACGGACTCGTAATGTCTCGTTTGAGGGACATTACAAAAGTTTTATTATAGGCAGTTAATCAAAGGACAAAAGATTAAGTTACGAAAAACGTGACCCCCCACCCTTATTAATGGCTATCTGGGGGGTCATCTCGCTCCCTCGTGAATTACATTGTCTTATCTCGAATACGAGTTTTGAATGGATATCTTTTTATTTTTCAGTAGTGTATGCCAAGAATTTTTGGCATGGTTAAATTTGTTATGTATAGAAAATATATCCAGAGAAAATGTGTAATAATTTTCTCACGTAAAATAAATAATACAAATATAAGGATATTTACTACTGGTGGTAGGTCTCATATGTAAGAATCCGTCTGGGTGGGTACCACTGCAATGTCTATTTCTACCGCCAAGAAGCAGTGTGCATGCACTGTTGTGTTTCGGTTTGAAGGACATTGTAGCCAGTGTAACTACAGGACATAATGAGACTTACATCTCATGTCTCAGGATGACGAGCGCAGTGGAATGCCACTTTTTAACTCAAGGAATGGTGTTGCTACTGTTTATGGGTGGTCGTATCGCTTACCATCAGGCGAACGGCATGCAAGTCTCGTCATTCAATGCCATAAAAAAATAATATGCTGGGGCTAGGATGTTTGTATCAGCCCGGACAGCGACCACCTACAAGGCGACAAACTCACCATAGTGGTCCATGTAAGAGTGTCGCGATTTGGGATCAGCCTGTATATAACAATATAATAATACCAGCCCTGTATTATATACTGCCGACTGCTGAGCATGGGCCTCTACTGAGGGGGGTTTAGGCCTTAGTCTACCACGCTGGCCTAGTGCGGGTTGGCAGACTTCACATACCTTCGAAATTCTTATAAGAAACTTCTTAGGTATGCAGGTTTCCTCACGATGTTTTCCTTCACCGTTAAAGCGAACGATAATTGTTAAACAATACACACGTAACTTCGAAAAGGCAGTGGTGTGTGCCTTGGATTTCGAACCTCCGGACATTGTCTCGGCAGACCGTTTCATTCCCAACTAGGCTATCGTCCACTGTATATGACCTGTATACAGTGGCGTGCCTAGTGTTTTGGATGAGGGCAAGCCCAAGCAGCCCTAAAAAAATCGCATTTCCGATTCATATAAAATGTGCACCTATAGGTAAGAAATAAAATCAATATCTAAAAATAAAATAAAAAACCACAATCCATACCGGGACTCGAAAGCTACATTCATACCGCGCACGATACAACTATGCCACGGAGGCAACTAATCACCTTGTACAAATTAGGTACCTTTATTCAAAAACAATTTTCAGCCATTGCAACTTCTGAAAAGATTTTGTCCTAAAGATAAACTAAGTACTTAGATTACACCAGTATCATATAATGTAAGAAGAAGTAAAAACACTACAATAATTAAATAATTTTACCTGATTCTACTTATCCATTCCAAACACTTATTTCGTTCGAAAAAAATATGCAAGACCAACAATACAACGTGATACATAGTCGTATTACGTATTAGAGCATCCAATAAGAGAATAATTAGTTTTGTATACTAATCTAAATACCTTTTACGTTTCTTCAAATACATTCGCGCCTTTCGCCAACTAGTTGAAAGTTGTTGTTTTCCATCATAACCTAACAAATTTACCTTATGTTTGCTGATCAGACCTTTCACACACTATAAACTATTAGAAGGAATAATTTCACTCATATTTATTGCACCTTAAATGCTTAAAATCACTCAAAAATCACTTAATAAACACAAATACTTCAAAATGTATCATTTACACTCAATCACAACAAATAACTGGTGTTGCCAGGTCCGAGTCAATATACCACGGAATTAATGCTGAAAATGTGACGAAAACTTAT
Organism: Lapara coniferarum; assembly: GCA_949316025.1. NCBI lineage: Eukaryota > Metazoa > Arthropoda > Insecta > Lepidoptera > Sphingidae > Lapara > Lapara coniferarum. Next base: position 1,625,770 of record OX438921.1, read on the forward strand.
TGATAAATAAAATTATAGCGCAATACCTTAAAAATTATAATTAGATATGTAATTATAATTATATTAATACTAAAATTCTTACATAGTCATGATAAATAAAACAAATACGCATTTACATTAGGAATATAATGCAGAATAAAAGCAAGCGTATTAGAGGTAACTCTTTCAATTGGCAACCCGAGGCATTAAGCCTGGATTAATTTCCAGTACTGATTGCTATAGAAACTTACTATAGCTATACATTTGTGGTAGTAGTTGATGCGTATTCTATCCATAAGTGCGAATGAGGCAGAAACATAGCGGCGAAAAGCCAACGATAGAGAGAGTGATGAGTATATTTTGTGCGCACTTAGCTGTTTTGTATAAAATATTAAATGCGTGTATGGCGCGGGTGTGGCGGTGTGTGTGTGTCTGGGTATATTGGTGTGTCATTTGGTGCGCTCGAGGCGAATTGGTTCAGGGAACCGTAGCGCGGGAATTTTAAGATTGTAAAGAAAATTATTTCGAAGCGTTTTGACCGTAAAATGTTGGTTATTTTTACACATTTGGTTTTGAGTACTTAGGTAAATTATTTTAGGGCAAGCCGGGCTTTTCGGCTTGTATGGAAGGACCGCCACTGCCTGTATATATCCGGTTCAAAAGGCGGGCATAATTGTGTTGTGGCGAAGGATAACCATCTCTCATCGGTCAACACTTTTTTTATCGCGGGAAAAACGCGTTATCGCTACCACTACTGTGGGGTGAATGGAATGGTTATTTTGGTTTCACCGATCTTACTGCCCCATGCCGACACTTGGAGTATCTGACTTTACTCCACTTCCATTAGATGTAGTGGGGTTAGTTTGCAGTGCTCATATGAAAAAAAAATATTTTCAAGTATAGTATATGATGCTTAATTACTTTTAGTGTAGAGTGCTGACTACCTCGGTGGCGTAGTTGTATTGGGGTACGATTGCAATGCTGAGATCTTGGGTTCGATCCCCGAGTCGGTCAAAGTGCTATTGGGTTTATCTAATCAGTATCAGCCTGGAGTGAATTTGTGTTCGATATGGCGATAAGCTCCATGTGGCGATGAGCGCGATAAGACACTGGGACGGAATACGTACGGCGAAAACTGGGTGCACTAAATGCGCCTCTGCCTACTCTTTCGAGGACAAATGGTGTGGGTTTGTGTATGTGAGTGTGTGTGAGTATATCGTCTCAATTCGAAAAATTATATTGCAGTTTGAAAGGATAATTCATCTAACCGATATATGGTTATCGTATATATTTATCTAAGTTGTAAAAATGCACAAAAATCCTTATTTAAAACATGTTTATAACTAAACGTCGCCAATATCGTATAATAAATCAATCAGCCGTTTAGCCGTAGATATGTAGACTCCATTTGTTATCAGGCCTGGTGTAGTCCCTTTTTCAGTACAAAAATCACCCAGTTTAATACAAAATTAGCATCCTAAAATCAGTAAATTTTCATCCCTACAGACTCGTCAAGTGTATTTAGATTAAAGGTAAAATTAATGTAAACACTTGGTTAATCTTCGGCGCTTTCCTCAAGTTGAGGGGCGACAAAAAGGCGCTATTTTTATTCAAATTTGAACGCATCCATCTTGAGAGTAATCAGGGGCTGTCGAACTGAAATTATTATGGTAATAAGTGGAGAACTCACGTTATCTTTGACTAATATAAAAACTTCGTGGGTTTTAGTTTAGTTAATCGTACTTATTCATGATTTTTCTGTAACTTAATATAATAAGTCATGATATTTCGACTAGTTTAGTTTAAATTACAATATCAAGAACCATAGATTAAAGAGATGAATGTATTATACAGCAAGATATGTGAGAAATACTGACGTTAATTATTTTCAGTTTTGTCTAAAATGTCTCACAGAAAACTGGTGTAATAACTAGTTTTGATCGCGACTTGTTTAAGTCGGCAACCTATAAATTTCTGATGTCTCGATCAAAGTACCCACGAATATGCATTTGGGGTTAGACTTTTGTATCACTTATCGTCGATTACTTATTTGATAACCTCGCAATAACAAATCTTCGAAACATATACGAATAAACATCTTGAAATATAACATTAATAAAGTAATAAACATATTCTCAACCAAGAGTCTTAGAGAGTGAAGACTTATATTTTATCCACAAACACGGCGCAGTATAAAAATATATCCTCAAATAACGTCTAAACCTCGCGCAGGCCGTCTCAGCCATGTGTTAGGGCAGGTAAAAAACTGTAAATCACTCGTAGTAACGAAATATATTGTTGACGCCATAAGTGGCGAAAGCTACTCGTTTTTTGGGGTTCTGTAGGGTATTAGTCTGGTACGATTTACCATCACGTGGGTATCATCTTTTGGAAGGCTATCAAAAATTACTAGTAGTGAAAATTTAAAGTGGTAGTCACAAATTGCAGATATACACTCATTTGCAAAAAAAACGGGCGGTTTGGATTTTAATTCTTTTTCAAAAAAATACGGTACCAAAATGATTTCAATCATTTGTACATGTTACTGGCCGGTTTTAAAAATGCCGTGGTGTTTAAAACAGTACGTTCTAAATTAAAATTTTCGTTTGATGCTCGTTTTTACAGAAAACCACTTTTTATCCTACATTTTTGGTGCGAAGTTCCAAAAGATAATATCGGTTTTCATAACTTTTAGTAAATTTTTATGAATTTATTTCATATTCTTAATTGCCAAAGCTTCATTTATTGCTGTTTAGCTGTCTCAATAATGTTAGAGAAAGTGGTAAAAGCTACCAAAATTATTGCGCTGCTCGAAGAGGGCTGCAGCCAATGCTTCGTGGCTCAGAGGCTAAGTGTGAGTCGCTCGACGGTTCAAAGGACCTGGCAGCGGTATTAAGACACCGGTTCCGTCGAGAGAAGGCCTGGTTCTGGAAGAAAACTATGTACTCAACCACGGGATGATCGTTTTCTTGTGAGTCGCGCATTGAGAAATCGCAAGTCTTCGTATGTGGACCTTAAGAACAACCTCGAAGAAGTAAGAAATGTGCATATTAGTCTATGGACGGTCAGGAGGAGGCTGCTCGCGGCCAATATACGCAGTCATCGCCCGGCCCGCGGCCCAAGTTACTCCGTGAGCACAGAGTTGTCAGGCATAGGTTTGCTCGAAATTGTGAGTCATGGACTCAAGAAGACTGGAATAGGGTATTGTTCTCCGATGAAGCCAGGATATCTCTGTTCGGTGAAGATCGACGTCGGCGAGTGCTACGAAGACGAGGAGAACGCTTTGCAGAGGCTTGTTTTGAAGAAATCACATCTTATGGTGGGGGCTCTATTATGTTTTGGGCAGGAATAAATTCAATGAATCGTACAGAGTTAGTCTTCATTGAAAACGGCTCACTGACTGGACATCGATACATAACGGAAGTTCTTATTCCTCATGCACAACCCGCATTGGCCGCTTTAGGCGAAGACTCAATTTTTATGGACGACAACGCTCGCGCCCACCGGTCTGGCGATGTGGAAGCGTATGTGCAAGAGGTCGGCATTCGTCGTTTGGATTGGCCAGCTCGAAGTCCCGACCTCAATCCTATAGAGCATGTCTGGGACGTTCTGAAACGACGCGTGAGATCAGTACAACCGGCTCCGCAAACCATCAGAGAGCTGAAGAATGTGATTACCGCGGAGTGGGAACGTATTCCGCAAGCAAGTATCCGGGATATCCTCGCTAGCATACCCAGACGAATTCAAGCTGTGATTTCAGCTAGAGGGGGTCACACTCGATACTAAACATTTATCTGCTTTTACTTTATTAAAGAAAAAACAAACAAAAATCTTTGTTAACTTTTACTTCACGAGCATATGCACTACTAGCGAGCATACACTACTAGTGAACTTTAGCATTAAAACCCATAAATTTTATCAAAATGTTATGATAATACTGACGAAAACGATTATTTGCTTATTAATTTACAAAATTGTGAAAGTAAAACTACCTATAATTATCAAACAAACCAATAGTAACATTTGAAATGGTTCATTGCTTAGGTGCCCGTTTTTTTTGCAAATGAGTTTATTATTTTACCACTATGAAAGAGCTGGGTGCGAATGAATAACTTATCGTTTTCATGTCAAGCGATAGCTTACATTTCATATGGAAAGTAAGAAATCAAAGAGATCAAGTAATTTTCAAGTTTTTTTTTTAATAAATCCTTTCACCCTTATACAACCATACACACTGCTTTACCTACAAAGTTTACGAACAAAGGCTACGCGGTACTCTAACCGTATAAGAAAGTACCCTCATTCGTATTTAATGCGTGGCTGTGACCTCGGTGACTTCCGGTGGGCCTGCTGTGAAATTCTCACTGATTTTCACTCTGGAGGCTGTAATCTGAGCCTCCTAACCTTTATGGCGGAAGGTAATCCGGCTTTCAGGATCTTGAGAACGGAAAACTAAATTGTCGGTTGCAATACTAAATTATAATTAAATTAAGTAAAATACTCAGCACAGAATCAATAATATCACGATATTGTATGTGTTGACTCTTATGGCATAACTAATAAGAAAAACTTTCTTCCAGCAGAGGTCGCGTACTTCGTAATTCTGAAACGTAGACTGTCTTATTCCAGTAAATAGGTAATATGTTGATAATGTTGAATATAAAGACATCTGAATGTCGAGGACTACCATGTTATATGTCGTAGCATAAGAATAAAAAATTTATGTTTTAATCAACATGTCTGCTAATACGATTTTTATATAATGAAATGAAATGAAAATATATTTTTACGAAAGACAAAATTTACAGTAGTCATATCGTATGGTCTTCACACTAGGCAAGCCTGTATCGAGAAGACCCAAATATAATCTTAGCCTAGTTGCCTACAGGTATACATTTCCAATTGACACTGGTCTTATCATAAAATTAGTTTTATAAAATACATCACGATATTTCATAAATGATTTAGCATTCATTTGAAGAACATGTATAACTCTTGAGTGTATATTACGATTGCCCTTTGATCTTTACTCAAATAATGTAACATAAGTTTTCCTTGACCGCGTCCCTTAGGATATTTTTCGATAAATTCTCCCACTTAGTTAATAAGAACGTAGAAATACGCACGACGCTTGTGAGGCTAATTTATTTAAGCGACATTTTATTTTACGATACAAAGTTATACATATCAGGTAAAAGAGTTTAATTTTTTAGAAAAAAATGTCACTTAAGTCAACCGGAATATAATCCCTCTATTTTCTCTTTTTCAGGGGTAGGCAGAGGTGTACCGCACCCATATTTCGCCAGCTATGTTAGATCCCATATTGTAGGAGACAGGCTAATTGCCATTTAGCTCTAAACGCTTTGTCTATATTATATGGTCGAGCGAAAACGTATGTACAAGAACAGAAATGTTTAAAAAATTATAGCTAGTAGGTATAAGTGCATTATAAGACTTAATTTATGTGTAATAATAACGGGTGCAGTTCAGTGCATGTAGACCTTTATAATTATTTGTGCAGGAACAAATGATCACATTACACCAGATGCTATATGAAATGAGGTCCAGAATCAGAGAATTCGACGGACGGGAGTTGATTTACCCTCGCAAGATGTTACAATTATGCGGGCCTGTTTGAAAGCTGAAATACACAGGCTGTTGCCCGAACATAACACATTTATATGGTCACTATGGCGGGTATTACAAAATGTTCTAAGTGGCAACACCACCAGAGCAGCAACTGTTCATGGGTAACAGCGTTAGCAATACTCATTTCGCAATTTTTGAAAATAGAAGATTATCATGACGGGTTAATAACTCAGCCTAAAGAACTTGGCTCCGAAGCGTTAAACATAATTCGTTACATAATAGGAAATATTACTCGTTAAGAAAGGGTTGCCATAATGCTTCCTTTAATCGGGATTTTTGGAATTGGAATATAATATTAAGTAGGATCTTTTATTCAGGACTGAGTTTGTGTAAGCCCTTTGTTGTATAATAAAAGTAATTAAATCTAAATATTTACTGCATAATACTCTACTCCAAAGTAACATTAAGATAATCTAGACACTTAGGTCTTGTTTCACAAAGTCTGAGTAAACGCCTATCGTGGAATATATACGAATATTATAAAGCTGAAGTGTTTGTTTGGTTGGTTGAACGCACTAATATCAGGAACTATTGAACCAATTTAAAAAATATTTTTCACTAATAGGAATATACATTATTACTGAGTGCTATAGGCTACTTTTATCCCCGAAAAACCTGTTCACACCGGCGGAGCCGCGAACAATACTAGTATAATACTCCCAAACGAATGGTTAACAAAAGAGTACAATTAGCGTTACCTACCTGTCTTTTACGCTTACTGGCGAATAACATTTACTTGAACCATGGACTAATAAGAGTATAGACTAACGATCCCCATACATTGAAGCGTACTTCGCTGTTTAGTACATTGAATTCAACTAGATGGCACTAAGATCCATAAAATCATTTGAAATGGTTATTTCAATGGCGCAAATGAGAGGATGGATAAAATAAACACCTATCGGTTTATCCGATAGTTATTATTACGCCTAGATGGCGCTATAAACTGTTTAGCTCACAGACTACTACAATTATTTTGAGTATTTATGGACTGCATTTATATCATTACTTTTTGTAAAGAAAACTAGGCAGGTATTAATTTATGTGGTGCCACGCGCCGCCGACGACACATCGTTGGTCGGTTGTTCAGCGCGTATTACAAGTTTTTTATATGGGGACACCACTTCTTTTTTGACTGAACTTTATTTTTTTATTTTTGTTATATAGCTAATATAATAATACATAATATATTGGGATAGTTTCAAATATCTGCTTGTAACGGTTCCAACGCTACAAAAAAATGTTTTTTTTTTTGTATGGGGACTCCCCCTATTTTTAAACTTATTTTATTTTTAGATTTTTTCCTACGGTTACACACAATTACGTTCCGTTCGTGTAATATTACACTCGGCGCTGGCTAGCCAGTTACTTTGCTTGAACTTGGCTTGACACGCTACCGCGTGTCTAGATATCTTTTTACACCAAAAAGGATACTAGATATTTAAAAAAATATATGTATTGAAAAAGTGGCCGCTATTTTGGATTTCTTTGTTTTAAGGCCAATCAACCTCAAAATCGATACCTGGACATGGTTTTAGGTACAAAGGACAGATCCAAAGTTAGAATTGAAAAAGTGGCCACCATTTTGAATTTCTTTGTTTTAAGGCCAATTGACCTAAAAATCGGCCAATTGACCTAAAAAAATCAAAATCGGTATTTGGGCATATCTTTAGTTAAAAAAGACGGATCCGATGTGAGAACTGAAATATGAGGCCGCCATTTTGAATTTATTTATTTTAAGAGCAATCGACCTCATTATCGACCTCTGGGAATGGCTTTGGGCAGAAAGGGCATATCCTATATTATAATTGAAAAAAGTGGCCAATATTTAAGCTTCTTTATTTTTAGGCCAATTAACGTCAAAATCGATACTTGAGCATAAGAAAAGTGGTCGCCATTTTAAACTTCATTGTTTTAAGACTGATTAGATTTAGATAGATATTTGGGCTTGTCTTTAGCCAAATAGAATAATTAATCGAAGTTGGAATTTTAAAAATTGCATTTCATGTTAAATTTTGTTGTTTAAGGGCTATTGGTTTTAAAATCAAAATACGCTGAACATGACTATAAACTATAGTAGGTAATATGGCCACCATCAAAGCTTGTTCAATTCTCTTCAATAACGATATCACAGCTTTGCTATATCGCAAAATAAATAAATTGTCTTCGAATTTTAGAAGACGAAGTTCGAAGTCTTCGTGGCCTGTGGCAGCAAACAGGAAATAAAGTAAATGGTTCTGTGAAAGCATCAAAATTGGTAACAAAATTAGAGAGTCGTTAACCTTCATTTGAAATATTGCTATAAGCATAAGTAACCGCGTAGTAGAAATGATCTTATCATATTTTTCGTCCCCCATATCGTTTTGCCTTGTTAGGTGACCATTTAATTATTGTATCCCTTTTAACTTACCCCTTTTCACCAGATTTAAAAGACTACTTAGGTTGATTACCTTATTGATTTTTAAAAGTATTTAATTTTGATGTGAAAATATATTTCAATTTTTTCTATAATATCCCACACTTCTGAAAGCCAGAAGTTTGCTTGATTTTACAATAACACTGGTTTCTGCAACGGGTGGTTATAATAAATTATTAAAATGCACATGAAGAAGTGTTAACAGCTCACAGTTGTGGTTTCAACTAACTTGAAAATATTGAATAGTAAGCTACCGTTGCTATTTCAAATAAATCTGTTTCTGGAAGTCAATCTTCTATGAAACTTCTACACTTTACAGGCTGTATGGTTGATGGAAGACTTTGGAAACAAATAATTATTAATCCAATATGGTGCTCATTTTTATCACAATTAAAACGAATCATTATATTGTGGTTAAAGGCATGCCCAAATATCGATTTTAAAGCTAATGAGCCCTAAAACAAGTTCAAAATAGCGATGCCTTCTCAATTCTAACATTGGATCTGCCTTTTATATATAAAAGCTAAAAAATTACTAGATATCGATTTTGAGGTCAATTGGCCTTAAAACGAAGAAATTCAAAATGCCGGCCACTTTTTCGATTCCGACATTGGATCTGTCTTTTATAATCAAAGATATACCCAGCTGTCAATTTTGTGGTCAATTAGCCTTAAAACAAAGAAATTCAAAAAGGTGGCCACTGTTTTCAATTCTAACATTGGATCTGCCCTTTGTGTCTAAAGCCATGCCCAGATATCGATTTTGAGGTCGATTGGCCTTAAATCAAAGAAATTTAAAATGGCGGGTTCTTTTTCAATTCTGACATTGGATCCATCTTTTGTAACTAAAGATATGCACAGATATTGATTTTGCGGTCGATTGGCCTTAAAATAAAGAAATTCAAACGGCCACTTTTTTCAAATCTAGCCTTGGATCCGTCTTTTGTAACCAAAGATGTACCCAGCTATCGATTTTGAGGTCAATTGGCCTTTAAACAAAGAAATTCAAAATGGCGGCCACTTCTTTCAATTCTAACATTGGATCTGCCCTTTAAGCCTAAAAGCCTAAAAAAATACTATAATAATCATGTAAACTTAACATAACCAACTGACTTTTGTAAGCTGATGCACCGCACATGCAAAATATTTGGTAAAAAATCAACAAAATCACGTTGATCCCCGGTTGTCGCTAAACAAGTTAACCTTGATAAAATAGCTTGTGGCTCTGACATCGTCCCTGACGCGCCCCTGATTTAGGTGAAAAAGTATCTGAGCCTCCTCAATAGGTTCCGAGATATTGACCATGCGAAATTTTACCCACTGTGATATTATCTGTTTGGTTTTTGTATATTCAAATTAGAAGAAATCACGCACAGCAGAACTCACTGTGCCCATACCTAGCGTCTCGCCCCGCACCCGCGCGCGTGGTGCGGGGCAGTGTGTGAAGCGCCTTACTGCCATCTGTTGTATGTCCATTCTAATGCTAAACTATTTTGTTTTACGGTACAATGCCACCTAACGGGACATTTTTGAAACCCGGCAGATGTTGAAGTTTCCAGGCTAATTATCAGCGCCATCTAGCAATAAGCCGGGATTTTGCACTTTTTCAGGTGAACGCTTCAATGTATGGGGATCGTCAGTCTATACTCTTATTAGTCCATGCTTGAACATTGTGGAATAGGCCCCTAGAGTTTCATTTTAAAGATTATTTTGATTGTTCCTGACTCAATATTGAGCAGTTATATATTCGAACCCAGAGTTGAAAAGCGATTATGAATTATTTTGATATCTTTAGAGCTTAATTCCGCTCATATTGATAAAATAAACTGACCGTGATTTACCGGAATCCATCCCAGAATACCGAGAAAGGCAGTCCTATTCCACTACCAAGTTTACCCAATCACTTAAATTCGACTACTCCGACTTAATATTGAGCCGTTTAAAATAAATGTACCCGAATTTAACTTTGTAAGTGAATTAATACCCGCTGTTGCTGAGTTCCTCAGGACATTTGCCGAATAAGTCAATTTATGAAAAATAACAGAGAGAAATTCTTGATATTGAATTAGCAAATTGTAATTTAGACTGCGTGAACTGCGTTCATTAAGGGGATGGTTTGATTTATGCCAACAATTCGAGTGCTGTCGAGAAAGGGTAGTTTCCTTTTGACTTTGTATAATCAGTTTTAATGTACTTGACTTTGTTTTTAGATTCTTCCGTAGAAAATGTATTCTCGCTAAAATATAGCCTAGAGTTCAGTATTGTATTAGAAGGACTATATCTATATGATCGCGAGGTGGCTTGCAAAACCACAACTTCGTGATTCCATTCTGGTTCTACCAAAAGGTTCGGTAACTCATACTTTTACCGCACCATGAAGCTGTGGAATAGTTTTTCATCATACATGTTCCCTCCTTTTTGCGACTTGGCGTCCTTCAAGCAGAGCGTGAAGAAACACTTACGCAGGCTGTGCCGATCGTCCGGGGAATGTTTTTATCTCTTGCCCGACGATTTTTTTTGCCTTCACTTAACATCAGGTGCAATGAAGATTCAAGATACTAGGCCCTGCCGTCGTTGAAAAAACCTATTGTCACTGCAAAATTCTATGTAACTCAAAGTTCTTCTGGTGTCAGTAATATTCAGTAGTTTCCAATATAAAAGCAAACTCATCAGCCAGTAATCATTTAAAAAAAAAAATTGCGGTCATACAAACATGCAAGTCAATACAGAACCTCCTTTTCTGAAGACTGTTAAAAAGTTGCCTATACATAAATAACAAGACTCCTGACATGTATGTATGCGGTCGTGTTAACGTCATAAAGAGGGTTTGTAAATATTGACTCGTCGGGACGTCGTAAAACGTTTTATGTAGTCGAACGTGATCGCCATAGTACGTTGATGCTGTTGACTGATGACCTGAGAAATACATTAAAGGTTCTTTTTATCTTCGCGCAGCGAAGTGAACGCAAAACCTTATGGTGCAGTTTTTTTTATGGCATTAAATGGCGATACGAGCATGCTGTTCGCCTGGTGGTAAGCGATACGACCACCCATAAACAGTAGCAACACCATCCAGCACCTTGACTTACAAAGTACTGTGTGGCATCCCACTGCGCTCGTCATCTTGGGACATAGGATGTTAAGACTGGATGTTTTCAACTTTAGCTATCTTTTTGTTATGGTCTTATTAAGCTGGACGCGCTCGCAGAGCTTCGAGTGCTCCAGGTGCTGAGAGCGCGTCCAGTTTAATAAGACCCTGACAAAAAGAAAACTATAGTTGAAAAAAGGGGCCTAAGTCTCATAATGTCCAGTAGTTACACTGGCTACAATGTCCTTCAAACCGAAACACAAAATTCCATGCACACTGCTCCTTGGTGGTAGAAATAGACATTGCGTTGGTACCCACCCAGACGGACTCTTACATATGAGAGCCCTACCACCAGTGTAGTCCTAACATAATGTCAAAAAATAACTTTGACGGTGGAAAAAAAAAATCCATTCTGTCTTACCGATTATATGTCGATTTGTCAGAAGAAGCTATATGTATGGTGGTTTCTATTAGTTATACTCGTTAATTTATCTCCAGGTAGCAGTATTTACCTTTGCCAAACAATAGAGAAAGTGGACTGGCTGTTGGCACACGTCATGTTTACTCTGGCCTATAACGGTGCCCTTAGCGAAATATTATGAAACAACTATTTTTTATACTTAATTGCATAAACTGCCCAGACTTAACGTACTAGCCTAAATTTTTGTAGCGCTGCTCTTACTTGGTAGTAACTAGATCTGCTAGCCATTTTGCCAGGAGAAAAAGAAACCACGTATAATAACGTTAACTATAGGTCTCCGAAAAACAATTTAAGTAAGATTAAAACAGGTGAGCAGGGCAAACACGACTGCCGTATCATAAACAATTCAGTAACGAGTGACAGACGGTCCCTTATCCGATGGTTTATTTATAGGGCCGGTCTGTTAGACGTGTATACACGTCCGTTTAGATTTTAACGATGTTCGGCATGTAATGATGAATGGTGAGTGCTGTATGGTACTGGGTGCATTTTGTCCATTTATTTGAGGATACCGTAGCCATTCATCAAGAAAACTATAGCTGTATCATCAAACATCAGCTTCCTTTCTGTAACCCCTATTGTTTTCCTTAAATACACTTAGAGCGTCAATAACTCTTATTGTATAGTGTTTATTGATTGTGGAGATCATTTATCACCAAGTGACTCGTTTACTTGTTAGCCGGTCTACACAGTAATACGTCAGCTGACGGATATTTTTCATAAATCATAAACATGACGTCACGACTTCTCAAAAACACTTGCAAAACAACACAGCGCTTTCATAACGATATATACCATGATACAATACTGTTCTCGCTATACTTAATTAAAAATACAATTACACAGCTCAATGGATTGAAAAACCTGTTCTATAAATATTAAAAATGTATTTATTTTTACCACTTTCATATTGTATTCGACTAAAATTTAAATAAGTTTTCACAAAAGTAATTAATATTCTAAAATAATTCATACCTACTTTGTATAATTTTTACGAAACTCACCTTTTCAATTATTTTATCTTTGCACAGCGTTAGAACACCTGAACCTCAGTCTATACAAATAAAGCCTATGATGAAGGCATTGTGAAAATGATTAATTAATTCCACCTAAAATAATAAGAAATTATTACTTCGAGGGCCGAGTACAGGTGTGGATTTAAACGTGCTGAAGGGCACTATTACCCCCTTTAAACCGAAGTTATTATTTGGAACAAAAATCTTATTTGGATTACATCCTACTAATATTATAAAGGCGAAAGTTTGTAAGAATGTATGGATGTGTGGATGTTTGTTCCTCTTTCACGCAAAAACTACTGAACGGATTTCGATGAAATTTAGCACACGGGTAGATCATGTCCTGGATTAACACATAGGCTACTTCTTATCCTGGGAAAATGTTAACCGGGACTTTTATCCCGGAAAAACTTTTTAATGCGGGCGGAGCCGCGGGCAAAAGCTAGTAATATATAAAAATGGCTGCAGTGGCATAGCATGTTAGAATTAAAAAAAAAATCCTAAAATACATATCAATGCAAAAATGTATTTTTTTAAAGATATATATTGCTTCCTAAGTGTCATCGAGATAATTTCTAATATCTGATGTTATGACATGAAGCGGCGATAGCCTGGTTGGGAGTGGATTGGACTGCGGAGACAAATGTCCGCTGGTTTTTTTTTATGGCACTGAATGACGAGTCGAGCATGTCGTTCGCCTGTTGGTAAGCGATACTACCACCCATAAACAATAGCAACAATATCCAGCACCTTGAGTTACAAAGTACTGTGTGGCATTCCACTGCGCTCGTCATCCTGAGATATAAGATGTTAAGTGTCATTATGTCCAGTAGATTCACTGGCTACAATCTCCTTCAAACTGAAACACAACGGTGCATGCACACTGCTGCTTGGCGGTAGAAATAGACATTGCTGTGGTACCCACCCAGACAGACTCTTACATATGAGAGCCCTACCACCGGTTAAAACCCAAGGGCACACACCTATGACTTTTCTAAAAAGTTATGTGTTTATTCTTTGTGAATTATCGTTGCTTTAACGGTGAAGGAATTCACCGTGAGGAAACCTGCATATCTCAGAAGTTCTCTTTAAGAATTTCTACGGTATGTGAAGTCTACCAACCCACAACAGGCCAGCGTGGTGGACTAAGACCTAACCCCTTTCAGTTGTAGAGGAGGCCCGTGCTCAGCAGTGGGCAGTATATAATACAGGGCTGGTATGGTGGTGGTGATGTTACGACATAGCATATCGATCATTAATTTTTTTTTTCAAAATTCCCCCGACTCATTGAACAATTTAATTCCCTCTTCAAATCTTCCCCCAAAATCCTGGATCCGCACCCGGCCAAGTCTTTCATATTTTATAGCGTAGTGTTAATTAAGAACAAATAATTGTTCCTCCAGCCAAATTCCACTTTGCAGTGGATGAAGGTGATAAAATTTAACTGAAATGCTGTATTTAGCTTATAATGGGGTGTTTGGGAAGTTTCCAGAATGAACCAAGGTTTAAGGGATTTAAGATGTGTTTGGCTTGGCAGAAACTCTCTTCTGGCACATTGAGTCGTGATCCGTGGGGTTCAGAGTTTGATTCTCGAGACGGAAAAGTATTTGAGAGTTATTTTAAAAAATATATGTAAATTCTAATTTGTGCATGATATGGGGATGGACTAGTCACCTGTCACATCTTGGGATGAAAGTGAGCACGGAAAATCGCAGATATTATACTATTGTTAGTGTCTGTGTAAAACACGTATGTATGAATATAAATGAGCAACAATGGGCACCAGGTAATTTGCACCGCTTTAGGTTGATTTTCACTTCGTCACTCAAGCGTTTACCTGCATCTTCCCCCACAAATCCACATTGCATAGTCGTGTCACAGTGCTGGAAGTTTACAAATTGCCGGTCAAATTAGAGATGTTAATTTTGCCCGTACTGAGGTTCCATGCAAATGTGACCGCGGGCGCGTGCTCGGTTCGAAGAGATAGACTGTTCCACAGTGTTCTATATTATCCTCATAGCGAAATATACGATCTTTGCCAACAGTCAAATTTAAATTGCATCACACTATAGGCAAAGTTGTAACACATTTCGACAGCTATGTAACGAGACTAATCTGATTCTTATATACATACACATAGCGTGACCTTTTTTTATCCCAGAATATGTAGGCAGAGGCACAACTAGGGCACCCATTTTTCGCCGTGCGTATTCCGTACCATGAATTGATAGGGAGGCGAGCTTATCGCCTTATCAGCCACAAAATCCAGACTTCGGGCTGATACTGAATGGAAAAATGCGATATCACTGCCCGACCAGGGGATCGAGCCCGAGACCTGACCATTGCAGTCGTACTGTAATAAAACTACGCCTCCGAGGCAGTTGAGAGGCTGGGTGATTCATATCCAAACCTTAAATCAAACTGTCAAAAATCCAAGCGTTTCCTATTAAGTAAGCACACATTTTGATGTGACTCGTTGCTACGTAGCAAAATTAATGGTCCGCTAGGAACGATGGTCGGATTGACAGTTTAATTAACTCAATGCATTGTCACAACGGGAGCCGTCGGGTTGCATTAAAATAATGGGAAAGATAACCCATTTACAACATTAATGGATTAAAAGAGCTTCAGACTTGTGGCAGATTTATTTAGTGTGTCACGTTACTTCGGTGTCGATACCAAAATGTTGCGATCATGCGATGATGTGAAAGATAGAAATGAATTTAATTCTGCTCCAGTATGAGCGCAGGTAAATGTTAATTATGTTGACCGTGATAATGAGATTGTGTAAGATCCCAAACAAGGGTTCAATAAACAAATAAATTTTCTTTTTTGGCAACCTATGTAAGAATCTACGCACAGGGGTATTGACACACAAATAAATGGTTGATACCACCATTGCGAATATTCAAGTAATATTCTTACTCGAATAGTGTACAAAAAACACCATTAGTAAAATACAAAGTAATTATAATATCACAAGAATACTAAAACAACAAAATGATTGTGACGATAATATTAATGTGAGCGTGAGTGACAGCTCCTGTCATACAGCTGTCAGCTAAGTGTTTATGTGGGTAGGTCCCAATCCATTTAGATTATTATTCAATTAAACACCACTTTTAATATCTAAATGTAGACTAAAACCATTTTAATATGGCTTAGCCTTGGCGACAAAATGTACTAATTTCTTTAATTATTTATATAGAAATTTCAGTAAAGAGATAGACACGTTTTATAATATTTGTGTTGCTCGTCAAATAAATATAACTTGAACAAATAAAGTCAAATGGTAATTTACTTTACTTGTAAATGAGCATTATGTGCAACCTACCCAATACTGGAATTAACCTACAGCAGGCTATTTTCAAACGACCCCAATGTCACGCAACAGACCCTAAAAGTAATTGTAGCCGTTAATTTCCTCGTTACTAAGTCACATAAATCTCACCTACGCATAAATTCCCAAAATAAATAGTAAGGGTCACTAGAAACGTCACAGCATTTGGTATTACCACTGTTATGATAGTAGCCGTCAGGCGGCCGAATTCTGCCGTTCCGATAAATAAAATAGATCTTACGCTAATGGGCGATCGTTTTGCCTCCGCAAATCCGACCGAATCTCGCTGATTTTGAACGGCTTGAGCGAAAACATCGTAAGGGATTTCGGCAGAAATCAATCTAGTTGTTTGTTAGTGCGATATTGTTGGATGAATTTAGCAGTAAGACAGTCATCTGATTATCGGTCGAGACGATGTTTAAGAAATTGGGTTTAGGGCGAAGAAATAGATTTTAAGAACCTCCACCTGACTTCAGCATTGCTAAGGACAAACAGATAATTCATTTCAAATGCGTGTGTATAGGTTCCGATAAAATAAAAATTACAATTTGAGTTTACGAAAATACTTTTTTTTTTCAAAACTACATTCTACTTGGGATTCCGCCCTTTCCCGGAATTAAAATAAGTCTAATTACCAGTATACCAGAGTAGTATATCCAGAAATAAGTATATTCAAACAAAAAACCTTCAGCTTTAGTAAGTGTAGACAATTTTATTTCATTTGTACATATTCTCGGTAGCGTAGTTGTACTATGGTACGACTGCAATGCTGAGGTCTCGGGTTCGATTCCCGGGTCGGGCAAAGTGATATTGAGTTTTTCTATTCAGTATCAGCTCGGAGTCTGGAATTTGTGCCCGATATGGCGATAGGCTCGCCCCCTATCACATCATGGGACGGAATAACGGCGAAAAGTGGGTGCACTAGTTGCGCCTCTGCCTAACCCTTCGGGGATAAAAGGCGTGAGTGTATATGTATATGTATGTATGTTGTACATATTCCGGCTTGGAGCAGGCCATCGTCCGAATTACGTTCTAAATTACAGTTATTATCTTACAATAAATAGCACCTTGACTATAGCCACTGTAATTCTGTCTTAATGGAATTCAGAACTCAACCACAAAGCTTGGAGCAAATATTTGTCGTGGAACAATTGTCGGCCGCTGATCGGAACTTGCTCGTTGTCGCAGCTAATGAGCATTGCCAGTAAGTCATCTAAATACTATTTGGGTACTTACTGGCATAGATTTAGCAGAACTTGAAGACCACATTCTAAAATCAAGTTAGTTATTTTAATAATGATACATCACAAGGCTGCATGTAGATATATTCCAATAGCTCGGTCATCTTCATTCAAAAATATATAGATACCTAACGTAGACAATTATAACTAAAAACTCAACTAAGATAAAATAAAATATAGGAATCTATTTTAGGACATCCTAGTTTTGTCTGAATCAGCAATCAATGAATTTATGTGTACTTCACCGAAGTTAAACAAAAGTATTCACTTAATCAGTTTTTATTCGAAATGAACGACGAATTAAGTTTAAATACCGAAAGTTTCCGCAATCCTGAAAGCTTAGACATCCGCTTAGATTGGATTTTATAAAGTTTTTTCAAAGATTTGCAAAATAAAATTTTATTGGACTCCCTTAGGATGGCTTCCATTCGACGTTGACGAGAATTAATTTGTTATTTTCTATCGTTCTATGATTATTTCCTCATTGACCTAACGGCAGCATGCCTGGTTTGCGAACCGTGCAATTCTAGGTTCAATTGTAAGGGCGGGCAACTAGAATTTATGTTAGTAGACTATCTATCACATAAATGATAGCTGAATAAAATAAAATATTTCACCTATTTTTCTGTAAATGTAATTCTATATTTGCGATGTATTTATCCTATAAACAACTTTTTAATTACTTACTGAAAAATCAACTCTAAGTCTCTGATGATAAGTATTAACCGCTCATGAACAGAGGAACTTCGTAAAACAGAAACCGTACTTTAATTATGATAATTACTAATCTTTCGTGGAATAAAGTATTAAATACTTAACAAGCTAACTTTAATGAGAGATTACGAAAACTGGCTATATTTACCGGATAATATCAAGAGGATGCTTTGAAAATCCTTGTAACAACGGGCATGTCGGCGAAGGATTTATGAAGACATTTGATGTGTATTTATTGGGGAAATGTATAGCTGTTTACAGAAAATGGTCGCACTAGGAGATTATTGGTGATATAGATGTTTCAGGCAATAATGAGTGTTCCGTACTTTTATTAATTTACAATTAGGTAATGCTGGCACAATACTACGGCATACAATTATTTATTTTCTATTATGAACGGATCTGTATCTGCCACAAAATCCGAACGCATCCTAAGCAGCGACAAGTGCTGCCACCCCGAACGTGCAATACAGACGTTCTCTCTCTTCCGTAAAAGCAACCGCTTCGAACGCAACGTAGTTCTGTACGCGCTGTGTCTTATATTCCAAACATTAACATTATTCCAAGAATAAACTAGTGATACGTGTGGTGCAATACTTGACGGCAATCAGCAACCTATGGCCATTCACCAACGCTGGGTACCCAGGGAAACGAGCGGTGCTGCAGTTGCAGGTGAGTGGTAGATACAGTCCTCAATTTAACACCATCCGAAGGTCTGGTCGATTTCCCATACATTTACTGGTCCTTCGAACCGTATGTTAAAGTCATTGTGCTAGCATATTACTGGTTTAATTCCATTAAAGTTGTTTTTCGACACTTTAATTTGCTTAACCCGTGGAACCTACCCTCGGTTAGCAATTTGTTAAATTCCATTTGCCTAGGCTTAGCGTATTTGTTTTTCGACAATACCACTGCGTACTGTTTTTTCGAACGTACTTATTCATTTATCGAATGAATTACTAGGTAAAATAGCGAGTTTTACAATTTCCATATTTTTTCTTAACTTGTGGGTATTCGTTCGGCCTATGCCACACCGTAAGCGCTCGCGTCGAACATTCCCGTCAAACGAGTTTAAATATCCAACGGCACGCGCGCCACTCCAAGCTACGTTTTATTCACTACATTTACTATAATACACATATACATATTACATTACAATACTTATCAAGTCGTCTATGTATTTCGTACTAGACACACACTAAATCATTTCATATTTAATTTACAACCCGTATTTCGTACGGCAAAATAACTTTTAACATTTCGTGTTAATAAGTTAAGCTTCGCTATACTATCAGTGTACTGCTTACCTAACATTTATAATATTTCCATCATACAAATAACTATTGTCCATAGACATGGAGATAGATCAATTGATATTCGAACGTGATATTTTCATGAACAGCATACAACGTATGGCTGATTGTGCTACAGATGAAATGGAATTTCGTGCCCGTGTTAGGGAACTTAATAACATTAAAAAACAATTTTTTCTCGTACAAAGCAAAATAGAAAAATTATTAGCTAAAACCGGTGAATTTAAGTCTCAAGAACAATTAGATACACGTAACAATTTTGACACTTTATATTACAAAGTGCAAATCACAGCTGATCACTTAAAAGATATTCAACGCAGACAAAGTGTAGCTAGCGTTCAGCCTACCCCTTGTTGTCAAAGTCAAGGTCATACGAGAGATCAGTTGCCGATACTTACGTTACCCACCTTCCGTGGTGATTTAACTGAATGGAATGCATTTTATGATTTGTACTTATCGCTAGTTCATGATAACAAACATTTATCTGACGTAGAACGTTTCCGTTATTTACTTTTGTCCTTACGGGGTGAACCTTATAACTTAATTAAATCACTTCCCATCACAGGTGATAATTATAATAATGCTTTGCGAGTTTTGTTAGATCGTTATCAAAACGACAGAATAATTGCAAATAAACATTTAGACAAAATCCTTGATATAGATCCAGTTATTGATAAAAATTACGAACATAGTTTGCGTAACATTCTGATGGTATATAAAGAAAACTTAACAGCTTTAGAATCTTTTAACTTGCCAGTTACAGAATGGAGTTTCGTTTTATTAAATATTTTGTTACGTAAGATTACACCTACTCTTCGTAAACGTTTTGAATTGTCGCTAAGTTCGCCTAGTACTATTCCGTGTGTCAATAATCTAATTGAGTTTTTAAATAAAGAGCTGGCTGCCACTGAGGCCATGTCGACTGCTTTGGTGCCGTGTTCGCCCGCCTCCGGCTCCGAACTCGCGATCCGCCGCTCTCTTCCTGCCGCGTCGCCGCGCCACTGGGGTCGAGCCGTCGCGCGCTCCCACTCCGACGCACACCGTACTAGCCGTACTGCTACATCTAAACATACCTCTGACGCGCCGTTTGCACGTTCACGTCACTCGCGCTCGATGAGTATCCATGCTGCTACTTCAACTCCTTACGCTATTAATTATGTTAAAACATGCACTTATTGTAAACAAAATTCACATTCATTAAATAAGTGTCTTAACTTCGGTAAATTAACTTTAACAGAAAAGAAAGATTTTATCGAACAAAATAAAATTTGTAACAATTGTTTATTTATTGGACACGAACTCAAGGATTGTAAATCTCGACACAATTGCCGTGTGTGTTCCAAACGTCATCATACTTCTATACATGATGATGTAATTTCTAATGTAGCATTAACTAGCGAATGTAACGTACCTTCCCCCGAGCTAACTTCGGCAGCGGAATCTTCTTCGTCACCCACATCAATGCGTAGTTTTTCTGATAAATTAAATTGTACAGTTCTACTCACCACCGCGTTGGTAAATATTCGCTCGACGGATGATAATTCGAGTTCTCCTCGCCCTGTGCGCGCTCTAGTCGACCAAGGCTCCCAAGCCACACTCATTGCGGAGTCATGCGTCCAGCGACTGGGCTTAAAACGCTATCATGCTAAGACCAGCATGACAGTTACTGGCATAGGCGATAAAAGTGAGCAACCGCGTGGTTATGTTTTGTGTGAAGTTACGCCTCACAATAAATTAGAACCTAAATTAATTATCGAAGCTCTTATCTTACCCAAGTTAACGAGTTACTTACCTCGCATTCCAAGCTCTTTTGAGCACATTCCGCATCTAAAAAATTTACCCCTAGCGGACCCAGAATTACGTTCTACGCGTCCAGTCGAACTTCTCCTAGGTTCAGACTATACTGATAGTATTTTATTACATGATAACATTAAAGGCCCACAGGGTACACCCGTGGCAATAAATAGTATTTTTGGTTACCTACTTAACGGTAAAATTTCCCATTCATTGCCAGCACAAGTCTGCATGAATGTTAGTACTTATCAACTTGATATGCAATTGCAAAAATTTTGGGAGCTTGAGTCGATGCCTGATATCAAGCCTCTCACCAAAGAAGAAGCTCTTTGTGAGTCTATTTTCATTAATACCCACAAACGCGATAAATGCAGTAAATATATTGTTTCCCTTCCTTTTAAGGACAATGTACCCCCTCTCGGCGATTCTCGCCAAATTGCTCTTAATCGTTTTTACAAGCTTGAACAAAAGCTTTCTCGCGATCCTTCTAAGCAAGAAGAATATATTAAATGTCTCAGAGAATATGAAAACCTAGGTCACATGGAACCGGTCACTGAGCACACGGTTTCAGATAAAATTCCTTACTATATCCCTCACCATTGCGTGGTCAAAAGGTCATCTGCTACAACTAAAGTTAGAGTTGTCTTTGACGCCTCTTGCAAAACTACTAATGGTCGTTCACTTAACGACAATTTACTTATTGGTCAAAAACTGCACCAAAATATAAACGTAGTAAAATCTATTTCGTTACCGCGTCACGTGATTCCTAATCATAACGGAGACATACAAGTACATGGCTTTTCGGACGCATCCGAGAAGGCACACGCAGCTTGTGTATATTTACGTGTTATTGATTCTCACCGTATTGTTCATGTTCATCTCCTTCTTGCAAAGACAAAGGTCGCACCATTAAAACGTATCACGCTCCCCCGTTTAGAGCTGTGCGGAGCTCTACTTTTATCTAAACTTATTGAAAACATTCTTGTAACTTATACTAAAATTCTATCTATCGATAATGTTTACGCATGGAGTGATTCTTCGGTCACACTTGCATGGTTACGCTCGTCCTCCCATGAATGGCGCACTTTCGTGTCCAATCGTGTTGCGGAGACGACAAGCCGAGTTCCAGCTGCTCACTGGCGACACGTACGTTCCGAGGACAACCCCGCGGATCCTGCATCCCGAGGTTTGCTCCCGTCTAAGCTAGATCAGAACTTGTGGTTTAATGGACCCATCTGGCTCAAACAGTCTCAATTGAATTGGCCTGTTTCGAACGTCCATCTACATACTGATGAAGAACGACGACAGCACATTCTGAGTAGCGCAAAGGAATCAACTTTAGATTTACAATTTCTTGAAAGATTTTCGTCCATGCCAAAACTATTACGCGTTGTTTCTTAAATTTTTCGCTTTTATCATAAATGCCGTAAGACACAATCTTACTCGCATCCGCACATTACGGTTTCTGAAACCAAATTCGCTTTAACAAGAGTTATCCGTCTCGTTCAGCAAGATCAGTTTGCTGAAGATATTTTACGTTTAAAAGATAACGACTTTTGTTCAAATAAACTTCAAAAACTTAAACCGTTCATAGACGACGCCGGACTTCTCAGGGTCGGCGGCAGGATACAACGTGCCCACATTTCTTATGATGCCAAGCATCAAATAATTTTACCCAAAAAACATTTCTTTACGTCATTACTTATAGACTATTTTCACAAATTATATTTGCACGTAGGTCCGCAAACATTACAATTTCTTTTATCTCAAACATATTGGATTATATCTGCCCGTGATGCAGTCCGTATGCGCACGCGTCGCTGCATTCAATGTTTTCGCACGCGTCCTACCGCTCCGCAGCCGTCAATGGCTCCTTTACCTGCTGCAAGAGTGAGCGCTCTTAGGCCATTCTTACACGTAGGCATAGATTTCGCCGGGCATTTTAATCTTAAATCTAGTAAATTTCGTAATTGCAAAATTTTCAAATCATATGTATGCGTCTTTGTATGCATGTCAACAAAGGCCGTACATCTTGAATTAGTTCCTGATTTAACAACGGATTCATTCCTTAACGCTTTACGCCGTTTTATTTCTCGACGCGGACTTTGTTCAGATATTTATTCCGATTGCGGTCGAAACTTTGTAGGCTGTTATAACTATTTAAAAGATTTGCGATCATTTCTACAAAATACGGCCCATCAATTACACATAAGTAAAAATTTAACAGACTTGTCCATAACGTGGCATTTTAACCCACCTTACGCAAGCCATTTTGGTGGTATATTCGAAGCTGCCGTTAAAAGCATGAAAACCCATCTTTATCGGGTCATAGGGCAACTAACTTTAACTTACGATGAATTTAACACACTTCTATGTCAAATAGAAGCCATACTTAATTCTAGACCACTTTGTACACAGAGTAATGATCCTTCAGATCCATTACCTCTTACTCCGGGACACTTTTTGGTCGGACAACCATTGACTTCATTGCCTGAAATTAATTTATCGGCTGAGAGTACTACTCGCCTTGTTCGATGGCAAATTATTCAACAAGCTGTCCAACACTTCTGGAAGCGATGGAGTGTTGAATACCTTCACCAACTTCAGCAAAGAAGTAAATGGTTTCACGACACTACGAAGACACCTCTCAAAGTAGGTTCCGTAGTTGTGTTAGTTGACAACACATTACCTCCACTGCAGAGGCGCTTGGCTCGCGTGCATCAGCTCCACCCGGGCGCTGACGGTGTTACTCGTGTTGTGACGGTACGCATTGGTAACACACTCACAAAACGACCTGTAGTGAAGGTCTGTCCCCTTCCTATTGATTAATTTCAAAGTATCTAGTTCAGTTTAGCCCTATGTTAGTTTAGTTTTAGTACTTTGTTAAAATAGGTTATTTTAAGGTCGGCGGCATGTTCCGTACTTTTATTAATTTACAATTAGGTAATGCTGGCACAATACTACGGCATACAATTATTTATTTTCTATTATGAACGGATCTGTATCTGCCACAAAATCCGAACGCATCCTAAGCAGCGACAAGTGCTGCCACCCCGAACGTGCAATACAGACGTTCTCTCTCTTCCGTAAAAGCAACCGCTTCGAACGCAACGTAGTTCTGTGCGCGCTGTGTCTTATATTCCAAACATTAACATTATTCCAAGAATAAACTAGTGATACGTGTGGTGCAATACTTGACGGCAATCAGCAACCTATGGCCATTCACCAACGCTGGGTACCCAGGGAAACGAGCGGTGCTGCAGTTGCAGGTGAGTGGTAGATACAGTCCTCAATTTAACACCATCCGAAGGTCTGGTCGATTTCCCATACAATGAGGATGAAATCTTGCGCACCACACCCCTTCATATTCCCTATATAATATAAAGTATTGCCATGCATCGCATTCGCTACCATTCGATTTTTCGTTTGAAATTTATATAAAATAATATTATTATTCATAAGATGGTGACTGCATTATACTTTTTGGTAAATGGATTCAGCTAAATCGATTCACGAAAGATGAATATCCTCAACCTTTCGACACAATGAAGAATATGAAACTGCTTAGTCACAAGCTGGGCTTTATATCTTGTACAAGATGGTCACTATTGGGATACAAAATTTGTCGAGTCTCTCAGGAAGAATATCCTAGATGACATTTCGCACTTTTTATTAGACTGCCCCGGTGGCGTAGTTGTATTATGGTACGACTGCAATGTTGAGGTCTCGGGTTCGATTCCCGGGTCGGGCAACGTGATATTGAGTTTTTCTATTCAGTATCAGCTCGGAGTCTGGAATTTGTGCCCGATATGGCGATAGGCTCGTCCTCTATCACATCATGGGATGAAATAACGGCGAAAAGTGGGTGCGCTAGTTGCGCCTCTGCCTACCCCTTCGGGGATAAAAGGCGTGAGTGTATATGTATGTTAATAGAGCTACTTTTTTATATGGATTATAAAATAAATTATAAACGCGAAAGTTTGTAAAAATGTTTTGTTTTTGTTAGAAATAAACGCAGAAACTACAGAACGGATTTGAATGAAATTTGGCGTACGAGTATATCATGTCCTGGATTAACACATAGGGTACTTTTATCCCGACAATTTACTCCCATGGGAAAAAATATATTTTTAATAGATTGCGCTGGGGTCGTAAAGTTCGTGTACTTTTGTAGCGGGAAAGGCTTTTACTGCGGGCGAAGTCGCGAGCCTGTTAATAAATGAACAACCCGCGCTAACAAAAAGTGCGAAACGACGCTTTACTTAAGATGTTCTACCTGAAAAGACTTATACTTCCTACCTGCAGTATTTTATCTATCAAAAGCAATAATTAGATCATTTAGATAACAATGATCCGTGATATCGAGCCGAGTGATTCATTGCCATGCACAGCGCGGATGTGCGCGCAAATTCACGGCTTTGTTCAAATGCATTTTACATTTCACTGGTACTGAAATTTTGATAACAACTTGATATATTTTGGTGGAAATAGGACTGTGTTTGTTGATGAGGTAGTACATGTAAATATATTTAAAAATTGTCATGAACTGCTGTTTCATGAATCTCCTTTCTTTACACACGCCATTTCAACTAAATTCATAGATTAAGGTTCGATTTCACCGCTCGCTGATAAATTCAACTCGTAGCACAAATGTACAAGCTGATCAAATATGAAAGTCACATTCTACTCTGCACCCAAATGAATGGTTATAAAATGGGCATTATCTACATTAGTTGTTTAATAAGATAACTGTGAAATAAAGTTTACTTGAAACCATTGAAACAGGCCCTAAATAAAGTTTAAATAAACAAGTCATTCATTGTTTTTTTTTATTAGTCAATAACTAAAGTATACAAATAATCTCGTACAAAATCCAATTACTCAATATTATAATAATGTGTTTGTGTATGCGCATAACAAATTAATTATTAATAAAAAAACTCTTTGTAAATGTCTGTGTATAGGGATCGACTCGCTTATGTACGCGTTGCCGCGATGTGCGCGATCAAAGTTTGGGAGAAAAGACTTTATGATCGAAAGGATCTTCATCATAAATTTTTGTATTGCATCGAATGATGAGACGAGCATGCCGTTCGCCTGATGGTAAGCGATACGACCACTCATAAGCAGTATAAACACCATCCAGCTTGAATTACAAAGTACTGTGTGGCACTCCACTGCGCTCATCATCCTAAGACATAAGATGTTAAATCTCATTACGGTCCAATAGTTACACTGGCTACAATCTACTTCAAACCGAAACACAACAGTGCATGCACACTGCTGCGTCGCGGTAGAAATAGACATTGCTGTGGTACCCACCCAAACGGACTCTTACATATGAGAGACGTACCACCAGTAGGTACGGCCTACCCACTGAAAACGTCAAAAGCGTGATGCTATTTTTATATCTATCCAAGATCAATACCGAACAAAATTCAACGCGAAAACACCAAAGAAAAAGTCACAAAAAGCTATATTCGTAATTTTGTATACTTGGACGAAATATTTTTTTATTGAGTCAAGTTATTTTGCTTTTACGACCAAACTACTCAACCGATTCTATGGGTCCAATCTGGAAGCATGTTCTTTATAATAAAAGAAGAATTTTCAAAATCGACCAATAAATGACGGAGTTCTGAGGTAACGAACATAAAAGAAAAAAATACACGTCAAATTGAGAACCTCCTCCTTTTTTAAAGTCGGTTAAAAAGTAATACGTGCCAGTTGCTTATTCACGAAGTAAAGAAAGTATGGTTGTTAGTGTCACTTGCTATAAACAGAATTTTACCGAGTTTAAATGAGTAGGGCTTACAATGTGGCAAAAAGACGCACCACGTAAGACGGACTGCCTCGGTGGCGTAGTTGTATTATGGTACGACTGCAAAGCTGAAGTCTCGGGTTCGATCCCCGGGTCGGGCAGTGGTATTGAGTTTTTCTATTCAGTATCAGCTCGGAGTCTGGAATTTGTGCCCGATATGGCGATAGGCTCGCCCCCTATCACATCATGGGACGGAATAATGACGAAAAGTGGGTGCACTAGTTGCGCCTCTGCCTACCCACCCCTACGGGGATAACCGGCGTGAGTGTATATATATGTATGTACGTAAGACCATGTCGTTTAATTTTGATGTTTGTGATTAATCGAGAGACGAATACGTCAGTCACGTGTTAGTCTCTCAACCAATCACAATAAAACTAAACAGAGACGTGTCGTGTTTTTTCACATTCTAAGCCCACTGTGTGGCTCTATGTTCGTCACTGAGTATTTTATGTCTCATAACTCTCCGTAATTACAGTCTAGCACAATTTGGTACAGTTAAATGTTTAATGTTTATTATATAATAGTTGCTCCGAAACGATCTAGGCTATTAATGTGATGTGTGTCCCTTTTGGTAATAATTGTTGGTGAGACAGTAGAGCTCAATGTACGTCGCACATCCTCTAACTTCGTGGATTCAACGAGGTTTCGTACCAAGGAATCGTTAAGTCTTTGATGATTACATTATTGATCCTTCTCATGCTCATTCATCGTCATCATCATCATCAGCCACATGACATCCACTGCTGAACATAGGGCTCCCCTAATGATTTCCGGACGGACCTGTAAAATGCGACCTGCATCTAGTGCGTTCCTGCGACCTTTATCAATGCGTCTGTTCACCTTGCAGCTGGACGGCCGATGCTGCGCTTGCCAGTACGCGGTCTCCACCCGAGAATTTTTTGCCCTATGCTCATTGACTACATATAAACTTGTTTTCTGATTATTAGCAGATAATTTATGTAAAATCTAAATTCTCATCAGCTCTCGTAATAAGCAAGTCGTTTCTTATTGTAGCACTATGACGGAGATCGTTTGGTGTAGCTCAAAACCGTCTTATAAAAGAGACCCATTATTAAGCACAGTTATACTCCACGCCAGTTTCAATATTCTACGCTTTCTTTTCGTGTTCTACAAAATAAAAGTAGTTCACTGCCTTATAATCAAATATGAATGCGAAAAGACATACATTTATATTCTTATCTATACTAATATTATAAAGCTGAAGAGTTTGTTTGTTTGTTTGTATGTTTGAACGCGCTAATCTCAGGAACTACTGGTTCGAATTGAAAAATTATTTTTGTGTTGAATAGACCATTTCTCGAGGAAGGCTTTAGGCTATATAGCATCACGATGCAACTATTAGGAGCGAAGAAATAAAGGAAAATGTGAAAAAAGCGGGGAAATTATTCATCCTTGAGGGCTTCTATTGCGTGCGCTGCGAAAACGGTTCAAGATACCAAAAATATACGTACGAAAGAATTATTCCTCTTGAAATGATCTAAAAAAATGTCCGGGACAGTATGTGTCTATCTTTTAAGATTAACTCACTAGAACCGTTTTTATGGTAATCAAATTTGGTCGAAATTAAAGCATTATTTGTTAAGAGTTTTATCAACGTAATAATATTAATCTTTATCCAATGAATACACATACGGTACATACACCAAAATATATTTTTTTCAATTTTTGTCTGTTCCGGCTAATCTCTGAAATGGCTGGACCGATTTTGACGGGACTTTTATTGGGAGGTAGCTGATGTAATAAGGAGTAACTTGGGCTACGTTTTATTCCGGAAAAGTATAAAGCGGGACTTTTCCCCGGAAAAACTTTTTAACGCGGGCGGAGCCGCAGGCAACAGCTATAAAAGATAAAGGAAGGTTAAATAAAAGTTGTAAAAGAAAATATAGGTATTTTATATTTACAATTGAACCAAGTACCGATAAAAATTGGATATTTTATAAAATATCCGAAGTGCGTACTTTGTAAGTAACGCACATTAATAAGCAATTAAAAAAGAAGGCTTTGTATTAACCCCAATAATACTGATACACGTTTTTAATATGGGGTAATCTGTTTTTTTCAGAGCTCTTGTGTATCATTTTGACATCAATTTATTCATAGATTGGAGGTTGATTACTAAAATCGGATATTTTTATCGGCTTTTGAGCGTTGAGAGCGTTACTACCTGGGGAGTTATAAATCAAAATTTCTGTGCATACATAAATACATTCTGTATGGTAGAGCCCGTACCTTGAAAATTTGTGTACGTGTCACCGTTATGTCTATTTCTGAAACCAAGCAGCATTAGTAGTACAGTCATATGCAGTTTATTATTCTAAATTTGCGTGGTATTTGCTCAAGAGTAATACCACCCCACACCCAGTTGTGAGCAGTAATTTCCTTTAGCAGTTCGTTTTAATGCGTGTTCCTTGCTCGTCCTGTCTTTGATTTATAATATAAAAATATATATACCTACGTGATACTTCAATAATGGCTGAAAGTGGAGATTGATTGTATCCTGGTTTTATAATATAATTTGCATATCCAGGACGTCCATATTGAATAAATGCGCCACAAACCGAATTCCAAGGCTTTTACCCCAATTTCCTGTTTACCCAATGTCAATTGAAAAAGAGATTACATAATACATGCAAGCTTATGGATACGTTTTAATGGACGAATTAATCATTTCACAAAGAACGCGCGTCTGCGTAATTGATGATGATTAATGAAGGTTACTGGCGGGATAAAGTTTTTTTCGGGATAACGTGCCGTATAAGAAACTTTCCTGCTTTGTAACCAAACAAATTGTGGGTATCGAAAATAAGTTATTAATGTTTTAATTATACCCTGTCAAGGTTTGGGGTAAAAGGGAATTGAGTAAGATTAAATTGAGCCGATTTTTGAACTATCGGACTATTTAACCTTGGTTCGACGTTATAACGCTAAACGTATTTGAAATACAAATTTTCAGCTGAAATTTGCTGTGTGGAGTACTTTAGCGTATGTAAGTTTGAAACTTGTAGAACATCGAATTGTGTAGAAAATTTTTATAAGTTTAAATTATAAAGTAGAACTATTAATACAGCTGCTTTGTTGAGTAAATAAATAGTTGTGGTAAATACAAAGGACTCACGGAGTAGTCGTCTATATTCGTTAAAGTTTTAACAAGACTTCTTATATCCAATTCTTAAGTAAGTAGATTAGTAATATGTTTACACGCTCAAGTTCCCGAACTAAAGAACGCATTAACTATAATAGAGTGTTGATTGTTACTTTCATTCCAATTTTAGAAATATCAATTATAATAAAAAAAAATCTGTAACATGTGCATGAGCATGGTGTAAGACCGAGTATATTATTACTTTATAGAAAAACAGATAGTTAAGTAAAAATAAGGAGTTCTGCTATTAAGTCTTACACTTCAATAAAATTTCATTAAATGTAATAAACTGAATTCGATCCCTACATTCCTGTAGACTAAATAATCTGGATTTCTTTATCATTGCATCTTTTTATCTGTGACTACTAGTTGATCCCATTGCTATAAAAGCTGAAAATAACAAAACTTCTCAATTTCATATACAAAAATTTCAACACTGCACCCCATGACAAAGGATAATCGTAACAGAATAAAGTTCATTATTTTTTAAATTATGTACCGGGAATTGGATTTATCAGATACCGACGTCGGACGAATTACAATGAAGCAAACTGACGGATACTGTTCGATACGTACATATGTACGCCCTCACGAATGGTTCAGATTTACCCCAATCAACAAATTAGAGGGGAATTTGGGGATCCGATACGGTAGTGTTGGAAAGTGGTTGAATTATTTGGCATGCGTTGTTCCGAATCATTCGTTTCTTTTCGTTTGAAACATATATGGGGTATTCGGGAATCGGATTACACTTTGTTGAATAATTACTTGCTTCGTCATCAACTGGATCATTTCTTAAGCTCATCTTAATAATTCATAGAGTTTTATTGAGCGAATAAATGCATTGCTCAAGTAATAGCGTTAATCTATAATACCTTTAAAGTTCCTAGAATCAAACAAAACTATGTGAAAGATTAGTTATAATTTTTATGTGGTAAATAAAACA
The DNA here is from genome assembly GCA_949316025.1 of Lapara coniferarum. Taxonomy (NCBI): domain Eukaryota; kingdom Metazoa; phylum Arthropoda; class Insecta; order Lepidoptera; family Sphingidae; genus Lapara; species Lapara coniferarum. Next base: position 1,656,733 of record OX438921.1, read on the forward strand.
CATTGACTTCCCTGGCTTAGAATTTATGCGTGATATATAAGCTCTCCCTATCGCGATCGGTGCAATTGGCTGCAATTCCGTCTACAGCAGCTTATTTATGTTTGTTCAAATATGTTTTCTGTCCGTTTGATGGACTAGGGAGAATAATTTACAGAATGTAGCCCGGCCTATATCCCACAGAGATATATGATTATGTGAAGTTTATTTTAGTCAAATGTGTTTGTAGATATTGATGTAGCTCATTAACAAATATAACGCCCTAAAAATTATTGTGAATAAACTTTGTTCTTCCCTGTATTTAATAAATTAATGATTGTTCAAAAAGTATTTTGAAGTTTTAAATCTAACAAACAGCATTAACTTAAATTACCATTCAGCAATTTGAGAGAATATAAAAAAACAAAAAACCCGACTGCTTCAATATCTGCCATCTTTATTAAATTCACTGAAGAACTGAAAAGATAGAAACAAGATTTTAATTTGAATATTTTATTTTGATTTTGAATAATCTTAGTTGACAGTTTTCACAAACGCTGTGGAGGCATCTGCTCACTCCTAGATTTTGTTGCTCTACCTATATCAAATAAATATCTTTCTTTCTTTCATATCTTTCTTTCGCAGTCGTGTGATCTCTTATCTGAGACGGTCCTTGTCCAGCATTTAGGCACTATATTACATTTTACATCACTAATATTGTTAGGTTAGGTAAGGAACGTGTCATTCGGCAAGAATATGTATATTGCTAGTTTTTAATGATGACCATTCACTTCCTAGAAAACGAAACCGGAATAGATTTAATATGAACCATATATTTCGTCCCGGGTAATGTAATCATTCTAAAACCCACGTCCACGTCAAAAATTTGTCAACAGCCATTCAACATTTTAGTTTCTCAGACGGTAAGCTAAACTCCAGTTCATTAACGCGAAACTGCAAGTTGGTGCGCGCTGGACAGATAAGGGTCGGTGCCCAGCAGAAGGATTCTTTTGTAGTTGCCGCCGCCTAATTGCTTCCTACTTGATTGACGTGAGACTTTATTAGTTTTCAACTAATAAAGTGTTAATTTGACACAAATTTGATTAAGTTAAGTGGGTTTCAATTAATGTTATAAGGAGGAATTTAATATGATCTAGTTTATTTGCTTAGCTTGGCAATTATGTTAATTATGATTCACTCGAATATACGGGATTAGTAATAACTTTCCTTATCATTAGCCCACTTGTTATTGTATTCAACTTTGGAGGCTGCAGTCGCTTTTAAGTTACATTTGTCCAAAAAGGTAATTATGGTGATGTTATCGTGCTTCTCAGTTTTAAGTTGTGTTAGTTTTGGTTGACTTCACTCAACCCCAATTCAGCTAGTTGTAAACTGCACCCGACACCGCTCAACTTTTTACACTCTGTTATAATTATTTTCCCCCTTTTTTTTTACGCGGAGAAAGTGAATTATTACTACCGCCCAGTGTTGAAGGGGAACGACTGAGCGGTTATGTTGGGCTCACCGTGCCTTACGAGCCGACGTTGAGCCGCCTGGAGAGATGGAAAATATCGGGCGAACGCCGGGGTGAGTCCCTAACCTACGTACATCGCACGGCAAACCAACCAAAACTCCGCGGTGGCCATCTTCGGCGCATTAGGGACGGCTGCGGGCTTCCTCCAACTCACGTCTAAGTTGTCATCCGCAATTTTCCCCTTTTGTGCGGGAACTTTTCCGACTAAACCGATGTAAACCGGCTAAGTGCTTGAGAAAATACTGTTTTATAATACTCAAATAACTTCTTAAATCTTTATTTTACTTTATATATTAAATTAAAAATGTTTTTAATTTTAAGTTACGAATTTTCATATAAATATTTTTGTTCTGCACAACAAATATTTAATACCTTAGCTATTAAAACTCTGCTTAAATATTTACTTTCCGAATACGTAGCAAACACTAGAAAATGCGCTTGTGTTTCTGGCACTCAGTGCAGCTGCATACGTAGCGCAGAATATTCGTAGCTCCGCTACGAGTATCCGTAGCTTATGGTAGCTGTTAACGGTTATTACTAGCGTGTCAACACGTAGCCAGGCGTATTCCTTCGTAGCGATTTTGCTCGCAAGAAAATGAATAACGAATACATACTACGTAATATAAAATATAATATGAGGATTATGTAAACGGTTTTTAAATATTATAAATGCATTAAGTCGCGCAACACTACCCACATGTTTGAGTGGCTTGCTGCTAAACTTGGTAAAGTAAGAAATACTATAAATCTTGTTACCACACACGTTTCACGAAACTCTATTAGATATCGAAATTTAATTGAACAAAATGAAAGAACTAAAATCCGTATAAAGTTTTCTGTTGAGGGATTTTCTTCCCTTTAAACTTTTATGCTATTTCTCCACTACGTTATTCCGATGTGAGCTATTTTTTTTTATTGCATCGAATGACGAGACGAGCGTATCGTTCGCTTGATGGTAAGCGATACGACCGCCCATAGACAGTAGAAACACCATCCAGCACCTTGAGTTACAATGTACTGTGTGGCATTCCACTGCGCTCGTCATCCTGACAAAAGATGTCTCATTATATCCAGTAGTTACACTTTATATTGGTTATAACAAGTTAACGTAAAGCCACCTTATTTCAAAATATGTTTAGTACCTTTCACTTCAAACAGTATAAAATATTCATAATAATTGTTCTCATGTGTACGTTCTTATAATGTTAACATAGCTGTGCTTCGATTAAGGTTACCACAAACCCCTGGGATGATAGATGGTAAACCTTTCGTTAACTTACGAGCACATTATTGATTTAAGTGTAGATTTTAAGTTGTAATTTAAATTTATTGTTACATATTGTCCCGAATACGCATACGTGGCGCCTTATTTACGGGTTGAAGTATTTAAGTTTTATATTTCCTGGGTAATACAAGCAAGTATATTACTGACACTACTTATGTATTTATAGTTCTTGCTCGCGGCACCGTTGCGTATTACTTGGAAGTTCTGTTGCGAAAGAATCGTCACGCTAATTTTTTTTGTTTGAGACAAAACCGTCTGTGTACGAATTAGTTTTAATAACTTGATATACATTATTCTGTGTGCGTAATTCTATGCAAAAAAAAAATTGCGGTTACGCGTTTACTTATAATAAACATCCAAACTTCAAAAATTTTCACAACTAATCAATAACATTAGTAAGATATAAACGAATACCTCGAGCTTAACACATTCACTTACAAAGAAGCTATCAAAATTATATTATACCACTAATATGAATCCTAAAAATCCTCATAAAACTTAATCAAAAACGCGCGGAATTCCCATTTACCCCATCGCCCGTAAACCCCATTGTCTCCACTGACATTTGAATTATTTAACGCAATAAAACAATTTTAATGCTCGCCGGTTTCAAGCCTCTATTACAGGCTACATCAACGTGTTGATGTTATCTGTATGTCGCCAAATAGTTTGGAAAATGGGGTTTTGATAGTCCATTGTTATGTCCCCTATTTGCGATACAGGTACGGAATTAACGGCGGTTTTGTATTGGGGTATCATGTGAATGCCCTTTGAGATATGGCTTGAATGTATTTCTGTAACTTAACTATTGGGGTGTTTTAGATTGCTGTAAGTTTGGCTGTTAATATTTATGTTCATGATTGTTACCCTGTAGAAATTTTATCTTAACTGTTAGGTGTTAAATTATAAATTTAACCAGATTGGTCTAGTAAATCAAGTCTTATTATTTGATACTGTTATTACGATATGTAAGGATATACGCATCGTGCAATGATAACTCAATTTTGGTATATTCTCTATTTGTAGTGTAATATATATGGTTTCCTTGATTTAGTGGTACTGTATAATATCGGCTGTGGAATGGGAAGTCATGGGTTTGATTCCCAGGTCAGCCTCAATTTTATATAGGTTATTATATATTGTTGTAATAACTACAAGCTGTTTTTGCAAAAATGTGAAAAAGTGTAATCGGCCGATCGCTCCAGTGTAATACATAAAATAAAATACAATAAATACACGTGGAAGAAGACTTAAGTTATTTATTTCTATCCTATGTATAGGCTAACTTAGACATATATTTGTTGTTACAATCTTTTATTCAAATAACCAAGATCAAGACTATTGTAATTCGGGTAATAATAAACATTTGCATAATATTTACGCGTATAGTATACATAATCAGAAAACAATACTCTTTCATCAGCAAATTCTAAGAGCACGTATTTCTGTAATTGGAATCAGTAATCAATGTTTTAAGACGACCAGATACAGATCTGTTTAATATTCTAACGCGTTTTGTTGCTTTCACGTTTTACAGACTGTCATTGGGGTACACCAAGTGCAAATAAAAATGGAGTATTGTGTAATTTAGGGAGAATAATATATCAGCTTAGTGAGTAATAAAGAATTAGGGTAATAACTAATTTATTGGCAATAATAGCTCTGCTTATTTTCAGTAAATTAATAAAGGAATTGTTACGGAATATTTGTGTCTAGACTGCCTAAGTCAAATATGAATAGAGTGGACTATGTAGTGTTATATACATAACTTTAACATTCAGTATAACTACTATTTTATCAACGAAAAAGCCTTACCTTAGGGAAGGTAATGGACTCACTTGCAGGTCTAATGCGGCTTAGCGGATCCGTAGAGGTTCTGTCATTCACTGATACGATTTGACACAGGCAAGCTTTGACAGAATTTGTAATTTATTAATCAGTAAATTTTCATTCACTTAGTGTGTTCCTAACTTAGTTTTGAGCTTTGTTTCCCTTAATTCAAGGAGAAAGTTACGACAAACAAACGATTGGAATACATAATTTTTTTACGAATAATATTTCGTCTAAGTAGGTGTTTTACTGAAACATCTTTTTGCGGCTGAAAGTTTTTATCTGACGTTGGTTTTTACTTAAACTTGGCAAAAGAAAGCGGTCAGTTCGGCAGAGTTTTCAGTGAATTCTATTGAATATGATAACGACCGGGCAAATCGATATAAATAATAATGTTTCCATTTTGATTTTGTCGGTAACTGTAACGAATTTTCTTCAAATTTGTAAGTATATATTATAATATAACGCATTTTCAATGCATACCGAAAAAAAGGATATCAGTTTTCGATCAATGGACATCAAACCTTTAACAACACCAAGAAAGTGGTCTTTCAAAATACTCAAAAAGCGGATAAACTAGTAACATGTGAGAAGAAAGTAAGTTTTCTAAAATTTATATAATTTAACGCTCATTCGTGTTTGAAAGTTTACAAGACTAGTCTATATCTCCGAGTATTATGTTTAAAGTTTGTTACAATAGCTATCGTCAAGAAACTTATGCGAAAGGTAGGAGGCAAGAAGACAATTTGTGGTTCGGGGCTGTAAATTATAGCTATTGGCTGTAAACCAATGTGAAGCTATACCGTTGTGTTTTGTTTGCTTAAAAAGGCCAATAAGATTCTACTTCGCACTCTAATGTCTATTTTTTATAGTTAGGATACGTCCAGGCAATTTAAAACTGCGTCCCATACTACTTATGATTATGGAAACAGCAGGCAACTCCATTATATTCCTTATCCGATTCCGTTAAATAACCTAGATTCCCAGAATTCCAGGACTTTAAGGCGCCAGTAATTAGTTTTAGGCATCATGTGATCCTTTTCAATAAAACTAGTTCCTTACCCCATTCGTATTTTTACCCCAATATAACTAGTCTTACGTAACAATGCGTGGTTTGCCCTAACTCGTAAAATTAGTTTGCACTGGAACTCTTTGTGCTGAACGACAATAGAAGATTCAAGAACAGAATGAAAGAACTTTCCGCATTAAAGTTGATTTCAATCTTCGAATGAGGTTCTATCGTTCAAATGCTTGAAACTAGAACTTAGCAGAACATGAACTGTAATGAGTTTTATGAAAGGTGGAAAATCTACGATTGAAACTTATAAAGAACTAAGATTTGCTCACTCACAGCGGTCACAGTAAAGTCCATTCTCTGTATTTAAGCCCATGTGTCATATGTGTGGATTTTTTTGGGATAAAACTTTAATTTTACGTACTTTTACTATCTTCTATTATACAAACATTCATATAATTTAGGTTTCCAAAACACCTGTCAGCCGAGATCGACAATGGTTCCTAATCTAAAAAGCTAAGCTCCACTTACAAAATACATTCTCATACGGAATCCACCGATCAAGCAATTTCCATTCAAAATTCGTTTCTTTTTCATTACGAAAAGGAGGTTTTATTCAATTTATTCCAATTATGCCGGCGGTACGAGGCGGTGAGGTTGGAATTTTATCTCCCTTCACCGCAGCTTAAAATTTCTCGCACGGCCCGGTTTTAGACACAGATTGTGATGTATCTACTGAGTTACCTTCCCCATGGTGTAGGATCTAGTGCTGCTTGGAGATTAGGGATTCATTAATCGTTGTCAATGATTACTGCGTTGACAGGCGAGGATGATCACATTTCGTCTTTCTATGAGGAGGCAGCTGAATTTACCATCAGGTGTTTGGCCTTGGCAGGCGTCAAGTCTGTTTAAATGTTATGATTGATAGTAAGTAATATAGTACATCAAATATTGTCAGATATATATTATGTCGAGTTTAGGTTTACACATTTTTAATTGATAATTTTAAGGCGTTTTCGCGGCATGTAAGCTCCTGTTAAAATAACCGTCATCCACGATGAAGCGCGCTACCTTTTTTGAGCGTTGATTTCGCGGGTTAATAAGACTGGTTATTAGTCGTAAAATGCGTGTGTACTCATAGATATTTAGTGTGTGTTTACAGAACTAAAACACGAGCGACAGCTTGCCCATTTTGACTGTAACTATTTTTTTTTTTTTTTTTTTTTTTTTTCGCGGGGAAAAACGCGTTATCGCTACCACCACCGGGGGGTGAGTGGAACGGTTATGTTGGTTTCACACAGTCTTACGGCCCAATGTCGACACTCGGGAGTATAGCTTCATCCGAGCGAGCATTGGACCGAGTCCCTAACGCTATGTACACCCTACACTGGCATACCAACCAAAACCCGCGGTGGCCTTCTTCGGCGCGTATGGGACGGCCCCGGGGTATCTTGTTGCACTAAGATAGCTGCACGGGACCGCCCCTGCGTAATGCCGCATTGCGGCCCCTCTCTAATCAGGGGGGGCTCAGATGCCCCCGAACTCTAAAGGACGCCTATGGCGTCTACGACAGCGGGAGACCAACCACCCGCATTGTCGTCCACCTTGAAGTCACTAAAATTGGAGCGAGCAGCCCCCCACTGCTCACCCCGTGACTTTCTCCAAGCCCCATTTAGTCGCCTCTTACGACAGGCAGGGGATGCCGTGGCGGAATTCTCTAGATGCCCCCGGACCACAGGGCATGAGGCACCGGTCAATCGTCCACCCGGCGCCTCCGTCTTCTCCTCTGGCTGCGGGCGGGATCGTTCTGCTCACGATCCCGCTCGGCACTCTCCTTCCGCGAGATGACGCACTCGCAGAAGGAGGATAGACTGTAACTATACCAGCCCTGTATTATATACTGCCCACTGCTGAGCACGGGCCTCGTCTATAACTGAGAGGGTTTAGACCTTAGTCCACCACGCTGGCCTAGTGCGGGTTGGCAGACTTCACATATCTTCGAAATTCTTAAAGAGAACTTCTCAGGTATGCGGGTTTCCTCGCGATGTTTTTCCTTCACCTTTAAAGAGAACGATAATTAATTCAAAAAGAATACACTTTCAGTTCATATAAAAGTCAGAGGTTTGTGCCCTTGGGTATCGAACCTGCGGACATTTATCTCGGCGATCCATTCCACTCCCAACTAGGCCATCGCCGCTTTGGACTGTAAGCGATTCGGAAAATTAGTGGAGCGTGGTTTCGTGGTTGGCATTATATATACACACCTTTGAATGTCAGGAGTGTTATTTAATCGAAACTACGTCTCAAAAGTTTCTTGCCAGGCCATTCTTCGTATTTTAGTACTCTGTTAGATTTAATACGTAGCCCGAGTCCCTTCCGAATGGGTTCTAATGAAAATAATCTAAGACGAATATACGTACGAATGTTTGAGCATTTCTCAATCTGGTAACTTTCTCGAACCTGGATTATGTGTGGTGCGACGCATGGGAGACAGCGTGTTGAATAAAACTTCAAGGTCATGTGATTTTTTATTGTCTTTTGTAGATCTTACAAATAGTAGAAAGGAAAGCATGTGTGTGCTGCGGGGTATGAAAGACAGAGAGTTGGATGAAGCTCAAGGTCATGTGAATAATGCGTTGTTTGGTGTCTGGAGGTTTTATGAATAAAAGAAAGTGTAATGGCGTCGGAGGAACGCTGCTAACTATTTGTTAAGGAACTATACTATGAAACGGAATTGCTACAGTGGCTGAAGCAATTGTCAACGACGCTAAATATTTTGTTAGTTAAATAAGGTTCAAAATACTTAGCCGTGCCAAGCAAAAAAAAAGCAATTTAATGTATTTCTATTCATACCGATAGGTAAATATTTATATGTCGGGACAGGAAGGATGTATAAAAAGGAATTATCATTTTTATTAATCACATTGAGGGTGTCTGAATATATTACGTCGGGTAAGACTAAATAAAAATCGTGTTGAATTGTCAGAGCGACAGTTGGGTGTATAAAAGGGGTGCCGAATCATTTGAAGAGACATTCTTAGTTCAGTCGTCGTTGAGTTCGGTTGTGTTGCAACTAGTTCGGTGCAGTTCAATACTAAGTGGTTACTATGGTGGTTTTCATATCGGTCAGTGCTTAGTAAAGCGGTTACTATGTTAGTTCGAGTTGTTACTATGTGAGTGGATTACAATGGAGAAGTTTGGTTAAGTAATTGTCTCAATATGCAGTGTGTTATACCAACCAAAGTTAACAATGAATCCTGACGTGGTATTGTACTCAGCGAATACTCGATTACGTAATAATTGACCAACGAACAATAAATAGCGAGTTGAAGATAATTCATTAGTGACTTTTACTATGTGTGCCCACGTGTACCTATATCGGCCGCCACTCTCTGTCTCCGACATATATTTCAAACTTCTGCTCGCGGCTTTGCCCGCGGTTAGATTTTTTCAGAGATTAAAGTCCCACTATATATTTTCCCGAGATAAAAAGAAGCCTATGTTCTTCTCAGGGTTTCAAACTATCTCCGTACTGAATGTCATCGAAATCTGATCGGATGTTTTGAGTTTATCTCGTTCGGACAGACGCGGCGCGGGACTTTGTTTTATAGTATGTAAGGAAGGCTCATGGACTAATCTATGATTAAAATTGCTATTTTCGTACTTCAACGTAACATGTCTTGGGAACTTTAACAACTCATAAATTTAAATCAAAATCGATAAGCCATTGACTTAGGCCAGAGGTTTATCCAAGCTTAGTTTGAAAGGAGTTACTCAGAGTAAAACGTCCGGACCACCAGATTAACGTCTAGATATTTTATAATCTCCAACAATAGGTGCTTTTACAGGTAAAAAAAAATCTTCAAAGTGCAGTTTTGCTGATATTATGAGTTTCGTCTTAATTTCTGCCTGTTTGTAAATAAATTGATTATAAGAAATACTTATAATCTTTGTAGAAAGAATTCCGAATTGATTTTCCTTCTTACTTAATCTCCATTGACTGCCTCGGTGGCGTAGTTGTATTACAGTACGGCTGCAAAGCTGAGGTCTCGGGTTCGATTCCCGGGTCGGGCAAAGTGATATTGAGTTTTTCTATTCAGTATCAGCCTACTCACTACTGCTAAGTAGCAGTGTGCATGCACCACTGTGTGCATGTGTTCCGTTTGGAATGACATTGTAGCCAGCGTAATTACTGGGTATTATGAGACTTAACATCTCATGTCTCAGGGTGACAAGCGTAGTGGAGTGACACGCGGTACTTTGTAATTAAAAGTTCTGTAAGATGTTGCTACTGTTTATGGGCGGTCGCATCACTTACAATCAAGCAAGCGACATGCTCGTCTAGTAATATAAAAGCAATAAAAAAATGTTGACAAACTGATGCTTGGCAAAATAGAAACTTAATACCAATCCATACTTATTATGAGGTAATACTGTGGTGTATATATTTTTATTACAGCAGTCTAAATCTAATCCCTTTGAAATAACATTTTTCAATTTTATTTTTTATAGCATTGAATGACGAGACGAGCATGCCGTTCGCCTAATTGTAAGCGATGCGACCACCCATAAACAGTAGAAATACCATCCAGAACCTTGATTTACAAAGTACTGTGTGGCATTCCACTGCGCTCGTCATCCTGAGACATAAGATGTTAAGTCTCATTATATCCTGCAGTTACACTGGCTACAATGCCCTTCAAACCGAAACACAACAGTGCGTGCACACTGCTGCTTAGCGGTAGAAATAAACATTGCGGTGGTACTCACCCAGACTGACTCTTACATATGAGAGTCCTACCACCAGTAAATGTAATTGTTTTACTATATTACACACACTCACGCCTTTTATCCCTGAAAGGCTAGGCTGAAGTCCAACTATCGCATCCACATTTTGCCATGCATATCCCATGATGTTTCGAACAAGGTAAATATCAATATTCGTCGCAGCGGCAACACTACACTTTCAGTCGGAAAACACCCACGCACGCGGCATATTCGCACCAAATTACAAAATGATACAAAAATCAGGAAAGTAAAATTGAGATTTTTGGTGAAAATATTAGTTTTTCATGGTTAATTTTAGCAGAGGCAAAGATAAGTATGTGGTTTCATGTATTAACGCAATGTCAAAAGAACCCTGTACATAATTCTATAATCAAACTAAAACACTGAAATTTAGCAGTAGGATCAGTCAAAATGATCAGAAGTCCTTAAACGCAAGACATTAAAATACACACTGATAAGTACAGAGGAGACCAAAGGAGAAAGGCGTGAGACTCGACGCTTGCCATTAATTATGCCGGCATTGGTAATTGCTTGTTCACGCTCAACTTCAATTGCCCAATATTGTAGCACTAGGGTAGCGTGAATTAATTTGTCCAGAAACCATTGTCTAAAGGTGTGTTGTTTAGTGAATTCTGTAACGAATTTTTGAATATGATTTTATTCTTAAGTTAAAAAAATAGTGAAAATACGAAAAAAAAATGTTTTTTTTATTCTGTAAAAATTGATTTTGGCAAAATATCCGATGAATCCGTTGATCCAATGATTCTCAAAAGACGGAGAATATTATAAAACTGCGAAAGTTCATGAAAATCATTGGCTGTTTGTTAGGCGTAATTGAATGAATCTGTGATCAATATTTGGCGCTTAGATTGACCATATCCTAAATTAACACAGCCTACTTTTTATCACGGTAGAATATAAAGAAAGATTTTAATTTTGGGCCTTCCTTGGGGGTAAACCGCGACAAACACTTACTATCAGATATTTAAAATTTAGACAGCATTTTATTTAGAGCTAATGAGACTTAGCCTAATTTTTTTTTATATCCCAACGCTAAATATGAAAATGAATTGCAAGAAAAAATCTAAATATACCTAAACTAATTTAAGTCTTCTTACTAAATTATTTTAGTCTCACAATTTCCATACTATTAACCTTCATTAATTATTCTCTTATACTCGGTTAAATTTCATCCTTATTAATGGAACTTATCAGATGTTTTTCAATGATGCTATTCATTAAAGTACTCGTATTATCTCTAGAAGCGAGGTTTATTACTTTTATAAATTTTTTAATATATTTATTCTAGAGAAAGCTGCTTGGAATCTAGAAATAAGTAAATTTTATGCAGAAACTATGTATTGCTCGCTGCTTTTCCCCTTACGCAAGTACAGATCACTGTAGCAATCCATAGCGACATCTGTATGGCGCCATTAATTTAGAAAATCACACTAAAGATCCTAATATTCCCTATGGGGTTACATTACCGGAATAAAAAGTAGTCTATATTAATCACGAAAATTAATCAATGTTGTCATAATATAAACTTTGATACATATAATATTGTTTTTATTTAGGAATTTCACAAAAATCTCTCATGATTTTTTTTTCGACTCAAACTTCGATCGTATAACGTAAACCGACACTTGTATACCTACACCAATAGTTACAGACAGGACCAGTAACAGTCAGTTTGCCGTTCCAATAAACTATATAGCATTTAAATCGGCTGCGCCGCAGTACATTACAGATTCCTCGGCGAGTATTCCCTTTGGTTAGCAGCGTATCTGAGCCAGAAGCAGCGCCTTTATGTTGTGGTCTAAAAATGTGAAAGACAGCGATATAAGGTACGTTAAATGTGAGAGTTTTAAATGTCTTATTTTAGTGGATGCTCATGGCTTTACCCGCGTGTAATACCTTTCCCGAAAAAAAATATACTCTACAGAAAAGAAAGTATAATAACAAGTAAAAAAAGAAAGAAACAACAAGTAAGAAAATATAACCAAAATATAATATATCCGTGTGCGAAATTGCATCCAAAATGCGTTCAGAGGTTTTTGCTTTGCTTCTAATAAATCTCAAAACATCTTCATAAATTCTCAATATTAAAATATTAATATTGAAGTTTGAAATTGTATTTTTGATGGTAGATTTTTTTAACATGCTAACTATTCTGATCTGATTTACAATCGCAAGTACTGAGTAGTCCAAATATTATACTGGCGAAAAATGTTAGATATTGCATTTCCACTTAGTTTGCAATTACTTTGCAATAGAGTATTATCTGTGTTGGATTTTGTACTTTATTTTAGGTGTAACAGAAAACAATATGAAAATGAAATTCTTCTGTGAAATCAGCATCAAAGTCGATCGAAAAATAAAGTAGTTATTCCATTTTTAAACACTCTTGTGAGCAATAGTGGGTGCGTGGCGTGGATATCGCGCTATCTCTTTCGCACGCACGCAGCGTTTTGGCCGACGGCACTTGGTGACATCACAGCATAGTATTGCTGTTATTTGACAGCTACCCCTTCCACCAAATTTTTAAGCTTTATAACTTACTATTGCGCCTATTTTGAAAATGCTTTTTCCATTAGATTTTGGATATCATACAATTTTCATTATAGTATTTAAAACAGTAGTCAAATACCCTATTGATTAAAAGCAATATAAACATCATCAGACCTTAAATATTAAATTAAATACGTTTCCGCCCTCCACTTTTGAAATAAAGTACACGTCACATACAAAATAATTTTCACAACTAAACCAATTTTAGAAAACCGACGAGCGTCTCCATGCTGCCTCTTTTCCCTTGCATCGGAATGTGCCTAAATAGATCCTAAATGTAAACTGTCACAACATTCTACTACTATTCAACTAAATATTAATAGGTGTTTCATATACCTGAAAATTCTATATACATAGATCCTGAAAATAAACCAATGAAAATCAATTTATCTATCAAACTCAATTATGATACATCATTCGTGGGTCTCTTTCGCGATTAGTCTCTAGATATTCGATCAAGATTATTTATTAGTGGACATAAGAATAAATTAAATGCCTTGGAAATATAAGCACGGGACTGCCTCGGTGGCGTAGTTGTATTATAGTACGACTGCAAAGCTGAGGTCTTGGGTTCGATCCCCGGGTCGGGCAAAGTGATATCGAGTTTTTCTATTCAGTATCAGTCCGGAGTCTGGAATTTGAGCCCGATATGGCGATAGGCTCGCCCTCTATCACATCATGGGACGGAATAACGGCGAAAAGTGGGTGCACTAGTTGCGCCTCTGCCTACCCCTTCGGGGATAACAGTCATAACAGGCGTGAGTGTGTGAGTGTGTGTGTGTGTGTGTGTGAAATATAAGCAAAATACGCGGGGGATAAAAAAAAGTTCCCATGGGAGCAATTTACTACTACAAATCTTATGTGTTAATCTAGGACATGACCTACCCGTGTGCCAAATTTCATCCAAATCCGTCGAAAATTCTGCGTTTACTTCTAACAAACATCCAAATATTTTCACTAACTTTCGCATTTATAATATGAGTAAGAAGTAAGATTAAGGGCTCATTTCACAGCTAGCTGACAAAGGCCCTGATAGCCTATTCGGAACTTAACCCGCATATAAAGTACAACTTTTTTGTTTCACGGGTCTCGAATTCTATCTGGCAGAAAAAAAACATTAGTAATGTGTCAGATTATTATTTAGATAGCGCTATATGTCATATAGTTACCTGGAACTTTATTAGGAATCGCTGAAACTGGCCCCAAGGTTACTGCACAGTGCTACATTACGCTCGTTATCTTGAGATATCAGATGATAAATCTCATTATTTCCAAATTTACTGGGATCCATATCAAGTCGCAACGGTGTTAGTAATGCTTAGCGGGAATAGTGAAGATACCTAGGCAGACTAACTACGGGTATTTATAGCTTTATTTAAAAAACTGCTTAAGGCCTAATTTCACCAATTTGTTATTTAACGCAAGTTAGTTAATCGAGCATTAAAATTAACGCGAATATTAAAGTATCGCGCGTCCCATGAAAGAACGCCTAGTTAAGGAAGATAATCACCTGTGAGGGCATGGTGGGACATTAAAAAATCTTAACAGTCCGTTAATACAGTTAACAGACTTTTAAATTAACTAACAGAGCATGGTGAAATTAGACCTTAGTCCGCCTTGAAATAATCTACTTAACGCAATGGATGAAATGTGGGTACCACTAACTACATCTGAAAAGTTAAAAAAGCGTTGTAGGTACTATATATTTACTAATTACTCTTTATGGTTTGTTATCGGCCCGGTACTAGAGCGGAAAATCTTTGTAAACGCTATCATTATACATCTATATTCGTATTTCAATCAGGGTTAGAGTTTGTCATTGTTGGGAGAGAATTTCGTGACTGCAAACATTACTTCATTTCCAAGACTCGCACAATGTAATCGTCAGGTATGTGACATACGGATACCTAGAATGGCGAATATTATGTATATATTGGAATGGCAAATTAACCTGATAAGTTTAGTGTATCCTGATTATATATTTTGGAAAGTAATTTGATTATAATGCATCTGTTGATAATTAAAATGTTATACCAAGAAAGAAGAAGAAAAATAAAGAAATGTATTTTATTACCAGTATTTCTGTAATTTTTATATATATCTGATTCCAGAACTTTGAACTTTTTCGGAGCCGCTAAGGGGATCTTACCTTATGTACCTATCTTTCAATTTAGTAGGGTATGTAATATATGGTGTGCCCTTTTACAAGCATTTACATACACAATTAGATGGCTTCATTTTTAAATAATCATAAATATTAATATCGCAACAATTTATAGTACCATAACGGAGGTAATTCTTTTGCAGCGCACACAACGTAACAGCCAATTGGAAACTAAAGCTTAAAGTTGTCGACTGAGTTACAGGCGTAGAGAATGGATAGTATTGTGTATGACAATTTACATTTTGTGTTGTGCTTATGTTAGGACAAAAAGTGTACAATGGGAATAATGCGATAGAAATATGAATCGGTGACAGTATTAATTAGGTAGAATCATTCTTCTCAGTAGTAAAAATAGAAAATAAAACATTTATAATAGAAGGTAACCTGGTGGTAGGTGATCACAACTTTTCGTAATCACACAGTACAAAAAGAAAAATCGAAATTACGATATTGAGGGGATTGAAGTAACATAACGTACCGTGGTGCTTTATCGAGGCATAATAAAAACAGTTTGCATCGAGATTTTAATAAGGTAAGAAAAAGTTTGAAACAGACAAGACTTTATTTATGAATACTAGTACAAGCCAACTTTGAATCTGGTTAATTATTATCCTAGGATACAAGCACACACGTGTGGAAGCAACTCACTGTAGGAATTATTCACAATACCCAGGGGTTCATGTTGGCGAAACTAGCGCCAGTGTTGGGAAGTGTATGCACAATGTAGTAACTCAAAATAAATCAGCTAAATACACCTGCTGACGTGAATACGGGGGACTGTGGGACACACTGGAGCGAAGTTTGGCGAGCGGTAATTACCTGATTTACATTCGTGGCAGGTAATGTATTAAGTGCCTAGAATAGAGAACAGTTTGCCAGCGTACGTGTTCCCTCCTTCCTAAGAGCTAGGGTACTTCAAACGGAGCGTAAAGAAGCAATTAAGCAGGCCGGCATAACTGTGCCGACCGACCAGGGATGTTTATCTCTTGCCGGGCGGCATTACTTTTTGGGCTTCACTTCATTTACCATCAGATGCAGTGAAGCCACTTTGTCGAGCCTTCGATAAAAAAAAAAGAATTCTGCATGTACTTATGGGGTATATTATTACATTTATTGTATGACTTAAAAAAAAACAAGGATAATCTACGTATTCGTCTCGCTACAATACTCGTATGCAATATATGTACTGAATATTTTTTTATTCAATCCATCGCTCCTTATTTCAAACAAAGCCTATATTTTTTATAACTACTTATATTTTTATGCCCATATTTATTATATTTTAAAGCATAAGCAGAGCAAACTAGTTTTTGGGCCACAGATACAAAGTATTATGACAGACATAAATTCTCATACACTGTAACAAACATAAATCCACATCCTCAAAACATTAATCTGGTATTTTCAAAATATATTAAAAGGAAATAATTAGATTTAAATCTGAAACAAGAAACAATTTAGCTCACCGCGTACCTCGGCCGTACGTATCTCAAAGTTGGAACAATACATAATGCATACGGACTTAATCTGCAGCCACGGAGAGCGCACCCGTTATATTAAACCCAACCTGTAGCTTACGGGATTTTGATAAACTCCCTTCCGTTCCAAAGGCGAGATGGACGAGATTGTGAGATTGCGGGATTTGTACACGTTTTTTTTTTTTTTTTTTTTTTTATGGCCATCTTCGGCTCATTAGGGACGGCTGCGGGCTTCCTCCGACTCACGTCTAAGTTGTCGTCCGCAACCGCCCCTGCGCGTACCGCGTTTTTGCGGTCCTTTTTCCTGTTGCGGGGGCTCAGAAGCCCCCGAAACATCGTACCGTGTCCGCCTTTTGCTGTCCGAGGCAGCGTGAGACACGCTGCCTCGGACATGTCCATCACGGGGGCCACAGAAGTTGGCTAGACTAATGGGTGGGCGGCACGTCCCGCCCACCCGTGACCCCCGGAGGCCCCTATTAGTCGCCTTTTACGACAGGCAGGGGATACCGTGGTGGAATTCTCCAAACGCCCCCAATCCACAGGGCGGGAGACGTCGGTCAGTCGTCCACCCGACGCCTCCTACGTCTCGTCTGGCGGCGGGAGGGATCACCACTGCGCTGGCGATCCCTCTCGGCACTCTCCTTCCGCGAGAGGACCGCCTCGCAGAAGTGGGCCACCGCCTGCCAGGCCTCCCGGCCGCCGACCATGGAAGCGACCACGGCCGGCAGCGAGAGGTCTTCTCCGACGACTGTTCTGAGAGCGCTGCGCTCCTCATCCCAGGCTGGACAACACTCCAACGTATGTTGGGCCGTGTCCATTGGGCAGTTGTCACAATAGTGACACACGGCCGACTCCTCTACACCTACCACCCGAAACAGGAACTCACCGAAGCAGCCATGCCCGGTGAGCACCTGTGTCAGGCGGTATGTTGCCGCTCCGTGGCGCCTGTCCAGCCATTCGGCAAAGACAGGACGCACTGCCTCTACGACCCGGTGCCCCCACGACGGGGCCTCCAGCCTGAGACGCCACTCCTCCACGGCGGCTCGCCGTAAGGCGGCCCTCTTGGCCTCCACCTCCTTCAGGGCCGGACGCTCCCCGCGACTGAACGCCTCCTCCCGCCAATGGAATACATCGGCAAGGGATTTGGCGTCCAGGTCCCAGGGCAGAAATCCGGCCAATAGGCAAGCCGCCTCGAAAGAGACCGTGCGGTACGCCCTGACCGCCCGCTGCGCTAAAGCTCTCTGCGGGGCGCGCAGAAGGGCGACGCAGGGGCGGCCCAGGGAGTCAGCCCAAACGGGGCTGCCATAAAGGGCTATGGACCGCACGACTCCGTGATACAGCCTCCGGCAAGGGAAGCCAGGACCTTCCAGGTTGGGCAGCAGGCGGGAAAGAGCGCCCGCTGCCCGGGACAATTTCGTCCTCAACTCCTTAAAGTGGGTGCGGAATCGCCATCGGCTATCTAGGACTAAACCCAGATACCTCATGCTAGAGCCGATGGGGATCCGCACCCCCCCAACGACGATGCCGGCACCGGCCGGTGGCCCTCTCCGAGGTCCGTGAAAACACACGGCCTCGGTTTTCTCGAGGGCCACCTTCAATCCTAAACGTTGGATTCTCCGAACTACTTGGCCGGTGCCCGCCGCCGCCAGAGTTGCGGCGTCCCGGAAGGTCCCAGCAGTCGCTGTGACTAACGTATCGTCGGCGTAACAAGTCACGCCGACGCCCCGGAGATTGGAACCACGGAGCACCCAGTCGTACCCGATGTTCCA
The DNA here is from genome assembly GCA_949316025.1 of Lapara coniferarum. Classification (NCBI taxonomy): domain Eukaryota; kingdom Metazoa; phylum Arthropoda; class Insecta; order Lepidoptera; family Sphingidae; genus Lapara; species Lapara coniferarum. Next base: position 1,675,143 of record OX438921.1, read on the forward strand.
CAGGAGAGGGCCCAAAACCGAGCCCTGTGGAACACCGCACGACATCGCTCTTCGGTGCCACCCATCGGCGCCCGGATACACCACGTGCCTGTCAGACAGGTACGCGTGCACCAGACGCCGGAGATAGGGCGGCACCACGTGGTACCGCAGTGCCTCGTGGATGCAGGGCCAGGGCAGCGAGTTGAATGCGTTAGAAATATCTAACGATACAGCTATCACTACACTGCCTCTGGCCACTGCATCCTCCGCCTGTGCCTTCACCCGCAGAATCGCGTGGACAGTGGGATTTGTACACGTGCCGTTTTGATTTGCCTCTGCTGGAATGCTTTAGTCATGTTGCTAATTGCTGTAGACAAAATATAATACTCAAGTATATATAAATGAAGATGGGTTTTTATTGGGCGGGAACCCCCCTTTTCTTTTGTGTTATTGCTGTAATTTTATTTAAGTCGCAAATATTTGGAATTTTGTGTCATTATCACGTCGACTCACAAGGCTTTGTAGCTTTCGATTGTTTTTAGAAACAGTATAAAAGTAGTACGTAAGGACTAGGAAGTTAACTGAATCTAGAAACAATGTTTTCGCTTGATAAATTAATTAACGAATGAAGAAATATCTAACATGAGTCTCCATAGAACCTGCTATACTCAAACAGAATGGGCTTGCCACGTTCCAAGCACTCAATCTGATTCTTCAGCTGCTTCATGTATGCTTTCGTTGGGTCGTTTTAAAAATACTGTGCGTGTGACCTGGCGCGGGTAATTATCTGTCTTTAGTCGTTTCTCTATCAGTTACCCACTTCATTACCACCAGTTGTGGTGGGGTTTTGCGGTGCCCGTACAAAAAACAACTCAAAATAAATCTACGCTTTGAACTTTGGATGAATAGAAGGAGTGTATGGTAATCCAAAAAATAATCTATTTGCCAAACTCTATAAATATCGAATCAGTAGTATTGACTAAAACAAAAACAGAATTTATAATGTTAGCAGCATCCTGAATAAGAGAGTAATTAGTAAAGATGAGTTGGATTAGCAGAATTATCCTTAAACTTATTCTTCAGAGAACTTATTCTTAGCTTAAATAATTACCTTAAACACAATTTACAAGAACAGAATTTCCAGTTACCAAACAGCCTTCAACATGATTTATTAATAGTTTTAAAAAATAAACGTTGCAATTTGTGATCATGTTTCTTCTGTTTCGATTGCATATAGTATGTGATTTATTGCATCGAAACTCTGAAGCGTGAACGGTTTGCGAGGAAATACAGTAACGGATGATCTTACCGAATATTTATTGAGCTCTGTCTACCCTGCACTTTTCTCTGATTTTTCAATTGATTTATAGTTTACACGAGGATTCAGCTTCCGATTTATGTGCAACTTCTGGATTTTAACATGGCTGTATTTTTGTCAATAAGCAATGCAGCTTTGCAGCTATGTGTCAAATTCATAACCGTCCTATGATGTGATAGCATCATATTACATATATTTTTACTTTCAGTATTCTTTTTAACTTTTTTTTTTGCTGATTTTATCCACAGTAGACGTGTTAACCCAAATTGTAATCTTAAGAATCTATTCAGATCTTCATCTATTTACAAGCCACGGCATAAGGAACCTGGTATTATACCAACGAGATATAAGATATAATTAAGCTGACAAAACCTTTTTTGATTGCAAAACAATTTCGTTAATTAATTGTGGCATACATTATCTGGCTTATTTCGGCGCTTAATCCCCACCGTGCCACAAAAATCTGGAATACATCTGGAATTAAGCCTCCATTGCGAACATGCGAAGTGCAATCGTTTTGACATTTTTACTTTTTAATAAAGCTAGATTTGACACAGCATTAACTATGCTGAGCTGGTCACATAATTGTCACATAGCAGGTGTACAACGCTGATCTAATCTAAAGGGTTTTGATTTCATATTATAGGTATCCCATATTTAATATATTGTGTACAGCTGATGTTGACAATAAACCTTTTTTTAATATTATGTTTTGTACAAGATACCGCCTGGCGGCCATAATAACCGATAATATTGAATTACAATTTACAAAGCATTGTGTGAGTAATAGCTCATCACCCTGAAATATTAGATGTTGCGTCTCCTATTACCCAGACTTTACTAGCTATAATGTTCCTTAAGTTGGAACAATTCCTGCACAGTAATGCTTGTTGGCAAAAATAGAATGTCTGATGCTACTATTTACCGCTTCAATGTCATGTTTCAAGATCTCTGAGTAAACGCTAATCGTCGAATATAATGTAAAGGAATAAAACATGAAAGTCAAGCTCCCATATGAATAGTAAACTGTTTCAGAAATTTCAAGTAAATTTTATTTGACTGTTATCGTATTAACCCGTCAAGCCCGCTTATATATAGATGTATGGGGAAACCCTATATATTATATGGACGCCGGCGTCCGTCGCGGGGCTTGTCGAGTCAAACATCTAAGGTCGATAGCACTTGTTTCATTACCTTTTATTTGGGAGAATAGATTGTAGTCTGACTTTTGTATTTGGTCGTCTTATAGTTCATACATTTACGCGACGAGTAGCATTTACACAGAAGTCTTGAAACAGGCCATTACTGAGGTCGTTATTTCATCCGTGGTCATGTAAAGGTAACAGCCTTATTACGAGCGCGCATCGCATTTGAGTCGCTTGCAATTCGTCAGTGTGATTAGACCTTTAACTTTAATTAACCTTGAATGAATCAACACGGGCTAGTACTTTAACTATTGGATAACATTTACTTGAACATTACGACAGATCCTAAGTAGGATTTATTAATAGGCGCTCTGCTAAGCTTGTAAATATCTATTTCATAATACCTTAAAGTTAGCTTTACTTCGATACAACAATGATACATAAATCACTCCATCTGTAGGTCAAACAGTCGAACTAAAGTCCTTCACAATCCGCCGATCTAGGTTCAAGTTCGTCTATTGTTATCTAGACAGAGATTGAGCTAATACAATTGTTAATATTCATAAAGGATTTGATCTTAGAGGTAGTAATTTCATTAGAAATGTATACTATAATTATAATTAATTTGAGTAAATGTTTTAATCCTACTAATATTATAAAGGCGAAAGTTTGTAAGAATGTATGGATGTTTGGATGTAGGGGAGGACGGGGCTACAATTAACGGAGGTAAGTATTAACAAGCGAAATTCTCTAAAATTATACACACTACATCTCCAACGCGAGTTTTAATTCGTCAACTAGGCCAAGCTCAATGCCACAGGATCGGTCAGTTGCGGCCTACTCGCCGTACAAGTGAGTTGTATGCCGGGTGACATTTTTACGCAGGTAAAGAACATTTTAAAGTTTACAATTTTTTGATTTCTACAAAAATTATACAGTGCTATGATAATATTCATTATTCTCTGGCAGCATATTTTATACTTAATAATTCTACTTTGCTTAATTGCCAAATTATTGCTCAATATTTTAGTATGTTATTTAATTCTTTAAATGAACCTTTGGGGCTACAATTAACAAATTTGCGGGGTTTGTTTTAACGTGTAATAGCTGCCCCGGATGTGAGGGCTATTATTAACAGGGTATCTGAATGTTTGTCTATAGTTATTTTAAAATGTTTTGTTTTATGACATTATGAGAACCTATAAACGAAAAACTACGCGGGGCACTACATTCCAAGAGGTCTACGAGTTGGCTGCGCTAGAAGTGTTGGAGAAGAACAGAAATGTAGCAAAATAATTTGAGCTCTGCTACGTTTCACTCTTCAATTTCGTGAAAAAAAAGTAAGCGGGTGCACGCTGGTGCACCCGTTTTTTGTAACCCATTTCTACTGAGAAATGGGTTACAAAAAAACCCGGTTAGGTTTCATTGCCGAACAAGAGGCAACCATAGCCGCATGGGCAGTTGCGGACAACAACTTAGACGTGAGTCGGAGGACGCCCGCAGCCGTCCCTAATGCGCCGAAGATGGCCACCGCGGAGTTTTGGTTGGTATGCCGTGCGGTGTACATAGGTTAGGGACTCGGCCCGGGTTAGGGACACGTTTTCCATCTCTCCGGGCGGCTCAACGTCGGGTCGTAAGGCACGGTGAACCCAACATAACCGCTCAGTCGTTCCCCTTGAACACTGGGCGGTAGTAATAATTCACTTTCTCCGCGTAAACAAAACAAAAAACCATAGCCGACTATTTGTTAAGCCGTTTTGTACCGGATCTTATAATGCTGTATAAGTAGTTTGTTTTGGTTATTTAATACCATAAAAATGATGAATAATGCAAGACTGAATAATATATAACAGAGACTGATTAATATGTAATATATAACAAAATAAATATAATATAAACCGTTGAATTAGCTAATTATAAAAAAAAAAATTGGTATCGTTCATGATTACATATTTTTGTAAATTGTGATTATTGTTGTCAGTTTATAAGAAAGCATAACCCATACAAGTCTGTATTAATTACCTAATAAAGAAATGTGTCATAAATATATTTGTTTTCCTCTACATGAGTCAGCATATCATTATGTTAATTGTTACCCCTTCTGTTAATACTTACCCTCGACCTGTTAATTCTAGCCCCGAACGTGAGGTAAGAATTAACAACTGACTCTTTTGTGAAAAAGAGTTCTATTTACGTCATCGTTTCTGTTTTGTTTAATTTGAGATAACTATACGATACCTGAATAATTAAATCATCGTATAACATAATAATCAAATATGGCTATTGAATAATCACTAATCTACAACTAAAAATCCTTTTTTTGTTAATTGTAGCCCCGGTCTCCCCTAAGGATGTTTGTTCCTCTTTCACGCAAAAACTACTTAACGGATTTCGATGAAATTTGGCACACGGGTAGATCATGTCCTGGATTAACACATAGGCTACTTTTTATCCCGGGAAAATATAAACCGGGACTTTTATGCCGGAAAAACTTTTTAATGCAGGCGGAGCCGCGGGCAAAAGCTAGTAAATAATAATAATACCAGCCCTGTATTATTATACCGCCCACTGCTGAGCACGGGCCTCCTCTACTGAGGGGATTTAGGCCTTAGTCCACCACGCTGGCCTAGTGCGGGTTGGTAGACTTCACATACTTTCGAAATTCTTATAAAGAACTTCTTAGGTATGCAGGTTTCCTCACGATGTTTTCCTTCACCGTTAAAGCGAACGATAATTGATTAACAATATACACGTAACTTAGAAAAGTCAGAGGCGTGTGCCTTGGGTTTCGAACCTCCGGACATTGTCTCGGCAGACCGTTCCATTCCCAACTAGGCTATCGTCCACTAATAGATGTTTTTTTACCCGGTTGTAAAATTTAAGCAGCTATAAAACCAAAGAAGTTGTCTCCAAGTGGAACCTATGTACTTAAGAATTCTTACATAATAATTTCGAAAGTGTGTTAGGTCTGCCTGCACTGTCAGTAAAGCCTGAACCCTTTCAGTAGTGGAAACGTTTAGACCAGTGGTGTAGCATTCGATGCAGAAAGCCTGGTATTATTTATATTCCCCAAGTTGAAGACATTTCTCTCGTGTTAGAAATGTCAATGCCGACAGCCCCGCTTCGGCGCGATATAACGTGACATTTACAACATCCGACAGTTTCGGGGAATTCAACTGAAATGTATCGAATTGTCAAGGTCGCGTGTTTGTTTATGCACGTAGCTAGTTTCTTCGTGTAAGAAGTAAATTAAAAGCTTAGATTAGAGAAAATGGAAATTAATTACAAACTATACAAGTTGTCAAATCGCAAACGTCATGACTCCAGTGATTTTGACTTCTACTCTCAATGAATCAAATCGCGCAGCCGTCCGGGCCTCGCGCAGTGAGTTAGCTGAGGGCCTTTTTTTAGGTCACCACCCGTGTAACCAAGAAAATATATCTTACCTCCGAAATTGTTGAAAACGGGAACCTGTTTTTTGCTCCCGCCTGAGGCTTCGCGCTGGCTAAGCCCGCTACTGCAACCTTACAGAAAACCAAAATAACTTCTCATTCCAAATCTCCATATATTTTCTGATCATTGAAATCCTCCTTTTGTATGAGAATATATGTAAATATGATTTGTATTTGGGGTACATCATCTTGTGGAGGTATAAAAATATGTTATTGAATACAGTTATGGTATTTTTTTTATTACATTGAATGACCAGAAGAGCATGCCGTTCGCCTGATGGTAAGCGATACGACCACCGATGAACAGTAACAACACCATCCAGCACCTCGAGTTACAAAGTACTGTGTGGCATTCCACTGCGCTCGTAATCATGATACATAAGATGTTTAGTCCCATTATGTCCAGTAGTTACACTGGTTACATATCTTTCTTGTATTATGTGTAGTTTATTAAAATTACCTTCTATTTTCTAGATCTTAGTATACTTAGCCGTAAAAATCCTCATTCCAATTTGGTGTGGTTTTACGCGGCCGATGGAGAGAAATATTTTATACACACGATCAGTTGCCGTGTCTCATCGTAATTTGCGGCCTAATGTCGCCTCCAACCTTCCCCTAATGGACGGTAATGATTCGATACATTTAAAATCCTTTATATCTTTGTTGTTTTCGAAACGACTTTGCTTTAATTTTTATTCGTTTTAATTTTCTATTTTTATGAGGTCGTTATTGATTTAATTGTCAGTGTCATTGTCAATGCCAATATGTGGAATCTATAATACATTTTGTGTGGGAATCATTTAACGATTTTTTTGCATTTGCTTAATGGTGCGTGCTGTCTATTATATAGTATGTATAACCATATACAGGAGTAACACTACACAGAAATATGACACGATAAAATTGATACCTACTTTAAAATTTTAAAATAATTACCGGTCGTTATCAATAATTACCAAGATGAAGGTTAAAGATGGTAAATTATTCGCTTCTCGTTCCTGTAAACCTTATGTAGGCTTACTTACCTGAGAATTCTATAAAAATAATTTCGAGAGTATGTGAAGTCTGCCAACCCGCACTGGGTCAGCGTGGTGAACTAAGGTCTAAACCGTCTGAGTACTAGAGGACGTCCGAGCTGCAGTGAGCCGTATGCAATACGGGGCTGGTATTATTACTCATTCAACCAACTCAAATTTGTATCATGAAAACGTGAGCTGTTTCCCAAACACAACTGGAATTACATTTCTTTTGTTAATAGTTGCATAACCGAAATCTTTATGTGCGAAACGGCGGGATCGTTCCGGACATATGTCCGAAGCATGATTGATCGCCGGTCGCAGCCTCGGTGTAGGCCTATTACGTATAGCAATAGACAAGCGATTGCTAATCGTATGGAATTCAAAGGTTATATCGTCGCCACATATTTAAAACCAAACACCCCGCCGCGTCTGTCTAAAAAACTACTAAACGGATTTTGATACATTTTTACCCTATGCGGAGGAGTTTTGGCACGAGACCCCTATTTCCAAATGTTTAGCTAAGTAAGAGCCAGGCTATAATAATAAGTCCGTTTCTCAGTGCTGTCTAATATTGAGACACAACTCTACTTTAGTTGGTTGTCCTATAAACAAAGCCGAACAAAGCCACAGAAAACTATGAAATTTCTGACACTATGGGTTCGGGCGCACTGTGTGACCCTTTTGAGTATCTAGCAATAGTATAAGGTGTGACCTTATAGGATTGTGGATACGGTTGTAAGTCAAGTGCAGTGTGATAAAAAAAATCAAATCATTTATTTGTAAATGTAGGTACATATTTTAAAATGGATGGTGTAATTAAATTTAGTCCGCTACATTTTACTTAATAGAACAGTATACAAATTAAGGGTTTGAATTAAATAAGATTATTAAACCATATTCTAAACCTAGTTCTAATATTTGTAATTTATGACTCACAATATGATTACTATGATTATGGAATTGATAACACATTAGAACTGTGATTTTTTGTTTCTACTCTAGTTAAACACAATTAAACGTTCCATTAGAAGTCCTTTAGTAAGTAGGTACTTAAAATTAGCACATAATATCTATTGTGTATGTGTTATTAGTACAGACTTTCGAGACGAATGATTCTAATTTTCAAAACCTAAGGTACACTCGTACGATTCTAAATTACGTATGTCTTCTGTGTTAAAGCAAACATGGTATCTTGATGAAACCTGAATGAACATTAGAATGCTAAGTTTAAAAATCTATTTCCTTATGATTAGACGCGTATAATTGTGCAAGGTTAATAAGACAAAGCATTTTGCAATGACAATATAATTGCTATCAATTTGCTACACTAATAAGCGACTGTATTATTGCCTCGGCTGGTGCTTGTTACATATTGTCCGAAACCACATTTCATTGCGATAATTTATGTGTTCTGATTGTGTCTGAATCAGTTTAGTCCTTGCTCCGTCTGCAAGTTGAACAGCTTGAAGTAGCCTCCTATGAGTCATGATTAATTTATAATAATTTTACTTACGGAAGCGGCGATAACCTTGTTGGGAGTGCGGAGACGAATGTCCGTAGGTGGAAAACCCAAGGACACCTCTGACTTTTCTAAAGTTATGTGTGTATTCTTTGTGAATTATCGCTCGCTTTAACGGTGAAGGAAATCATCGTGAGGCAACTTGCATATCTGAGAAGTTTCCTATAAGAATTTCGAAGGTATGTGAAGTCTGCAACCCGCACTAGGCCAGCGTGGTGGACTAAGGTCTAAACCCTCTCAGTTATAGACGAGGCTCGTGCTCAACAGTGGGCAGTATATAATACAGGGCTGGTATGGTATGGTAAGTGGATATTTTCGATTAAAGTGAATAAAGTAGGGAAAGCGATCTAGAATAATACTTTTAAAAGTATTTAGAACTAAAATATTTACTGTGATGGCTGGAAAGTGGAAACAAAAAGTTTATATTTTTTGTAATTGAGCTGACTTAGCTAGTGTTGAAAATTTTAAAAGAACAAACATTTTACACCATGATAAAACAAATAATTTAAATGAAATTAACATTAAGCATAACAATTAACATTTCATCCATCTGACTCATACCTCTCAAGCACAAATTCAATTCCAAACATGTCTCCAAATTCCAAACATTAGTACTTCGACTATTCGGCTAGGTCATAACCGAACTTGGGGTTTCCTCACTGATTCGGGCTATCGTAAGGTGTCATGGTCTGAGACATCAATTTCGCCAGCTCGATAACATCACTAAAATCATGGATATAGAGTAAATTGACTATGTACGTACGTGCAACTGAAATCTGATTTTATATTGGAGCAATAGTGTCGAAGGTTGCATCCCTGCGGATTTATCTAAGTCCGTCTTGGAGTAGCTGTTAAACCGAAGCTGCGGTTTTGCGAATAGAACGATTAATAATACTTCGATATAGTATTCCTATTTGTGTTAAATGGTCTAACAGTTTGCCAGTTTAGTTGCTTGATTTTAATATAGTTAGACATTTTTTGTTGGGTTAGTAGCGTATTTGATGGGATTTAAACCTCACAAGGGATACATATTGTAAAAAAACTTGAGAGGTGTCAAGGAACACCCGGATGGAACGAAGTTGTTTTCGATTAATTAGTGAAGATATTGTCATAAAATTTTATTTCTTTCAAGTTATAATAATAATTGTATATTTCATTAAAACGTTACCACATCAATGAAAACATTTACTTCTACCTACACAATGGATATGTCATCGAATCACAATCATCACCTAAGCAAGCATTGACATTAAAATTAACATACAACTAACGAAAAAAAAAAACTACTCTAAAAAGCATTTAAAAAAAAAGACAATTTAAATCTTAGAGTAAGTATAATACGTATAGGTACATACTCTAAGATTTAAATTGTCTTTTTTTATTTAAATTTCGAACCAGTTCTTTATTGTTACTGGCTGGTTTCACAGGGCAAGTATAAAAGTGTCGTGACAATTTTTATAAAAGTGTCGTGACAATTTTTATAAAAGTGTCGTGACAACTTTTCGTAAGATTTTTTCCGTCTAGCCCCCTTTCACAACGCGCGATAAGGAACTTCTTTCCAAAATCCATTCCTAATGCTCTTAGGTATGTTTTGTAATATCACACATACTTTGAATTACAAAATATTGCGAAGTTTTGTACTGCGCTCGTCACCCTGAGACACCCAGCAATTAAGTATACTGGCTAATGTTCTTCCAACTGCAAGCAGTGGCGCTACTGCGCTGTAAAAGGCTCGTGGCAAAATTAATCGAATGGGAGCTTGCTTACATGAATCTGTACCTACATAGATTTTATGGCGGTCTTTTTTAGGTCTTAACACAAAACCTAAAGAAATTTATCAAAATTTCAGGGCTCCTGAAGCCGGGGTCCGTGGCAACCTATAATTACGCCATTGACCGGGATACTACAGTACCTACTTGTACAATATTGATTGATAACACAACTCAAAAAATAATTGTCTTTAACCTAAAATTTATTTGCTGTAAAATAAAGTAAAAATGCCCGTATTCCTTAAAAAGTTTGCTTTTGTGGTGGAAGTCATGATAATAATTCTGTTTCTTGAGTTACTTAAAGGACTTAAAACTATGGGTTGCAGAATGTCTGTAAAAGTAGATAATATGCTGTATGGTCATTTAGATAAGTTTGAAAACCACATGGGGGCGTATACAGAAAAATAAAAATAATGTTTTCATCAAGACATCATGGACATCGAATAGCGTTATCAGGACCAATACAACGAAAATATGATGGGGACTACATTTGGGGTTTAGTGAGAGAAAGTACTTATAAACATGAAAGAAAAAGTAATAGGGTGCACTTTTAAAGTTTGTTAAATTAAAATATTATTAAAAATTGATACAAAAATGATTTTGTTTCGATTTATTTATAAATAAAAATTTATATTATGGATTATCTAAAATATTGATCAACCGTTCTCCTGGATACAAAAGCAAACTATTTCGGGCAATATATATTATTTTTGTTTATCGATAAATCTATCGAAATTTCATACTCTCTTATCAAAGACAAAATTCTTGTTGACAATAGATATAAATATTGTTGTAGGTACCTTCCCACAAAGGTTTCCAAATGGAGTGTTTTAGTGACAAGATATAGCCTATGTATTATAAATATTGTCTATTACAAGCTAGTACGTAAGTATGTGTATCGGTCAAAATCCAAATATATCGGTGTACACGACGAACAGACGGACCGCACGCTTGTATACATTCGAATAATTGAATTAGTAAATCAAATAGCGTCATTTGTCGGCAATCATTCCATATAGAATCAGATTTGTAGTTCCAGTTCGTGGAACTGTGTTGTGGTTAGTTTGATTGGGTGTATAGAAGTTTTGTAGCCCTCTGTGTTTTGGGATTTAGGTTATACTAAGTGATGCTCGCGGCTTCGCCCGGGTGAAAAGATTTTCTCGCTACAAAAGTCCCTAAACATAACACTACGCCAGCGCCACCTACTTAAAGAATCAGATTTAAAATATTCATTATATCCAATGGGAGCAAATCACCGGGTTAAAAAGTAGTCTATGTGTTAATCCTCGACATAATCTACCTGTGTGCCAAATTTCAACTAAATCCGTTCGTACAAACATTTATACATTTCACATCAACTGCCTCGGTGGCGTAGTTGTATTGCATATGCGTTACGAGCACGATTTGCGCGCTGAGGTCCTGGGTTCGAATCCCGGGTCGAGCCAAAAATATTGTGACTGGGTTTTTCCATTTTTAAAATTACTCAGTCGCAGCTCGGAGTCAGGAAGTTGGCGGTGTGATACCCCCGTGCCTCGGAAAGCACGTAAAGCCGTTGGTCCTGCGCCTGATCTCTCTCCGGTCATGTCGGATTGCCGTCTCACCGGACTATGAGAGTGAAGGAATAGCGAGTGCACCTGTGTATTGCGCACACACTTGTGCACTATAATATCTCCTGCGTACCTGGCTGATCTCCGTTGAGATTGGCCGCCGTGGCCGAAACTGGCTAGGAGGATTCATATACATTTCACAAACTTTCGCATTTATAACATTAGTGAGATAAGATTAAACTAGAAATTCGAAATAATTCAAAGTTAGTACAATAATACGTCTTTACAATGCCTTGATACGAAGTCAGCTCGAATATTGTAGTGTTGTATGGAATCCTGAGTACTCCACACATTCACAGCGTCTTAAAAATGTACAAAGAACTTTCACCAGAAGACTTGCTTATGTATTGAAAGAAAGAAAGAAAGAAAGAAACTTTATTTGCAACAAACGCCCACACAACTAAAACATAAAACACTTAGACTACATAATATGTTTGTTGCAAACAGGCTCAATTCAGCAAAAAAAGTTGGCAATACAGCCAACGCTGGTCTTCCGTTGAGCCGTTTGAAGTGCGTGTCACGGAAGACAAAAAAACTCTTTGTGACATACTTAAAAAAAAAATTGCATGCCATTTCTTATAGAAGACCGTATAATGACCGTTTGTCTTTTTTTAGCATGCAGTCACTGCGTGATCGCCGCAAAATTTGTGACTTAGCATTTCTTTATAAGTGTATTAATGGGATTCTGAAGACTGAATTTTAAGTGGAACGGATAAACCTCTCAGTACCTTATCATCCTCCAAGAAACAGAATTTTTAGAATATTCCAACCACCTCCCGCTAGAACCAACCTAGGTAGACATTTGCCGATTGCTAGAATCTGTGTTGAATATAACAATACCGTTGTTAAGTCAACAGACCTTGATGTATTCTCTGACTCACTCACTAAGTTTAAAAAGAAATTAAAAAGCAAGTCAGCCAAACAGTAGCAGGAACACATTTAATCCAGTTGTTTAAGCTAGCTTAATTTACATAGATTAATAAATATTAGTTGTACTGCAACGTTAGGTTGGTGAATGTATACCTATAATTCGGCATACATATTAGAATTTAGTTTAAGTATTGCTAAATCTATAATCCTACTAATCCTACTATAAAGGCGAAAGTTTGTAAGAATGTATGGATGTTTGGATGTATGGATGTAAGGATGTTTGTTCCTCTTTCACGCAAAAACTACTGAACGGATTTCGATGAAATTTGGCACACGGGTAGATCATGTCCTGGATTAACACATAGGCTACTTTTTATCCCGGGAAAATATAAATTTCAGCTTAAGCTTGGTTTATTAAATAGTTCAATACATTAAATGTCTACTTGAGATTTACTCAAACGTGAGATTGATTTATTCATGCCGCCCTAGTTCTTAAGCATAGTATAAATATACTTGAGTGTACTCAGCGAAGTGTAATAATACATGTGATTTGGTATTAAACCTTTAAAATGTTACTTTACTTTGGATCTATTGTGACCTATAGTGAATTCACTTACAATTCGCAAGTGTAATGAGAACCTTAACTTTACCTGACCACGGATGAAACAACGGGGCCTTAGTTACAACCAAAGTAACATATAGTAAGCCAGATTAGCGTAATTCTGGATATTAAGGATCTATCTTTTGGTCGACAAAAAAGATGTATTATGCATATTGATGTATTAAAAACCCTATGCATAAAGGAAAAAAGAAAAGCGATTTATTAAATCATTTCTTTTATCAACAATAAATAAATTTGACAGGTGATAAAACAAAATCACGTAATCCGACACTCCCATCGGCGGAATATTTATATTCAATCAATGTATCGCTATCACAATAAAGTACAGAGAAAAGACGCTTTTTAGAAAACACTTCGCTCGAATGTTAATATGCAAGAACGTAAGGAAATCCTTTTAACGTAATGCGGTGTACTTATAAACGTAATGTTTTTCACTCGTCGCTTTGAGTGGCATTTTCCATTATATGTATCGACAATTCGATTTTCGGGAAATGAGTTTCAAATGTGTATGGGGGGCTCTTTAATAATTCTTAAGTAGGTTGATTAAATAGAAGATTTTAACCGCAGCTTTACATACATAGCATTATGCCTTCCCTGTTCACGGGCAGTCAGAGGTCATACATCCCTTTTTGGCTAGCTATGTTAGGTCCCGTGTAATTTCTACCGGGCCCATTTCTAGACTCGGGCTGTCACCCAATATATTATAGATATTAGTCGGGTATAGACCCGACCCAGTCGATATTCGAACCCGGGAACTCAGAGTCGTTTCGTACTGCGCAAGCAATACTACGCTACTGAGGCAGGCGCATTAATTCACTAGTGGGTTTTGATCGCAATTTGGACCACGTCACAAACTGTTTCCGGTAATAAAATATGTATTTTTCCAGGTTCACGAATAATATATTAATATCTAAGTTCTGCGTCTTCCTGCGTGCTAAATTACATCCAAAACTGTTTGGTGGAATAAGTTTACGGTTACTTCGAACAAATATTAAATACATTTAATATTTGCAAAATAATAAGCAAAGCTGAGGTCTCGGGTTCGATCCCCAGGGCGGGCAAAGCGATATTGAGCTTTTCTATTCAGTATCAGCCCGGAGTCTGGAATTCCATAATAATAAAAACATTGTCACTGCATAGGATTAGAAAGTATGCCAAATTTCGATTCAATCCGACGTTTTGAAGGGGGTCATAATCTCTGTTACATACTTACATACATACGTACGTACGTATGGAGCTCAACATAAGATGAGTAACCCACATGGCCCTGAGCACAACAGCACAGCTTTAGTGAACAGATCAGCATACATTCGCCTTAGAATTCTCATACCCCATTCTAACGCAATTGTTGACAAATGTATTAAGCGAGAATAAATCATTCGTTAACTATTTTCTCAGCCTTTTTTCGCCGCAAATGGAAAACCGGCCAATGTTATTCGCTGATAAATCGTAAATTAAAGGATTTCTGGACATTTCAGCCTTTGCATATTCCCTCTTTAGTGATCATTGAAGGATTTTGTCGTCCATCGCCATTTTCCTCTATGATGGATCGGGAATTTAGGAATGCTTTGGGTTATGTGAACAATGTAACTTAACTATTCTTTTGTACGTTTATGGGTCGGAGTTTTATACGACATAAGTCAGCGTCTTATTCTTGAAAGGGTAGGCAGATTTATTCTTTTCTTTCTCCGATTATTTTGATATTATATCCGTTTCATGATGTGATCAGTGGCGTTCCTTCCATAGAAGCCGAAAAGCCCGGCTTGCCCTAAAATAATTTACCTAAGTACTTAAAACCAAATGTGGAAAAATAACCAACATTTTACGGTCAAAACTCTTCGAAATAATTTTCTTAATTTCCGCGCTACGGTTCGCTGAACCAGTTCGCCTCGAGCGCACCTATGAACACACCAATATACCCACACACACACCACCACACCCGCGCCGTACACGCATTTAATATTATTAATACAAAACAGCTAAGTGCGAACAAAATATACTCATCACTCTCTCTCTCGTTGGGTTTTACCTGGCTTTTTGCCGCTATATTTCTGCCTCATTCACACTTATGGATAGAATACGCACCAACTGCTACCACAAATGTATAGCTATAGTAAGTTTCTATAGCAATCAGTACTGAAAATTAATCCAGGCTTAATGCCTCGGGTTGCCAATTGAAAGAGTTACCTCTAATATGGTTTCTTTTATTCTGCATTATATTCCTAATGTAAATGCGTATTTTTTTATTTATCATGACTATGTAAGAATTTTAGTATTAATATAATTATAATTACATATCTATTTATAATTTTTAAGGTGATACACTATAATTTTATTTATCAATAAGTTTTCAGCATTAATTTCACGGTATAATTTTGACGCGGACCTGGCAACACCAGTTATTTGTTGTGATTTAGATAAATGAGTGTGAATGATACATTTTGAAGTATTTGTGTTTATTACGTGGTTTTTGAGATATTAAAATATGAGTGAAATTATTCCACGTAATAGTTTGTAGTGTGTGAAAGGTTTGATCGGCAAGAATAAGGTAAATTTGTTAGGTTATGATGGAAAACAACAACTTTCAACGAGTTTGCGAAAGGCGCGAAATGTATTTAAAGAAACATAAAAGGTATTTAGATGAGTATACAAAACTAATAATTAATTGTCTTATTGGAAGCTCTAATACGTAAAATACGACTATGTATCAAGTTGTATTGTTAGTCTTGCATATTTTTTTCGAACGAAACAAGTGGTTTGGAATAGGTAGGTACAATCTGGTAAAATTATTTAATTATTATTGTAGTATTTTTACTTCTTCTTGCATTAGACGATACAGGTATAATAAGTACTTAGTTTATCTTTAGGACAAAAACTTTTCAGAAGTTGCAATGGCCCAAAATCGTTTTTGAATTCGTATCTAATTTTTGCAAAGTAACTAAATGCTTCCATGGCATAGTAGTATTGTATGCGCGGTATGAATATAGCTTTCGAGGCCCTGGTTCGAATCTCGGTACGGATTGTGGTTTTTTATTTTATTTTTAAATATTGATTTTCTTTATAGGTGCTAATTTTATATGAATCGGAAATGCGATTTTTTTTAGGTCTGTTTGGGCTTGCCCTCATCCAAAACACTAGGCACGCCACTGGATGTGATAGGTGGAAAACCTATCCTCATATCACAAACGATATACGAATAAGTAATTCGTCTAATGAAAAAATGGTGGCAATTGAAATTACTAAATAATTTGGAATAATATAATGTTATAAAGGTACCATTAATGTTATAAGTCATATTATCTGCCACTGGCTAAACACACTATTATTAAACTCATCGTATGTGTAATACGTGTGCATACAAATAACATTTTTATTAAAAACAAACATCCAACTTATAAGTTAAAATAAATTCAGTTCAGCAATAAACCGTAGCACTTACTGCGCCCGGGAGCCCTTTATGGCACGCGTAGAAAAACATTACATAATCGTAATTTCATTTCAATTAGAATTATAGCGTAATACTGATTGTACTCGACTTTGTAGCCTATTTTTACTTACAATTAGGGTTTTTTATACTTACCCAGTGAACGGTCACACTCATGCTTATTATCTCCGATGGGGTAGGCGGAAGCGCAACTAGTGCATTCACCTTCGCTGTAAGTATTCAGATTTCAGCCCGACGATGTGATATAGAGAGAGTCTATCGTCATCATCATCATCATTACCAGCCTTTATCAGTCCACTGCTGGACATAGGCCTCCCCTAATGAGCGCCATAGCGCCATGTCTGCTACTTTATAACATTAACCGCTATTCCACAAGTATCGTTCGATATTTCGTATTCATACCCATGTCATTTTGACAGCACTAACTGACCCAAAATACTCGCGCGTCATTTTTAAAACATTCCCTCATCGAGTCGACGTCACTCTGTGTTATTTGTCATCTTCAAAGGGATATTTTTTCTCTCGTTATTCTTCAAACGAGCATCATACTACATTTTGCGTTCAATCGAATTGTCGAAGATAGTACATCAATCACTCGAGATAAATAGATGTTGGTCCGTGTGTTCACGACCTGGATGGACAATAGACGATATGTCTGAAGTTTGATTTGGGAGTGCTGTTTTTATTTTTTGGGGATGTTTCTTTCAAAATATACTCCTACTTTAATGTAAGTATGTAAAGGGATGTTTATTACAAAGATTGCTGATTGAATAAAAAAATACAGTGAGACTTTATACAAGGTAAGGCCCGTTTACAGTGACGCGGGGTGTCGCGCGTCGTGTTTGGCGTTGAGTTTTGCGGCGCGTCGGGCGATTTTTCCGTTTATAGAGTGATGGCACGTGCAGCAGCCCGCGTCATCGCACCCATAAACACAAACATATGGCAATGTACGATGTTTATAAACATGCAAAGAGTAAAGAGTAGAGCCGCCCAACGTAACGCGCGACGCCCCGCAGCTCCGTAAATGAGGCCTAAGGTTATTCATGACAAAAATCATAAGTGCACAAAAAACAAAGAGTATAATCTTATTTACCTACAAATATATCACAACGCAAACTATTTTTTCCCCTACGATTAAATAATTCTATCTTACAATCATCCATATTATAAATATTCGTGAACTCATAATGTACCTATTATGATATATACACATCATCGTGTATCTTGATTCCTGAGTATTAGGACCTTCGTAGGTCCTATAATTACAGGATAATATTATATTTCTAGATACTAATATTATGAAAAGTTAATGCACTTATTTTGTTTGTATCTTGATAGTTACTGATTTATTTATTTGACCAATTACTGAACCAATTATATAATTTCTTAGCAAGTTACCATGTGCGAATAACGTGTTTGCTTATTATTTGATTTAATTTTTCGTACCATGAAACGTTTCAATATGGGTGCAAGAAAAACTATCCCATGTTCAGGAAACAACAAATAACACTCGCCTTTATTGTATTGAGTCAAATTGATTGATTGAAAAGTCCAATTTTCATTTTTTTATAGGCATTCCGTCCTGAGCAGCCGACTCGAGCGGACCTTTTGTTTGTCGCAGTACCTGCTGCGACATTCCATTGTTCCGTCCGAGTACCTGCTCGGTGCGTTCCGTAGCGACCTCGCTACAGCCAAGGCCAAACAGGTAGCAAAGGGGCAACCCTTTGCTATTTTGTTAGCCTATTTCGGGCCAAGCCGCGTCCTTTTCAGGACAGGGTTTAGCCCAATTTGTTTCTTATCGACGTTTGGCCCCTTCAGGGCGTTGGCTCGGCGGAAACCTAACGGTGCTAACAAGCCGAGTCGCGTCACCGGCAACGCGCTGCGCCCCTTCAGGGCAAGGCAAAGCCGACGGGTACGGATCCGGAGGCTGCGGAGGCACACCGCAGTCTCTCCCGTACATCACCTTCCCAACCCTACCCTTTCCTTAAAATCCATCCCGTGTATCGGTTGAGCGTGCGGCCTCCGGCCAATACCGTTTACGGTACACGGACTGTTAGGAACCCTTTTGCACAATAAGACTGGCAAAAGGGATACAAGCTTAGGGCACACCTAATTCTAAGTACACCCCCCCTCGCCTATACCCGGCGGGGAGGGACACGCACATACTCACCCCCGGGCGTTCCTACCCGGGGACTTAGTTCATCGCGTCCCACACCGCGTCGCGATCCGCGCTCGTTTCGTTTTGTGTGAACCCGCCTGGTTTCTTCTGTGTGTTCTTTACAGGCGGTGCACACCCGGGGTTAGTGAACACACACGCGGCCCCCAAATCATTTTCTACCGTAGGCTCGGACTCAGCCGCCAATATGGCTGATTCTGGGCCTATGGATTTGGCTCCCGAGCGGCCTGTCGTCGCCGCTCAAACCATTAGCGCTCCCCTCACCGTGCCCATTATCTCAAAGGAGGAGATAATGAACATGGTAAGGGAGATGTTCCGGTCGGACAACGCGGTCCGACAAGAAATTATTTCTATGGCTAGGGAAGCCAGGGAACCGTCTGCGTCCTCAGACACCTCGGAGTCGTCCGAGGCTACGACCTCGACAGAGACCACCGAAACCTCGGGCGGCTCCGCGGAGTCTGAAGAGGAAATGGACACGTCCCCCAGCCAACCCGAAGCCACTAACAACCCTAAAAAACGGCCGATCTCGGCCTCTTCCTCCGCCTGTGAATCCGGGGAGGAGTCGTCCTCGTCGGAACGCGACGAGGACGGCTTCACCACGGTGAAAAACAGCCGGAGGAAGAAGCAGAGAAGCGTCGCTGCTCCCGCACCAGCCTCCCCATCCGCGCCTTCTGCGCCTTCCGCGCCTTCAGCGCCAACCGCGTCCGCGTCTGCGTCGACGCCGCCACCGCCGCCGACTCAACCAAAGGGGCCTAAAAACCCCCGAGGTTGAACTTACAACTCCCATCAAATATGTCCATGCGGGACATATTTGAAGAATTGCGCAAACAGCGCATATCCATCGCGTCCAATTCGTGGAATAAGATCCACAAGCTTCTTGCCCTGCAGCCCGCCTCAATCGCGGACCACAGGGCGCTGACCAAATTTTTAGATGCCAAGAAATGGCACTATTTCACTTACTCTTTGCCTGACGAGCGGCGCTTCCGCTACGTCATTCGCGGTATCCCCACGCAAATGTCGACTCTCGAGGTCAAAGAAGGCCTTGAAGAGAAAGGCATAGTCACTTTAGAAGTGCACAGGATGCACAGACAGTCCCGCGCCTCCCGGCCGGGAATACAATACGAGATGGTTCTCGCCATCCTCCAGTCCCCTTCCGACGTCAAAAGACTTTTTGAGATTAAAGATATCTCGGGGCTAGGCGGCTTCACCGTCGAAGCCCCACACAAATCGACCCAGATAGGGCAGTGTCACAACTGCCAGAAATACGGCCACAATTCTCGTGGCTGTCGCCTCCCCGCCAGGTGCGTCAAGTGCCTCGGCGAACACGGCACATCCGAGTGCCCCCGTCCCAAGGACCGCTCTCAGTGCACGGAGCCGCCTTCGTGCACCAACTGCCGGCAAACCGGCCATCCAGCGAATTATCGCGGATGCCCTCGCGCCCCCAAAAGAGTTGCCAAAGCTCCTAAAGCTGCGGCTCCCTCGGCCCCTCAGGCCACCACATTCAAACTGGCACCTGCGCCAGTGCGCAACCCGTGGTTTCCTCCCACGGCGCGCGCTGAACCCATTTCGCAGGCCCCCAGCGGAGTCACTCCCGCTGCCCCGGCCTCTACTCGACCCTCTCCTCCCCCAGCTGTGGCTCCTTCTTCAAAGGCAGCCCAGCCCAAACCCAAACCCAAACCCACCACCCCTCCCACCCCTTCTCAGTCGGCGACGGTGGCGGCGAAGGCAAGCGACGCCTCTTCCTCAGTCGCCTCACTATTAGGCTCCCCGGAGATAATGATTCTCCACGGGAAACTTTTCGAACGTTCTCGTCTACTCACCCGTACGGGAGTAGAAGACCCCCTTTTAATCGCTGAGATCGCTCTGATCCAGCAACAAATTTTCGAGGCTACAGTTAACGCTGTGCGTCTCCCCTCTTTAATTTCATAAATGGCTACCAACGCCAGACAACTCCCCCAGCGGACAAAACCTCGCTCCCTCAGAGTGGGGTTTTTCAATTGTAACGGCATTCGGGACCAAAAAGCCGAAATTTCTTCTTTTGTCCGCGACAACCAAGTTGACGTTTTCCTCATCCAGGAAACGTTCCTTAAGCCCTCTCACCGCGATCCCAACATCCCAAACTTCAAACTGGTGCGAAATGATCGTACCAGTGGCCGTTTAGGAGGCACTCTCATTTATTACAAAAGGTCCCTTCATTGTATTCCATTAGAATCACCGATAAGCTTGAGCAACATTGAGGCTTCGGTCTGCAGGCTAGCCATGACCGGACACCCGCCGATCACCATCATATCGGCCTATCTCTCGCCCACTAAGGAGCTTCACTCCAACGAACTCGAAACCCTATTTGATCTGGGGGATTCCGTCATTTTGGCGGGAGACCTCAATGCCAAGAACACTCTCTGGAACTGCAACTCGACCAACGAGCGAGGTGCAGTCCTAGAGAGTTGTCTTGACACAATCAATCTAAGCCTATTGGTTCCTTCAGAACCTACCCACTATAGTTACAACGACGACCACCGACCGGACATACTCGACGTGGCACTTGTACGGAACGTAAGCCTTAGCGTGCGTTCCATGCAAGTGTTACAAGAGTTAGACTCTGACCACAGACCTGTGATCCTCAATCTAGTCCCCGAAAACAGTCCAACAGACACAGGTCCTAATATTCCGATGAAGGTGAAAACGAATTGGCGTCTTTTAGGCACCAAGCTCGCGGACACCTCATCCACTGATCTCTCCGCGATCCCGACCAACATCGTGACTCCTGAGGAAACGACCAGCGCGATACGCGTCTTCACCGACCACCTTCAGAACGTTTTGAGCGAAAGCTCCGAGAGGGTGCCAGAGACTGTTCACAGTCACTGGCAACTTCCCGAAGACGTTCGGTGGTGGGTGAGGTTGCGTAACGCTACGCTCAAAGCCTGCGCGACGAGACCCGTCCCGGAACGACGACATCTTGCGCGCTACCTCCAACGTGAGGTTAAGCGTCGCATAAAAGAGGTCGTCGATTCGAGGTGGGACACTCGCCTTGCCGATATCGATCCGACACATACCGCCTTTTGGCAACTGGTTCGTTCCTTCAGGAGAAACGATGTGGCCTCCATGCCTCCGCTCAATCGTCCGAATCAACGCCCGGCGTTTGATGACGACGAGAAAGCGGAACTACTGGCCGGCAGCCTGGAGTCTCAATGCTCGCTCACCTCCGTACCCGTAGATGACGACATTCTTGTTGCGGTTGACACCTTCGTCGAAGATAGGAACGCGGTCCGGCCACCGCCAGTCTCTATACCGCGACCGTTATACGATAACGTCGACCCGGACGTCGACCCGCCGCCCGACCCCCTTGCGCCGGTGACGATCGAAGAAGTCACCACTCTGATCAAGGCACTCAAACGTAGAAAAGCCCCCGGGGGCGATCTAATCCCTACTCGTATGATTAAGATGCTCCCGGAGCATCTAGTTCAAATCTTAACATCCATTTATGACGCCGCGTTTCGTAACTGCATCTTCCCAGAGGTCTGGAAAGAGGCAGTTGTGATAGGAATCCACAAGCCGGGGAAACCCGCTTTCGAACCCTCCTCTTATAGGCCCATCAGTCTGCTCAGTACTCTGGGCAAAATCTACGAGCGGATCGTCCTCGACCGCCTTAAAATAGTAGCTTTTAATCAAAATTTGATCCCTCCAGAACAGTTTGGCTTTCGTCCTAGACACAGTTGTGTCAATCAGGTGCTCCGCATCACGGAGTACGTCCACGATCAATTTCGTAAAGGAATGCCTACCGGTGCTATTTTCTTCGATATCGAAAAAGCATTCGACAGGGTGTGGCACAACGGCTTGCTTTTCAAGCTGTACACTCTCAACGTGCCCACACAACTCGTGCACATCATACGAGATTTCCTGTCGAATCGCGGTTTCAGATATCGCGTGGAGGGAACTCTCTCTTCCCGACACACCATCACGGCCGGAGTCCCGCAAGGCTCCGCCCTGTCCCCCTTTCTATTCTCGCTGTACACAAGCGACATCCCTAGACCACAAAACGCCCATCTGGCACTATTCGCGGATGATACCGCAATATACGCTTCACGTATAGACCCCGACAAAGTGGTGCGCACTTTGCAAACCGCCGCCGACGAACTCGGTGAGTGGTTCCGCAAATGGCGAATCACCGTCAACCCCACCAAAAGTCAGGCCATCCTTTTCACTCGGAAAAGGAAAGTCCATGTCCCTCACTTTTCAGTCCGCATGTCCGACCAGGTTATTCCCTGGAAGGGCCAAGCCAAATATTTAGGAGTAACCCTTGATCAGAGGTTGACCTTCATCCCACACGTAAATGCGGTACGCGCGCGAGCCGCATTCGCGATGAGCCAGCTTCACTGGCTCCTAAACAAAAATAGTAAATTCAAATTCAAATCAAATCAAATCAAATCAAATCAAATCAAATTCTTTATTTGTAAGCATAGGTAGTTTACAGTTCCCTATGCTTTGCCGTTGCGACAGCGTACAAATATATTATTTTTATGTAGACTATTACATCACATAATTACTTAACTAAAAACTTAAAATTCTTTCAATAAAACAAACAACAAACAATAACAATATTAAGATCCTTATCGTTTAGGCTAGGCTATTATCGTTCAAATACTCTTCAACGGAATAATAACATTTATTTCTAAGTAGATTAAAAAATCTTATTTTAAATTGTACTACATTAAGCGACTTTATTGTATTCGGTATTTTGTTGAATATTTTTGGTGCCAAACAGAATAAGCTTTCATGCTTTAATTTCGTCTTGGATGGTACAATGCACAGTTTTTGGTTATTGCGTAATGTACGGTGGGATACTTCATAGTTTTTTAAAAATAAGTATGTATTACTTTTGACAAATACCGCCACTTCAAAAATGTATAAACATGGAAATGTCAATAATTGTAATGATAAGAAGTGTGGTTTACAGCTTTCTGATGTTTTAATCTTGACCATAGCTCGAATACAACGCTTTTGTGCCTTAAAAACCCTGTCTCTGGCTACGGAGTTCCCCCAGAAAATAATGCCATAACGCAACGTCGACGCCACGAACCCGTGATACGCTACTACGACGGCCTTTATATTAACTATTTTAGACAACCTATACAGGGCGTACGAATATTTACTTACCCTCTTGCAAACATTGTCAACGTGTGTTTTCCATGACATATCCTTATCTAAGTGTAAGCCCAAGAATTTGGTTGTAGTTGTTTCTTCAACAATATTACTTTTATACTTAACAACACAACCTGGTGACTTTATTCGCTGGGAAAAGAACATGACTTTAGTTTTGTTTATGTTAATTAAAAGATTGTTATCTGTAAGCCATTCAATAATTGTGTTAAGTGCATTATTTATGTCATTTTCAAAGGCACAAGGGTTATTGCAATGAATTAAAACCGTACTATCGTCTGCGAACAACACCATCTGATGACTTATATGCCTGGGTAGATCATTTATATACAGTAGGAATAGTAAAGGACCTAATACGCTTCCTTGTGGTACACCGAATTTAATTTTGCGGCCTTTAGATCTAAATTTAATTTCCTTGGCTGATTTCGGAGAAATGTGTGTTATTTCGGTATACTGAATTCGGTCACTCAAATAAGATTGTATTAATTGTGAAATATTACCTCTGAATCCATAAGCTTCTAATTTTTGTATGAGTGTGTTATGGTCAACAAAATCAAATGCTTTTTGCATGTCCATAAATATAGCACAAATAGGTTTTCTTTGGTCCATTTTTTTAAATATAGGAGATACGAGATCGAAAATTGCCATGTTTATTGATTTATCTTTCCGAAAACCTTTTTGCTCATTAGCTAATATCTTGTTCATTTCAATGAATTTATAAAGAGCGTGATATATAAATTTTTCAAATACTTTTGATATAATTGGTATTAAAGCTACGGGTCTATAGTTTTTCATTGCTTCTTTAGAATCTTTCTTATACATAGGTTTTATAATAACTGGTTTTAATTTGTCTGGATATACACCATTTAAAATGCTTAAATTAATTATGTGACTGAGAGGTGGAGCTACTATCGGTGAAACATATTTCAACACTTTTGTACATATGTCGTCATAACCTACACTATTTTTATTTTTTAATGATTGAATAATACTGTGCACATCTTCAGGAAGGGATGGTCGCATAAACATTGAATTATTATTCATGAATAGCATTTTAGATTTAAAAACGGTTTTTTCATGATCATTTTTTGTACTTCTATTACTTTGCTCAATATAAAAGTCATTAAAGGCATTTGCTATGTTACATGGATTAGTGATTTCTATATTATCTCTTATAATTCTTGTTATGGGCTCTTTTGGGTTATCATATTTAGATTTATTTATAATATGCCAAATGGCTTTTGATTTGTTGTTTGCATTATTAATATATACGTTATTTTGTGATCGTTGGGTTAAGTTTATAATATGTCGTAGTTTTTTCGAGTATGTTTTAAGATCATGTTTATTTTTTTCGCTAGGATTTTTTCGACACTTCCATAGTAATGATCTTTTGACTTTCGAACAAATTTTTATTCCTCTAGATATCCATTTCGTCTTTTTTAATAAGGATCTAGTGAAATACCTATACGGAAAGCAAAGGTCATAAAGGCATTTAAAGCTATCTAAGAATTTGACATACGCTATATTAGGATCATTACATAATTTTATTTCTGAAAATGTTAAGTTTTGTACGCAATTTTTAAATTTCTCCATATTTTCCAAACAATAGTCGCGTCTTTTTATTTTCCATTTTTTGAGTAAACATGTTCTTGTTACTGGACATTTTAATATCTGTGCTGTATGATCTGATAATCCTAATTCAATAATTTCGCTTTTACAGTTTTTTATATTATGTGCAAAATTATCGATGCATGTGTTACTGGGTATTCTTGTTGGTTCTCTAATTTGTAATGTTAAATTATAGCCAGAAAGAAAATTTTCGAAGTCTATAGACAGGTTAGACTGTGTTAACATGTTAATGTTAAAATCTCCACAAAGTATAACATGGTTTTTATTTTTTGAGATTATTTTCTTTAACATAGAATCCAGTTTATCATAAAATATATGTATATCAGAACCTGGAATCCTGTATAAACAGATTATTATGATATTATGTTCAATTAATTCAATACCACAACATTCGATATGATACATTACAGATAAACTATTAATATATTCTAAAGTCTTAAAACTATGACCATATTTTACCAATATGCATGCGCCTCCTCTTCTTGAATCTCTGGAATAGTTCGCCGCGAGCTTGAAATTGGGTACATGTAAGCATTCTTTATCTTCGTCCATCATAAAATGCTCAGTTATACACACCACGTCAAGTTCTTTTCCTTGTGCTTTAAACTGTTCTATGTATATGCTTAAATTATCTGACTTATTTATAAGACCAGCAATATTTTGATGTAAGACATAAATACTATTATAAAAGAAAAAACTTATTATTTGACAAGTTGTTGTCGGGTGAAATTGTTGGCATGATTTGATGTTGCATGTTTCTGAGAGTGTCATTTCTTTCAAATCTTATTTGTTTTATTAATTTAGATGCAGTTATGATAATATTACTTATACCACGGTAATTAAGTTTTCCTGAATCAAAAGAGAACATTTCGTTAGTAAGGCTTTTGTTCGTATCAAAGTAATAGGCATACTGATGAGTTTGAATGTCTAGATGTAACATATTGTTAAATAATTCAACTCTGCTGTTATAAAGTTTGGCACCACATATATATATATTATATATTCAAATCATTTATTCAGTAATTAGGCCCCTAAAGGCACTTTTACACGTCATTTTTCACAAAGTTTTACTTTAAGATTCTACCAGTGCTTCGGAAAAGCCCACTGACCTGAGAAGAAGCACCAAGAAACTCAGCGTAGGTCTTTTGTCATTTTTTTTTTTTTAAATATATATTTTACAATTTACAAATTACAATATTACTTCAATTTTAAAGATGGATATTAAGTGCGAAAATTAACGGAAAGTACCTAAGTGAAACAACCACCTACATGTTTAATTTTAAGTAAAAAAAAAAATAAAAAATAAAGTCAACCATCAAACGGAGCAGACCAGTCCACACAAGCAGCACCCGTTCACGAGTATGACGCATGTGCCAGCCATCGGCCTCCTCAACCATGTTACAGGGAAGTGACCGACCCGGCACACGACGCCGCCGCAAGCACAGACATTAAAGCGAGCGTGACTACTCAGATTGTGGCTAACCAACAGAAAAGAGATGCAACAAAGCGGTATATCAAATGAGTAACGTAGTATATTAACAAATATACTCTTAGGACTACCCGGGAAAGTCGCACATATCCATCTGTCACAAATCACTTAAGCTAAATACAATCGATCTTATCCTTGCGTAGCGAGCAACTATTCCCATGGGTTTTTGTCATTAAAATAGTCGTCGACAGTATAGTAACCCTTTTTTAATAATTTGTTTTTAATAAATTGCTTAAATTTGTTCAAGGGTAAATTTAAGACAGTTGGTGGTATTTTATTATAAAGTTGTATACTCAGTCCCACAAACGAACAACGTACCCTGTGCAATCGGTGAACTGGTACTGTTAATTTATCTTTATTTCTAGTATTAACATTATGATGATCACTATTTTTACTAAAACATGCAATGTTTTGTCTTACATACATAATATTTGCTAAAATGTATTGTGATGCAACTGTCAAAATGCCTATTTCTGTAAAGCGTTCCCTAAGAGAAACTCGTGCCCCTAAGTTATAAATAGCTCGTATAGCTCTTTTTTGTAATATAAAAATTGTTTCAATGTCAGCGGCTCTGCCCCAAAGTAAAATTCCATAGGACATAACACTGTGAAAATAACTAAAATAGACAAGCCTAGCAGTGTTGACATTGGTCAACTGTCTCACTTTGCGTATCGCAAACGCCGCTGAGCTGAGTTTCCCCGCCAGGCAAGTAATTTGAGCGTTCCATTGAAGTTTAGGGTCCAATGTTATTCCCAAGAAAACTGCTGAATCGACTGGTTTCAAAGATTCATTATTTAAAAATAAGTCTAACGTTTGCTTTTGGACGTTAGGCAACGTAAAACGAATGCATTTGGTTTTCTTTGCGTTCAATAACAGATTATTGGTAGTAAACCAATCTAAGATTTGCGACAGTGCACTATTTACGTCGTCAAAGTTTGTTTTGTTACGGTCAATCTTAAATACAAGAGAGGTATCATCGGCAAATAGCACAATATCACACATACCTCCAACAAAGAAAGGCAAGTCGTTAATGTAAATCAAAAATAACAAAGGACCTAGAATCGAGCCTTGTGGAACCCCCATATGCACTGGGGAACCAGAAGACTTGACTCCATTAACATCGACGCACTGTGATCTATCACTAAGGTAAGATGCTATTAAATCCAGAGCGGTATCTCTAATGCCATAATGGCGTAGTTTACACAAGAGTGTGGCATGTTCAACGCAATCGAAAGCTTTAGATAAGTCACAAAAAATACCAATTGCGTTTTGCGAATTTTCCCAGGCATCAAAAATGTGTTGTAGAAGAGCAACACCGGCATCAGTAGTTGACCGACCTTTACTAAATCCAAATTGTTGACTGTGCAATAATTTGTTTGTTTTAAAATGTTGTAATATTTGATTTAGTATAATTTTTTCAAATATTTTACTCAGTGCCGGTAATATAGAAATAGGCCTAAAATTACTAGGGTCACTTTTATTACCACTTTTAAACAAGGGTATTATTTTGCTATATTTCATGAGGTCTGGGAAACTGCCCTCATCAACACATTTATTAAATATTAGTGCTAGATTTGGGGCGATAATATAAATAATATTACTAACTAAACTGACTGAAATTCCCCATAAGTCAGAGGTTTTTTTTTGGTTAATTGACTTAAAAGCATTTACTACGTGGCCAGGATTTATATGCCTAAAGCAAAAGGTTACCGAGCACTCATTTATATTATTTTTTAAAAGTAATTCAGCTTTAGATGGGCATGAATTCAAAGAACTTGTAGTGGTTATAGGTATACTACTAAAAAAGTTATTAAAAGATTCAGCTATGTGAACGTTGTCACGGATGATTTTATTATCAACGTTCAATTCAAAATTATGATCGCGTAGCTGAGTCCGTCCAGATTCGGAATTAATAATATCCCAAGTTGTTTTTATTTTATTATTTGACTTTTCTATTTTTTTACTTATGAACAATGATTTTGCAGCAAGACAAGCCTTTTTAAAAACTTTAGAATAATTTTTAACATAAGTAACAAAGGACGGGTCATGCTTATATCGCCTCATACCATATAACTCATACAGTCGAGCTCTACTTCTATGTAAACCTACAGTAGCCCAATCACAAAACTTGGTCTTTATTGTCCCATTTACAGATTTCAATTTAAATATCTTATTAAATTCTGTATTTATTAAGTTAAAAAGGTCACCATAAAGTCTATTTGGGTGGCCCTCTGACTCTATTTTGGTAACCTTAGAAAAGATACTCTCTTTAAACCTATCTAAGCGATTAGCAGTATATAGTCTGCTTGTAATTGTGATATGAGACAGTTTATTCTGTTTTGAGACACAGAATACTGCTTTTTGACCACAGTGGTCAGATGTTAAATCACTCAAATTAGCTCTACACAGACATTGACAGCTGCAGAAAATGTTATCAAGACAAGTTGCTGTGGTAGCTGTGATTCTAGTAGGCTCACAAAATAAATTTTTCATGCCAAAGTACATAAATAGATTAATGAGCCTATCCTTTAAGGGTGACTGTTCCAATAAATTAATATTAAAATCACCACATACTATTATATGCTTATTACTAGAACCTATACGTTTTAGAGCATCTTCCATAATACCTTCAAATACATTCAGATTGCTCGAGGGTGGGCGGTACACACAAACTATAATATGTTGCTCAAGCTCAACACAGGACAGTTCAGCAGTGCGCTCAATAGAAAGTTCTAAAATATCTTTGCGTTCCTTACACTTAATACTGTTATTTACAAAAATTAGTGAGCCACCATGTATTGCTGTCTTTCTTATGAACGCACTTTTTACAGAGTAATGGCTGTTATTAAATATCATCTGATGAGTCTGTAGCCAATGCTCCGTGACACAAAGAATATCAATTTTATGATTTTCTATAAATAAATCTATTTCTAATTGTTTGCCAGATAAGCCTTGTATATTTTGGTGAGCTACAGTTAAAACAAATTGCTTATCTGTTGTCTCACCTAATAGTTTAAACTATTGGGTGTGTCAAAAACTGCATTAGTAGTACTACTAATGTTAATATTAGATTTACTAATGTCATTTTTTATATTTATATTAATATTATAGGCTACCAAAGTAGCAATTGTCTTCTTAAATCTAACAGGCAGATATATAGTATCTTTTGTCAATTTATAATTCTGTATAAATTTATTAATGTCAAAATAAAAAATATTGTCACTATGACGACATGTCAAATTATGTATATATGTATTAAGATCATATATGTGCCTATTTTGTGAATCGGTTAAGTTCTTTCCATATGGTAAGGCACATAATAATAATTTGCATTTAGATGCAGTAAGATGTCAATCCGCAACAAGATTAGGATCTTTAAAACATGCATCCGTCCGATAATGACATACGCGTCGCCCGTATTCGCTCATTTACCGCCCGGTCGCCTTCAGCGAATGCAGGTGCTTCAAAATCGATTCTTACGACATGCACTTGGTGCCCCGTGGTACGTTCGTAATCGCAACCTCCACGTGGACACCAATATGCCGACCATCAGGCACTTTATGCAGTGCGCCAGCAGACGCTATTTCGACAGGGCGGTAAACCACCCGAACACGCTTATCCGTAAAGCGTCTATATATACTCCATTTGACCGCGCCAAATGGAGACGACCGCGATCAGTCCTGACCGATCCAGAGGACGAAATCACTCTAGCTTTACGCGAAAAGAACGAGCATTTAAAGCTCATACACTCCACAAGACCGCTGTACCGTCCTCGCCGTCGAGGACCTCGTCGCGTTCCCCATAACCCTGCCCTCTCGTAGCAGTTCCGGCCCGCGTGCCGAAGACTACAATCAACACGTAAAATAGGATTAGGTTAAAAACCATATTCCCCAAACGTTGATGTCTTATCCTCTCAGTGGCCGCCCTGAGCCGAGGTCGTGACCCATTAGTGGGTCGCCCTCAGCGTGGTCGCTTAAATTTAAGGGTTGCGAGCGCCTTCTGCGCTCACCCACAAGACCGGTGTTCTTGTATAAGCCGACCCTCGTCAGGCTAACAAGAGTTTAGTCAGGGACAAAAAAAAAAAAAAAAAAAAAAAAAATTTTTTATAGGACCCTTATGTTGTGACGCAATATCGAAATAGGTCGCTTAATACTTCTGTTGGACATTAGAGTCACCTTTAACCAAGAGTGGGTCAAAGACGAAAATCAAAATTGTACCAAAACATTCCTTCGTGTAATTGCACCGTTTTACTACAAAATATCCCTCAGAGGAACGAAATGTTTTCACCTACATAACGCGAACTTAATTTAAAACAGTGTTGGACAATAGTTTTAGTACATTGTGAACTTTGTTATACTTTCGAGGTTTCGCTCTTAATTCTTGATGGATGGCACATCTTGTGTTACATAACTTGTTTAAAGTTTGCCTCAGTACATTATTTTTTATGCAAATTGCATTTTTTTTTGGATATTCTTAATGTATTTATTACGTACGAAAATGTGACTGATCTCTGGCGAAATACGTGAAGCAATTCGAGTCAAATATTATTTTATTTGCGTCTAAATTCTATAAGACAGATTAGAGTAGGGTTTTATTATTATAAAGGACATTACTGACTCAAACAGTAGGTACAGTAATTAAAATTTAACCGGCCAGAGATTTTGCATATCTTTATTTTCAACAAAATAATGTTTTTCTAACTCATAGCCTACTTAATATAGTTTATAATTCTCTTACAAGCTCCTTTGCACGTCCGGGAATATATGGCAGAATTCTACTGGATGAAAATGAATTACATTATGTTTCTGAGTAATGTCTCTACTACTTTAATAACAGTCAACGTTCATTAAATGAGTTAGTAAAACAAAACCGCGTCAGTTAACATGTTGAAATGTTAGTGGAATCCAGGCTAAGCTGGGCTTGCACCCTTTGGGCACCGCAAATAAAGCCTGAATAACAAAACGCATGAACAAGCGCCAAATGAAGTTACATTACAACCAGTCCTCAACCGCACTCGTTAGGCACGGAAACCTGCAATCGATTCATGGAAATCGATCTAATAATAATAATAAAGCCATTATTTCCGAATTTTTTTGTACAATTGTGGACAATATACGAGCACTTTGGTTACAATATGTCTCTCTGTTCGGTGTGCCTTACGACATAGGCCTCCTCCAACGCCTTCCAATGCTTTCTATCTGACGGCACTCTTAACCAATGGGGACCTAAGGTCATTTTTAACTCGTCTTCCCATCTTCTCACTTTGCGACCTCGACTCCTAAAGCCATAACTTGGGTACAAGACTGTCACCTGTTTCCTCCATTTTTCGATTTTACAGCGGAGAATGTGTCCAGGCCATCTCCATTTGAGTTGATCGATACGTGATAAGATGTCTGTTAGTTCAGTTTTACGCCGGATGTCTATACTCCTTACTTTGTCCTTTAATTTTAATCCCAACATGCTCCTGTCCATGGCTCTTTGGCATCTGGCAAGTTTGTTCCTATGATGTTTTGTCAAAGCCCAGGTTTCGCAGCCAGCCAGCTAAATCGATCTAGAGAAAGGAAATCAAATTGTTATGGAGCTGCAATATGTGGTTTGAGTATTGGAGAGTCAATTCACTATGATTAACATATTATGTCCTTAGGGTTTTTATATGAAATAGCTTTAGTTGGTTGCTTACAAAAATGTTTTATAACCTGCCAAGATTAATCTGGAACAATAACAAGACAAAAACCTTAAAATTGCGAGTCTAGTCTTGTTATTAGCTTCTCTTTCGAAATCAAAGATACACCGTTCAATTATTATTTTTTAATTATTTTGTCATAAATTCCCGCGTAAAAATACTTTCCTGATATTTTAATACAATATTAATCGATTCACATTTTTCATGAATCGATACAACGTTTTCATGAACATCTATATCTTTACGCCGAATGTTGAGCGACGAGTAAAATTTTTGCACCTCTGGCCTCGTGCATTAAACTTTGTATTCTGTCGGCATTTTAGTTCCCCATTTCTGTTGAAAAGTTTATTGTAGCGACTGTGTTCCGTAGTTTGTATGGACGTGTTGTCTATATAGTATTTTAACGTTCCTAGTTTTTAGTAATACTCATTGAATTGTTATTAGGTACCTATTTCTCTGATTTTGGTAGGCACTCTATTCCTTTCTAAACTTCAGGATAGGCGCAAAATCTACAAGAGATTTGTAATTCAAAATGGTGTTGCTACTGTTTATGGATGGTCGTATCAGTTACCATCAGGCGAACAGCATGCTCGTCTCGTAATTCAATGCCATAAAAAAATTGTTTAATTAGATTTCTTCACTTTGCCCGGGCAAAGTGGGTTTTCTCAGTTAAACCATTGGCTCCCTCCATATTATATCCCTTTATAATAATTTGTGCCCAGTCCGCTGAAACTTAGTGTCACACAGGCATTTGCGATCAACGTACTCCTGTATTTCGATAGATTTCACCATCCACCACACTACTCTAAAGGACATTTGTAGAGGTTATCCGCCACAAAGATTAGTAAGGCCCTTGTAAACCTGAGTATATTCTATACACCATAAACTCTCACCCAACTAGTCTGAAAGTTTAAGTGCACTTTAGCTCAATACCTTAACTGAAAGATTTATTTTCTGCTCGCCAGAGCGTTTTTATATTCTGAATCTGTGATGCTTTTAGGGCTGTCTTCATAACTCGCTGAAGTGGTTCACCCTGACCGAGAGCGAATGAAATCGAATTTTGAAATTTATAATTGAGTTTGTATTTGTATAGCAATGTAGCCAGTTTTCTTTGCAGCATTCATGAGATTCATTGGACTAGCAGTGTACTTGCCAGATAGTTTTGAGTTCGATTCCCGAGTGATAATTTTAGTGAGTTTACGTTTCGAAAATTCATCTGATTCGCTCGTGGTTAGGACTTATTCTTCACTAGGTGCCGATCGCGGATTTGCCTGCATGAAAAGCTTTACGCGCTACAACGACGAAAGCGCCATCAATTTAATTCACCAAATTCAAACAATCCCATTATTTCCCATGGGGGAAAATTATCGGGATAAATAGTAGCGTATGTATTACTCCGGAACATGGTCTGCCTGTGTGCCAAATTTGATCCAAATCCATTCTACTGTTTCTTCAACTAAAAGCAACACTGAAAATTACAGTCAACATGACATTATCACTCTAATATGAGGCGTGACAGATCTTCAAGGGGGAATAATTACAAAAATACGAAGAGTAAACTACGTGGCCAACTTTTTTCTACTATAAAAATAACGTTACTATCAACTGATTGACTTATGACTCACTAAAGATATTTGACTTTACTGGCGAGTGACGACTGACCGACTTTCATCAATAAAAACGTTTCAACACCCAACGTGTTCCATTAACACAGTATAAAAATACATTACTGAGCAAATCCACGATGTTAACCAAGTAGATGCTGCGAACAGAGCAAGTTAAATTCAATATGACACTGCAGTGACACGTATCGGACGAAGTTTCATGCTCGCGGGACGTCCTGCACGCGGCGTGGGTGTGAAATAAGCTTTATATAGCCCCTACTAATGTTTAGATGTTTTGTGAGTTGAGATTGTAGATTGGAAGTGATTGAATGTGGTGTTACTGTTTTAGTTGGAAACAGGTCGAAATAATGTCTTAGGGGAAATGCGGTGTGCATTGGCAGCTTCTCTGTTGCATTTATTTGAGATCCCAATTGCTATTCTTGCGTGGTACGACAATAATATTGCATTAAAATAGATGTCTTTATATTCCGAAAACATCAGGTTTTAAAAAAATGCGGACAAAGCAGCTTCTAAAACTAGTAGATTGCAAAACATCGTGCAATTATTACTTTCCCGTAAAAACTACCCTACTATGCATAGTTGCTTCAAAAATTTTAGAAACTGTATTATCGGCAACTAATTTACAACGTCTGTGTAGCGCCTACAACTTTGTACCGACCTAGGGCAAATAAGCTGGCATTAAAGTGGAGACAATTTTCTCAACTACATTGTAATTTTATTAAGTACAAGCTCACGGCCTGTTATTTGGTAGCGTCTTTGTGCCTTTACGGCTTAAGATAGATTTTCATAAACTAAGACAAAAAATTTTCTGCTATATCTATTCGTTGTTAGTAATAAAGTTGTGGAAAAACGAATGAAATGTGTTTATTTTTTCCTTATAAAACTTGTCACGTATCTGATAGTCTGTAGACAGTTTAGTTTACAGCATAACTTGGCCTATCAGTAGTACCTAACATTGTTTAACAGTTTTTTTATTATTTGGTTTTGAATGGTGTTAATATTTATGGGCAGTTGTGAGGTTATCACGCGAGTCACTTACTCAAAATTTGTAACAAAATTTTTAATGTATTTACATCGATTATTATCACATTTATAGGCCGATTTGCATAAACCCTATAATATTTGATGAAAAATACTCGCGCGGTGGTCCCACAAAAGCTCGAATTTAACTCGAAAGGATTACATCGCTCATAGTAATATAGAATCCAGTTGATTGTATGCACTGAGAGATTGAGTTTTGGCTGGCTTTAGCCTTGATGTGTGCGGGGATTAACTCTCGCTGCATATCTAACGAGAGCTGGCTTTACAATAATGCACAAAAACTACCAACTGGAGCGGACTTACAATGTGAAATCCTTTAGGTACGTTTTTCTTTGGAATTTTGAAGTGTTTTATGCTATGTTAGATAGTGGTTTTTACCGACTACGGCTAAGCGAGGAGAGCAATGATTTTAACATTGTGTCTGTACGTATGTATGATTTTTTTTTAAGCGGAGAAAGTGAATTATTACTACTGCCCAGCGTTCAAGGGAACGACTGAGCGGTTATGTTGGGTTCACCGTGCCTTCATGTTCATGTTCATGTTGTAGGGCTCCTTTTTCCGCACTTAGCCCGTAAAAAGTCGGGCCGTTGTGCGTGATGTGCCAGCTAGAAGTCTAGCCAGCCCAACTCCTTCCAGAAGCGCAGGATCTTCCTGGTTCCTTCACAGGCTTCTCGGAGTGACCCCGGTGTGCCGAGGATTTCAGCCCGTTGTGCAGCTACTCCTTCGCATTCCAGGGTAACGTGGGAGGCTGTTTCGTCAGCCAACAGGCATCCCCTGCAGAGGGGGCTGTCGGTGATACCTAAAACATATAAATGTTTGTTTAATGAGCAGTGTCCGGTGATCGTACCCACCATTGTGCGTAGAGAGGCCCTGTCCAGGGACATGAGGCGTCTCGTCAGACGTCGGTCCGGGTGTGGCACTATTTCCCGGGACTGTCTACATGCACTAGTACTTGCCCATTGATCCGCGTGTTGTTCTTGTGTTCTGCGGCGCAGCCATGATCTAAGCTGGTAGAAAGGTAGTGGTATTATTGGAACGGGCCCGAATACCACCTGATTTGACCCCCTTTTTGCCAGCTCATCTGCCGCGTCGTTACCTAGAGAGCCACTGTGCCCTTTGATCCATTGTAGGGTAACGGAGTTAGTTTTACTTATACCCTCCAATGCCAGGTGACACTCTAGTATGAGCCCAGATTGGATAGTTCCACTGTCAAGGGCTCGTAGCACCGCAGCGCTGTCTGACACTATGCGTATCTTATGGTCTGTTAGACCCCGCTTGTCCACTGCATTGGCAGCCTGTGTGATGGCGATACATTCGCATTGATATATGGAGCTATGCTCGCCTAAGGCCATTGATAAATTAATGTTGATATCCAGTGAGAACACTCCTGCGCCCGATCCTGTCCTGGTCTTTGAGCCATCGGTATATATTTGCAGTTCATGTGTTCCAGACCAGACATGTTGTTCTTCAACTAGCTGGACAGTGTAGCTTTTGTTGAAGATGTGTTGTTTGGGCACTCTATCGTTGGGGGCGGCTATCAATGTTTGGTAGTTTATAGCCTCCTCAAGGATATCGCTGTGAGCCCCTTTCATTGAACCCCAGAGCTTCAGTGTATTTAGTCTTATAGCTGCCGAGGCCGCCTCCTGTCGGATAAATAAATCCAGGGGTGGTAGCCCCAGCAGTACCTCTAGTGCTACTGTGGGTGTGGTTTTCATGCAGCCCGTTATAGCTGTGCAAGCTAATCTTTGGAATTTCTGCAGTTTGTTCCTAGTTGTGGTGAGTTTGGTTCTGGGCCACCATACTACGGCTCCGTAGGAGATGATTGGCCGTATCACCGCTGTGTATAGCCAGCTCATGATCTTAGGGCGAACTCCCCAGGTTTTCCCGAGGAGTCTCTTACACTGCCAGAAGGTGATACAGGCTTTTTCCAGTTTGTGCTCCAGATGTTTATTCCATAACAGCTTATCATCCAAGATTACACCTAGATACTTTACCTCCTTCGTGAGGTTTAGTGTGGTGCCTTGGAGTTTAGGTAAGCGAAGATTTTGAGGGATGCTCCGCTTCTTTGTGAACAAGACCAGTTCAGTTTTTGATGGGTTTACAGACAGTCCTTGTTCGGAACACCATCGTTCGACGATCTTGAGGGCTTCCTGCATGAGGTCGCACAGGATTGCCTCGAACTTTCCTTTTACTAGGATCGCCACATCGTCTGCATAGCCGACAGTGTAGAAGCCCGCCTCGTTTAGAGACCTAATCAGGTCATCCACAATGAGGTTCCACAGTAAAGGTGAAATAACCCCTCCCTGCGGACAGCCTCTCGACACAATTGCTCTGACTGTGTCGTTGACTGTTACCTGCACCGCTCTCTTCTTAAGCATTTTGCCAATCCAGCTGGCTGTGGTAGGGTCGGCGCCGTGCTTGAGCAGTGCATGGCTTATGCTGCTAAATTGCGTCTTGTCGAAAGCTCCTTCGACGTCTATGAAGACTACGAGCGCTGATGATTGCGTTGATAGTGCTGTCTCGATTGGCGAGATAACATTGTGAAGCGCTGATTCTGTTGATTTGCCTGAAGAGTAGGCGTGCTGTTGGTTGTGTAGCGGGTGGTACCTCAAAGCCTCATCCCGGAGATCACGATCGCAAAGTCTCTCCATTGTCTTCAGGAGAAAAGACGTAAGGCTTATCGGTCTATACGACTTTGGCTGCGTATAGTCGCTCTTACCTGGTTTTGGTATAAATACCACTTTTACTTCTCTCCATCTGAGAGGAACATAGCAGTGCATGAGGCATCCCTGGTAGATTTTTACCAAATGTGGGGCGATCGTGTTCTTGCACCACTGTAGGAGTCCAGGGAAAACGCCGTCTAAACCAGCTGCTTTGTAGGTAGAGAAGCTGTCTATTGCCCATAGTACCTTTCTCAAGGTAACTATTCGGCGGGCAGTTTTAATGGCTTCAGCGGTCTTTTGCTCAAAGTTCGACTGATCCGCCTCTTCCCACGTGGAGCTCAAAGTGATTGAGCAGTCCGGGAAGTGTGTATTCAGCAACAGCTCACACATTTCTGCGTTAGTTGTTGTGTAGCTGTTATCCGGTTTCTTCAGGGAGCCCAGGTTTCGGTCGGTGTCACTTGATAGGACTTTTCTGACCCTGGCTGCCTGAGTGTTTGATTCAATATTGGTACAAAAGGATTTCCACCATTCACGTTTTCGAGCTCGGATGCGTTTTTTATAAACCCCTTGGGTTGTTTTATACGCATCCCAGTCTTCTGGATTCCTTGTGTTTTTTGCTCTATTAAACAGTTTGCGTAGCTTGCATCTCAATTTTTCCAGTTCTGGTCCCCACCAGCTGCTGCGTTTGGTGGTCTTCGTTGAATGCCTTATTTGCGGACAGGTTTTTTCAAATGTGTCTATTAACGTATCCGTTAGTTCATTCACGTGTTTCTCGATGTCGGCTGGCCCATCGTAATCAGCAGGAATAAATTCCAAGATTGGGCTGGTCGACATTATCTTCCCAAACCTTACCCGGTCTGTCCGCCTTGGATTGCGCCACGGTTCAGGTTTCAATGGGTCCACGTTCAATTTATATCTTATCCATCTATGGTCAGAGTTTGACAAGTCATTTGAGACGTGCCAGTCCGATATTCTTTCCGACACTCTTTCCGTGGATAATGTGATGTCTATTACTGTTTGGTGTCTGGAAGTTACGAATGTTGGTTCCGAACCCCTGTTTAGAAGCCTGAGATTTTGGAGTCTGACCGTGGTCAGATCTCTGGAACAGAACTCATGCATTACAACCGCGTTGATAGTTTTGGGCGCATAAATACATGTGCGTGGGTTAATTACGGTGGTGTCAAGTAGTAACTTACCTCCGATGTTGCTCAGGCCGCAGATTCTGCCTTTCCTTATCCACGGCTCCTGGATAAGGGCGACGGTCTTGTTATTGACCTCCAGCACTCTGCGCAGGGTAGCCGCCGCGGTTTGCTTGTGTTGGAGGTTTGTTTGGATGATGTGGGTGTGGGGTTTATTGGGGTGAGGAGGAGCGAAGGGGACTGCTCAACTCAACATCCGCGTCCGACGGGACATCCTGGTCCATCAGTTGCGCGACAGCCCCTTCCAGGTCCCCGTAATCGGAGCCCATGTCGGGGGTAGTCAGCGGGCAAGCTGATGCTGCATCCTGCCTCTTCCTTTCGGTTGAGGAGTGTTGCTTGACCATTGGCTGGCTAGCCGTGCCCCGCCTTTCGACAGGGCCCGGCCGGCTGGCCGTGGACGTAGACGTACTAGCCCCCGGGTCCGCTCCAGCGTGCACCCCCTGCTTTTCAGCTGGGGGGTCGCGAGTAGCCCCGGAGTCCGGCACAGTCTCAGCAGGGTCCGGCGGCATATCCTGCAACCGTCCCGTGCTGCCGAAGAAGCGGATGTATGCGTTGCCCAGTTGGTAATAGAGCCTTCGCCCCTCCGCCAGGATCTTGGGGATCAGGTCGGCTGGGATGCCCAGCACCAGGAAGGTGCTCGATGGATTCTCTCCCTGGCGCTCGGCACTGTACAGTGACCACCTGCCGACCCGATACTCCGCGTTCTGTCCGATCAAAATTCTTTGAATCGTGCTAATATCCTCGGAACAGTCTGGCAGCAGCACGGCGGATTTCACCCTTCTGGGGATATCCTTCTGACGCGCCACTACCAGCCTAGTCCCGGGAATTGGAGATTCGAAAGTGGCCACAGTTTCCCGCAGCCACTCGACGTCCTTTTCGCCCCTACACTGAAGCTTCAGCACACCTTCGCTATGGAAGGGCTTGCCTCTAAAGGAGGGCCAGTATGGGGCGCTTGTAGTTGTTAGTGGCACCTCTGACAGTGACCTGATACAGGACTGTAGGGCGCCCTTAATTTTCTCCACCTGCTCCGATGTTAGGTCGGTGAAGGGTTCCGCCATCACTGCGACAAATAGGTCGTTTATGACCACCTTGTCTGCGTAGGTGGCGGCACCCCTCGTCGAACCGGTGCTGGTGGACGCTTTCGCCCTTTTCGCCTGATTGTCGGCGGGCGATTTGGTGTCGTTCGGGCGAGGGCGTTTTGAGGTTTTGTCGGGGACCTCTGGATTAGTGGCCCCCGCGTTCCTCACACTCCTCCCTCCGCGTTTGCGCTTTGGCTTCGTCTTCCGGGGCTCGTTGGATTTCTCCTCCGCACCCCGGTTGGGTTGGGCCACTCCCCCAGTGGCAGGACCTGCCCCATCCCGACTGCAGCCGGGTTGGTTTGGGTGCCGCGCACTTGCCGGTTTAGTGGGTGCCGTTGCCGGCTCCCGCCTTGCGGCGGGGGGATGCCTTGTACCCTCTTGAGCCGTGTTGCCTGCATTTCTCCCCTTGCGCTTGTTTTTTTTCTGCGCACCGGAGGTCATGCGTTTTCTCTGGACTGTTCGCCAGACTTGCTCGCCAGCCTCCAAAGACGTGGTGGCTGTTTGTGTAATAGTACGAGGCCCAGGCGCTTCCGAAGAAGCAGCGACCGGTCCCCGTGCTGGTTGGGGCGCTTCCTTGGAAGCAGCGACCCGCTGTTTATAAGTGCAGGGCGCTCCCTTGGGAGCAGCGGCCTGCTTGTTTTTTATTGTTGGGTTACTCTTGTAATCCATTGTGTTGTTGTTTTTAACTTCGCCTCCCGTGGCGTCCCACCCTCCTGGGAGCCCGCAGATGGGGATGCTCATTCGAGCACCAGGACCTACCACAGGAGGTATAGGGCCCAAGGTCCGTGATGCTGCGAGTCCGCACGGTGCGAGGAGTGCTACGGCTGCCGAACCGAGGTTTTAGCCCGTGCTAGCCATAGGCCCCGCGCTCCGCCGACTGCGCACCCCATGACCCTGTAGCCCTCGCCAGCAACCCTTAAGGGGTGCCCCTACCGGTTACCTCAGGCTGGCTATTTCCTGAGGCTGCCGTTTAGAAGGAATGCCGGACCAAAGAGGGCATGTTGTCCCCACAGGTAACTAACAACCCGACCCGTGGTAGACTCAACCCTCCAGGACTCCATTATCCCCTCGTACGGCGCTCAACTACGCACGGTACAAGACGTAGGTGGGCTCTCCCACTCCGTTACAGAGTGGTCGGTCTGACACGCCCACTGGTCATGACCTACCAGTCTTTTTGCTGCATTGCCGCAAGGTCACTGGTGAAGCCTCTTCGGACAAACTCCGGAGGTTAGGAGGGCGCTTAGCCAACGGTGAGTTAGACCCCCTAGGGGGAGTAACTCAACGTTGCCCAGGTATACCGGCGGTTGGGGATCCGTGTTCTAATTGGACGTATCCGCATAGACCACCCATCCCGCCGCACACGTGGAGGTGACCCTACAGCATACCCTTCACCGTGCCTTACGACCCGACGTTGAGCCGCCCGGAGAGATGGAAAACGTCGGGCGACAGCCGGGCCGAGTCCCTAACCTATGTACACCGCGCGGCATACCAACCAAAACTCCGCGGTGGCCATCTTCGGCACATTAGGGACGGCTGCGGGCTTCCTCCGACTGACGTCTAAGTTGTCGTCCGCAACCGCCCCTGCGCGTACCGCTATTGCGGGCCGTCTCGTTTTTGACAAACGAGGTGTTTATCGATTTGTAGTTATTGTGAGATGGATATAGGCTTTACATTTTTAATTTTTTTTTATTGCAATTAGTCGTATTTGTCCTATTGAGAATTTGAGACTAGCCTGTTTGTTCTAATTTACTTAATTGGTATATGAATTATTAAGACACTCGTGTATCAAAATAAATATCTAATGCGACATGAGGTTAGTTTATGGTTCATCTTGCCTTTATGTAAGGAGCCAAGTCTACCATCATGGATTTTTGATCTGACATTTTAAATCTT
Source organism: Lapara coniferarum (assembly GCA_949316025.1). Lineage (NCBI taxonomy): Eukaryota > Metazoa > Arthropoda > Insecta > Lepidoptera > Sphingidae > Lapara > Lapara coniferarum. The sequence continues at coordinate 1,717,522 of OX438921.1, forward strand.
TTTTTCAATGGAAGAAATACTGAATTTGATTACCTGACTAGTAATTCGAACACAGAAACTGACTTCACTATTATAAGCTAATGTAACAATTAGGTAATAAGTAACATTGCAACACTAATAACGCAATCTTGGAAGTATAAGGCCTAAAACCTCTCTAGTAGAGGGGTCCCGTGCCTAGCAGTGGGACTTTAATACAGGTCTGGTATTGTTTATATCATATCTAAAGACACATTCAAATTCAAAATACATACATCCACTTACACACTATATCTAATTGGATGTATGTATTTTGAATTTTCACATCCTCTATTCTGACCTCAACCCGGCTCTCAAATCTTAATTAAGCGAAGTTATACGCAACTTAACTAGGGCCAGCCCTTTACCACCCTTATTACATAGAGTTTAGGATGTTATGGAATTTAAATAAAATACTTTGAAAATTATGGGCTGGGGGTAATATTACTGATTTCAAAATGGTAAAAAGCTGTCACTGGAACACCACGGTCACGGGATTCATAATCGAGTAGTAAAATATATTTTTGTTTCGAGCCTTTTCAGGAAGATCATAACTAACATTTCGCACTTTTTCTACAGGGTTTTTTTATTCTTATAGAATGGTTATTTTTGTAACTAAATATAACAAATTTACCATAAATGTTCGAGAATTAACCCGTCAAGCCCCGCTTATATACATATAGATGTATGCGGAAACCCTATATACTCGGACGCCGGCGTCCGTCGCGGGGCTTGACGAGACAATAAGGCAAAAAGCGACAAGTAAATAGTGTAAAATGTCTGTTACAATGTTCTTCCAGAAAAGGCTCGATATAATGAACTATCCCGGAAGGCAATAACTTTCAAATCGAACTTGAATCGAATCGGCACTTTCAAATCGAACCCTGAAACTCAATATCAGAGCCCAAACACTACCACTAGCTCAACATGACAATATCAATCGAAACACCGAATTTATGATATAGTTTCACTACGCCATCAAAGTTTGTTGAAGTGTAGGCACACATCGAAACTTTACCGCGCGTCGCAAACTTGTCCACATATTGGATATGTTTTACTGTCTTTCTCTTCATATTTTGTTTATTGATATATCGGAAATGATAGGATGGTTTGAGGTTAGGGATTAGGAGCGATTTATGACATCGAAATTGGACGGTTTCATGACAGTCAGTTAGAAGGGAGAGTGGGGTAATTCAAATCTGGCTCAATACATTCGCATCCAGAGGAATAATCGATACCTTACCGACGTTTATATTGTTAGGAAATAGGAATAATATTCTGGCAATACAGGTCTGTTGTTTTTTATTCGAAAATCTCACAGTACCTATAGATTGTGAGGCCTGAGTATCCTGTTATCACGAAATTATTTGGTATGCTACCATTAATGCACCGCGCACACATCATCAGTGGATTAGTGGACATTAGATTTGCAATTTGTTCAAACCATCTGTTTCATTACACGCATACGCATACTCACGCTTTTTGTTGGAGGGGGTAGGCAGAGGTGCAACTAGTGCACCCACTTTTCGTCGTGCGTATTCCGTACAATGATGTGACGTCCCATGTTTCATTATAATTGTATTAAAATCATACAGCTTCGTTCAGCTATTTTTGTATGTCTGTGCTATTCATCTAATGTAGGTAAAAATGTAACAATGTAATCCACAGTTCCTCTTAATTATCATTTAGTTGCCAGGAATGAAAACATTGTAGAACATAGCCCGTGAGCTACTTCTAGGAAAAACTAAACGACGTCAAAGTTGTGAGTCGGGGTTAATGCGAATACCGCGCCATCGCCCCCGGGACAGCTTTCATTTCACTAATACAAATACACGAGTAGCAGGTACACACAGCGTGTGTTCGTTTTATGTGAGATTTAGATCTTTCCCAGTTTCAATGACAACTAATCAGTTGGTTTATTGGCCGCGTATATTAGCTAAGAGCTGGGAAATCACCGGTTCGAATCCCACGTCAAGATACATTTTGGGTGAATATGAATGCTATGATAGTTTCATTTGACATTGTATTATAATAATACGGTTGATATATACCAATGAAATAGCCTAGCAAAATAGCCTAGTTGGGAATGGAATCGGCTACCGAGTCCAGGAAAGCAGGTTCAAAACTCCAGGCTCTGAATTTTTTGTTACTTCTATGTTCTTTTTAATTATCGCTCGCTTCAACGACACCGGAAACCATCGTAGGATATCCTACATAACTGAGAATTCTACAGAAAAAACACTAAAGTACCTATATTAAGTCTGACAACCCGCACAAGATCAGTTCTATGAACTAAGAGACCAATTGCTCAGTAGCGGCGAGCTACGTATCAAGTAGCGGAAACTTGAACTCCGACAGCTAACATTTGCAACATAATAATTCTGCTTCTTAGTCGTAACACTCTTGGCAGAGTGATCGTGGTCGTCACGTCAGGTTTGTGGCTCGCTTGACAATCTTGCACTACTCCTCTCTGATTGCTGCTTTCCTGGTGCACGTATATAGTGATAATAATTACTATTAAATTAACTAAACATAATAATTACTGTTAAATTAAAAGACTAAACATAACCATAGGAAAAACCCTCTCAACACAATGCTATATAACATAGGACTCATATTCTCAGCAGTACAGGGCCAGTATTATACGAATATAAGAAACGATATCTCGAGTAGCAAGTGCGTACATTAGCAGAAAGGTGGTGTGTGCAGCCCGTTTGTGGCATAACGGATTGTTTCGCATGATTTATAGCAGCCGCCGAGCCGAGAGCTGTCCGACACACGCGCGTACACAACACACCGCTGGATGTGACTTACTGAATCAAATTCAAATACTCACTTTTACTCCAATAACCGAGATATTATACAGGCTGTCCCAGAAAGTGATGATAAAAAGGCAACAGAAGGAACACGTAAGTATAACGGCACAAATCAACAGTAACAGTCTTTAGCGAAAATTCTAATAAATCTACACCCTGACCGATATTGTAGGGCTACTGTGACAACCGGTTTCAATAATTTGTGATTGTAATTTTTTTGTTATGGCATGGGACGACGAGACGAGCATGCCATTCGGCTGATGATAAGCGATACGATCACCCATAAACAGTAGCAATACCATCCAGCACATTGAGTGGGATTCCACTGCGCTCGTCATCCTAAGACGTAAGATGTTAAGTCTCATTATGTCCAGTAGTTACTCTGGCTACAATGTCCTTCAAACTGAACACAACAGTGCATGCACACTGCTGTTTGGCGGTAGAAATAGGCATTGCGGTGGTACACACCCAGATGGACTCTTACACATGAGAGATCTACCACCAGTATGTAATTACTGTATCACAATCATAGATGACAAAGCTAATTAATTATAGATAGAAAATAATCACATTTTCAAGAAACAAAAATGAAGTTCCTAACGTACTTAGTTTCTGGGAGTACTAAATGTAAATACCGTCACTAAATGACAATAAATACCAAACTAAAAACCACTTCCAGCACAAGATTCGGAATCCACATCACAGTTTCATATTATTTTCTATTTTATCACAACATCGGTTGACTTTACCGAGGGTACACATTAATAATAATGACTACGTATTAGAGAAAGAGACGGAGAAATACCGAGCCCGTTATTGGACAGGGAAAGAATTTAATAAGTTTTGCGAGATAAATGATTTTCCTAATTAATGTATTCTGGGTTGCCTTGATTAGAGTGAACAGTGATTAGGTATACGAGACAAGAGGGGTTGACGCCAAGTTGTTTAGACTAAGGGTAAAACGAATCTTACATAGCCCAGCGGATTAGCAAGCTGAAGTGGCAATGGGTAAGGCACATATTTCGAAGAACTGACGGAAATAAAATAAAAAATAAAATAAGATGAGACCAAAAAGTTCTCTAGTGGAGGTAATGTACTGGCAAGCGCAGCGTCGGCCGTCCACCTGCAAGGTGGACAGACGACTTGATTAAGGTCGCAGGAACACGCTGGATGCAAGCCACTTTTGACAGGTCCGGCTGGAAATCTTTGGGGGAGGCCTATGTTCAGCAGTGGGCGTGGTGTGGCTGATGAAAACTTAGCTTGATAATAAAATTCTTAATACTGATGTACCAAAAAAAAGCAGAGCCACGCTTACATTTATTTGAATGGCTGGACCATTCGAATGACTCGACCGTGGTATTCCCACGGTCTTACAACCGATGTAAAGTGACAGCTTGTTGTTGCCTGTTGTATAAAGAGGTACACGAAAATACAAACTAACTTTCCACATTTCATGAATCCGTGCAGCTAGCACGAGCTTACGCACTCTCGTATAGTTAACGTAACAGTTTCAACTAATGAAATTTTTGTATGGAAATTTGAACAGCGATCCGGTGAACGTCTTTGGAATTAAAATACGGCAGCATAAGCATGAGTGATGAGTGTAAACTTCGAATAGAAACGTGTAACCGTGGTGACGGTAATTTTAACATGTATGGGAATTGCGAAACGCGTAAACTCTTAGTACAGGGGTACAGTATTCCTTTCCATAAAAACGACCTTGTGTCCGACCGTGTGTCCTTGACTTTTCGGAATTCTGGCTCTCTATGGGCTCCACATATGCCCATATTTATATTGGATATATCTCAACTATGACCGATCGAAAGTATAAAAAATGATTTTTCATGCTATTACGACTTTCGAATATAATCGAAGAAAACGTTAGATAAGTATATAAATAATTAAGATAAATATTTATCATTTTAGACCTGAATCATGACCGATCAGTCTTTTATTAATAATTATCGATCGACGGAATAAAAACTACTTTTACATGACATTACGATTACAACCGTCGAGCAATAAAACGAAAGATATAAAATTCAAACTTCAACGTAGATCACTACGTAAACACATAGTAAACATTCCAATACCATTCGCACTGCCAAAGTACACGTCCAGAGATGCAGACAAAGTCTCGTCTATAAATAGGTTTTATTGCAAGCAGGAATGCAGCAGTTTGTCACGTGCCAACAGACATGCATTTGCATATTTCTACATTAATATAAAGGGAATGTCTGTCCGTGGTCACGTTTCGAGCATGGTATTTAGTGCGTTGGGGTCAATGGTCTGAGTGGAGATGAGATGCGAATCCAAGATGGGAAAAATTACTATTAATCCTATTATCACTACATAGTATAAAACAAAGTTGCTTCCCGCTGTCTGTCCTTATGTCCCTATGTATGCTTATATCTTTAAAACTACGCAACGGATTTTGATGCGGTTTTTTTTAATAGATAGAATGATTCAATGGGAAGGTTTTTATGTACTTTTAGTTTGACTGCCTCGGTGGCGTAGTTGTATTATGGTACGACTGCAATGCTGAGGTCTCGGGTTCGATTCCCGGGTCGGGCAAAGTGATATTGAGTTTTTCTATTCAGTATCAGCTCGGAGTCTGGAATTTGTGCCCGATATGGCGATAGGCTCGCCCCCTATCATGGGACGGAATAACTGTGAAAAGTGGGTGCACTAGTTGCGCCTCTGCCTACCCCTTCGGGGATAAAAGGCGTGAGTGTATATGTATGTATGTATGTAGTTTGAAAAAACTTATTGACGCGGGCGAAGCCGCGGGCAAAAGCTAGTAATATTATAAAGGCGAAAGTTTGTAAGAATGTATGGGATGTATGGATGTTTGTTCCTCTTTCACGCAAAAACTACTCAACGGATTTTTATGAAATTTGGCCCACGGATAGATCATGTCCTGGATTAACACATAGGCTACTTTTTATCCTGGGAAAACATAAAGCGGGACTTTTATCCCTGAAAAACTTCTTAACGCGGGCGGAGCCGCGGGCAAAAGCTATAATACATATATACATAAATGGTAGCAACACTTTTAGTATTGCGACTGTATGACGATAATGCACTCGCTGCCGTGACTTATTGAACGTTAAAGGACATACCCAAAAACTCACTAACTAAAGTTATTATTCTGAGCCCAAAAACGAGCCTAAATTTCTAACCAATATAGTTAATAATATATATTTGGATAGAACTCCGCGCTCCGTGTGTGCTTTGGGTTTCGAACATGTGAACTACTGTCTCTTCAGACCGTTCGATTCCCAAATGGGCTGTCGTGCACTCTATCTAACAATCATTTTAACCGTATAAAACCCTCTTTAATGTAACAAATAAATTTTGTAAAACAGTATGATTCAATTTACACCCAAAACCAATATATATTAAAGTGGGACTGTTTAGAGACCCGACTTTACTAAAAGAAAATCACGGGAATAGGCTCGCAAACATCAGAGAAATTAGTGTAAATACATGAAAAAAAACATACACACGAAACCTCCTTAAACAGTTCTACACTCATCAGGATAGACGTGAGTTTACGTATATATTGCATAAAGCTTACACAAGCTCAAGCAAGTTGTTTAAATCAACGAACTTATCACAATGAAAGTTGAAATTGGTAACAAATTCCCACTTTGTAACCCTAACTATGCTTTTGGGAGCCATTGAACCAGCCAAGCTTACAGAACGTGTGTTCCAGGGAACTTTCTGGAACTAAAGCTTCACGCCAGAATGTACTATTGGATTTCTATGTTTAACCTTTGACCAACACACGTTGTTAGATCCTGTTTAACCAATCATTACTTTGTTATTTCTCCCTCGATGGCGTAGTTGGATTACGGTACGACTTCAATGCTGAGGTCTCGGATTCAATCCCCGGGTCGGGAAAAGTGATATTGGATTTTTCTAATCGGTAATAGCTCGGAGTCTGGAATTTGTGCCCGATATGACGATAGGCTCGCCCCTTATCACATCATGGGACGGAATACGCTCGGCAAAAGTGGGTGCATTAGTTGCACCTCTGTCTACCCCTTCGGGGATAAAAGGCGTGAGTATGCGTATGCGCGTACTTTGCTATTTCCTTACGTTAAATACTTTGCGTGGAAAGATATAATAGGTCAATCAAATGCCTATTGATAAAGTACGCTAACTTTTACTGGTGGTAGGACTCTCATAATATGTAAGTGTTCGTCTGGGTGGGTACCACCGCAATGTCTATTTTTACCGCCAAGCAGTAGTGTGTATGGTGTGTTTCGGTTTGAAGGGCATTGTAGCCAGTGTAACTACAGGACATAAGAGACTTAACATCTTATGTCTCAAGGTGACGGATGATGAGCACAGTGGAATGCCACAAAGCAATTTGTAACTCAAGGTGCTGGATGGTATTTCTACTGTTTATGGGTGGTCGTATCGCTTACCATCAGGCGAACGGCATGCTCGTCTCGTTATTCGATGTTATAAAAAAACGCGTTATTTAGACGCCGCGCGGACGCCGTTGAGTCGCGACGGAGACACGCACAATTGTCGTCAACGTGTTGCTAATATATCGGTTTTGTACAGTTGGATACATAAGTCACTGAACAAATTCAAAACTTCAAAGCGCCTATACACTTTTAAATTGTGTTCTTACCTATTTTTTCTCTTTACAATAATGAAATAAAAGGGAAGTACTTTAGTTCACACAATTAAAAAGTCATAATGAAACTTAACGTGTATAGGCGATTTGATGTGGCTGACTACATTATAATAAAAAATATTTAAAAATCTTCGGATTATTATAAAAACTATGAAACTAACAGTCACTTTTATAGCAGATTTTAACAGTTCATTAGAATATAATTTATAACTTATTGTTAAAATAAAACCAATTTAACAAACTGTCTAATCACGGTAAAAACAGACACAGCCGTGTGATCACAAATATTAATTCCGCTGCCTATTTATACGTGTAGGCTTATTGCTTATCATCACACTATCAGGCGAGCATCGTGCTCGTCTCGCCATACAAAGTATAATATTCGGCAAAAGTACTCAACGTAGTATGGCTTACACAACCCCTTTAGCCTGAGCTTACGACTTTACTCCAAATGAACGTTCAACAGATCAACACTCTTAGTGTCGTGTGTGGTTTAATGCATGAGATGATACGATTATTTCCTTTAGATCTTCTATATTGTTCGTTGGTTGTAAGATAATGATATCTTTTTTTTTATCGCGGGGAAAAACGCATTATCGCTACCGCCACTGGGGGGTTAGTGGAACGGTTATGTCGCTTGTCTTACGGCTCAATGTCGACACTCGTGAGAATAGCTTCATCCGAGTGAGCATTGGACCGAGTCCCTAACACTATGTACACCCTACACCGGCATACCAACCAAAACCTGCGGTGGTCTTCTTCGTTGCACGAAGATAGCTGCACGGAACCGCCCCTGCGCGATGCCGCATTGCGGCCCCTCTCTAAATGAGAAAGCTGAGAAGCCTCCGAACTCAAAAGCACGCTTTTGCGTCTACGACTGCTGGAGACCGACCACCCGCATTGTCGTCCACCTCGTAGTCGCTTACATTGGCGTCGATAATGATATCTGCCTGAATATTGACCAACTTACTCAAGGTGTAAAACCCACCACAGTGGTGCATGTAAGTGCATCGCGTTCCGGGATCAGCCTGTGCATATGCGGGTTCATACAGATCGGCCACTATGCCCAGTCTGTATAAAAAAGTCATAATCAAAGTGTATACATAGAGTTAGGGAATCGGTAAAATGCTCGCTCTGATGATGCTATACTCCCAAGTGACGACGTTGGGCCATAAGACTGTGTGAAACTAACATAAACCGCTCACCGCCCAGTCTTTGTAGCGATAACGCATTTTGTCCTGTGAAAAAAAAATTGTTAGTCCAATAGAAATGTTTGACGTTTGAAAATTCAACCTAAACCTTATTGTAGTATTTGGTATATTTAGAGGGAATTACTGGGAGAATTAATGAAATACAACGTCCGCGCATAATGTGTAATTTAAAACTAAACTCTTAAGAACTACCCGCCACCGTTCTTACATTTTATACATATCCAATACACTACACTTATCACTTCTTATATATTATATAGAGTTGCGCCAACGTCTGCGCCCGTGCGGATTTTTTTTTAATTTATAATATTTGTTAGAATTATAATTTTAATTGTCATGTCAAGACCATACCTCATGAGAATTCATTGTTAAATCATCATCATCAGCCACATGAAGTACACTGCTGAACATAGGTCACCCCTAAAGATTTCCAGATGAACCTGTCAAAAGTGGCCTGCATCCAGCAAAGTTGCATTGTCAAAAATGAAACTACACTCGCCATTGCTTATTCCTCGTTACGTATTTAAATTGGTGCCAGCGATCTCACGAGCCGGCGTAATACATGACGTACTACGTTTCAACATCGACAATAATAACAAAGGATAAACACATTTATTACCCGAATACTGCAGGGATATGGTTCCAGCAGATGTTTGATTATAATGTGTTTGAGAATTGCAGATCGCAAATGATGGGATATTTGTATGCTTGTATGAAATATTGCCACCAATGCACCTGGTTAGCATAGTGGGGTCCAGATGAGAGATGATTATTATCCCTTGCGCGTGGACACAATTTGAACCAAAAATAAATAATTATAGAGTATGGCGGCTATACCCCAATAATCGTACGTATTGTAGACCATCATAAGGCCTGTCCTCATGTACGGTAGTGAGACTTGGGCCATCACACAGGGGCATGTCCATGCCATCAGTGTTGCCGAAATGAAGATGTTGAGATGGATGTGTGGCATAACAAAGATGGACAAGATCCGGAACTAGTATGTGCGCGGTAGTCTCGGAGTACGAAATATCGCAGATAAGCTGCACGAAAACAGGCTGAGGTGGTATGGACATGTGAAAAGAAGACCACCTGACTACGTTGGCAACCAGGTACTAGAACTGTCCATTCCCGGAAAAAGACCAAGAGGGAGACCAAAAACTAATGGACAAATGTGTTGCAACGACGACGTCGTTGATAGAGTGAAGTGGAAAAGTGAAGAAAGCTGACCCTACCATCATGTGGGATGAATAGTCAGGAAGAAAGAGAAAGAGAGAGAGAGATTGTAGACTGTGTATTTCAGTTGTTTCGTTTTTAATTTACTTTAAAAGGAGAAGGTAATACATTACTTATATTTTTAATCATTGTTGGAGCTTAGCTTAAAACATTTTTTATTCTTGGTTCGTATTCGTGTGTGGATACAGCGCTTGTGTAGGGGCTGTACATTTAATGTTTTTAATTAGGACTGTCTTATTATTATGTTTTATCCTGTTGTTTATTATAGGTATAGCTAATAGGTTTCTTATGCTAGGGTGATGCAACTTCTTTAAAAAGTGATGTGAATTATCGGCTAAGTCTTTGTTTTTATTGTGGTTAGTAAGTTTGCCTGAGTTCAAAACTATTATTTGAATACCCTATTTATATCCATAAAGATGGGCGTCGTACACCCACGATTCCTCTTCTACGGTATTTTAATACGGCGTTAATAAAATTTTATCAGGTAATCTATTTTCTCACTTGATTAGATATTTAGAAAATGATGGTGTAAAGAAAAATGAAATTTTAGTTTCCTTCGTCATATTTCTACGTGAGAGAAACCCAGTATCATTTGCCGTGCGTAATCCGCTACGTACGGCGAAATCTTTCTGCACTAGTTGCATCTCTGCCTAGCCTTTCATGGGACGGATCCCATGATGTGATAGGAGGCCAGCCTATCGCCATATCGGACCCAAATTCCAGACTCCGGATTGGATTTTAAATTCAATATCACATTTCCCGATCCGGGGATCGAACAGCATTGCAGTCATACCGTAATACAACTACGCCACCGAAGCAAGAACCTAATATAGCCTTTCAAAAGCACAAACATGTTTTTAGATTGCACATTAATAATTCTATATTCATTAATTTAATTATTTTTTCCGCATCCGAGAAGTGTCTTGTCATTGACTCTACGAAATGGCATAGTAAAATTATTTTATCGTTTTTTTGTTAGCCCTTTCGAACTGGCACATACGTTTTGTGGACAAAAGTAATTAGTAACTACTGTATGAATTATGACTAACGCTCATATCTATATTAAAAATTGACACTGCTTGTACAATCACAATGAAATGAGAACAGTACTTTGCTTATTACGTCATTAGTGTATTGCCGCGTTTGATGCACTTTATAAAACCTTTTTATTATAATGCACGTATTTAAATTTAGAATGAGTTGTCATTGTTTCCAGCCAGTATGGAGGTGCGACGTGTTTTAACCAAGAATTTTATACCCATATATGGATTTTTCATTCCGTTCAACAAACTGAAGAATAAAATGTGACGTCACAACTGTCTGCTGTCTCTCTCTTTAGAGTGACAAAGGTTTATTTTCAAAACCAGGACGTAACATAATTAACTGTCCATAATAATATGATATGATATAATATGGCTGCCTCGGTGGCGTAGTTGTATTATGGTACGACTGCAATGCTGAGATCTCGGGTTCGATCCCCGGGTTAGTCGGGTCGGGCAAAGTGATTATTTTCCATTCAGTATCAGCTCGGAGTCTGGAATTTGTACACGATAAGGCGATAGGCTCGCCCCCTATCACAGCATGGAACGGAATAACGGCAAAAAGTGGGTGCACTAATTGCGCCTCTGTCTACCCGGGGGATGAGAGGCGTGAGTGTGCAATAATATGATATCGCACCATAATATTTATTTTTATCTCTATAAAGTAATGCGGTTTAAATTAATTATGAAAACCAACTACAGCGGCTAGTAATAGTTGATATTTAAAAAATATAATTTGAGTTAGAAAGTTTATTCCAAACAAAATTGGCATATTTACATACTTTTTTGGTATGTGTAGTTCGGAACTACTAGTTCCACTTACATAAAAAAAATACCTCACCACGCGGTGGTGAATTCAGTGGCGGCCTTGGAGGAGGGGGGCGAACCAGGCAACCGCCTGGGGCCTCGCAGTTACAGGGGCATCTTGCAGCTCCTTGGGGGCCCGTTTTTTGGCACCTTACTTACAAAGCTGTTAAAAAAATTTATTTGCTTCGCACGGGGCCTCGCGTGCTTTTTTTTTGCTCGGCACACAGCCTCACATTGTATATGTTTTACTTTCCCCCGCGACTGGATATGTTCACGTTGTTTGCCGGCCTTTATAACCAAATATGGAGACTGTAAGGTTAGACAGAAAAACATTGGGATATTTAAAAATGAAAACTACAGTTATTGTTAAATTTAAATATAATAAAAAAAATAAAAAACATACTCATAAAAGTAAACAATCATACATAAAAAAATAATACACATTTAACCTAATTTTCAGTAAGTAATTTTGAAATATTACGAATATCTATTTTATCTATCTAAATATCTATTTTTTACAATTTTTGCGAGTATTCTGCGAACTTTTTTTCTGTAATTATCCATAATAATACATATTGTGTTTTAGAGATATTCTACTATGAGTTGTGTAATTCATGGTTGCAGAATTATTTGCAATCCAACATCTAGTGTGAAATTCCGTAGGTAAGTTGATTGTAAACAAAGTTGTGTAGATATTTATAGCAAAAGTAATAAACACGTGGATGTTTTACAAATTGCAATACTAAATAAATTCTTGTTTGAGAGCCATGGAATCAAAAATTAACGCTGCATTCTGCGGGTGAGGTTTCGTCCTTAAATTTATTTTTAATATTCTAAAACTTCTGTGAAGAAGCCAACAAAACAATTAAAGATTGCTAAAGATCACCATAATGTGCTCTCTTTCGGCAAATATATCTTTGAATTTATAAAACAAAAATGTTTTCGGCGACTAAAAGTGTAATGTTAAAGCAAAAGTCTTTATGTTATCACTATATGTAATTTTTCTTTGCTTGCTACTTGGAATATACTTTTTAAAAAAATCTCAAATATTAGCAAAATTTCACTGCAAAATATTTTCAATTTCAGACTGTATAATCATGAACAACTTTAATAAGAAATAACTTGTAATTAATTTTCTTCTTTTATCTCTTCATCTTCTGCTGCAATACTTTCTTTTATTTCTTTAAACTTATTTCACTGGATGTCTTCACATTAACTGATGTATTGAAATCTTTCAAGTCTTGACGTTTCAATGGTGGTTCATATTCATTTCGCTGACATGTAACGTAAAAAGTAAATATCAATCAATAATAATATATTTAAGTACCTATACATTTTAGACAGAGGCAGAGGTGCCATTTAGTACACTCAGATATCACCCAATGTACCGCCGTTATAAAATTTGGTGGGTCGCAAGCTTAATGCCCTATCCTACTAATCTTATTATATTATAAAGGCGAAAGTTTGTAAGAATGTCTGGATGTATGGATGTTTCTTTCATGCAAAAACTACTGAACGGATTTCGATGAAATATGGCACACGGGTAGATCATGTCCTGGATTAGCACATAGGCTACTTTTCATCCCAGTAAAATATAAACAGTGACTTTTATCCCGGAAAAACACATTCACGCGGACGGAGCCGCGGGCAAAAGCTAGTAAATAATAAAGTCTAAGTGGATCATAATTATACCAGTGAAATGATAAAAAATAATATACTTACAGCATGAGTTTCTGGTAATAAATAATTATTTTTGACATCTACTGCCATATTCCGAGAAGTAGAAGACACATTATCACATTCAGAATCATAATCTTCTGTCTTTAAATGTTGACTAGTAATTCTTGCAGACATCAAATTGACCTTTTAATGGTATTTATATTTAACCACGTTTTTGCTTATCTAGATCTTTAAGAAATCTGTAAAGAGAAATACAAACTCGATTTTATTTTAAATAAAAGTTTCAATAAATCAATGCTGGATACACTGAGAACTCGATTGTAACTGTTGATCCTCAGTTTTTATTTACGATGATTATTTAAAGATTAATAAGCTTTATAATATTCATTAGTAAGGCGGCTAGTATTACAAATACTCTAGCACCATTGCCAAACCGGTCCACCAAAGCTTACACCATGGTCACCCTAGCCTCTTGTTTATATACACTATTTACAATACAAAAAATCACATTTAACATTACGTTAATATGAAAAAAGTAGTCATATATAAAGCAAATCACATTAAGCGATATTTTTCTACAGTTCATTTATAAAATATTCACGTATTTTATTACATTTCGTATAAATATTGATAAAATTATAATATTTACACAATATTGATTACAATGAACTTACCTGTAGAATTTCACATTAAATGATGGATGCCAAATATTTCTGCAACCATGAACTACACAATTCACATTAAAATATCACTAAAACACACTTATTATTATAGATAATTACAGAGAAAATTTCGAAGTGAACATTTATTTGACAACTATATTGACATCGAACTTAACGTTTTATAACAGTGTTGCCGAAATATGTATTCGCAATTACCAATTAAATGAGGAAATTTTGTTTAACTAAAATGTTAATAAGGATAAAAAACCTTAAGGATATCTTATTCAACAAGAATAATTCTGAAATGAAAATAGTACTTATATCATTATATAAGATATGTTGGAAATATTTATATATAAATGATTGAGACGACAATAACGGTATTGATATTTTTTTGTGGGTGGGGAAATAATCCGTAAGCTTTGGCAACATAGGTTAAAGAGTGAGTGAGATAGAAGACAGCTCAAAAGGTAATTTTTTTGTCTTCAAAAAAATGTGTGTACTGCGGTCTCCAGTAGTTATATTATAAACTTCTTGGTTTTAACCGTACTGCAGTGTGTTTATGGTTTATTTTCGCATGACTGTTCTATATTATTAATACTGAGTACAAATTCCCTACATGGCAGAAGAGTTCGTGAGTGTTTGAGATTAATTTACACTAGTATGAAGAGATTTTAGTACCTTTCAATATTTCCATTTTAAATCGCTTTATAGTCTCTTAATGCGGAATAGCAAATGGAACTATCGACCTTTGTTATGATAAACTAGCTTTTACTCGCGGCTCCTCAGCCCGCGTGAAAAAGTTTTTCCGGGATAAAAGTCCCGCTTTATATTTTCCCGGGACAAAAAGCCTATGTCCTTTCTAGGGTCGCAAACTATCTCCAAACCATATTTCATCCAAATCCGTTGTAGTTTCAGAGATGTGCAGGAACAAACAGAAAAACACACAAAAAGAAAAATAATTCTAAAAATCGCTGATTTGTTTTTCATTACTCTTCTATAGCCACCCCCTTTCTTTTTATCACATTTCTTTCAATGTAGACACGCCGCGATTATTATAGTATAAGTTCTATTGTTTTTAATATACAGCTCTATACTTAGTTTTATTTCACCATAAGAAATTTAGAAAAGTGCACTCACATATCCTACTGTTGGATATCGAAGTAAAGAACATTTTTATAAATCTTAATTTAGTTTTTGGAGTACCTAAGTGTTAATAAAAATAAGTAAAGAACTAAGCATTCTGAATAAATATTTTTCCTCGTTTTTTTTTTGTATTTATAAGTCTAGTATCCAAATTCGAAAGATGTTTATGTAATAATCAAATTTACGCTCATTTTTAAGCCAAAGAGGCTTTATCTTTTTTTTATACAAACAAAAACCCGAGGCAAGTAAACCGCTCGCCTGATAGTAAAATAATCCATAAATATTAATTGTTGATTTAGAAAATTTGTCGTCTGGTCAGTTTTAAACAGTTTACAGTTTTAAACCCGATGATAATAAAAGCGGAGAGGGGTGGGAGTACCGTAGGGTGGTGTGAACAAACGAGCCACATCTTCAAGTCGATGTACACGAGTTAAGATGAGCCCCGGGCGCCACCAGCTTTTATTTGTGTTCGCGATATTTCCCCGAGGTACCGTCGCCGGCGAAATTCATTTATGTCCCTCCTAGTCATTTTTCAGTTAATTTTTATTTATTTGTTTGGTTTACATTTTTCAGTGTAAAATGAGGTTCTCGCCTTTAAAGGTAATATACATTCATTATCTTATTTGTTTGATAATTTATTTTTGCTTTTGATTATTATTTTTAAATTTGCTTTTGCTGCTATATACGGATTAGGAAAATCAGGATAATATTTTCATCATGCTCGAATATAATAAATATTGCTATTGTAACTATTCTTCTTTTTTTCCATTAAATGTTTTTTGAAAAAAAGAAGAAAAATTAAATTTACTTTTCAACAAAGCGACCTGTAAACCATATATTCTAAAGGTAACGAGCTGTTGTTAATTGTACTAGAATAAGCTCGAAAATGTTCCCATCTCGCCTTTGCAGTAATTTAACAGTTCAATAAATACTTGCTCTACATTAATTGCAAACGAAGTTTAGTACATCTATTAACTCGCTTTACCGAATTTATGTATTTTACCGCTACTGGAATAGTTTTGCTCGATATGAAAACAATATTATATCGGTTGTTTACCAATCTCTAAAATTTTAAAATAATTATGGAAGAAAATCTTATGCTAAAAACGAAATTATTAAATTCCAAATTCAAACATTCGTTTCTAAATGCAAATAATTCTGTGCATGCCAGTACACGTTTCACATCAATATTTCCATGTCTCGCGAACATTTTTCACCGGCAAGTGCCATCTTAAACCTTTGGCTCGGCACTCGATACCTCGTATTTGTTCACAAAGCGACCGGTCGCTGCTCCGGTCCGGTCGCCGGCCCGGCCTCCGGTCGACTTCCTCGCGTATTTTTATTGAAATGAACTCTGCAAATGTTTGTTATGTAAAGTTGACGGCGGCACCAGAGTGTGCTGAATTTACATGTTTTTAATGCAATCCTTTGATTTGTTTGCTGTGATAATATGGTTTATGCATGTGTTCACGCCTTTATGTTTAAAGGGTAGACAGGGGCGTAACAAAGTTGTCGATTAATGAGTTTAACTCCGCGATTTTATACACGATGAGTTTTCGTGGCCAATATCAGAGTAATATATGCATTTATAAATATTTAATGACTGCCTCGGTAGCGTAGTTGTATTACAGTACGACTGCAAAGCTGAGGTCTCGGGTTCGATTCCCGGGTCGGGCAAAGTGATATTGAGTTTTTCTATTCAGTATCAGTTCGGAGTCTGGAATTTGTGCCCGATATGGCGATAGGCTCGCCCCCTATCACATCATGGGACGGAATAATGGCGAAAAGTGGGTGCACTAGTTGCGCCTCTGCCTACTCCTTAGGGGATTACAGGCGTGAGTGTATATGTATATGTATATGTATATATATATATTATAAATATTTACAACTTTTTTTGAAACCGGAACACAACACTGTGTACACAAAATGCTTGGAGGTAAAATAGACTCTGCGGTGATACTCTTACACAAGATACCTACCACCTATTAAAATACTAGTGTTGTGAAGAGAAAGTCGCCAAGTGACGTCGAACAAAGCATTAATGTAAACTATTCCGCATATTCCGCTTTATATATCATCATGACAATGAATTGGTTACACCGGCAAGGATTACTCCCTTAGATGCCAAATTAGACCAGCTTGGCAGACTGGCTTACTCGAGGCGATTGACCCCCATATTATTGAGATAGCGCGTCAAATAAATTTCAATGGAGTGGAATAAAAATAGAAAAACGCTTATTTTTTCAGTCACTGGACTAGAATTTGTTTTGTTTGTATCGACAGTGGTGAGTTAAGTTTTAGTGAACTCTATGATGTATAATTTTTTTTTAAATAATCGCCACTGGTTTGCCAATTTCTGCTGCCTCCGTGCAAGTACTGTTGGACGACAAAAACAAAACACATATCAAGCTTACATCCCCGTAGGTGGAGGTAGATGGGCAACCATCATCCACATTTCTACATGTGTTTCATCCCATGACGTGAAAACGGGCAACTCTATCGCCGTCACGAGCACAAATTCCAAGCTGGCGGTTGATACTGACCAGAAAATCCCAATATCACTTTACTCGACTTGGGTTAAACGACGTCATTATACAGATTTAATGATTAGTGTTATGTCAACAAAGTAATCTCAGCGATAATATGAAACGATAATTTTTATTAACAAGCATGGAAATCAATTATTCAATCGGGCAAATTTCCAATAACATACAAAGTATAGTTTTTTTTATTGCATTCAAAGACGAGACGAGCATGTTGTTCGCCTGATGGTAAGCGATACGACCACCCATAAACAGTAGCAGCACCTTGACTTGCTATTGTGTGGCATTTCACTGCGCTCGTCATCCTGAGACATAAGATGTTAAGTCTTATTATGTCCAGTAGTTACATTGGATACAATGTCTTTCAAATGGAAACACAACAGGACATACACACTGCTGCTTGGCGGTAGAAATAGATATTGCGGTGGTACCCACCCAAGCGAACTCTTACATGTGAGAGATCTACCACCAGTAAAGTAGTCTTATCAAAATAAAAAACAATTTAATTTACACAGTTTACACATTTTTAATTTGTAATTGGAATTAATTAGACCATGGATAAAACCAACACAAATATTAGAATTCGGCTATAAATCAATCGCTGATCGAGTGCTCCCGCCTGTGTGGCTCGTTAACGGCTGAGTTCGAATTTCCCGGTGGAACATATGTAGCTGTTCGACAGGGAAAAATATACTGAAACGTACCTATGGTTAGGGATACTCTGTAGATACAGAGATCGGTATATGTGACCATTGGAATGAAGTCACTGGTCGATATATTCAATGATTACTTAAAAGTATAAGGGCCTGCTTTATAAGTTCTAATTAAATTTTACTTGACAATTATCGTATTGCTGCCTATCGTAGACTGCCTTCGTGGCGTAGTTGTATTAAGGTATAACTGCAAGGTTATGGTCTCGGGTTCATCCCTGGGTCAGGCAGTGGTATTCGGTTTTTCTATACTGTATCAGCACGGAGTATAGAATTTGTGCCCGATATGGCGATAGACCCGCCCCCATCACATCATGGGACGGAATATGCATGGTGAAAAGTGGGTGCACTAGTTGTGCATCTGCCTACCCTTTTGGGGATAAATGGCATGAGTGTATATGTGAATAATCGGCTAAGGCAGATAGATAGTACTCATTTCTTACCATTTATTTAGGAGTATAAATTAGAGTGTGACTTTTGTATTTAGTAGGCTTATACATTTATGCAACGCGTAACATTTACTCAGACATTAAATAAGCCCTAAATATGTCATGTCCTAGCAAGTCAAAAGAATTTTCCATTAGCACACATACATATTGTTACCATTGTTCTGTAATGTGTAAGAATATACGTATTCAAACCATCAAAAACCGGACAAGTGCGAGTTGGACTCGCGTACCAAGGGTTCAGTACAAACTTGTAGGTCGTATATAAATTCAATAGTTCGTTAAAATTAATTAATAAATTAATCAAAGACGTCCGCTTTTTGTATGAGTGCTGGGCCTCAAAATTCAACCAGGCTCGAACTTTATGCGTATTAAAAAGGCTAAAAATATGGAACTATGACATATTAAATTAAGCCCCTTCATTTATAACTAACTTTTTTAAAAGTTTCATATTAAGTGCAGTTTTTAAGCAAAATAAAATTACATAAATCTGAACATTGGAGGACTTTATTATACGATTTATTGCAAAGGGAGAATTGGGGAGAACTATCCAAATATATATAAAGTATCTAGTTATAATTTTAGGCCCGTTTTTGGACATGTCCTTTGAAAAGTTTGTGATAGTAAATTTGCTTTTTCTGTTATTGAAGTACATGTTTACGATTTTCAGATTTTTTTCTTTACATGTGCTATCAGACCTTGCTTCTTGCTAAATTTCATGATTCTAAGTCTATAGGTTTCGATTCCCTTATGAAATCGTAATATCTACGAAAGTGTGCGGCATAAATGGTCATATCTTTTGATCGCGTTGACTTACAAGTTTGATCTTTTCACAGCTGAAAGAAGCTGTAGATTCAAGTATTTAGTATATATTTCAACTTGATATCTTTATGCATTCCTGAGGAAAAGTGTCTTCAAGGCAGACGGACAACATGAACAAAGTCATCTTATACGGCTTCCTTTTTGTCTTTTTGAGGTAAAAAGAACAATACATTATTATAAATTAAGGTGTAAGTCTTAATCTTTACTATTAAGTTAAAGTAATATTTCAAAATGGCTAAGATTTCAATTCATACTTTTAAATTCTCCAAAGGTGTTTCCTTAAATAAATAATTACTTTGCAAGGCTTAGGTAATGTAGTTTTTGCTATAAATCTTGTTAAATCCCTAATTAGAAACCCTTAGCGGTGGGCTTTCGCTTAATTTACGGGGGTTGTTTTAATTTGTTTTATTTGTTGTGAACATTCATTATTTTTAAAGCGTATTAGTTTTTGAAAATGTCCGTATCTATGGCGTAGCTCATAGCCACTACGGCTTAGCAGCGTAGCAATCCTAGAAAATTATGCTACGAAATTCGTAGTGGTGTGATATCGACTATTAGGTATGATAATGAATTAAACTTTAATGATCGTCCAGCAGTTCATTTATTAGTCAATTCTCATTAGGCTTGCGTTTTGGCCCAAAGCCAACATTCCTCAGTTATTCTTGTAGTTGCTTTAGTGCCTATCAAAACTGTAATGCCTAGCATTTACTATCAGTTGCAGTCGATACTACCTACTATTACCTACCTTTTGATACTCAAAGCCTTTATTATCTAAGGTAAGGTAATATCTATCTAAGAATATTTATATTACCAGAGAATTTTCAAAAGAATTTCAAGCTAGCGAAAGAGCAATATTATCCTGTCAAAATGTATCCCCATTCCTGTCGTTCACTTCAAACGTACCTAAATTTTAAGACATTTAAAGAATAGCACTTTAAAATTTGTCTAGACATAAAAAGTTGAATTGGAACATAACCACTTAATTATTCCCTCAGTCTCGATACATGTTTTAAACATCCGTTCATTAATATTCTACGGTTGTGAAAGCTTATCGTGCTGAATAGTAATGTGGGTAACGTTTGAGGAATTCTGACACATTCTGACACTTTTCTAAAATACAAATATACAAATACAAAACATTTATTCGCACAACACCATGACACAAACAAATTACAAGCAAACAAATTAAATAAACAAAAGATTAAATAAAAAAGTAACATTAAAAATTAAATCTAGGCAAACACCCAGTACATAAAAAAAAAAATCATTTACAACTAAAGAAAAACAAAGAAACGCAGTACTAGTGTATCGTCACGAACGTCATGGTGTGAGTGCGAAACGGGACCCATTCAGCACAAGCCGCGAGCGAGACACGGCGCTGGTCTTCCATGGGCCCGACGCGTTGAGAGCGCGCACAGACGTGTGGCAACAATAATTATAATCAAATTGAAATTAAAACGCATAGTGTGAAATTATAAATAATAAATTGATTTAAATAAATTGTATTATAATGCGATAATGAATTGTGAAGTGAATTAGTGCAAACAAAAACACCTTTTTGTGTTATAGTTTTTGCATAAAACCTTTAGAAATTGCTCAATCGTCTACTTTCATGAGGCTTTCGTTATGCTGGGGCTACATTAGCGAGATACGCGCGATGAGTTGGACGAGTAGATCGTTGCGACGCGTAGTATTCGGACGAAGACGATGTACAGTTAGCCACAAAAATAGCTGAACGAATTCAAAATTTCAAATCGCTTATACGCATTCATTTCAATTAAATCATTTTTTTTTTTCTTTGTATGAAGTAAAGAAAATCCGTTCTATTTAATTTATTTTTGTGAAGAGAATTTGTAAGAACACAAAAGTGTAGAGGCGATATGAAGCTTTAAATTTGTTCATTTGGGTAGCCACGCAGTCGAATACGCACTTACGTCATCACTTACGACGCACCTACGTCACTTCAATGTCGTCCGGTAGTGTGTCCAGTAGTGGGATGGCCGCACAACAGAGAACAACACAATCCGGCACGACTAATCCTCGCCCGCCTAATGTCGATAACAACATCGCAGATGCCCGAACACGATCTCAAGAAGCCGTATCTAAAATTTCGACTATTTCAGTCATCTCTTCATCGTGAATATTTAAAAAATAAACTAATCTGATTAATTTATAATACTTCATCGGAAAGACTATTTCAACACTAATGGAATAAACGAGCCGGATTTTTCATATCTTTTTCTAATTTCAATCTATCCCATACAAAACACATTAACTCATATTATTTCGTGACACAAAACATGACCATAATTTTAACTATAACGATCTTGTAACTCCAAACTATAGGCCAATCGAAATATCTCAAAATATATTACTTACAATATTCCGATAGATAATATAAATTACATGATCCGAAAATAATCAAAAACAATTACTTAAAAGGCTTTACGGCATATTTTATAACCCATTGATTTTGAGAGCACCTCCGTCCGCAGGCTCTATTTATTTTAATAACTAGCTCCCGATAGAAAAGGTTTTTTCAGTCTTTGAGCGCGTTTACTTATTAAAACAACTAGTTTTTTATCGCAACTTTCGTTTGAAATCTTGAAATATTTTAGGTGAGCTAGTGACAGTTTATACTTGTAATAAATATATCCAAATATATAAATAGTTGAAGATACGAGTCTAATGTATCATCGAATATGGACTGTATCCACTTCTGTGATATTTTTTTACGGATGATGTGAAAGAATTGGGAGTAGAAATCGCGATGTCTCGTCTGAAAACCGATTTGTTGACTGCGGCGTTTTTTCTCATCCTCGCACAAGACTGTTGAACGCGCCAAATGAAAATTTCATAAACTACTAATACAATTATTCACTAATACAAAGCCTATTTCTGAATGCTGTGGATATTTTACCCTTGGAGCGACTGTGGAGCCGCAAGCAAAATCAAGTTGAAACCCCACAATTTATCAATCCCACATGATACTCGCAACGACAGCACAAGGGATTCACCGTTCGTCAGCGGCACTACATTTACCCTGGAGTCAGCTGCTGCTGTCACCGTTATTGTACCGATAGCATGTTAGGCGAGAGTAATCTTTTACCCGCTATAATTCACGTAAGTGTGGCGTGGGATGTCTTTATATTAGTTTCGAATAGGTCGGCGTTATATCGATTGAAGAATAATAATGTCGCGATAATCGATTTTTTATCTGAACACCACCCCTTACCAGGAATATAAGAGTCAGTTTTCCGTGACCGTATAAAATTAGCTGAAGTGTTTATGGGTAATAGGCTTTGTTAATCCGCTTTAACTGTGATACTATCTGAGTATTATTATTTTTAAATTTGGATAGATATAGTTTTATAGATCGTCTTCTTGTTAAGCCAATAAGACTTGCTGTCTTATTGGCTTAAGTAGTAATGTTAAGTATAAAATAAGCAGACACAGTACAGTCTGCAAAATGAAACACAAACACCTCGCTCAAATTGTTAAATTGCATTTCAGTTAAGACTAGTTAAGTCTTATATCAACTTAACTAACCGAAACTAATCAAGCACTTCCTGAATGTAACTGGAGCTTAATGAAATATCAACAGGTTTGAGTTTTCTTCTGACTGTACTCGGAGTGTTCCGATACATTGTGTACTATGCGGTCTTATACTAGGAGTTAAGAATTGTGAAAGTATGACTTGGATTTAGATTTTATTTTCCTGACTTGGCCATAGGGTAGTTCATATGTATTATTATGTTCTATTTTTTACATTATTTTATATTGAATAGAAAATAATACGAAAAAGATATTCTTGTGTGAAATCAGCATCAAAATTGGTTGAAAAATAAACCAGTTATTTATATTTGATATATTGTCGTGAGTAAAAGTGGGGGCGTGGTGGAGATATCGCGCTATCTCTTTCGCACGCACGCAGCGTTATGGCATGTGACACTCGGTGACGTCACATTCTGATACTACTTTTATTTGACAATTACCCCTTCTACCATATTCGAAGCTTTATAACTTGTTTGTGCGCCAATTTTGAAAATTATTTTTCCGTTAGATTTTAGGTGGCATAAATTTTTCACAAATGTGTTTAAAAAAAGTAGTCCTATTGCACTTTTCTGTGTCCATTTTTGAATTTTTCTTTATAGAAACATAATAAAAGCGTTTTATTTAACACAAAGGAAAACTATTTTCAAATAACTTAACGCGTATAGGTATTTCAAATTTTTAATGAGTTCAGCCACTTTTATGCCTGACTGTACATACCCAAGTAGCCCAATTGTTATACAGAAGTGCTATCGTACCCACGTGGAGGTAACTTAATCAGAATTTATGGCTTTGGAAATATTTATCGAAAGGCGATCGAATTTTTGCGTTATTAGGTTTGCTTGGAGGGTTCTTTACTTAGGGGATGGTGTAACTTATATTTATTTTATATATAAACAGACAAGTTAGAAATGATGAGGCCGCACTTCGTTGGGTATTTCATCGGATATGTAGAGATACATAAGCTCACGCCTTCATATCCTAAAGGTAGATACAGTTAATGTACACACAATTCTTTTTTTTTTATCGAAGGCGCGGCACAGTCGCTTCACTGCACCTGATATTTAGTGAAATCCAAAGAAGGTATCGACCGGCAAACGATAAATACATCTCCAGACTGTCGGCACAGTTGTCCCGTCCTGCATAAATGCATTCACACAAGGTTTATTAAATCAAATTTAAATCGTAATTTTAATTCCGTCTTTGGTAGTGATTATATGTGCTAATATCCGAGACATTCACGTTTCCAAGCCTAAGTTACCCTTTTAAATGTAAAATCTTACATACTGTTGCGGTCTGAGAATCGAACTCAAAACCTAATCGGTTCCACAACTGTTACAGTCTATAAGGCGAAATAACGTGGAGGTAAAAAAAACGTTTTATAAAAATACAGAAAAAAAATTCATAGTATAAAGAAAAATACTGTAAGCATATTTCACGGGTAAGTAAGTTTTATATGATAAATTGGGTAATTAAAAATTTCGCTCCTCTGGGAAAACGTGAAGCATGTGCACAGCGGTGATTATGTTCTTGATAAACTTAAAGGATACTTTGCAATATTTCTAGAAACTTCTGTTCTAAGTTGCCTGCACAAAATATTTTCTATCTTATATTGAAAATATAAAATGAAAAGAAGCCAAAAGAAAAATAATAGGTATTTCAATTAATCATGTATCATACTAGTTATATTTAATTTAGTATAATATAACATAATTGTATTTAGTATTAGTTATACTATGGAATTTAGCACTCCTATGTAACGAATTTTCAAAAATGCACTTATAGTGCTCATATAATAATAATACCAGCCCTGTATTATATACTGTCCCACTGCTGGGCACGGGCCTCCTCTACTACTGAGAGGGTTTAGGCCTTATTCCAACACGCTGGCCTAGTGCGGGTTGGTACCTTCGAAATTCTTATAAGTAACTTCTCGGCATGCGGCTTTCCTTACAATGTTTTCCTTCACCGTCTTCGATCTGATCGAAGTTCACCGTTAAAGCAAGCGATAATTCACAAAGAATACACACATCACTTTAGAAATGTCAGGGTGCGAGCCCTTGGGTTTTGAACCTGCGGACATTCGTCTCGGCAGTACGTTCCACTCCCAACTAGGCCATCGTTGCTTATAGTGCTCACTTACATTATAATATAATAAGGAACCCCTGTGCAATATTTCAATACTCTACAACCAGCCTTTGATGATCTAAGATCAGTCTACACTGTTCATTGTCTGTCAGTCAGACTTTCTATAATCATATTTGATCTTGAGCAGCCAGTAGAGGACTACGGTCATTACCTAGAGATAAGGAAAATCTCAAAAAATTTAACAAGAAATAAATGATAATTGTCCCAACGCAAGGTTTCGAGGAAAAAGCGATGCGATCCATTATTTATGACACCCATATGAATCAATGATGACACCTCAAAAATTTGTGATCTATAAGCGAATACATTTTTTAGTTTATTTTCTTTGATCACATTTCTTTCTCTATTTAATTTGCAAGCTATGTGTACTTTTTCGTTGATGTGAAATAAGTTACTTAGATTATAAAATATTATGACTGCCTCGGTGGCGTAGTAGTATTACAGTACGTCTGCAAAGCTGAGGTCTCGAGTTCGATCCCCGGGTCGGGCAAAGTGATATTGAGTTTTTCTATTCAGTGTCAGCCCAGAGTCTAGAATTTGTGCCCGATATGGCGATAGGCTCGCCCCCTATCATATCATGGGACGGAATGTAGGCGAAAAGTGGGTGCACTAGTTGCACCTCTGCCTACCCCTTCGGGGATATATTATATGGTAATAAATATCATAAAAATATTCAAGAGAAACTTATGCTGAATTCGATTTAAATGTTATGTTTAAATCGAAATCAGCATAAGTTTCTCTTGAATATTTTTATGATACTTATTACCAATAAGATATCCGTTTGGGTAGATACCGCGAATTCATCTATTTCTGCCAGCAAACATCAGTGTGGAATTTCTCTGTCTACGGTGTGGATTGTTGAATCACGTTTTTAGTTGACATTGACAAACAGACGATGGTGGTCTGATAAGCATGGAGCTTTCATTAATCATATACGTCGATTGATTCTGAACGCTTCACTCACGTCGATAAAACTAAAGGCTTCTGTCCGCCTTTAGGTCATTTTCCCGCGATTAGTACTCTTCGAGCTGTCATGACGATCGCTCACGTTGTTACACAGATTTCTATTCTTTGAAAATGTTAGTTTTTGTCATTAGGGTGTAAAAAAACTACAATGGTCGACGTAAAGTAGCGCATAATGTCATCTACCACGGTGTTTATAATCACTTCTTGCAAAATAAGCCCGTTGAAATATTTCGTTAAAAATAATAAAAGTTTGCAATAGTTATGGGTTGCAAGTTTATGGAATCAATTTGTCCTAAAAAATTGGGAAAATGGATCCAAGGTGAATGTTTCTTTTTTGAGTAAACGGTCAATATTTTCGACGTTGAAAGCCACAAGGGTAATTATTGTTTTGATTGGGAATAAAAAATTGTTAACTGTACGTATGGTACGTGCTGTCAGTGACGTAGCGTGAGTCCATGGCGCCCGGGGCGGAACCGGTATTATGCACCAAAAACAGTTCGTTTCAACAAATAAGTCACGCGTGGAATATATAGATAATGTGGATTTGCTCGCGGCTCAGCCCGCGTGAAAATGTGTTTCCGGGATAAAAGCCCCGTTTTATATTTTCGAATGGTATTTTAAATCCGTATCAAAAAGAAAAATATTGAAGAAACAAGTCTAAAGTGGGGACACTCATTGAAATAAACGAAATAAAGAGAGAGAAAGAGAAAGAGAGAAACGGACTATAGTGTAATATCAGCATGAATACCCGCAATATTTCAAGAAATAAAATTATGTGCATTGGTTTTAGTTATTTTTAATAATTGCTAATACATTCATACATTTCAATAGAAATACATATATATATTTTTACGCCCCGCGCACCCACGTTCCCATTGTGTAAAAAGTAGCCTATGTGTTAATCCACGTCCACGCTAAACTTCATCCAAATCTGTTCAATAGTTTTTGCGTGAAGGAGTAACAAACATTCATCAATCTTCAGATACTTTCACGTTTCTAATATTTCAAAATTATAATCATAGAAATTATTGTTTTGTTTCGAGTGATTTTTTTATTTTGATTTTATGGATATAATTTTCTCCCAGTTTTATTACGAACCATGTAATAACTGGTATCATTAGGTGTGCACACAAGTATAAGCAGAATGACGCAGCGATAGCGTATGACACAGCTGTCATGCACACTAGCATAATCGCCGCCGGCCCGTTTGTTTTGGTTGCTTTGCAGCGCGTCACTATCTATGCATAATATTATTAATCAAAGGCATGGCCACACAGCCACAATCTCGACTTTGAATTTATTGAGAGAAGTCAAGTCTTTAGGTTAAGACATCGTAACGACATTCCTCGCTTTTTATTAGACAAGATTTTTTTCTTTATTCCCACTAAAATATGGAAATAATTAGGCATAATATGGAATATTTTTATAGAATGGTTATTTTTGCAACTAAATAAATGAACTTGGAACTTCTACCAGGGGCCTGGCTTCTTGTTCGTGTCTTGTTTAATCGTTTAAAAAGCCGTCTTATAAGTCTTATAAAATTGGTCTCATTAATTTACTTAAACATTTAATTTATTGTACGCATTAATTTTAATGAAATTCATAACGACGACAGAGTCAATTAGAATAATCTGTGAAGTACTGGAGCGGTAATTTGGATATTGAATTATCAAATTCAACTTTCATACGATTTATTTTAAATAATTTTGTAATATACAAAGCTTTAAATGTTAAACATTTTTTGCATCGTCCTTGATACACTCGGATAAATGTGGTCGCCTAAAATAAGTTAATTTATACTTAGTTCATACTTGAACCCGAAAAGATACATAGTCTTATCGAACCATTTTTCTGACCAAATAGGGAGTAAGTACAAACAAACCTAGAATCACCAAATTCTGTTGTCTTCTTTGCATAGAGAATACGCAGTAAGGAAGTTTCTTAAAAACCAAAATAGTTACTTATAAGCTACTACACACAACTACTGATACAAAGTAAAAGAAAATCCTGAAGCATCGAAAATAATGTCAAGAACAGGAATCGAACCATATGCCCTGCAGCTACGGCGCAGAATTACAAAGTTGTGGTTGATTTGCTGAGCACCAAGTCGCCCCAGGCTGAATGGAAACAAAAATATAACTGACCATTTTCAACTGAATGTTTCTGAAATGTTGTTTCGTAATTTCAAAGATATATTGTTTTACTTTTGTGAGTTGTGAGTTCGAATTTTGAGATAGTTTCTTCATGGAGATGGTTTATTTCCGTAGCTATAGGATGTTCAACGGAGTATTTCCACTATCATGAAAGTCGTAATATATGACAAGCCAGCATAACTTATCGACATTTTTGGAGATTGTTTTTTTTGCACCTAACAGGCCTTGAATAGTGTTACTACTATCATTGAAGATTCAGTCAAATATGTGATCCTGACATAATTCTAGCGACGGTCGAAAAATACGACCGGGTTATTATCACTATCTCACAGAAAAGACAGTCATGTATACAGTGTTAGATTTGTCAATAGGTCCTCTAGGCCACGGCCTAGGGGCAGCATATTTTGAAGGGCACTTCCTCTCTTTGGTAGGATAAACACATAATTGTAGTAGGGTGCCTCAGTGGCGTAGTTGTATTATGGTACGACTGCAATGCTCGGGTTCGATCCCTGGGTTGGGTAAAGTGATATAAAGTTTTTCTATTCAGTATCAGCTCGGAGTCTGGAATTTGTGCCCGATATGGCGATAGGCTCGCCCCCTATCACATCATGGGACGGAATAATGGCGGAAAGTGGGTGCACTAGTTGCGCCTTTGCCTACCGCTTCGGGGATAAAAGGCGTGAGTGTATATGTATAAGTTATAGTAGGGTAGGTATAGTACAAACTAAATGACCTATACTCGAAGAAAGTAAAAATACGACACTGCATGATATATGTCAAAGATGCCACGTTACTCGGTATGAAGACTTTACTATCCAACAACCCACTTTCTAGGATAAAAATCTATATACAAGGTAAATAATCTTACAAAATATGAAACTGAATCCCATTTGTCGTTCCCACAAGTAAAGCTCCGAGCTTTCGTGTCAAAAATGCGAATCTTTTGAGACAACCCGCAAAGGAGAAATTTCATATTTCACACGAGGACGTTGGTTTACTAAGTTTCGCGGTTCTTAGAGTTTCTAGATGTGGTGAATGTAGCAGAGGAAGTGTGGTCAAGTCTTGAAATGAGAGGTGCAGATTCGATTTTCAAGTCTGTGTGAGTTGTCCAACATGTTTGACTGGTTCTAGTCATTAAAACTAAGTGAACGCGTACGTGGAAAGGTGAAGTTAAGGCAGATGTAAGATTAAATAGACATGTTCAAGGTTTGTCTGCATAGAACTTTATTTAACATGATATTTTTCGAATTATACAGGTTATATATTATAAGTTTGCGTATGTATAAAACCTTTTACAAAAAATGTTTTACTCTATTTTAAATATAATTCAGATTGTACTTACATGAACCAATTTAAAATAATAAATACATTCTCTATATCCTTTTTTAATAAACCACTTCCAGACGTAAATAAGACATTCCAACCAATTCTGTCTCACTTTGCATTCATAGAAATGTCGCTTTCAGCCGCCCGACATCGCTGACTTTAAAGTTCGATAATATTCCAGGGAAAATATGATTTGAGTATGACAAATTGTTCTCAGAACAGCTGCGGCACTGACTTCCACTGCATATAAGTTTGATTTGATTTTATTTTGTCGCTTTTATATATCACCCCCTTTATTCGCTATGGCAGTGTTAACTTTTAACTCGGGCGCGTTACGTTAACTTCGTATAATTAAAGTTAAATGGTTATTTCCATAGTCTATTCTGTATGGCAATTT
The DNA here is from genome assembly GCA_949316025.1 of Lapara coniferarum. Classification (NCBI taxonomy): domain Eukaryota; kingdom Metazoa; phylum Arthropoda; class Insecta; order Lepidoptera; family Sphingidae; genus Lapara; species Lapara coniferarum. The sequence goes on from OX438921.1 coordinate 1,747,852, forward strand.
CCGTAGCCATAAACGCGATGAGTTAAGTTACGCCCTTGTTACGACCGGTGAAAATAACGTGCCATAAGGAATAAGGGGGCTGTTCTATTAAAACATATGCATGTTTTTTCAAGGAAGCGATGTACTTCATACCCAACTAAGGGCCGTATCAATAAATATTAGTTAGTTTAGCTCTAACGTACGATATCAGCTGAGATGCTGTCAAGCTAAATTTAGCATCTTAAGACCGCCACTATCGATATCAACAACATCTCAAAAGATATCTTAAATCAACGAATTTTGATTTTGGCAGCTGAGTGTTGTTTCAGCTGACCAGTTAAATAAAATATTTTTAATACTCTAAATGTTTACTCAAGATCCTACTTAAAAATAAGATTAATTTATTAACATAGTCCTCAGATACGCCCTATAATGAAATGAAGTTCGAAATAGTATTCTATTTACAAATGTACCCACGCGCAGAAAACATGGCGAGAGCGTGCGTCGTCGGCGATGGTCGATGGTCCATAGGGATAGAGTTTAGCTAGACGGAGATCGAGAACACTGAGTAGAGCGTTTGATTATGGCCAAGATACTTGAGTTTTGAAAGTTTTGTGGTATTTTACATTCCTTATGTGTATTACGATGAAGATTATCTGCAGTGAACCAGAGTAATTGGCTTCGTCTGTAGTGAAAAATTACAATCCCCAAGCAAATATTCCTTATAAAACTCCAATCCAGAACTTAAATTTAATCCATTTATTCGTTTTAGAATTGAAACTAATATTTTTCGACATCAATATTAAATCGTAAAGCTGCGTCAAGAGTGTTATTAGAAGATAAAATTCAGGGAAATGCGCCGTCCAATTTCTAAATAAAATACATTTTACTCCAACTTAGCTGCAAATTGCGTCGGTTATCGCAGAACTCGTTTAATACTGAAAACTAGCTGCTAGTTTAGATAAGCTAAGAAATTAAGTGCGGTCGAATATAACTTAAAAAGAATTAGTTCTCGCCTTTCTGATCGTGAACATTGCACTTGGTGAGAAATACAGCCTAGTAATACGACCTAGGATGTGAATCTGGGATAGCTGAGCGGGGTCGTACCGCGTACACAATACAACCACGCTACCGAGGCAGTCACACGAATTACATTAAAATAAATAGGAAATCTTTAAACTATATTAGCACTGCTTCATCGCTTGAACAAAGTAAGTTATTTCGAAATAGAGGTACAGAAACGTCCCGAAACTTCGTTAATTTTTTGTAACAAAGTAAACTGCTAGTAGTGGCTAAAAATATGAATCAATTAACAATATAATCAATTTTATATTATATTTATGTTATCCCCGAAGGGGTAGGCAGACGCGCAACTAGTGCACCCACTTTTCGCCATTATTCCGTCCCATGATGTGATAGGGGGCGAGCCTATCACCATATCGGGCACAAATTCCAGACGCCGAGCTGATACTGAATAGAAAAACTCAATATCACTTTGCCCGACCCGGGGATCGAACCCGAGACCTTCAGCATTGTAGTCATACCATAATACAACTACGCCACCGAGGCAGTCATTGCTGAAAGAGACTGTAGATTCGAGTATTTCATACAAATTTCAACCTAATACCTCAACGTGTTCCTGAGGAAAAGTATCTTGACAGAAAGACAGATAGGCAGATAGACGGACGGGCAACAAAGTGTTCCTTTTATTCCTCTCGAGGTCCGGAACCCTATAAATGAATGAGAAAGGCGTTAGAATTTGAAGCATGGGAGGATACAGAATGATAGAGGAAACAATAAAATCAAAGTTTTTTTTGTGGGACCAACGGGGCAACTTGATGAACTTGACGGGGCAAAAAAACATGCCGATCCCCTCACAAATCTCTAAGTAATTGCTGTAAATACATACAAACAAAATAATACTACTGTATAACCTTCTTTTTTACGTCGGTTCACTAAGTTAAATCTATAGTTTGTCTAAACCACTCCTTTCATTGTTCCAGGCGGTAGACTACCTGAAGAAGCGGACGCCAGCACGCGCGGCGCTCATGATAGCCGCTGTGTGGCTGATGAGTGCGCTCGTCTGTATCCCGCCACTCCTGGGGTGGAGGGTCAGCAGGCCGCCGGAGCAGTTTCCTCAGTGCAAGGTACGTAAATAAATAATAATAATTAATATTATTATTTATTACAGTGCAAGGTACGTGGGACATAGTAAATAACTTGCCAGGATACGTGGAACAATTGAATGTTTGTAACATGGATGATTGTTTCTTCGGCTTGGCGTTATCCTGGCTTAAAACTGGGATTCCTGCTTCGATATTTAAGCATCCTTTTATTGGTATCGAGTTAATGAAAATCTGAAAAGCTACCTACCGTAAAGATGATTATAATTTTGCACTATTATTATTAGATATTATTTGACCAAGAAAATATTTTTAAAGCATATTTATAGGCTAGATATTGTCTCCTTATGAATAACGGTGCTATGTGTAACTCACTCTCCATTGCATGTATAGGAGAACTTTTAATGAAGCCACCTACAATTCTAAGAGCCTGATTTTGAATTTTGTCGAGTTTATAAACATGAGTTTTCGCACTACAGTCATATAAAAAACATCCATAGTCAATACGACTTCTTATCAAAGAAATATACAAACGCCTTAAATGCTCCACATGGACTCCCCATGAACTTCCAGTTAAAACTTTTAAAATATTCAAGAATTTGGAACATTTTAGAAAAACTACGTTAATGTGTATTCTCCATGTCAGACTTCTGTCTAACCACATACCCAAATATTTAACACAGCTGGAATATACAATGTGCGTATCTAGCAATTTTAAATTTGGAATATTTCTCCTATGTCCTCTACTAAATAAACAAAAAGTAGTCTTCTTAACAGAGATTGTCAAACCTATTTCGTCTAACATTGTAACCATTGTATTTATTGCATGTTGAGTATATTTTTCGCTTTTTTTAATGTCCATATTACTGACAAATATTACAAAATCGTCCGCGTATTGCGAAACAATAACATTTTGAAGTTGATGGCATATTTTAGAAGTAATTAAATTAAATAGCAATGGAGAAAGCGGATCTCCATGCGCCAGGCCTACACTCGTACGTCTGATAGCTATATTATTATCATTTAATTTTATGTTTAATTCGCAATATTAATAAAGAAACATTAAGAACAATTTAAGGACTTACAACCGCATTAAACTCATAATCCAAAGACTCCATTAAAGAAGTATTTTTAGACCATTACCATATGATCCGTAGATTAAAATATCTGTCACGCTTTGTAAATTCTCGCGCGGGTTGTGCGAGGAAATTCCCAAATTGCTTACAAAAGGGACGTCCTAAAAGGCAATTAGGGCAGCAAGAGCTTTTTAGCAGGGATATCGAGTATGCATACTGCGTTTACTGAGAATAACAGTATTTTACTACTAAACCACTCTTAGTTATAACGTTTCACTGATGGTCGGTCTCTCGTTTGCAAAATCAAGTCTCGGTAGATACTAATGTTATGTCTATTTCTAATTCCTCGCAGCAATGTGCATGTACTGTTGTGTTCGGGTTTGAAGGACATTGTAGCCATCGTAATTATTGGTATTATGAGACTTAACATCTAATGTCTCAGTGTAACGAGCGCAGTGGAGTGACACGCAATACTTTGTACTTAAATATTCTCTATGGTGTTGCTACTGTTAATTATTGTCGATTAGCTTACCATCGGGCGAACGACATGCTTGTCTCGTCATTCAATAGCAATAAAAAAAATGCTACTGTTATACTTATAACTAAAATGACGAGATCACTAGAAATATTGTAAGCAACTCAAGCTCATAAGTATTAGCTTCACCATAAACTATGAATTTTCTCATTTTTCTCATTACCTTCATGATGTGAGCAATCGGTGTCCATAACTCAAGTTAAATCTTTTTTGGATACCGGGTGTTCAACAACACGTATTGTATTTCATGATCTGTATCTACTGTCTATTGTATTTATTTATTTATTTATTTAACACTTTATTGTACATCGATATTTTGTAGTATAAACATATAATAAAACTAAAATTATAAAAACACAAGTACAATTGGCGGTCTTATCGCATTCCGCAATTTCTTACAGACAACCTTGGATGGATTGGAGAAGATATGAAATTTAATAGAGGGGTGTCGACTGATACAGAAAGATGAATGATACTATGATATGTAAAAGATGACGATGTAACTACTAATATAATAATATAATATAATATAATACCTCCTATTGCATACAATAAATATATATCTATAATAATAAAATACATACACAATTCATAAATATTTATCATAAATAATATACATAATAATATCATACATACACTATATAATATATAATAAACTCACTATATAATACACACTAACATAAATATTTCCAAAGGTATAAAAATAAAATAGAAATATAATTTTAGGACAGTGACAAATAATGTTGCTTAATAAGTCTTTTAAAAGTCCAAAGCGATTTGGCTCTTCTTACTGACACAGGCAAGTCATTCCACAAACGAGCAGCATGTACTGTGAATGACTTACTTAGGAACTGCGTGGCATGTTTGGGGATTTCTAGTTCCAGACTCTCAGATGATGATTGTATTGCTTTTGTTGTGTTTGTTCCATTGTATTTTTGTGAAATAAAGATTATTATTATTATGTTGTATCTTTCCTGCGGGAAATCACGGCACGAAGACCGGTCCTTTTGGAAGGCTTGCGTGGGGATATGGATCCAACACGTAGAGGCCCCTTTAAGATACATTACTCTAGTTGGGATGTGTACGCCTTACGGGTACTCTCTCTGTCTGTACTTAAGGAGGAAATACAGCCAAAGACAGCGCCCGTAAGGCGTAGGGACTATTGCAGAGAAGATGGGAATTATACTGGGTCTATGGATGGGATCTAGATGGACTGGTTGCTGGGCTATTGATTGAGACAACGGGACGCCTGCCAAGTAAAATGTCTCAATCATTTGTATTCAAGGCAGACGGTGACTTGCCCCCCACTAGATGGGCATCCCAAAAAGTGGCGTATGCCAAGGACGCAACATCGGTGTGGGTGGCTAAAGGGTGTCGAGAGGTGTGCACCGATTTCACCATCGCGGGTCGCTAACGCGTCCCGGAGTGGGCTTCCTCGCTATTATGCAGATTGAGCACTTCCACCCTGGAGCTCAGGTTCTTAGCTCTTGCGATTTCCACCCCTAGCCGGCCAGTTAAGGCAAGCCAAGGGTCAGGGGGTCTCATTTAGCCCCCACGGAATCAGGGTACGCGGTGTCGCCACTCACCGACGGCTCGCCACAAAGCCGCCCCTGCGGGCTTATTATTATTATTTTCCAGTCTATTTAATAAATTCTCAGCTTTTTTGCTGGTGTTAACTACATTTACGGGACAACGCCAAGTAAATGCAGTGTGATGTATTCTTTTAAGTTGTGGGATACTTACTGGACTATATCGTTTTCATTAATTTGCATAAATTTTCTTACTATTCTGGTGGTATTTAATATTGCTGCTTTTTGGAGGGTAATAAAAATTGATTTATTTAAATTAAGTAGTTCTAGACTTTTGAGTAAATGTTTGGAGATTACACCCGTTGTTGAAAGCACTATGGGCACTATGTAAACCTTCTCTTGTCTCCATATTCTTGTAACCTCGTCTTTTAACTCTGCATATTTATTGATTTTTTCAGTTATTGTTTTTTGAATGTTATGGGTGTTGGGAACGGCGATATCGATAAGGTAAGTAGTTTTATTTTCTTTGTCTTGTAATGTGATATCCGGCCTATTATAATGGATGGTTCTATCAGTAAGGATGGCGCGATCATAATAGAGTTTGAATGAAGAATTTTCAATAACAGTTTCAGGGCTATATTTATAATACGGAGTGTTTGTATTTGAGACCAGCTTGTGTTTAAGGGCGAGCTTTTGATGAATGATGTTAGCGATCTGGTTGTGTCTGTGAGTGTAATCGGTTTGTGTTAGGCTTACGCATGCTCCAGTGATGTGTTGGATAGTTTCAGGTTGAATATGGCATCTTCGGCATTTGTCGTTGGTTACTGTGGGATCTTTAATTATGCATTTTCTGTAGTTTTTAGTGTTAATAACTTGATCCTGAATAGCTAATATAAAACCCTCTGTTTCAGGAAAGAGGTTACCGATTTTGAGCCACTTGTTTGATGCTGTCGTATCTATATGGGTTTGTTCTAAGTCATGGGGATGTCGACCATGTAATACTTTTTTCTTCCAATTTTCCATTTTGTGTTTATGGGCGTCACTGTTTATGGGATTCTCTGTATTTATTTGTTCATGTAGGTTCAAGGGGGTGAAATTATGATCATTGTGCGTAATGGCTTTGTGTATGTCACTAGTGTGGGATTTTGTATGAAAGAATGTAGCTAAGTTGTTTAATTGTTTTTGCCAAAGATGACATATATCTATAAGGCCTCTACCTCCTTCTTCTCTTTTGATTGTAAGTCTTTCTATAGCTGATTTTGGGTGGTGATAATTATGCTTTGTGAGTGAAGTTCTTGTTTTCCTTTCTATCATTTCTATGTCCGTTTTGGACCATTTTATTATTCCGAATGAGTAGGTTAATATTGGGATTCCGCCCTGTGGATTGGGGGCGTTTGGAGAATTCCACCACGGTATCCCCTGCCTGTCGTAAAAGGCGACTAATAGGGGCCACAGGGGGTCGCGGGCGGGCGGCAGGGGGCTGTCCGTCTGTAGTGTCTGTTTTTAGCACATTACTGCGACCCCCGTGATGGACGGCAGTGTGGCAGGTAGGCCTCATGCTGCCGTTGACGCCGAGGGCGTCCTTCGGTGCGCGGGGGCTTCTGAGCCCCCCCCAAACAGGAGACGGGCTGTATTAGACGGCACCGCGCAGAGGCGGCTGCGGACGACAACTTAGACACTCTTAGTCTGGGGAAACCCGCAGCCGTCTCTAATGCGCCGAAGAAGGCCAACGAAAAAAAAAAAAAAAAGGTTAATATTGGGATTGCGTATGTATTAAGAGCTTTGATAAGGTGTTTTCCAGAGAGTTGTGTTTTGCATATGATATTGATTCTTCTTTGATATTCAATGGACAACGAGTTTTTGATATTTGTATGGTCTAGTCCTTTTAGCTGTTTATATCCTAGGTATTTATATAAATCACTTGGTTCTAGCGCGGTAATGATATCAGAACTATTGTGTATATTGTAATCACCGGGTCGTATTTTACCTTTTATAATATGCACTGTTTTACATTTATCTAAGCCAAATTGCATGTTTATATCTCTGCTAAAATTGGATGTTGTGTCTATTAGATGTTTCATATCTTTTTCGGATTTTGCGTATAACTTTATATCATCCATGTATATAAGGTGTGAAATGATTGTCTCATCGACGGAGTGTTTTAGATGATACCCGGCTCGACAATGGTGTAGTTGGTGTGATAAAGGGTTTAGCGCGAGGCAAAACCACAGAGGACTCAAGGAATCACCCTGATAGATTCCTTTTTTAATGTTTATTTGTCTTGTTACTATTGTATTACTATTGTTATTTAAATGTAGTGTGGTTTTCCAGTGTGTCATTACATGTTGCAGAAATTCTATTATGTTGTTATTTATTTTATATATTTTAAGTATTTGTATCAACCAGGAATGCGGAATACTATCGAAGGCTTTTTTGTAGTCTATGTATGTGCAATGTAAGTTTCTCTTTTTAGCAATAGCGTGTTTGTGTATAGTGGAATCTATCACAAGCTGTTCCTTACATCCCATGTGTCCTCGTCTGCACCCTTTTTGTTCTTCTGCTATGATGTTATATTGCTCAATGTGTTTGTTGATTTTGCGTGATATTACAGCTGTCAAGATCTTATATATTGTTGGAAGGCATGTAATTGGCCGATATTGCGAAGGTTGTGGACAGATTTTATTTTTCGGCAACATATATGTTATTCCGGTAGCCATAAAATGTGGTACACTTTGTTGACCCAAAATAATATCTGTAAAATTTGTTGCCATTGCTCTATGTAGTGACGTTAGTTTTTTAAACCAGAAATTGTGTATTTTATCTATGCCAGGAGATTTCCAGTTATGTAGTCTGCTTGAGATAAGGCTAATATCAGATTCTGTTACTTCAGTAAATACCATTTCTTCTAATGCATTCCATTTTTCTTGTTCTTCTTTTATCCACTGTGCATTGTGGTTGTGTTGCGATTCTTCCTCCCATATATCTGACCAAAATAACTCTATTTCTTCTTTTGTTGGTGTATTTTCGGTATTATCGGTCTCTGTGTCCTTTTTCTTCGTTAAGTTTCTGTAGAAGGTTTTTTCACTACTAGCAAATAGCATATTATCATTTTTACGTTGTTGTGCTTTCTTGTAACGTTTTAATCTTTGTACTTTTAGTGCTAGCTTTTGTTTTAGGGTGTCTAGATATTCTTCTGGTTTTTTATTATTATTTTCATGTCTAGTGTGAGTCAATCTGTTTCTGAAGATTTCTTCTACTCTTTTCACTACTTTCTTAGATCTATTGTTATTAATGTATTGAGTAAGCCTGCCACAATCTGCTCTTAGTTTTTCTATATCCTGCTCTAGTCTGTATTGCCATGCTGGTTTGTTGTTGTACTTTGATTTGTTTTGTCTGTTAGTGTATTCCATGATTTTGTAACCTAGTTCTTCTGATATTACTACGGCCGTGCAGTAAGTGATGGTGTGAATGTCTATAAGTTTTGTATCTTCAGTTAAAAAGTGCACCAGTATATTTTGGTTAAATATTTGCAGTAATTCTGTAAGTTTAGGACAGTATTTTAGTTTTGGTAACTTTGGTCGAACTGCTGGATCTAACCCAGAGTACAGTGATAAAGTAGTCATTAATTTTTCTTGTATCTCTTGAATATATTGTGCATTTTTCGTATGATTAACCTCCACTAAGGTTTCTATGTCGTTTTCTATTGTAATCCTAATTGTTTCAGTTTGTGTGGATATGTTTGTCATTTGGGTTGTTCTATTATAATGGTTTTGTGTAAGTGATTGTGATTCTATTTGTGTATGTGTGTACCCTAAAGGTTGTCCTGACGATCTTGATGATGCTTCATAGTGTGACATTGGGTGTTGTGAATGATTTTGGTCATTGCCTGTTAAATGTATAGTGTCGCCAGTATTTTCATCTTCTATTTCACACTGTAATTGTTTTCTAACTTCTTCTTTTAGTTTGTTTAATATATTTTGTGGAAGTAATTTATTTCGTTCTATTGTTCTTCTCTGGTCTGATACTCGCTGCTCTGTAATTTTAATATCGGGGTACTGTTGTGAGAATTGTTCATGTAGCCGTTTTCTATAAATTGTCATGTCTGTTTCTAATTTTGTGATATAATAGTAAGTGCGCATAATAAATAGGTTTACATCCTTACTCCATGTCATGCGCACTCTAGGTTTTCCAGCTTTAGTGGACGCGGGTAAAAAGGCATTTGCCTCCCGCGCAACATCCAAAACTGGAGTGGGGGTTTCTCTAACATTATTTGGGGAAAGTGATGATGTTCTTGATGGCGATGAACGAATTGACGGTATGTATGATGCAGTACTAGGGCTGTATGGATTATCTGGGCTATTTGTTCTGTTGTCTGTCTGTATGTCAGGTTGATTGTTATCGGCTGTAGTATCTTCGGGTGACCCGACGGGAGTCCGCCTGCTCAACTCCTCGCCGCTGACGGACCTTATGCTGAAACACCCAGCGTCAGCTCCAGGTGTGCCCCGGCGATCGCCCCCGGGAAGCGGCCATCTCAGTTTCTTTTTCGAACGAGTCTCCATGTTAATGGGTTGCCAGTACCACGTTAGCCACGCCAGTAATTTCTCAATCGTGTGTCCGCCCCCTACGTGGGCCTGCTGGTCGGCCCGGACGTGTGGTTGGACTTCAGGGGGCTTATTATTATTATTATTATTATTATTATTATAATTACAAAGCGAAATGACTATGGCTTAAGAAATATTCTTACTTCCTACTTATACCGCATAAAAAAACGAAAGTATGGATGTTGTAGACGTTTAAATGTAAGGAGTGTTTGCGTAAAACTATCGACCATATAACCAAAACAGTACAGGGGGCGTAGAATGTGAAAAAAAAACACAATGCGTCTCCGCTTCGTTTTATTGTGATTGGTTGAGTGACTGACGTATCAGTATTTTGATGTTTGTGATTGATCGATACGTCAGTCTCGCAAACAATCCCAAAAAAAAAACGAAGCGGAGACGCATCGTGTGTTTTTTTCACGTTCTAAGCCCCCAGCCCTCTTAGAAAGTCTCCAAAAACGCAACACGTAGTCCATGGTGTTAAATTTTGATGTTTGTGATTGATCGAGAGGCCAATGCGTCAGCCACGTGTTAGTCTCTCAACCTATCCCAATAAAACGAAACGGAGTTGTTTTATTTGCCGCATTCTAAGAAATAAAGAAATAAAAAAAGGCGTATCTCAAACAGAATCTCATAGATTCAGAACTTATTTTATAGCTACACCTCTCACCTCTGAAATATTCTCGTTATCAGATTTATTTCACCTTTAACCTTTAAAGTAGAGCCAAGAGAGCTCCGCCATAGATTTTAATCAATTTAAATTATCGCCTCCATTAATATTTATTCAGTAATAGGTTGATAGGCGCTTAATTGTTACGTCATTTATTAGGTCTTGGGTATTTGTAATGGGCTTTACCTGAAAATTAGTTCTTCGCGAGAATAATAATGGATTCGTATATTGAATGTACTTAAAGTAAAATAAATAAATAAAGTCATTTATTAATCAAGTAGGCTTATAAAATAGCACATATGACAAGTCATGACAAGTTGGAGACAATAACTTTACAAAGGTATATATACCAATTAAATAATTTAAAGGCAACGAACCAGCACGAGCTGATAGGAACAGAGGACACGGATATTGGGAACGGGAATAGAGCTAGGGAAGGAGAAGAGGAGCTGATATGAAAGAAAGGCAGGAGTATCTTAACATTATGAGGAAAGGAAACGCCACGATCCTTGCCGGCGAGGATAATAAAGGTCCTAGCCTAGCTAACCTTCCAGCCTTTCACTCAGCCTTCCACCTAAGCGATGAAGGCCCGGAGAAGAAAGGCAGAAAGAAACTCCGGGCTTAATTTTTTTCGTCATCAATTATCATGATTTTCTTTTTTATGTATTTTACAGATTATTACATAGGTTAATATATGCATGGATGTAGCCCTAAGATATAAATAATACTACTAAGAAAGCAACCGGGTGCTTCTTCAAAAAATGTTATTTTTACCAGTTTTATGTAGTTTTAAGAAAAATTCGAAATAATAAGGTTTTAGCTTTCTCAACTGATCTTAAATGATGGTATGACCATAATAAAACAAAAGGCATCAAAAATGTACTAAGCGTTTATAAAATATTAGCAGTTTACAAAAATTGTATGTTGAGGATAATGATAACGGGTACTCAGAATGATTCATTTTCAAGTTTGTAATGACGTTCTGTTACAGATAATGACAATTTAGATTATTTCTTATTTAAATCAAAGTAATATTAATTGTAATCAATGTTTATTCAAGAAATTATAAGAATTAACAACATTGCTGAATGAAACACAAAGTTAACGATTATCTCGAAGCTTAAAATAATAAATTCGTATTTTGGTATAATCAGTCTTACGATTTTCTTTTATAAACAATTATCTTAATCAAAATCAAAAATCATCCACAAGAATAGTAGGTAAGTACCTAATCTTTACACAATTAACAAAGCACGTACCCAAACACAACTGCAAACAATTAATTAAATATACAGTACTGACATTATTAGATCACTAATACTACTTTGTAAGACTGTTTTATGTTGAACATCAGTTCAACATAAAACAGTCTTACAAAGTAGACATAAATCAATCATCAGGTCTCAATTTTAAATAATTTCTAAGTGTCTAAGTGAAAGAAAATCATCAGCCTTTCTAGAATGGGACATGCAACACGACTCGAATGTCCGTGTCGTTTGATTGTGATTGGTGAAGAGATCAACGTGCGACTCGCTGGTTGCTCTCTCGGCCAATCACAATCATCACAAGCAAACGACACGGTCGTTCGTGTCACTTTCCAGGGGGCAGAACAACAAATCTTAGCCAATTCTTTGATTATTCATAATTTTTTGGATGTTGACGGACGCATTTTTAAAAAATAATTTACGTTCGTTGCGTCTACTAAGACATCAGATAAAATATTAATTTTCTTCGTTTGTCCTAGAAGTACCACACCAGAATCAATATTTTCTTTTTGTTTTACAGGAGTATTTAATGTAATAAATCCAAGATGTTTCCCATGTTGACATATTTCATTCAGTTCACATTCAAAACAGCTCATTGATCTGAGGGTTGTTTTTGTATATCCATCTGAAAGAACTTGATACACGGAAAATGTGCCCTTGAAGGGTTTTAGATCTTTTGGAATCATTTTATCTTTTTTAATAATGTTTTCTTCTTCGACTTTTTTAATGAGCACGTTATCTAAAGTTTTTATTAGTTTATAAAATTGTTCAAAAGTACCGACATCTGAGCCAAAATTCACCATGCTATCGGCCGTTCTTTTCAAAGTCGCACCTACTCCATCTGGTGCACCTTTTCCGTGTCCTGCTTCAGTATAATTCCATGTAATTTTATTTATTTGGTTGTGGTTGATTACTAACTGACTAATAATATAAAACATGTATTTATTCCTATATTGAGAAGTTGGAGAATCGGATAAAAAATGAACAGTATCGATAAATGGGTTAACTTTAATTACTTCTTCAATAAGAGGATCTAAATGTGCCCATATTGCGGGTGCATCGTGCCGAAGACATGGACTCACAGTGCACATAGATATTGGGCATACAGTTCCTGTTGTGAAATTGTGAGTATACATTACAGCCGTATGAAGAGACACTTGCTGGCGGCTGCCACCGAAGTGGAATGACTGTACTTCATCTGCATATTTTAGGCAATAATTTTCGGAAAAATCTACATGCACTAATGCTTCGTGGATATTTAGATTATCTTTAAGGCTCTTAATGGCATTATATTGATGCACTATCTTATATGTGTGAGAAAAAAATAAATTCAAATCTGATTCTAATTTCGCAATAGCTTCTATTGGTTTTACAATAAGCTTCTGTTTTTCGGTTAGGATTTTTTTTATCTTATTACCATTTTTACCTATCACTTCTTTCTGAACTCTTTTCCATTCAAAGTAATTTATCTCAGAATCATTAGAAAACTCTTTATAATTCAGATGTCTTTCTGCGCATGTTTTGCACTTTCGTAGCAAGCATTCAGTGTTTCGGATATCACAACATAGGGTCGCCAATACTTGGGCAGAGTTCTTCTCGTTTATGATGGAAACTTTATGTAAAGCAGCTATGAGGAGTTCCATATTAAGATGCGTAGAACACTGGCAAGTTTCTCTGTTTATGGCTTTAGGATATACAACCCAAAAAGGACGATGCTTGCAAAAATACGAGTAACTCACCCGTAAATTAGTTTCGGACTTAAACTTTCTATATAGCTCAGTTAAATGGCCAGTAAGATATCGTTTTTGCATTCTCTTCTTATTTCTTGTTACAAACTGTTTTTTACCAGCACATAAAGTAATATTGGAGTCATCAATGTAAAACCTTATTAAGGCATCAATTTTGTTTCGACGAGCGCTCTGAGATGGAGTTTGCACATCAGTGTGACTTGGATTTTGATGGTCCCTAGGTTCATTAATACCTGAGTTATCTATATTCCCAATTTTTCTCTTTAATCTATTGATACATTTCTGCTGTGCTTCATTTTTATTTTTCAGTATATCAATAACACTCATCAATCTCTTTCTTTTTTTTTAGTTCACTGTATCGAAATTTCCGGATGGCGCGCTTAACTGCTGGACAGTATCGATCATACTCTAAAGGATCTGCAGTTAGTGAAGAATTTTGATTTACCATATCGTCACTAACATTCGCTTCTATCTGAACAGCCTCTATATCCACTTTCTTCGTCGCGTTTTCTTTCTTTCTTTGCCGATATCTTTTAGAATTTTCCTTCCATCTTCTACGTTGTTCGCGTTGGGATCTTGGTGTTTTTTCATCAATACAAGTGACTTTTTTACTTTCCTTTCTTTTCTGATATTGAACTTTTCTTTTTTCCTTCTCTATCTCTAGTCTTTCTGGGTCATTTTTTATTTGATCGTATAGTCGTTTTTTACACAGCCTTTGCTGAATAGCACGAGAAGTTTCTTTACGTTTGGAAGTTTTGGACATTTTTTTGCCCTACAAAAAGAACAATACAAATTGTGAAATTATACTTTACAGTCTTAATTATTGAAATTATTTGCGTAAACATAAGGAATCATTAGTCTTAATTATGATTATATAATGATAAATATTGAATTAAAGAATAAGACTTTATATCTTTTGTAAAATATAAGTAATAAAATTCTAATAAAATCTTGACTTTTTAAAGAAATTACTTTATAAAATCATTAATCGTAACATAACATCATTATTAACAACACCACTTTTGCAAAGAATGACGTTCCGAATAATGACGAATATGATTCTAAGCATGTCGAAACACGTTTAAAAATAAGAGGCGCACTTTTTTCTTTATTTTGCTACAAATCTACCTGTCTAAACTATGTAGGGCACATAATTGAAAAACAATAATATTCCACACTAAAGAGATATTACTTAAAACGCAAATGATGTTTTTTGTGACAATTTTTGAAGAACACTATATTATACTTACGTGAGCGATGCAGCACAACGTGTTCCCACTTTGAACGACCGTGGGCTACTGAGCTGGGGTGCGCGGTGCATATAGTAAACTCACAGATATCATAAACCCGATGTAACATTAAATATTATTATTGCAAACACTTAGGAGACAAATGACGATTTTTCGTGACAATGTTTTAAATCAAATATCTGAGTTATAAGTTTATTGAAAATTACCGTAATAGATTTTTTTATATAAAGTTTTATATGTGTTTATTATGTTACTAGTCGTTAATATATTTTTTTTACATAATTTTATCGTTAATAAAATTAAAACTACATGGAGTTTGCATTCGGACGCCGAGGAGAATGACGAACTACACATGTTTTTTGAGTATACTTTTTTTTTGGATTGATATGTGACAAAATATGTTGAAGCGCCTTTTAGTATTGTTATTATATTATTTAACAAAAAGTGTTTAATGACAAAAATATTGATACAAGTGCATCTAATGTCAATGGACATTTTTTTTTACTCTTTCTAAGAACGACCCAACCACACAAAAGTATACTGGCGTTCATGATGCATTAACCCACGTTTATAATTATAACTAGCTTTTGACCGCGGCTCCGCCCGCATTAAAAAGTTTTTCCGGGATAAAAGTACCGCTTTATGTTTTCTCGGGATAAAAAGTAGCCTATGTGTTAATACAGGACATGATCTACGCGTGTGCCAAATTTTATCGAAATCCGCTCAGTAGTTTTTGCGTGAAAGAGGAACAAACATCTATACATCCATACATCTATACATTCTTACAAACTTTCGCCTTTATAATATTAGTAGGATTTACACTATATACCTACATCATATGTTTAATAATTGATAGATGGACAAACAGGCCGGCATAATTGTGTCCACTGAAGAGTGATTATAATGATCTCTCGTGATTTGACTCTATCTGGACCCTACTCCCCTCATCATCGGGTGTAGTGGGGTGACTTGCCGAGATAGTATAAAAAAAACACTTCAGCTGTGAACCGTGAGATTCTGGGTTGCATTCTTGGGTCGCGGAATCCTACTAATATTATAAACGCGATGGTTTGTAAGTATGGATCTATGGATGTTTGTTACTCTTTCACGCGAAAACTGCTGAACGGATTTCGATGAAATTTGGCACACGGGTAGACCATGTCCTGGATTAGCACATAGACTACTTTTAATCCCGAGAAAATATAAAGCGGGAATTTTATCTCGGAAAAACTTTTGAACGCGGGCGGAGCCGTGGGCAAAAGCTAGTATACAAAAATGTTAGCATTTCCATTTGGTTATTCCATTTGGTTTATTTTTATTATTTTGTGCGGCGTTTGGCCGCAGATAGGTAGTAAAAAAAAGAAAGAAGAACTCAGGGTTTAGGTTCGTGGTACGAGCTTTATTTTTACATCTCCGCGTACACCCGATACGTTTGCTGATGGTATGCAAACGAGTCACTGGCCTGCGGGCTCTCCGACTCAGGCGAACGGCACGACGCTGATGCACGTGGCTGGCTCCGGCGACAGCTCGCCGGGCAGGTGGTATGGCCACGTGGTCGGCGCTGCGGTGGTCAGGTGGTGGTCGGGCTAGCGCGCCCGACTACGATGGTGGAGATGAGCACGTGGCGGGGGCAGCTCCCGCGACGATGCCGGTGCCCACGTGGTCGGGGCCAGCACCCGCTAGGCAAGCTAGGCTTGCATTCCGCGCCAGCGACTCGTGACAGCTCACGAGCCCAGGTACACAGAATACACTGGTAGCGGTTAGTAGGGATTAATTGACAACTCACCCCAGCGGGAAAAACGGTATGCGTGGCAGCACGCAGTCAGATAAGTCGTGGTGCCACGGCGAAGACGCTTGCGAAAAAGGGCCGCATGACAGTGCACGCTTCAATTCAATTCAATTCTTTAGTTTATGGCTCCATCGCTGTCAGGCAATGATTTTGCCAATGTCGAAAGTAGAAAGTAAAGACACAGTGCACGCTTATTTATACGGTCGCCATTCCGACGTACGTCAAACGAATGACAACTAATTGAGTAGCCAATAAGGCTCAAGAACCTTATCGATTGGCAGTTAAAACCATAGACAGTTTACGAAAGAGTGTAAACGTTCCATGCAACGCTACATTTGGTTATTCCAAATGGAAATATTATCGTTATTTATTGCCTGCTCGGGATTAGAATTTGTGCCCTATATTGCGATAGGCTAGGAGTTCGGCAAATTGTAGATGTACCAGTTACTAGTCCTTCAGGAACAAAGTCGTGAAATACTCAATGTGTATAAATAATATTACAAACAGACAAACCCAACAGTCACTACTAAATCGTAGGCGGCAACTAATTGATCCAAATTAAATCTGAAATATTTGTGAATTCTTCACTTACCTTAGCGAAGTTCGAACCATTGCCCCTGCATTTCTCTACCCAACTCATCCCATTGAACCAGTAACACTGTTATCACTAACGGACAGACCGCAAATCAGCTTTATTGGGAGAAAAACCGGTGAGGTTCGAGTCGGGTCGCGCACCGTTGGTTCCGTAGTTCAACACGTTTTGTGCCTGTTATTACGGTATTTATACCTACGTTGTAAACCCACGATTCTTATGTCAATTAATTGAGCACGCCGCTCCCCTGATAGTATGTAATACGCCCCTCTATAAACAGATGAACAGTAGCAATACATAACTCTGAATCACAAAGTACTGCGAGCGACTTCACTACGCTCGTCACATTGATATAAAATATTTAGCCTCACAATCTGAAATCTATTGATAAAAACCACTTGCGAATAATCTACAGAACCCTAAAAACAAAGCAACCAACCACGCTTCCGAACGCTGTTATTAGAATTGACGACCCAATTATAATAAAAGCGAGAATAAAATATTCCCTGAACACATAACCTACTAGTTTTTTCCGAAGTGACTGTGAATAATTTAACAGTCCCTTCTCTTTGAAAGTTCAGCGCGAAAATTAAATATACATGTCGGGTTTAAGGGTTTAACAGCATATGACGCATTGGGAAGTATATTTGTCAATTTGTGACAGAAATTGAATATTGAGAAATATTTTATGACACTAGATTGTTGAAATGGCAAAAGGAAAAAAGAAAATCCACCAAAAGGCATATTGTTGGAATTAATACACACCAAAACTCTTGTCTTTGTTCCCGAAGGAGTAGGCAGAGACGCATTTATGTAAATGACATATTAATGTTTATTATAACTGAAACATATGTTTTTTTACTTATATTATTATTTTGTTATAAAAATAATAATGATTACAAATGAAATACCAAATAAACAAATATTCATTACATTTACAGAAAACAAAAAGACGTGTGGCACTCGGAGACTGCCGCGGTAAAGCTATTACATAGCATTTTTTATCAACTTATGTAACTATGATTATTCATTTATTTTAATTATGCAGTATTTTTTATTTTCCTTTGTTTTTCTTTGATATTAATTCAACTTTTTGAGCGTGGTGACCGATAAGACAACCAATGCCACCTAGAGGCGAGTTGCTGAACTAACGAGACAACCGTGATATTTCAAAAAGTCATTAAAAGTTCTGCTATTCATCGATAGATGGCAAAACAAAAAAAAAAAATATGAAAGACGGGCTCAATGGACTAGTATCCAGAGACGTAATATTTAAATAAAAACCTCTTTGAATAGATGTAAAATAAAAACATTTTAAAAATTCAAACATAGAATCACGTCATCCCGCCGCGTTTGACATTTTGATACGTTTCACTCACTGGAACAATTTTTAAATACACGGTAATTTCGACCTTTTAATGTTTAACATTCAGCTCATATCCTCTTACATATTGTATTCTTACAAGAGTGCGATATTAAATTTACTTATGGAATTTTACACTCTACAAGGTTGTGATAGAGTTGAAAATAAAATATCACCGCTGTGCCGGTCGGAGTGAGAGGTGACAGGTTTTTTCGTTACGGAATTTCTGGATTCGGTCTCCACGCTCAAGGCCCGCGATAGAAGCTATGCAATAGCTTAACAAAACATAAATACTGAGAGAATCAGCAATTTCAAATTAAAATTTTTGTTTATATTTGAACGCGTCATCTGTCTTGAAGTTGTAACATCTGTTAGCGACGCCTAAACTTACACAGCCGACCACACAAGTCTAGACCAATCCGAGCTAGTTAGTTCTTGAAGGTGGGTTGATTCGATATGTAATTGACGGCTCGACTATTAATCTGTATCCATCGGAAATGATTTATTTATGCGATTTGGTTAATTGAGAACAGACTGTATATATGTCAGGGTTGTTGAATGCGCTTTGAGTTAATAATTTAGTCCAGTAATTTGTAGGGGTTGATAAAAATGCATGGATATTGTTGTTAGTACAAACTATATTATTTCTAATGCACTTAGCTATGTAGGCAGAAATGTACATAATTGAGAACTAGCATCATTTCCCGATACAAGAATCGAAACCTGGAATTCCAGCTTTTACGGTACATCAAAATTTTATCAGTATAAATTTTGGAACAGTCTAGAATCGCCCTCATCTCGTATTTCGACGTTACATTTGGACTTTATATTCCTTGAAACCTAAAGAAAATAGGTATGTAATATAGAGTTTGGCGAATAATATTTGCCTTCAGCAGTTTATGTTGTGTCAGCGTCCGCAACCAACATTACCATTAATTCATAACCACTTTCCGCATAAAAAATAACTCCACACAAAAATAACTCTAAATAAAAATGTCTGCCTACCGTTTTTGCATGACAGCCCATTATAAAACTTGTTACAACAAAAACAAATATCATTTTATATTCATTATAAAAGTTTTTTAATTATTCATAAAAAAATAACTCGAGTAAGCTATTACTAAGTTAAATTATTTTATCGCTTCATTATGGAACCATGTCTAGATTCTGTAGAGATTTTGATTAGTTTTTATCACAACTGAATAGATACGAAAATAGTAAATATGCAATTTTTTTTTTTTTAGATACGTAAATAGTATAGAAATGAAAAAAATTGTGCAAGGCGCCACGCACTTTGGAGACCTCTCGCTGCCGGCCGTGGTCGCTTCCATAGTCGGTAGTCGGGAGGCCTGGCGTGCGGTGGCCCACTTCAGCGAGGTGGTTCTCTCGCAGAAGGAGAGTGCCGAGAGAAATCGGGAGCGAGAAGATCCCTCCCGCCGCCAGAGGAGACGAAGGAGGCGCCGCGTGGACGACTGACCGGCGTCTCCCGCCCTGTGGATTGGGGGCGTTTGGAGAATTCCACCACGGTATCCCCTGCCTGTCGTAAAAGGCGACTAATAGGGGCCACCGGGGGTCGCGGGCGGGTGGCAGGGGGCTGTCCGTCTTTAGTTTTGTGCGTGTTTTTTAGCACATTGCTGCGACCCCCGTGATGGACGGCAGTGTGGCAGGTAGGCCTCAGGCTGCCGTTGACACTGAGGGCGTCCTTCGGTGCACGGGGGCTTCTGAGCCCCCCCATACAGGAGACGGACTGCATTAGGCGGCACCGCGCAGGGGCGGCTGCGGACGACAACTTAGACACTATTAGTCCGGGGAAACCCGCAGCCGTCCCTAATGCGCCGAAGAAGGCCACCGCGGAGTTTTAATTGGTATGCCGTGCGGTGTACATAGGTTAGGGACTCGGCCCGGCGGCTCAACGCTGGGTCGTAAGGCACGGTGAACCCAACATCACCGCTCAGTCGCCCCCCTTGAAGGCTGGGCGGTAGTAATAAGTCACTTTCTCCGCGAATACAAAAAAAATAAATAAACCAAGTTAAACTAAATTGAACCACAGTCATACTAAATGAAATACAAAAATATTACATAATTAGTCACACCATCTAAGAGCCCTAACAAAAGTTTATGGCCCAAGATTTCATTAGGCCCGGCGAATAAAACGCTCATCGCGTGTAAATTGTAATTAAATGACATAAACCTTCGGTATTAAAGTTTAATTCTTTCTCGTGGTAAACTTTGCTCCTGAAGCCTAATAGTATATAAGCCGCATACTTGTTCACATTCCTTCATTTATTGCGCGTCTCTTTAAGTCATGGGTCATAGCGTAGCGATAAGCGGTAGCGGGGAAAGTCATATTTTTAATTGTATGAATAGTTTTTAGCGTATTTTTAAGGTAAGGTTGTCGGTTATTAATGGATAAAATATATTATTTATAATTATGTTTCTAAGTAATAATATAATCATAATGTCCAATTTAATACCATTGATGTAAAAAAACCTTTTACATCGATGTTTAACACCTAAAATATACCTCAAATGATACGCCATATTTTTTTATAAACAGCAGCATTTCCAGCAAAAACTATAAAATACAGCATGTTACTTTCCTGCATTCGTCACTTTGAAAAATCTATTCTAAGTTTACAGTATCTTGAAATTAAACTCACTACATCATATTTCAAAATAGAATATAATAATACTTACATATAGACACTTAAGGACGGAAATTACCACAAAATCGAACTTGCGTCCGCGCCTGTTTGTGCTAAAATTCTGTATCATCTATACTAATATATAAAAAAAAATTAAGATTTTGAAGGGGCTAATATCTGGAACTACTTAACTGATTTCGAAAATTATTTCAGTAATAGGCAGCTACATTACTCCTGACTGCTATAGACTAATTTTTATCCCGGGAAAATATCTACTGCCTCGGTGGCTTAGTTGTATTACGATATGACTGCAATGCTGAGATCTCGGGTTCGATACTCAGGTCAGGCAAGTATGATATTGGGTTTTAAATTCAGTATCAGCCTGGGGTCTGAAATTTGTGCTCGATATGGCGATAGGCTCGCTCACTATTCTGATGATTGCATCACGAGACGGAATACGCACGGCAAAAAGTGAGTGCACTAGTTGCGTCTCTGCCTATCCCTTCGGGGATAAAAAGTGTGTGCGTGTGTGTGAGAAAATATTTATCCCTGAAGAACATCATGCGGGCGGAACCGCGGGCAAAAGCTAGTATGAGATATAAGGAACAATACAGCAAATAAAGGAATATATTGCTTTATCATACATTTCAAATTTCCCGCTAAAGTCCCTAACTTGCGGCAAAGCTCCGTCAAATAAAAGACAGACAGCATGCCCGGCGTTCTTCGCTCCATAATATACGCTCGGGGAGTACGTGCGGGTGGTTGCACCCGCGCCGGTTCGGTTCCCGGACGACGCACTTCGGTGCGTGTAATGCTAATTTATGCAGTGTGAAATAGTATTTCACTTTTGTGGGTAATTTACTTTTATGGTGTACTTGCTTTAAATACTGAAATTTTAACGAAAGGTTGGACAAAAACGGAATAATACCTACAATAAAGGACTAAGGGACTAGCCTAATACCGTAGCGCTATCGAGTACAAATTACGGGCTATTAAAGCATATTTTTCTCAATCAATAACTCCAGCAAGTTCCCTAATTCAGTCTCTGCTCACTTTCAAGATGCTGCACCCTTAATTAGTCATGAAATAAAGTTTATTTTGCGACGTGGTCTCTAACTATGGGCCGCCTAAGACGGCTCACGGTCACTCAGCGAGCTATGGAAAGGTCTGTGCTAGGTGTTTCTCTACGTAGTCGAATCATAAATTAGGAGATCCGTAGAAGAACGAAAGTTACTGACATAGCCCAATGGATAAGCAAGCTGAAGTGGCAATGGGCACATAGTTCGAAGAATTGACGGCAGGGGCAAAAAAGTTCTCGAGTAGAGACCACGTACTGGCAAGCGCAGCGTCGGCCGTCCACCTGCAAGGTGGACCGATAACTTGGTAAAGGTCGCAGGAACGCGCTGGATGCGGGCCGCTTTTGACAGGTCCGTCTGGAAATCTTTGGGGGAGGCCTGTGTTCAGCAGTGGATGTCATATGGCTGATGATGAAAGTTTATTTTTATCAATCTATTTTGACGACCCGAGAAAGTAAATGAGTGAAAGAAGGTATCCGAATTGTTGCTGGGCTAGATAGATTTCAACTCTCTGCTTATCCCTTTAGGTATACGTGTGACTTTATATTAAATGTGAAATATCATAAATAAAGTCACGGACAAAAGTTAGGCATAAACGAGAGATTTAATTTTCTTCAGATATCAAAATAATCTTGGAGTAATTTGATTAATAAGTTATCTCAGGTGTGCGTGAATTACCCCGTTTTTCGGGCAATTACCCTAGTTCGAAGTAATTTCGCAGGTAACGTGCTTTATGAGTAATTACACAGTTTCAAAGTTATTTTTATATCAATTCCGACGTAGATGAATTTCGCTTTATAAACTCGTAACTTTCGTTTCGAAGTTAATTTTCAATGAAGGTAGCTTAATGTAAAATTAATGTTTTTAATTTTTATTTATTAGATATGTCCCGATTAATTTTAAAGGCAGATAAGAATTTAGCTGATTGGGGAGTACTCACATGTGTATAAGAAGTAAAAAGAGGGTACAATTTTGTCAACACTTCAGTCGCATGAGATATGGAATCAAACCTGCGACCCTCTTACAAGATCACTAGGCCAAGTCTATTGTTATATATTTACAAGGTAAAACTGTTGGTTGTCTTAGTCGGTAGCGGACGATGCGATCTGCCTTTAGGAAATTAAATCAGCTGCCGTCCTTCCTCGAGACTTTACATTTTAATGTGGCCTCCTGTTACAACGATACGTAATATAAAGAAAGAAAGGAATTTATTTGTCACAAATATACATGCATAGGTACAAACATTTAGAGGAAAAAAAAGAATATTGTAAACAAGTACAATTTGTTATAAGTACCAAAACAAGAAAAATCTCTGATATTAAAAATAGTGAACTAAAATCTCTTAGACTGATAATATTTGAAATAATACTCACCCGACTAGTCTTTTTTCAATGGGTGGGTATCAAACCCACATTTCTCCAGGTTAGGTACCATGTAATAAGGGGTGAGACTAATGTCATTTACCAGACACCAGAAAATTTGGGCTGATGCTGAGAACTAAAAATCAGTGACTGCCAGACCTCAGCACAGCTCACCTACGCTAACGAGGCAGTCGTCTTAATTGGGAATTGTGTGAAATAAGAATCTGGACGCCACTCCAGTTACCAGGTGCAGTGGATACGTTGATGTGCCTGATAAAAAATATATATTAGAATCAGCAGCTCCTCGCGTATAAAACGCTGAAAGGATACACATTTGGCTCACAGATAAACCAAGTTCGGAATTAACATATTTTGGGATGCTTTTTGGAAAATGATAAGTGGGACGTTTATTCCGAATAAAAGATCTTTTTCACGTTAAAGTTCGAAAGACTATAATATGAAACCTCTGCGAATTTTTCCGGGATAAAGTCGGAGATGGTCCATCTATGCTACATTTCATCCAAGTCAATTAGCAGTTTCTATTTATTTCTAACATCGAAACTCTTTACATACTTTAACATTCATACAAATAGGATCCTTACAAAACGGTGTGACAGAGTCCAACGATAATGTATTTTGGCGAAAGCTGGGACGATTGCGAAAAGCGGCCGCATTAAATGATGTGGGAAAAATTATAATATTCCCTCCTTTTCACTCGTGCTTCTCCCTCACTCTCGATAAATCGCGGCTTCGACAATTGGCTCCCAGTTCACTGTGCTTGTTCAATTGGATTCATTAAAACCAAATACTTTGGTTACTTTGTTTATAATTTGTTTGGTATTTTTTGCGTTGCTCTTTATGGTAAACTAGCTTTTGCCCACGGCTTCGCCCGCGTTAATAAGTTTTTCCGGGCTAAAAGTACATACATAAAAACCTTCCCGTTGAATCACTCTATCCAACACATTTATTTGTATAAAGATTAATATTATGACGTTGATACAACTCTTAACAAATAATGCATTAATTTCGACCAAATTTGATTACCATAAAAACGGTTCTAGAGAGTTTATTTTAAAAGATAGACATATACTGTTGCGGACTTTTTTTTAGATCATTTCAAGAGGAATAATTCTTTCATACATATATTTTTGGTATCTTGAACCGTTTTCGCAGCGCACGCAATGGAAGCCCTCAAGGATGAATAATTTCCCCCGCATTTTTCACATTTTCCATTATTTCTTAGCTCCTAATAGTATCATCGTGATGTTATATAGCCTATAGCCTTCCTCGATAAATGGTCTATTCAACACAAAAAGAATTTTTCAATTCGCACCAGTAGTTCCTGAGATTAGCGCGTTCAAACAAACAAACAAACAAACAAACAAACAAACAAACAAACAAACTCTTCAGCTTTATAATATTAGTATAGATTAGACAAAAGGCTATCTGACGGGAAATAATGCAGGTAGCAAAACACACGATACCAGAAAAATCACAGATGATTTCGACTACAATGGAGGAGGAATAGGGATTGGGAAATAGACGGAATGACTTAAATTTACTGCTGAGCACTGTACTTAATTTTAATCACTAAGTTTCCCCATTATGCAAGAGGTAGTAAAAACTAATACTATATTTACAGCATGAACAAGTTTTTTTGTATCAACCTCCAATATAGTGGGGCAAGGCCAATTGAAAAGACGTTGGATACCCATAATTAAAAAAGCAAGGGTCGCGCTGTGGTCAATTTAATAACACGGGACCGCTCCATCGGGCATCGGTTTTCAATACTTACTAAACCCTCAGACGGACTTACTGGATTGATTGTTTTTAAGACGTCCGTAAGCCTCCCCTAAAAATTTCTAGACGGACGTGTCAAGAGCGGCCGGCCTGGAAATCTTCTTAGGGGAGGCCAATGTTCAACAGTGGACGTGATGTGGCTGATGATGGCGATGAAGATGTACATACCACTTTTTGTGCACTAGGTTATTAGTAAAATAAATGGAAAAAGTATACACTGAGAAAATCTATAGTAGAGAATCTTTTCATTTTCATTTATGATCTTAACCTCGATGCCGTAAACAAATGGAAATAGTAAGAAAATACACGAATGCGTTTCCCGGAAGTATAATTTATGCTCCAATCGGCAGTTATCTCGCCTCTTCAAACGGACGGGACGGAATTAATAATATTGTCACATAGTTAAAACTCTGCTTACCATCTCTAGATAGTCGTGACTTTGTTATAAGCTAATCTCCTACCCAAAAAATACAAATCACAAAATTAATTATCGCCACTAATTAGCGCCAAAATTTCAATTCAAAGCTCGTAAAACTATTTACGGCAGTTTCCGGTGAAAAACGCAAACGGAAACGGTTACCGCGGCCGTTTCCGTCGGCGACAGGAAGCTCGCGTGTTCGCGATAATGGCGGCTTCCGGTTCGCCGCAAATCATTAGTGGACGGATTGTTACGTTTTTTGTATGAGTTGTGGTTTTATTGATTGTGGATTATTGTTTTACGCCATTGTTCTTAACATTTAATACCAAACGATAATTAAAAGCTAGGTTCATTTCTACTGTCTATAAGTTTTTATAGAAGTTTTATGAGTAGTTTTACTTGTAAATAAAATACTATAAATTTCAATGTTATATAACGAAAGTAATAGATATTAGAAGACAAACAATTCTGAGCGTAACCGCACAGACTATACGATATACAACAGGGAGTATTCCTATTATAGGTTCGCCCCCTATCACATCATGGGACGGAATACGCACGGCAAAACGTGGGTGCACTAGTTGCGCCTTTGCCTATCCCTTCGGAAATAAAGGTCGTGAGTGTGTGCGTATGTATATTCCTGAACAGAATTTATCTAACTGGACTCTCACTTCTATACTATAATAATACAGCAGAACCTGGTCTGTACATTGAAAAAGAAGGAATAAATAACCCTCCTTCTTTCGCAGTCGGGTAAAAATAAAGGTGAATAAAGAAATAGAACACAAATCGGCAATTATTGTTTAATTATTTTCTGCCGGTCTGTTTTTTGTTTGATAACGCACATCTCCGAAACTACTGAACGGATTTCGATGTAGTCTTTACGGGTAGACAGAGTATAATTCGGACCAGAAAATTGGCTTTGTTTCATTAAAATTGGGATATCGGAAATTTATCGTCATTTTAAGATATTTTTAATTTATTTTATATCTTTGATTAAAATTGTTCTACGCAGCTGCGAATACAAAGTTTGTTATGAAATATGGGAGTACTGTCTACTATTTAGTCAAAATTTCAAGTATTAGACCATTTTACCCTCTGATATTCTGCTAAAATAAAAATGGTAAGTTGAAACAAGATATCGTCCTATTGTCGGCACCTGTAGATTCGAGGGGACAAAGCTCACGTGGCGAGGGGCGAAAACATGCCAACGATCGCTATTGAGGACCAAATGTGTGCCACGACGGGTTGAGATGTGGCGCAAACTGTAAGACGCTGAGACATTTAGAAGGTTAAGAAATTAATTATTGTTAATATTTATTTATAAAGGTACAAATGCATTTAGAACAATATGCGAAAGCTTGTCTGGGTAGGTACCACCGTAATGTTTACGCCTATCGCCAAGCAGGAGTGTGCTTGTATGGTTTTGTTCCCGTTTAAACCACAGTGTAGACAGCGGGCATTATGACACTTAATATCTTATGTCTCAGTCGAGTGCCACGCAGTCCTTTGTACTTAAAAGTTTTGTACGGTGTTGCTACTGTTTATGGGGGTATCGCTTACCATCAAGCAGCATGCTCGTCTCGTCATCCATCTGCAAAATAAAAACTAATAATACAGGGCTGTTTTTATAATAGTAAATTCCCGCTAAATATCAAATGTTAGACGAATAATTTTAGTGTATTATTCCGCTCCGTATTCTATAATATGGCATCTGCGACCCCTTAGCAATGAACAATTCTCCTCGTACAATAACGGTGTTTCAATTTCCAAAGGGGGAAGGCGGGGATGTCACACGATTTTTCCCCGATGTATTACCCTTTATTGTGATTTTAATATATCGAACTGTGACAGCTTGGCTTGAATGATTGGAAATTGTAATGCTGGGTTTTTTTCGCGGAATTTTATTTGGCATAAGGGCGTCGGCCTGTGGATATCGAGATCTATACTAATATAGACTGTCCTGATGGCGCAGTTCTATTCCATGCTCGTATTGACTACGCTCTGTGGTCCCGGGTTGGGGAAAGTGATATTGAGATTTCCTGCTCAATGTACAGTGGCGTAGTTCTATTATTGTACGATTTCAATGTTGAAGTCTCGGGGTCGATCCTCGGGTCGGGCAAAGTGATATAGTGTTTTCTATTTTGTATCAGCATGGAGTCTGGAATTTGTGCCCGATATGGCGATAGGCTCGCCCACTCTCACAATATCATGGGAAAATATATTTCTAACTCCTCCCTATTCTTCTATTTGATTAACTTCGTTGCGGGTTAAGACTAATTAGTGCTCCCAGAGACTCGCGGAGCTTCACCGCTTAGTGTCATAAAATGCGTGCCACTGCCGATCCTGGGTTACAGGAGTTGCAGTGTCGGGTGTGAGCGCGGTATAGTCTCGAAATATCATGGGACGGATTACGCACAGTATAAAGTAGGTGCAGTAGTTCCGCCTTTTCCTACCCTTTCGGGGATAAAATACGTGTGTGTATGAAGTCATCAGGCGCGCAACCTTTATGATATACTATCTCTTGAATAGTAGTCCAACTTTTCAGAAGTTTTTCTGGATATTGTGCCCGATATGGCGACAGGCCCGCCCCTCATCACATCATGGGACGGTAAACATATGGTGAAAAGTGGGTGCCCTGGTTACACGTCTGCCTAAATAAAGCGGTAAAGATTGTATGTAGGGTATAGTATCTGGTAAAAGGTAGATCCGTTCCCTATTGCATATGGCCTAGTATAACTGGTGCAATGTGGACTTTACATATCTGCTTACCCCTAAAAAGCAAAAAAGTGCTCAACTATTCTCGCAAATACATGGTAACCAAATAAGTATTTACATTTGCTATTTTATAACTGGCGGATAACAGTAACATAAACTTCTTTAAAGGTCCTAACGCCTATAAACGTAAAATACTCGAAAGTGCCTTCACATTTACAAATAACCAAGTTAGAAACTGAGTTATAACCATAGTATTTATTACATCGCACAACTTCTAACATTTAGCATAGTTCGACACAGCGATATAGTTTGCTTCGCTCCGACAACGACTCTAAACGACCTACCTCCAAACATGTTTAAACAAAATTGTACTTTAGGTTACAGTAATAGGGCTTATTTTGTAGTGGTTAAAAAAGTTAAAGCGACATTTAAGAAGATATATCGTTTTTACAAGCACGCATTCGAGATGGAAAGTTGCGAGAGGCTCGATGTTTTCAATTGTACCAGTTTTGGGACTTGAGATGAAGTGTTGCTCTGATATATTTCGGAGAGTGCCTGTTTTGAAGCTATTTTAACGTATATTAAATGTGACGGATTATTTGAAGAATTAATTAACAACATATGTTTTTGATGATATATTATCGGCAATATATATTATAGTACACACATAATGCCGCAGGAACGCGCTGGATACAGGTCACTTTTGACAGGTCCATCTGGAAATCTTTGGGGGAGGCCTATGTTCAGCAGTGGGCGTCATGTGGCTGATGATGATGATGATGATGACATAATGCCAATAGTATAACTTTTACCAGCTTATTCATAAGCATTTTTAGGCTTCAATAAAAGAGCAGTTCGGTCACTTGACTTAGGTGATCTTCATCACGAATGGATAACTACAACTCCAGAAGGTATATGTACGGTTTAAGCAACCTACATCGCGCAGCGCTGTGTCAGCGCTTTACGCCACACGGATTTATTGTATTAATTTTACCAATCAGTTCACGTTCGATCGTCAACCAGTTCGCGTGTTCTCATTACCATTACCATTTTACCATTTAGACTAGTTCAGTGTGAATAAACCATATTTTACCCGAACTTTAGTCGTTTACATTTACGAACCAAACGTAAATCCTTGTACGGACACCACACCCCGTACATCTTGGTCCTTCGAGCCTCCGTAACGGTGGGACCTGCCACGCGAGTGTCACCATAGTACACGTGTCTGTGTCTCAGACTTGCGGTGTAACCAGTTTTGTGCATAAACCATTAACCAGTAACCAGTGTCAAGCGGATCACCAATTCCAGCGACGACAAACCAACCAAAACCAGAAAAACTTCTCCGGGACGTAACCAGGTCACCACGTACCAGTGTCTCTGAGTAAGATCTTTCCTTTTTATACTTAATTTAACCAATGTCAGCCACGATGGAAAAGATCTTGGCCACGCAAGAGCAAATAATGTCCGCGATGGACAGCCTTTGCATTAACTTCAAAAAAGATGGGCCGGAGCGTAAGACTCCAGCTTACATCGAAAAACGCCTTAATACTTTAGATGCCTACTGGAACGAATTCCAGACTAATCATACCAGATTATGTGCTGAATTCGAGGATATGAACCATAAGTATTTTAAAGAAAATTATTACCAGAAAGCGCTTAACTTTTATAGTGATATCAAGCTGCTTATTAGAAAATATGTGACCACTGAACCAAACAAACCATTACTTAAACCAGCAACACAAATACCATTAGCTTCCGAGCGTCAAGAGACTCCTACTACTCCAGAGGTGAGAGGTGCTCCCCATAGTTCATTTACTTTGAACCCAACCACTCAAGGTAATTCTAGCAAGGTAGAAGAAATGTTACGAAAGCAAAAAAGCAATTTTAAAGCTTTTTCTCGTACGTTAGATTCCGTCGATCTCGAGACCGCTTCTGAACTGTGGGAATTTGAAGATATTTTAAAAACAATTCAGTCGAGGTGGTCGGCAATCGATTCCTTGCACTGGGAGATTGACAGTGAAGCTCTTCTTGACAATGAAGAGTATGAACTAACTTTTTGCGAATATGAAAAACAATATAACCAAATGAAGAGGCTTGTTAACGCAAAAATGTGGTCGGTCTCATACAAGGAGAAATCAACTCCAAAAACGGATATACCAATATTTAGTGGCAATTATCACCAATGGTTATCCTTCAAAGATTTGTTTTGCGAAGCCATTCATACAAACAATTCCCTTCCAAATGCGCAAAAAATGCAATTGTTGAAAAATAAACTCAGAGGTGAAGCCGAAAGATTAGTTCAACATTTGCGCATTAAATCCGACAATTACCAAATTTGTTGGGACATATTGAATAAAAGATACAATAATCTGCGCTTGATATTTAACTCGCATGTTCATATGCTTTTAAATATTCCGACGATGCAACAAAAATCAGCGGTACTCATCAAGACCATGCATGATACCGCCACTGAGTGCCTAAATTCTATAGAAGCAATGGGGGTAGACATAATTCAATGGGATCCACTTATAGTTTATATTCTATCACAGAAATTAGATTCCGAAACAAAGCAGGAGTATATTGAGTCAATGCCGGATTCCAAGGCCCTCCCAAACTTAAAAGAGTTTCTATCTTTCTTAGAAACAAAATTTACATCGTTGGAGGATCCAGAAGCGAAGCACGTTTCAGGACGCAAACAAGATGCAGTCAAGCCAAATCAGCAACGTTCTCAAAATAATGAAAACCCAAAACGTGTGACCTACAAAACACCAAATAATTATTTTAACAATAAATTTTTCCAGCATAGACCAGCAATCAATCACTCAGCAACTAAACAGGCCACAGTTGCTACGCAAAGAAAATGCGTACTTTGCAATAACAATCATGCATTATTTCACTGTAAAACATTTTTAGAATCTATGCCAGAGCATCGTCGACAAATAATTGACAAAAACAATTTATGCAAGAATTGTCTAGTCAATCACGTAGGCAAAGATTGCACATCTGTAAAAACATGTCGATTTTGCAATGACCGACATAACACATTGCTACATAATGCCTATGTTACCTACTCACCATCTATGTCTACCCAGAATCAGCAAGATAAGCAGTGCACTCAGAAATCGAGCGTATGTGTCGCAAACACACCAGTGGAGTCAATGCCTAAGTTACTAGCCACAGCTATGATAAGAATTAAAGCCAGAGACGGCTGCCATCACATTATGCGCGCGCTTGTAGATCCTTGTGCGGAGTCGTCACTGATTACGGAAAATGCTGCGCAAATATTAGGCCTACCACGGATTAAACGCAACTGTGTTGTAATAGGAGTTGGCGACAAAGCTAACAACAGTAAGGGAGTCATCAAGCTTACGATATCCTCACTACATAATAACTATACTTTCAACACAGAAGCATATGTAATGACACACGTCGTCAGCAATTTACCAAATCGCTCATTCGCAAGACCATCTTGGCCTCAAATTAACAATCTACCACTGGCAGACCCCGACTTCAATAAAAGCCGACCTGTCGATATGATATTAAGTGTTGCCGTATATGAATTAATAATTCTACCTGGCCTTATCCGTAGAGATGCATCTCAACCAATAGCACAACAAACGGAGCTGGGGTGGATCATCAGCGGCACAGTACAAGCTACGCAAAATTACTGCAATGTTGTCGTAATTGATTTAAAAGATATACACAAGTTTTGGGAAATTGAGGATATCTCAGACAATTCTGCAAACCTTTCTAGTGAGGACTACCAATGCATACAACAATACCAGTCACAAACAACACGTCAACCAGATGGACGCTACGTTGTCCGATTACCACTCAAACCAGAGGTAACCGAGAAATTGGGGGACTCTAAGAACAAAGCAATAGCCCAATTTCGGCAACTCGAAAGAAGATTTGCAAGAAATAAGTCGATGGCTATGGCTTATCAAGATTTTATACATGAATATTTATATTTAAACCATATGATTAAGTGCACAAGTAACCAGACACTTGAAGCATATTTACCTCACCACTGTGTAATACGAGCGGAGTCAACGACCACTACGACACGCGTCGTCTTTAATGCGTCAGCTGAAACATCGACGGGTTATTCGTTGAATGACCTAATGTACCGAGGACCAAATCTACAACAAGATTTGATGTCACTTATAATAAGATGGAGGCAATACCAAATAGCCTTCACTGCCGACATCGAGAAAATGTTTCGGCAGATACTTGTTCATAAAGAAGATCAATCTCTTCAGAAAATTATATGGCGAGATCACCCGAAACAACCACTACGGGAATACCAATTAGCCACTGTCACTTACGGTACCAAGGCCGCACCATTTTTAGCGATGATGACGCTAAAACAATTGGGCCGGGATGAAGGTAAAAAATTTCCAGAAGCAGCAGAAGTTGTGGATACCAGCTTCTACATGGATGATCTTCTCCACGGACATTACGATCTGGAATCTGCGAAAAACTTAAAAGCAGATCTTATAACCCTATTAAAATCAGGTGGATTCAACCTCCGAAAGTGGTCATCCAATAAACCAGAACTATTGGAAGAAGATGAATCAAAAAACACCAATGGCCAGACATTCATATTTAAACACCAAGAGTCAACGAAAGCCTTAGGATTGCAGTGGCATCCTCGGGAGGACCATTTCATGTTCCAGTTGAAGCTAGAACCATCGGACAAAGTTACCAAAAGAACTTTGCTTTCTAACATGTCTAAAATCTTTGACCCACTTGGATGGCTTTCACCCGTTACAACAAAATTTAAGTTATTATTTCAAGAAGTCTGGCAACTAGATTTACAGTGGGATGATGTCTTACCAGATTCCATCATTTCTAAATGGAAAACCATAGAGGAGGATATGAAGAATATTAATAATATCAAAATCCAGCGATGGTTGCAGAGTGATCCCAGGAATACGATAGAGTTGCACGGATTTTGTGATGCCTCCGAAAAGGCTTATGCCTGTGTTATTTATTGCAAGGTGAATACCCCTTCTCAGAAAGGATCATCAGTTGTCATCATAGCTGCCAAGTCTCGAATTGTACCAGTAAAGAAAACCGTCTCACTGCCAAGATTAGAATTATGTGCAGCAGTTTTATTGTCCAAATTAATGAATACCGTATGTCAATGCTTGTCACAACTCAAGATTAAAATATTTGGTTGGTCCGACTCAACAGCAGTTTTAGGATGGCTCAACGGAGATATTAGTCGCTGGAAACCTTTCGTCGCTAATAGAGTAAAACAAGTTGTAGACATCATAAAGCCAAGTTCCTGGAATTATGTTTCGTCAAAGGAGAATCCAGCTGACTGTGCCAGCCGAGGCATTACCGCTGACCAACTAATTACTCACCCTATCTGGTGGAAAGGACCAGCTTGGCTGTCATCGTTTGATGAGAAAAAATTAAGTAAAAAACATTACATATACAATACAAACGAAGATGTTAAAAAACCAATACAAGTACACGTTTCAATAACAAAATATGAAAACGACGTTATTGATTACATTTTAGGCAAACACAGCGATTTTACACGAGCGTCGCGAGTGTTAGCTTGGGCGTTACGTATGACGTCACGTATCAATAATAAGCCGACATTTTTAACCATAACAGAATTAAGAAAGGCGAGTAACATATTAATCAAACATGTTCAGAAACTAGGGTTTGCAGAGGACATTAATTACATTACACAACACAACCAAGTAAATCCAAAAAGTGCTTTAGCGAAATTAAGACCATATATTGATGAACAAGGCTTGTTGAGAGTCGGCGGGCGTATCACAAACGCGAATATACAGAATAATATGAAACATCCCTACATTTTACCACATGAGCACCATTTAACAGACATTCTTATTGACCAAGCACACAAAATGACTTTCCACGGAGGCGCACGGTTGACCTTAGCTTGCTTGCGTCAACAATATTGGATAGTTGGCGGAAATAGTGCTGTAAAAAAGAGGCTCCGAAAATGCGTTGTATGTAGAAAACAGAATCCTGTCAAACACGAACAGTTGATGGGATCTTTGCCAGCAGCTAGAACCAATGTGACTCGACCATTTTACCACACAGGAGTAGATTTTACAGGCTTTGTAGACGTCAAGTCTGCAAAGGGACGAGGAATAAAATGCACTAAAGGCTATATCTCAGTTTTCGTTTGTATGGCAACCAAGGCCGTACACCTGGAGCTGGTTTCAGATCTCACCTCTTCCGCTTTTTTAGCAGCGCTGCGTAGATTCGCAGCCAGGCGGGGAGCTCCCGGTCACTTATATAGTGACAACGGGACAAATTTCATAAAATCGGACCGAGTGTTGCAAGAAGAATTAATGAACCTCAAATCAATCATAGATGACCAATTCTATATTGAATTAACAAACATGCAAATTGAGTGGCATTTCAATGCACCTTCATGGCCCAGTGCTGGCGGGCTCTGGGAAGCAGCAGTCAAGAGTCTAAAATACCATATGAGACGAGTGATCGGAGAGCAAAAGTTAACGTATGAAGAGTTTTCTACTTTACTTGCTCAGATAGAAGGTTGTCTGAACTCAAGACCACTATGCTCACTTAGTGAAGATCCAGACGACTTAGATTTCTTGACACCAGCACATTTCCTATCAGGTGGACCAACATTAACCATTGTTGAAACCGAAAAGGATCAGCGCACCAGATGGCAGCTTACTCAAAAGATATATCAAGATATCTGGAAGAGATGGCGCGCAGAATATCTAACACAGTTGAATGCCCGGTCTAA
This sequence comes from Lapara coniferarum, assembly GCA_949316025.1. Classification (NCBI taxonomy): domain Eukaryota; kingdom Metazoa; phylum Arthropoda; class Insecta; order Lepidoptera; family Sphingidae; genus Lapara; species Lapara coniferarum. Next base: position 1,783,156 of record OX438921.1, read on the forward strand.
ATGGCAACGTTCACAACCAAACATGAACGTTAACGATATCGTACTCATACATGACGCTAATCTACCGCCCGGGAAGTGGGCATTGGGTAGAATTGTGGAGCTCCATCCCGGAAAAGATGGACTAGTTCGTGTCGTATCCGTGCGAACCAAAAACGGAACCATTAAAAGACCCATAGTGAAATTATCTCTTTTACCAATAAGTGATGATTCCACACAGAGGTTGCCTGAGAAACCACGAGAACAACCTACTGATGCAGCTGCCGAATCATCAAAACCAAAGATAAAAACAAAAACGGGCATACTTCATTATACCACTCTCATACTTATGTTGTTTACATTTTTTGTTTCACCAATTCAATGTACATACAACATTAGAACATTAAACAGCAACCAAAGTCTGTATTTTGACCAAATCTCTACAGTACATATTGTAAGAGATGAATGGAAGCTAGTAGTCTACTACGATTTAGAACCGTATTGGCAAGGAAACAAATTACTACTTAAGTACATAAACCATCTGGATTCATTTTGCGAGAATACTACTGTAAAGGCACATTGCGAGGCGATCGTATTACAATTACGGCACGGCTACACCGAGTTAGAACATTACAACAACATGTTGTCGTGTCAGCAGTTCCCAAGACAGCACGCGCGACGTCGCCGTGGGCTCATTAATGGCGTGGGTAATATTGCACATAGTCTATTCGGTGTACTCGATGACCAGTTCGCTGAACAATATAACAAGGACATCGCTTTAATAAGAACAAACCAAAACCATCTAGCCGATCTTTGGAAGAATCAAACTTCAGTTGTAGAGTCCGAATATAACGTATTGAAAAGAATGAAATCCTCCATTGATAAGCAACACAAGATGTTTAATCATTACCTCAACCAATTAGAAAATAGTAACGGCAAACTGAATCTTCAGGTCCAGGCAATGGCAAGTACTAATGAGTTTTTGCTGACTGCAATGGCTGCTAATGGTGTCCTAATGAATTTAAAAGGAATTCAGGACGTATTATTAGACACTGTCTCAGAGGTTTCTTACGGAAAATTCAATCTACATCTATTAAAACCCGACCAACTGTTAAACGAGTTAAGCTTAATTTCAGGAAAATTACCCAAAGAAACCAGTATGCCAATAGAGATCTTACCGTCAGAACTACCAAAAATATACCATTTATTAAAGGTGAAAGCGAGAATGACCGCCAGTAATTTTATATTTGAGATAAAAATACCTCTCGTAAGTAGAGATAATTACGATGTTTACCAAATACATCCAATACCAAAAAAGATTGGCAACAATATGGTCACCCTAGTTCCAGTGTCAACTTACGTAGCGATCAATTTACGAAAGGATTTATATATACCAATGTCGAACACGGACCTTCGGGAATGCATCAATTTCGACGCTACAACACAGATATGTCCATTGCAAAAACCAATTTACCACATGAAAACCAATGAAAGTTTCTGTTTCAAACCACAGGAAACACAACCTTGTACGACCAAAGCGGTGACATGTCACGATTCGTGGGTTCAGCTTAATAATATAAACACTTATCTGTTCTTCTGTTGCGACCCACTCTCAATAAGGATTATATGTGAAGACCAAATCACTTCAGATCACCTCACTAACTCTGGTATAATAAAGCTGGACACCGACTGTGTCATAAAAGGGAGCGATATTACTATTTTGACGCAGAAAAACCTACTTCAAAATGTTACCATACACGCAGAAGTTACACAAATAGAAATACCTCTTATTAATAATGTATTTAACCAGGATCTGCCAGTACCAATTACAGAAATGGAACCAATAATCAGTGGTCACGAAAAAGAACTAGAGAACATAGGCTCTAAAGTTAGGCATTTGAAATCGGAGACAGGCTTAATTAATGACATCTCATACCATGACGTGCACCACTACGTCGCGATCTACTTGCTGATAGGCGTCGTGGGCGGCGTGAGTATAGCGTACGGCGTGCGCCTGTGGCGCGCGCGCACCGAGTCCAGCGAGCCGCGCGCGGCGGCGTCTACAGCGGCGGCTGGGGGCGGCGCCGGCCCCGAGCCAGCGGTACCGGGGCCAGCGCTGCCTACGCGCCCTACACTGCGCGGCCTAACCAACGCCGCGTTCCATTATAGTGTCAGTGATCAATGTGTTAGTGTGTGTGAAAAAGCAGAGCATTGTGATCATAATATGTGCGCGAGTGAATCAAATTACGCTAAACCAGTGCATAGTGTCCGCGTAAATAAATCTTCATCGCCTAGTTTTTATAAACACCGGTTCAATAAAGTGAATAGTTCCAAACCATAAGGACACTAGAGTGTAGACTAAGTAATATTGTGTATCACCTTGTCTCATCATCATTCATAACCATCATCACCATCACTCTCTTCTCTTTCTCGCTGTGGGAGCATGTACGGTTTAAGCAACCTACATCGCGCAGCGCTGTGTCAGCGCTTTACGCCACACGGATTTATTGTATTAATTTTACCAATCAGTTCACGTTCGATCGTCAACCAGTTCGCGTGTTCTCATTACCATTACCATTTTACCATTTAGACTAGTTCAGTGTGAATAAACCATATTTTACCCGAACTTTAGTCGTTTACATTTACGAACCAAACGTAAATCCTTGTACGGACACCACACCCCGTACAGTATAAAGGTAACCAGATATTAGGAAGGGTAAGGGGTCGTTTGGGAATCCATAAATAATCGATATCGTTAGTGATGTAATAATAATCGATTTCGATCCTTTATAACTCTCTGACAACGGTGAATTTAACTACTTCTACGTGAAGTATCTGGTCAGGATAACTGATGTAAGACAGACTTCTTTTATAGAACAACGACCAAACGTTCTTCCCTTTCTCTTTATAGTTATCGGCTCTCGCCACGGTATACCCACCTTCTCGAAATACGAGGCGCAACAGCGAAAGATGAGTAGGTACCTGTTAAGACAACGCTCACATATTTCCGCACGGGCCGCGGTGGCCGCGGGGGCGGTGCGGCGTGGAGGGCGCCCGAGAGAGGGGACGGCGCTGGCGGCAAGAGGAACGACACTTGCCTTTGGAATTTCATCGTCCTCGGTTCATTATTGTCATTTTTATTATTAATTGCTGATGAGAATATACCAGCGTCTTAAGTAATACAGTCCACTTATTTTAATACCCGAAGGATCCTAACAGTACCAGTAAAAAATGCATACATTGTTACTCTATTTCTAAGGCAAACTACACGTATTATCTATATACAAAAAATTACATACAAAGAAGACACGAAAACAGTGAACAGGGGCGAAAAAACTTAACTAGAACGAATATCTCTTATACGGCCATTGCACTCCGCGTATTCAAATAAATACGCACTAATTCGCTATTAAACACAATGCGAAAAATACCGTTTTTTTCCGGTTCAAAGAACACCAGAATCTCTTTACTCACTTATACAGTGTGCAAAATATAAAATTTTATAGCGCGTAACATACAGCCAACGATAAAACTCGCTCGCTTTATGTGGAGAGCAACGAACGAACGGAATGAACTTACTGAACGAGTGAACGAATGAATGAATTAAGTTAAACACCGACGGTATCGAGTGGCGCTAAAATTACTGCATCCTTTTAATTTTTTGATTTTATCACGATGCATTTTGATTGAATCCTTTGATCAGAATGAACGAATGAATGTTACTAGTGAGTGGCTGTTACACTTTTATCTTCAACTGAGTGACAAACGCATTCTTCAAAAATAGCTCGATGAAATTTCAGCACAATAACCTGACAACGATGACAAAGAATTGAGACTGTTGCAATCGCCATTTTGGCAAAAAGCGACTGGATTTATGTACACTGACTGATCCCGAAACACGAATCACGGAAGCGAGTCACTGCGCCTCTTTACCTTTTGTATCTAATGGTTTAATTTCTGTACTTACTAAACAAGAGTATTCTGATTGATGATCTTGATTTGGGTTTTATTTTTAACAGACCTATATTACCCTTTTATTTTACGCGGAGAAAGTGAATTATTACTACCGCCCAGTGTTCAAGGGGAACGACTGAGCGGTTATGTTGGGTTCACCGTGCCTTACAACCCGACGATGAGCCGCCCGGAGAGATGGAAAACTTCGGGCGACCGCCGGGCCGAGTCGCTAACCTATGTACACCGCACGGCATACCAACCAAAACTCCGCGGTAGCCATCTTCGGCGCATTAGGGACGGCTGCGGGCTTCCTCGAACTCACGTCTAAGTTGTCGTCCGCAACCGCCCCTGCGCGTACCGCTATTGCGGTCCGTCTCCTGTTGTTGGAGGGGGGGGGGGGCTCAGAAGCCCCCGTGCACCGAAGGACGCCCTCGGCGTCAACGGCAGCGTGAGGCCTAACCGCCACGCTGCCGTCCATCACGGGGGTCACAAAAGTTGGCTAGACTAATAGGTGGACGGCCCCTTCCACCCACCCGCGACCCCCGGTGGCCCCCTATTAGTCGCCTTTTACGACGGGCAGGGGATACCGTGGTGGAATACTCCAAATGCCCCCAATCCACAGGGCGGGACCTACCTATATTACCTAGCCGGTTTTTGTAGGCCACCGTGGGTTTTGGTTGGTATACCGGTATAGAGTGTACTTAACATTAGGGACTGGGTCCAATGCTCGCTCGGATGATGCTATACTCCCGAGTGTCGACATTGGGTCGTGAGACCGCTGAAATCAACAGAAACTGTTCCACTAACCCTACCAGGGTCAACACTTTTTTTCACGCGAAAAAAAGGCTGTATTTCTCCATAATTCCATCTATAATGCGTATAAAACTGTGCCGATTATATGAAGAAGGTTACAGGTTCGAAAAAAAAAACTCTCTCTCTCTGGGTTTTCGTTATCATCACCTGTGTACTGCGTCTATTATAAAACTAGATAAATAGAAACTGTAAATCTAGTTTATCCTAAACAAATTAATTTTCTAAATATTTTGTATTTAAAGCTGTTAGTTTTATCGTGTTGTAAAGTTTGTCGTTATCTGTTTAATGGTTTCCGTCGCCTCGCTAACCCACTTCGTTTTATTTTATTTTACGAGAGGTTTTAAATGAGATAAAATTATTTTAAATATATATTTTTGATTATGTTCGTAGTTTAACATAAACTTAAATAATCGTCTAGTGTCTGTAGACGAATAATGACTGCCTCACTACAGCATGCCTGATGCCATAGATATAGCATAGGTAATAACCTAGGGCATCAGGCTTGGTGAGCAACTGCCTTGCTAGGAAATAGCTTTGACGATTGTAGAGAAGTGTGCCAGGGTGTATTTATTTTTCTTACAGAAATAATTTTCAATAATCCAGTTTTTAACGTTCATCTATGGTATGTAATGAAATTAGATAGTGCCATATTTTACGGTTCTAAATTTCCACGTTGCCTATCAATCAGTTTTTATCTGTGAAGTTGAAAATTGCAACGGCGTTATTGTACCATAAACAAGAAATCCACATTTTAAACAACACGACTAAGAAACCATTTTTGTTTGTCTTCCAGACTATCAAAGAAATGAAGCCACTTAAACTTAACAACTTTAATACAGCGACATCTAGCAGAACACCCCTGAACTGTTATAGCCCAATGACGTCATAGTAGTGAGTAGAGCGCAATCATATAACCCATATGTGTTTAACTGCATCGTTGTTACTTCTGTATGGCTTTTGATATCGCCAGCGTTTTCTCGCCGTTAACTTTAAAGTTCAGCTATTACAAATATTGGTCTGTGGTCTGTGTTCTTGGCGATAATCGGCTTATGGTAGCCGCGACATTAGTTTGGTGAAGATTTTTATATTACTGAAAGTGGATATGAGTAAGAAAGCGCCATACTGAAAGAAAGAAGTTTATTATTAATAAAATATTGCACACGGAAAACAAAAACACATCCCATATTATAAAATAAAAAATAAAATAAAAAGCAATTATTGCACCAACAATGGGCCTCCGATTCAGCTGAATGCCACGGTACCACCAGTGCAGTACCGCAGCGCTGGTTTTCAATGAGATGCCCACGTGACGTCGACAGACATCAAATCGGTAAACAATTTAAAAACTTATACTTAAAACAATCTTAAAAACTTACAAATAAATAATAAACAATACCAACAAACGAACTAGTACACATGACAGTAACAGTACCGTCAGAACTTGCAAAGCAAAGTGACCCCACTGGTCCTGATATTAACTGGACTGGGGTCCAGATGTCGACTGACGAGAGATGTTGCCTCGCTGGTCGACACAGTTATGCCAGAGTTATCCCTGAACGCGACAAACTTACGTGAGCCTTATGGCTGGTTTCACGCCTTGCAAAAACGAACTGAAATTTGAATACCAAAGAACTATGTGGTAGTTCATTGTGCTTGTTACGCTGAAATATTAGATAGTCTATACTCATATTAACGGCTATATATATCGCTCGCTTTAACGGTGAACGCAAACATCGTGTGCAAACCTGCATAACTGAGAAGTTCTATGAATTACGAAGGTATGTGAAGTCTGCCAACCCGCACTAGGCCAGCCAGGCCTTAAGGCCTTAAGGTTTTAACCCTGTCCAGCAAACCAAAAATAACAATCCTTTTACAATGCTTGGCGGTAGAAATAGACATTGCGATCACGTCTATAGACGTAAAAGAAAAACGTAATCCTCCTAGCCAGTTTCGGCCACGGCGGCCAATCTCAACGGAGATCAGCCACACAAGTATGTGCGCATTACACAGGTGCACTCGCTATACTTTGTCTCATAGTCCGGTGAGACGGTAATCCGAAATGACTGGAGAGAGATTAGACGCAGGACCAACGGCTTTACGTGCTTTCCGAGGCATGAGGGTATCACACCGCCACCTTCCTGACTCCGAGCTGGGACTGAGTAATTTTAAGATGGAAAACCCAGTTATAATGTTTTTGGCTCGACCCGGGATTCGTACCCAGGACCTCAGCGCGCAGATCGTACTCGTAACGGGTACGCAATACAACTACGCCACCGAGGCAGTCACCAGACGTCTACAGACACTAGCATACGAAATACCGTATTGCTAAAAAAACGTTCTCACCAGTCCTCACCGCTCCTTACTAAGGACAATTTCACAATATCTGAGGCCGGTTTATTTCATCCTTGGTCAGGTAAAGTTAAGACTCTTATCACACTTGCGAAGTGCAAGCGAATTCACAAGAGGTCAAGGCGCATTACAGTGGACGAGCGTCCAGTGTAATAAGACCGTTAATTTTACTTGACCACTGATGAAACAACGCAATCTAAGTAACATTTGCTAATCGTCGAATTTTATGTAAGGTGACCGAATACAACAAACATATGGTCAACAAAACCGTGCAGGATTACCTGACTTATTAAGTGGCAGATTACATTTAAACATTATGAAACAGACCATAAGTGATATATTTCAATAGAAATAAAAAATTAAAAGTGATAGAATTAGTGACAAAGGCGCGGGCGGCAGACCTCGCAGAGCACCAGAGCATACAGTTTTCAATCAACCAAAAGTTTATTAACTCTGAACTGTCGGTCGATGACTCGTTCGCACCGACGCGACGTTTGTTTGATTTATTTTGGTTTTTATTGAAGATTAAAGTGCACGAATATAGCACAGTGATACCTCTCAAGAAAAGCTTTAAATGTACTGTGTTGTACAGTCTTGATACACAATATAACGAAGATTGTAAACCTTTTTTAAAAATGAACAAATGTCATAGTCGTTCTGATAAGTTACGTACTGGGAAAAACCGGTGAACAATTCCATGCGGTGGGAAATTATATGACTGACTAGTAGTGCTCGCGGCTCCACCCGCGTGAAAAAGTTTATCCGGCACAAAAATATTTTCCCGTGATAAAAAGTACCTAGTAGCCTATAGCACTCAGGAGTTATGTAGCTTCCTATTAGTGAAAGAATTTTCAAAATCGGTTTAGTAGTTCCTGAGATTAGCGCGTTCAAACAAACAAACAAAACAACAAACAAACGTACTCTTCAGCTTTATAATATTAATATAGATATTATATTTAAAATATCACAAAGACCGATTAAATCCCACAAATTATGTTGCACACACCACAAAAAGCGGAATAGAATTAAACATAATCCCGCAGAGCTGACGCTGCGTATTGAATTAATCGCGCGCGAGTCTCCATGATTTATATAAAATTTATACGAGATTACGGGAAATTACATATGTCAAGAGAGAATTAGAGACAATAACATTTTGTTGAAATGAGATTTCAAAGCGGTGAGTTCTCGCTGCGATTGCATTGCATAATGAGACTGCAGTTGTTTAGATTTTAATCCCGTTTTGATTTGATAAAAATTAAAGCTATGGGAACAGAATGACGTACTTTAAAATCCAAGTCATTCACAATCAGTATCCGTCCTCGTGGTTTAAAGGCATCATCTATGTAACTTTTTACTTGAAAGTACACACACACGCACACACACACACACACACACATTCTCTCGCCTTTATCCTCAAAGCGGTAGGCAGAGGCACAACTAGTGAACCTGCTATCGCCGTGCGTATTCCGTCCCATGATGTGGTAGGGGCGAGTCTATCTCCAAATCAAGCACATTCAAAACTTTACTTAGAAATATGCGTCATAAAATTAAACCTATAATTATGTAAGCAATACGATACATGTGTCCTTAAACCCCGATCTCCCATTCCTTATGGCTCCAGCAATAAATCTAGGATGCGACAAGTTCAGGGTCCCGGGGCTGGCACGAGGCCAAATTGTGTGATAAAGGGCTGTCCACGTCCACTTAATGTAATGAAAGCTGGTCTGTACTCTCTATAATTGTATTTTTCTAATATTTACTTGGTTTAACTAAACGTTTAGGAAACCTACCATTTGTGTTCTTGTAAACATTGTAATTTGTAACTAGTTGTCAGTATGATTACTTGGGATTGTAAGAATTATATTGAGATTGAAGCCGTGTTCAAAATTTCAAAATTATATTTATATACTCACACGGCAAACCCTATTGCACCTGATCGTTATTGGATTGGGGTCCAGATAGATATGATTGACGAGAGAAACCTCTCACCTATCTACATAATTACGCCGGTTTGAAACCGGATATATAAAGGCTGATGGAACGCGATACACTTAGTTGGGCCACTGTGGCGGGTTTCAAACCATGTGTACGATGGTCACTATCCGTGAGATGCAAGGACGGATTAATCTTAACCGTAACTATACCATACCAGCCCTGTATTATACAGGGTCATTTTTACATTGCGTGAAACCACATATTCGTCTATACCTTTGCATTATGCCAAAATTCATCAATGAATAACGAATACTTTCGCCAAAAATCTCGGCTGTTGTATTCCAAATTTTGGACCATTTTGTATTTTAGTGCGAATAAGGTGTGTGCGTAAGTGTATTTCTGACTGAAAGAGTAATGTTGCTGCTGCGAGGACTACTCCTAGAGCAGTCATAGTGGCATTAGGGCGTGTAAACTTAAGGTTACTTTTTGTTAATATTATTTTGTTTGAAACTTACATTTATTTTACATGTATTGGTAAAATAACTTAATGGAAAACGTTATTTTCAACGAGAGTATGTGGTTTCATTTATTGACGCAATGTCAAAATGACCCTGTATACTGCCCACTGCTGGGCACGGGCCTCTTCTACTACTGAGATTTGAATATGAGGTGTGAAGCATATTCATCTGGATGGTACAGCAATACTTTATGGGCATAAAATAGCAATGATTATTAGTTTTGGATTACTCTTGAAACATTAGATATTGAGTTTCTTAATCCTACTATCCTACTAATATTATAAAGGCGAAAGTTTGTAAGAATGTATGGATGTTTGGATGTTTGGATGTTTAGATGTATTTTTTTTTTTTTACATGGCCATCTTCGGCTCATTAGGGACGGCTGCGGGCTTCCTCCGACTCACGTCTAAGTTGTCGTCCGCAACCGCCCCTGCGCGTACCGCGTTTTTGCGGTCCTTTTTCCTGTTGCGGGGGCTCAGAAGCCCCCGAATCACCGTATCGTGTCCGCTTTTTGGTGTCTGAGGCAGCGTGAGACACGCTGCCTTGGACATGTCCATCACGGGGGTCACAGAAGTTGGCTAGACTAATGGGTGGGCGGCACGTCCCGCCCACCCGTGACCCCCGGAGGCCCCTATTAGTCGCCTTTTACGACAGGCAGGGGATACCGTGGTGGAATTCTCCAAACGCCCCCAATCCACAGGGCGGGAGACGTCGGTCAGTCGTCCACCCGACGCCTCCTACGTCTCGTCTGGCGGCGGGAGGGATCACCACTGCGCTGGCGATCCCTCTCGGCACTCTCCTTCCGCGAGAGGACCGCCTCGCAGAAGTGGGCCACCGCCTGCCAGGCCTCCCGGCCGCCGACCATGGAAGCGACCACGGCCGGCAGCGAGAGGTCTTCTCCGACGACTGTTTTGAGAGCGCTGCGCTCCTCATCCCAGGCTGGACAACACTCCAACGTATGTTGGGCCGTGTCCATTGGGCAGTTGTCACAATAGTGACACACGGCCGACTCCTCTACACCTACCACCCGAAACAGGAACTCACCGAAGCAGCCATGCCCGGTGAGCACCTGCGTCAGGCGGTATGTTGCCGCTCCGTGGCGCCTGTCCAGCCATTCGGCAAAGACAGGACGCACTGCCTCTACGACCCGGTGACCCCACGACGGGGCCTCCAGCCTGAGACGCCACTCCTCCACGGCGGCTCGCCGTAAGGCGGTCCTCTTGGCCTCCACCTCCTTCAGGGCCGGACGCTCCCCGCGACTGAACGCCTCCTCCCGCCAATGGAATACATCGGCAAGGGATTTGGCGTCCAGGTCCCAGGGCAGAAATCCGGCCAATAGGCAAGCCGCCTCGAAAGAGACCGTGCGGTACGCCCTGACCGCCCGCTGCGCTAAAGCTCTCTGCGGGGCGCGCAGAAGGGCGACGCAGGGGCGGCCCAGGGAGTCAGCCCAAACGGGGCTGCCATAAAGGGCTATGGACCGCACGACTCCGTGATACAGCCTCCGGCAAGGGAAGCCAGGACCTTCCAAGTTGGGCAGCAGGCGGGAAAGAGCGCCCGCTGCCCGGGACAATTTCGTCCTCAACTCCTTAAAGTGGGTGCGGAATCGCCATCGGCTATCTAGGACTAAACCTAGATACCTCATGCTAGAGCCGATGGGGATCCGCACCCCCCCAACGACGATGCCGGCACCGGCCGGTGGCCCTCTCCGAGGTCCGTGAAAACACACGGCCTCGGTTTTCTCGATGTTTAGATGTATGGATGTAAGGATGTTTGTTCCTCTTTCACGCAAAAACTACTGAACGGATTTCGATGAAATTTGGCACACGGGTAGATCATGTCTTGGATTAACACATAGGCTACTTTTTATCCCGGGAAAATATAAACCGGGACTTTTATCCCGGAAAAACTTTTTAATGCGGGCGGAGCCGCGGGCAAAAGCTAGTAGTCAATAATTCATTGCCTCCAATGCTATACACAATTCCTAAGTTGAAACTAAAATCTCATCAATGGGTTGAAAAATTCGCCACTGCTCCTAAAAAAACGAGATAATTTCAGCACATTACTCCTGAAACGGAAATGCTGTTGAAATTGTGACGCGCCCGTCCCAGACGAAAGGTTCCGGTACACGCCGGAAGCGTTGACTGCTCAAGGCAACACTTCCTGTGATCTGGTACTTTTTTACCACAACAACAAGGGAACCTCGCCTTTATAGCCATGCGCTTAAAGTCTAAACATTCTTGCTCAGATTCTAGTATTTTTTCTGGTGAACAACACGATAATTTAGTTTTTATAGCGAATGTAATAAGAGTCATAATTGTGCTGCAATATGCTGTTTTAGGTTCGTTTCAAACAGAAAGAAGTGTAAGGGAAAGTTGTCTTTATTCTCGTGTGATTAAGGTGTATACTACAGAGAGAGTGTAGGATCTGACGAATCAACATTATTTAAGAATGTTGGTGGACTTACGCGAAATATTTTTACCCAAACATAATTATCCTTATTAGCTCCATAAAGAATATTTCTGAGAATTTAATTAAAAAATAAAACACTCAATCTTTATACACTAAGATTCTGATAGTTCTTTACAACAAACAATAAATTTAGTAGATCAATAAAATCTCGGTGCAGGAATCAAACCGCGTGCCTAACGCTAGGTGGCAAGAAAAGTTTTCCTGGCGGTCACTAAAACATACAAACTCATGTTGCTTTCCGGTGCCAATTTCTTCCCAAATTCACTATCAAGCAGTTGTGCAGTAGTTCCATTGCTATAGTGTCAGTAAAAGCTCTAGAAGCAGTAGAATCCAGGAATCTATAGCAAGTAAGGGATATCGATTAATGTCACTGGAGGTAGGACGCTCGTATGCACAATACCGTCTGGGTAAGTACAAACGCAATGACTATTTCTATAGCCTAGCAGCAATATGAATGCACTGTTGTATTTCGGTATGCAGGATATTGTTGCCAGCGTAACTACTGGGCATTATGTGACGTCTCAGGATGACAAGTTCAGTGGATGCCACGCAGTACTTTGTAACTCAAATATCTGTATGTTGTTGCTACTGTTTAGGGGCGGTCGTATCGCTTACCATTAACCGAGTGGAATATTCGTTTCGTCATACAAATACAATTAAAAATATATGAAAGAAAATGCTGTTCTTCTTCTTTCATATTGATTTTCAGACGGGCAGAGCCGCAAGCAAAAACTTACCACTGAAACAGAAACTTGTTAACGAAAAACATTTTGAAAATCTCAAAGTATCATCAGTTCCATATGGTCAAATATCCAGTAAAAACCGTCAATAACAAGCCCTCGTAGTAAAAACTTCGAGCGGTCTGCGCGGTAACTCGACTACGTACATACAGAATAACTTAAAACTTGTATCGGATCCAGAACGAACTCGAAAACAATTACGGTACAATGTAATGTTACAGCGTCAGGCAGAAGTTGTAGCGATTTATAATGCAGTGAGTATAAAGGATTTCAAAAGATGGATATTTAATCGACTGCCTCGGTGCCGTAGTTATATTATGCTACGACTGCAATGGTGAGGTCTCGGGTTCGATTCCCGGGTCGGGAAAAGCGATAGGGTTTTTCTAATCAGTCTCAGCCCGGAGTCTGGAATTTGTCCCAATATGGCGATAGGCTTGTTGCTCCCTGTTACATCATGGGACGGAATAACGGCGAATAGTGGGTGCACTAGTTGCGCCTCTTCCTAACCCTTCGGGGATAAAAGGCATAAGTATGAGTGTATGTGTGAGTGTGTGTATTTAATCCTTATATATCGGATCCTCTCTGTATATGTGCACGGTAGTACTGTGTACGCGATGGTATGTGTTCACGCCTACGCCTACTAGAAGCATAACAGCAACAACTAGGCTAACAACATCCCAACAGCACTCCAATATGCATAGGCGCTTGGTATTAATTACTACCGACATAATTATATTTTTTTTTTGTCACCATCATTGTGAACTGCAATACACGTTCTTGATTTCGGAAGCTGTTTTAAATTATTTTTCCTGATTACGAGAATCCCCAACAGTATGTGTGCACCGTCTAAATAGCGTGACGAGTGACTATTATCGCTCGGCAGTGGCCATGACTGTGCCGGCCTGTTTCAAGCCAAATAATAATTTAAAAAATGTGTTTGGATGTTTTTTTGAAGTATTGACTCAAGACTTATACAAAAAAGTATAAAACCAGGAACTGTATAGTATAAAATCTCCGCTAACCACTTGTACTCCGCAACGAATGCAAACTTGCTATCATATCTATGAGTTACGCACTCGATACAAAGTTCAAGTGAAATTTACTGAACATTTGAATTGAAATGTTTGTCATACGAATATAAGCTGCCCACCTCAGTACTGTCTTATGTACTGAAATAGTGAACAAGTCACTCAAGTGATGGTAAGCACGAAATCTACCTGTAAGCATAGCCAACACATAGTAGACACTTGCACTAAACCATAATATTCAAGCTAGAATTCCCAGAGGATCTGGCAAAATTGCACCTTACAGCAACTTTAGTAAATCCAACTAATTTCTCTCCCATATAAAGATCATGACCAATTATTATTGTAATGCAGACTATAAAACTTGAAGAATCTATGTCCTATTCGAACTTATCCGAGATCCGCATTGAATCGAGGGCCTTACTAGTTACAAATTCTAAATACGCCTTTGTTAAACCGATAAAGCGAATTTACAAATGAAAAAAAAAATAGTTTTAGCTTAAAATAGCTCAAGATATAATCGAATTCGCTGACAAAGGCCACTTACATAAACAAAATGTTAGATGGATTTAGCGTTAAACAAATTTCAAACTGGCAACATTAACAAAAACTAGAGACGAAATGTAACACAGGCGGAGCTTTCCGAACTTTTTCTTGTAACAAGTTCCGGGTGAGTTTCCTGCAACTCGCTTACAAGACGCTTTCACAAAGCTTCCGTTTTTTAAACAAACGCCTCGACGACGTAGTGAAGCAACGCAATGTATCTGAAATGAAAATTTGCGAACTGGACGCAAAATATTTAAAATATTATTTATGGTCTGCCTCGGTGGCGTAGTTGTATTATGGTACGACTGCAATGCTAAGGTCTCGGATTCGATCCCCGGGTCGGGCAAAGTGATATTGAGTTTTTCTATTCAGTATCAGTCTGGAATTTGTGCCCGATATGGCGATAGGCTCGCCCCCATCACATCATGGGACGGAATAACTGCGAAAAGTGGGTGCACTAGTTGCGCCTCTGCCTACCCCTTCAGGGATAAACGGCGTGAGTGTGTGTGTGTATTATTTATTGAGGTCGGCAAGTAGACAGTTTCACTTAAAACTAATAAATTTTGTTAAGGTAATAAAGTAGCTCAACATTAAACTTTGGTGTAGTGGCAGCTTACTGAAATTGTGTACCAAGAACGTGAGGTTCCGGATACGAATTGGGTTCGATGGAAATAAAGTGAAAAATACACAAATCGCAGTTGCGTGACATGGAAATGGAACTCGGTAACTCACATTTCACGCACCAACGCTGGTCCCTAGAGAAAGGACCCTCCGAGTTATTCACTACACCAACAATGTTGCTTAAATAACATCAGTTAAGCAGTACCTAAGCCGACCTGGCGCAAACAATACGAACAATAAAAACGAATTCAACAAAGCAATTTCAAAAAATTACGCTCCAATAAAAGCGTGAACTGCTAGTATTGTTCACTTTGTGTTAATTCATAAAAAATCGCAATAAAATTGAATATCACTCGGGATAATGAGTTTTTGAAACTGATATTAGTAGGAAATGGCTGAATCATCGCGAAGCACGTTGGATTAAGGCATGTCCGTTGCCTTTTAGGGATATACAATTGGAGAGGATGAAAGTCAAAGTTGAAGGCTAATACACATCGCTGGTGGTAGGATATCCGCCATATTTGTATCCGCCTGGGTAGCGACCACCTTACACATATTAAAACCCGCCATACTCCACGTAAGTAAGTTGTGCAGGACGCATATTCTCGAAGAGAGAACAACGTGAAGTGCATACCGCGCATGCGCGATTTCGTAATAGAACTCGGACCTCTTAGTGACGTCATAGACTTTAGTCAGTGATCTTAGTGAAAAAATCGTGTTATCGTTAGGGTCATTGAACGCTTATAACTCACCCGGTATGAACTGTGTAGTGTTTCATTCGGTGTCATAGTGTAGGTTAGAACTTTGCCTACCCCGCTGCGGTAGCGGGATGAACGTATGTATAAAGTTTAAATAGTTATTTTTAGAAATGTTGCTTGTGTGCATCGTTTGTGCTAAACTTAGAGTAAGTAAATCACGATAACTTTCTTTGTAATGCACATAAGGTTGTTTTATGATGTTTAGTATATAGAGCCACTTAGTGTCTATGTACCAAGACACTTATAGTTTAGGCATATAGATTTAACTTAGGCGCGAATTGAAAATAAGTGTAATCTTGAAAGTGAAAAAGAGGTCCTAGAAAGAGGGAAGGCCCTCTTAGTGCTCCGTACGGTATAGCCGCGGAGTACTTAAGCTAATTTGTTCTTTTGTATTTTTGAGTTAAAACGTGTTAGGAGTTTTTTGTTTAATAGAAATAGTTCGGGACATCAAGAAAACAGCAAGTAGTCGGCAAGAAAGAAGAAGTCTGCAAGTTTGAAGAGGAAACAGGCGCTTATGCAGAGTGGACCATCCTTCCTCATCAGCGGTGGCACGGTGCTACAAGGACGACTTCCAGCTACGTCGCATAGCTACGGCGTAGCAACGAGAGACTACGCGCCGAATATTAACGCCGGGAGAATTTGGCTACCGTTGTGGCTGAACTTTGTAACTTTCGATTCAGTGTGTGAAATAAACGCTATTTCCCGATTTTTCGCCTTTGTTACTTTGTCACTGGTATCGCCATATTCCCACTCACGCAATCCAGCACACACACAACACATTGCGGGGTGTTGGCCCAGTCCGAGAAAATGTGCGGGGCTCGGACTGGGCCAACACCCCGCAATGTGTTGTGTGTGTGCTGGATTGCGTGAGTGGGAATATGGCGATACCAGTGACAAAGTAACAAAGGCGAAAAATCGGGAAATAGCGTTTATTTCACACACTGAATCGAAAGTTACAAAGTTCAGCCACAACGGTAGCCAAATTCTCACTCACGCAATCCAGCACACACACAACACATTGCGGGGTGTTGGCCCAGTCCGAGCCCCGCACATTTTCTGGTCCTTCGAGCCGGATCTACGTGAGTGTGGAAAATGCCAGTGACAAGGTCAGTCGGGAAACGAACGGCGTCGGCCACGGAAGCGTCAACGACGGTCACGTCATGTACCGCGACGTCCGCAACGGGGACGTCCGCGACCGCGACGTCTGCTACAGCAACGTCTGCGACTGAGGCCACCGAGACCACCATCGCCGACACCGTTCAAACGTGTTTCACCACCGATAGGGATACCGCTGCCGGCACCGCTGCGGAGGAGCTTCAAGCCGCCGCACCGGAAGAGAGGAAGCCACAGCGGCCCCGAAGTCGACCAGCCACTTCTTCAAGGCGTTCAACGAAAGCACGTCGCCTGGCACAGGCCAGGGCCGAACTCACAAAACTCAAGATAGAGCTAGCGACCGCAAAGCTAGCAGAAATCGAAGCGGAAGATAGCGAGGATGACCTTAACTCCGTCATCACCGAGGTCGAGCAGGATCAACGCGTTCACAGCTGGTTACATACCAGTCAGCTGCTCGCGATTGATAACCGACCTCACGAAGTGCAAGATGCGCAATCCCGTGTGCAGCCGCCACCCGAACCCATAGACCCAGTGATCACCGCCGCATCCTGGGACATCCCGGCGTCTGCACCGGCGGGAGCCAGTGCCGTGCCCCCGCCAACGTGTCACCCAGTGGCAAATGATGCATCAAATAATCCGCTCGATTTCATAACATTTTCAGGTAACCCTGCGGCATCGAACCCGAATGTGCAGCCGCTGCCTGCGAAGCAACCGCCGCCTGTAGTAGCAGCCTGGTTAAGAGAAAATGAAGCTTCGCAACAGCCGCCGCCGCCGCAGCCCCCGCCTACCCCGCGTCAAGTGCGGGGCGGGGAATTGGTCGCAGCGCGACCGAACTCCGATTATAGTGAACTTGCGTGTGCCATAACGCAAGCTGTGCAAGCTGCACAACATAGACAGCCGTTGAAGTATACGGAGTTGCCCATTTTCAACGGTGCGCATCAAGATTGGCTAACTTATAGAGCCGCTTATAATGAATCCGCAAGTTATTTTACAGCGTTGGAGAATATGTCCCGATTGCGCCGCAGCTTACGGGGCACAGCAAAGGAAGCAGTACAAGGGCTGCTCATCACCAACGCCGAACCGAACGCTGTGCTGAGGACTCTCGAGACGCGGTTTGGGCGTCCGGACTCGATCGCATTGGCCGAGATCGAGCGACTCCGGGCGCTACCCCGCCTCACTGATTCGCCGCGAGATATTTGCACTTTCAGTACGAAAATAGAAAATGTCGTGGGAACCCTGCAAGCGCTCGATTGTGCCTTCTACCTGTATAATCCGGAGGTTACGAAGGCGGTGATGGAAAAATTGACTCCGACGCTGAGAAGGCAATGGTATGAGTTCGCCGCCGCACAACATAGAGGTGAGCCCGACTTATTAAAATTTAGCCGATTCATTGCCAGGGAAGCGGAGATATGCAGTCCGTTCGCCGTGCCAGAGATCATCGCGGACAAGGCCCCGGTGAAGGCTAGCGGCGGCGAACAACCACGCCGGCAACGAATACATACCGTCGCCGACAAACAGAAGCCCGCATGCTGTGTATGCAACCAGGAGGTACATTCGATGGGCGAATGTGCACGATTTCGGGATGCCGCGGTTGACGCGCGGTGGGACTTAGCAAAAAAACATAGGCTATGTTTCAGGTGCCTGAAATTTCGATCGAAGCAACACACATGCAAGCCTCGAAAATGCGACACGGACGGGTGTGAACGACATCACCATAGGATGCTGCACTCGGACCGGAGGAGTAAGAGTACCGACGAGGCCACCAATGAAGAGGTGGTAAATTCGGCATGGACGTCGCAAATGTCATTTTTGAAAATAGCTCCGGTATGCATTTCAGGACCGGCGGGAGAGGCTCACACTTTCGCGCTACTTGATGACGGGTCGACGGTCAGTTTGATCGACCATCAGCTGGCCAAGGACATCGGCGCGGAGGGACCGGATGAACCGCTCCACATAATCACGTACGATGGAGAGAAAACTACACGGAATAATTCATGTCGTGTTAAGTTTCAGATAAGGGGAAGTCGGGGACGGCAGCAGATAGAAGCCCGCACCGTCGACAACTTGAGATTGGCGGCGCAGCGTATTCCTGAAGAGGCGCTGCGAGACTGTACCCATTTGAAGGGCCTCCTGCCTGCATCACAAACGCAAGAAGCGAAACCCCGACTTCTTATAGGCCAGGATAATTGGCATTTGCTTATATCTAGCAAGACACGGTCCGGGAGGAGGAACCAACCGGTCGCCTCGCTCACACCACTAGGATGGGTGGTACACGGGAGCCGGACCAGAGCCCTAGGACACAGGGTGAATTTCGTCGGCCAGACAGCAACCGACGACCTAACTGAGGAGCTCGTAAAAGAATTTATTTTGCTTGATAATCTGTTTGTAGATCCCCGCAGGCCGAAGAGCGACCCCGGAGAAAAGGCGCTGAGAATCCTGGAGGACAACACCACGAGAGAACCCTGCGGAAGATATACCACGTCTCTCCTGTGGAAAAAAGAAAATGTCGAGCTCCCGAACAATTACGAGAACACTTTGAAAAGGCTGCACAACATAGAAAACAAGCTGGATAGGAACCCCGAACTCAAGGTCAGATATAACCAACAGATGGAGGCGCTGATCGAGAAGGATTACGCCGAGCCAGCCCCCGCGACCTCCCATGCAACAAGGACATGGTATTTGCCGCACTTCGCAGTTTTTAATGCTTTGAAACCGGACAAGCTGCGAGTTGTGCACGACGCGGCGGCCAAGACAAAGGGTACCACTTTGAATGATAACTTATTAACAGGTCCAGACTTGTTGCAGCCTCTTCCCGCCGTCCTGATGCGATTTCGGGAACATCCCATTGCAGTCACCGCGGATATCACGGAGATGTTTATGCAGGTGAGATTGCGCGAGGAAGATCGCGACGCCCTCAGATATCTCTGGCGAGCGGATCGCCGAGATAACGAACCGCCGGAAATATACAGGATGAAGGTACTCATTTTCGGTGCATCTAGCTCTCCCGCGACGGCGATTTATGTCATGAATCGCAACGCGGACAGATTTCGATCGACGCATCCGGAAGCTGTCGACGCGATAAGGAGAAAACATTATATGGACGATTACCTTGACAGCTATCCGGACATAGAAAGCGCGACAACGATTGCGCGGCAAGTGCGCGACATTCACGGTGAGGCGCATTTTATATTGAAAAAATGGACGAGTAATTCGCCTGAGGTACTTGAAGCACTCGGCGAATCGGCAAGTCCCCACCGCGAAGAGGTGGACTTAGAAAAGGCGGAGAGAGTCTTGGGCCTCATTTGGAGACCAACGGAAGACAGACTCGCCTTCAATTTGGATTTGGCGCGCATACCGCCAAACTTGTTAATCAGAGAAGCGCCCACGAAACGAGAAGCGCTTAAAATAGTAATGTCCCTGTTTGATCCTCTAGGTCTTGCATCCCCAGTGACGGTAAGGGCCAAGCAGCTGTTGCAGGAGGTCTGGAGACGCGGCACTGCATGGGACGATCCGCTTGACGGCGACATATCCGCCGGATGGGCGGATTGGGTCACACAGCTGAGAAGATTGGGTCGCGTGTCCGTGCCACGCTGCTACCTAGGCTATACTCGAGCTAGAAGATTGCAGCTGCACGTGTTCACCGATGCCAGCGAGTCCGCCTACGCGACCGCACTATACTGGCGAGCCGAAGATGAAGACGGACGGGTCACGGTTTCGCTTATAACAGCGAAAGCGAAAGTTGCGCCGCTGAAACTAACGTCCATTCCCCGTCTAGAATTACAGGCAGCAGTACTCGGCACACGGATGGCAGCCGCGGTGAAGCGCGAACACGGAAGACAACCCGAGTCAACGACCTACTGGACAGACAGTCGGACAACGCTGAGCTGGATCAGAACAGGATCCAGATCATACAAACCATACGTCGCTCATCGCGTCGCGGCAATAGAGGAACATTCACAAACGAGCGAATGGAGATGGGTGCCGACGCGCCACAATGCCGCTGACGATGCCACACGCGACGTGCCGGACAACTTCGATGAGCGACATCGATGGTTCAATGGGCCGGAATTTCTCCGAAATCCACCCGACTTATGGCCCACGGAAGAAAGGGGCATCATCACCACGACCGGTGAAGAAAGAGTAGGCGCCGTCACCTCAGGACATCGAGAGCCACAGCTCTCAGAGGCCCTACCCGACGTGAATCGGTTCTCGAGTTGGACCCGATACTTGAGAGCTACAGCTCGCACTCTGCAGGCAGTGCGCATGTTCCGGCGACGGTGTGATTACGTTAATCACAAGCGAACAAAGGCCGCTTCGCAAAAGGACCCGGATTGGAAACGCGCTCAAACGTCGAAAAAACCGTTGAAGAGGAGCGCGCGAAAATCGGAGGACATAACATTCATGACCCTCCCAGCTGAGCTGTTAGAACGGGCGGAATACCTCATTATAAAAATGAGTCAAGAAAAAGTGTTTGCCGAAGAAATACGTGCACTCGCACAAGGAAAACCCGTATCACGGGATAGCCGCCTGTATCCTTTGAGTATTGTACTAATTAATAATTTGATATGTTTAAATAGTCGGATTTCAGCTACCACGGGAATCACAGAAAAAATGAAGCACCCTCCGGTCGTCGACGGCGAGCATCGGGCAACACGGCTGTGGATCGAGCACGTCCACGCAGAGCTGCATCACGCCAGCGTCGAGAGCGTGGTCAACTGCTGCCGCCAACAGAGATGGATCCTGAGACTACGCCCGACGGTCAAGACTACACTGAGGAGCTGCTTGAAGTGCCGCCAGAGGGCGGCGACCCCGCCGCAGCCGGTGACGGGCGACTTACCTGCCTGTCGGCTGGCTCATCATCACAGACCATTTACCTATACCGGTCTTGATTACTTCGGTCCGCTCACCGTAACCGTGGGCCGCAGCAATCAAAAGCGCTATGTAGCTCTCTTTACATGTTTGACAGTTCGAGCGGTGCATCTAGAGGTGGTGCACTCATTAAGTGCGCAGGGTGCAATCATGGCACTCAGGCGCATGACAGCGCGTCGTGGGAGCCCCGTCGAGCTGTGGTCCAACAATGCGACCAACTTCCACGGCGCGGAACGAGAGCTGCGCAACACCCTCCTCACGGGCGCCGAAGAAGAGGCGTCGCGGAGGGCGATCCGATGGCGCTTCATTCCCCCGGGCGCGCCATTCATGGGCGGCGCCTGGGAGAGACTGGTGCGGACTGTGAAAACCGCACTAAAAACGGTGCTCCACGAGAGGAGCCCTCGAGAAGAGACGTTGGCAACGTTACTCGCCGAGGTCGAACTAACAGTCAATAGCCGACCATTGACCCACGTGTCGGTGAACCCTGAGGATCCGGAAGCCCTGACGCCTAACCACTTTTTGTTGGGCGGTCGGGGCCCGTGGTCGGTGCCGAACTTCCCGGCCGACCACGACTTCGGCGCGCACGCCGACCTCAAAGCCACACAGCAGCTCGCCGACGCATTCTGGACGCGTTGGCTCCGGGAGTACCTCCCCGAGCTAAGAAACCGGCGGGAGGCCCACAGCCGGGGCCCCGAACTGCAAATAGGTGATGTCGTCCGCATCATAGACGGCACGCTCCCGCGCAACACATGGCCGCGGGGGCGCATTTGCGCCATGTATCCCGGCCCAGATGGAGTGGTGCGCACAGTGGACATCACCACCCGCGGAGGTGTCCTGCGACGACCCGTGAAGAGGATCGTCGTCATACACCAAGCTGACGACACAAGGACCGAGAGCGCCGCACCGCAGCCAGCGGCGGATGCATCCTGCCCGACAGCGTGACTGCATCACCCCCTGGACGCTGGGTGATGCACGGCGGGAGAATGTGCAGGACGCATATTCTCGAAGAGAGAACAACGTGAAGTGCATACCGCGCATGCGCGATTTCGTAATAGAACTCGGACCTCTTAGTGACGTCATAGACTTTAGTCAGTGATCTTAGTGAAAAAATCGTGTTATCGTTAGGGTCATTGAACGCTTATAACTCACCCGGTATGAACTGTGTAGTGTTTCATTCGGTGTCATAGTGTAGGTTAGAACTTTGCCTACCCCGCTGCGGTAGCGGGATGAACGTATGTATAAAGTTTAAATAGTTATTTTTAGAAATGTTGCTTGTGTGCATCGTTTGTGCTAAACTTAGAGTAAGTAAATCACGATAACTTTCTTTGTAATGCACATAAGGTTGTTTTATGATGTTTAGTATATAGAGCCACTTAGTGTCTATGTACCAAGACACTTATAGTTTAGGCATATAGATTTAACTTAGGCGCGAATTGAAAATAAGTGTAATCTTGAAAGTGAAAAAGAGGTCCTAGAAAGAGGGAAGGCCCTCTTAGTGCTCCGTACGGTATAGCCGCGGAGTACTTAAGCTAATTTGTTCTTTTGTATTTTTGAGTTAAAACGTGTTAGGAGTTTTTTGTTTAATAGAAATAGTTCGGGACATCAAGAAAACAGCAAGTAGTCGGCAAGAAAGAAGAAGTCTGCAAGTTTGAAGAGGAAACAGGCGCTTATGCAGAGTGGACCATCCTTCCTCATCAGCGGTGGCACGGTGCTACAAGGACGACTTCCAGCTACGTCGCATAGCTACGGCGTAGCAACGAGAGACTACGCGCCGAATATTAACGCCGGGAGAATTTGGCTACCGTTGTGGCTGAACTTTGTAACTTTCGATTCAGTGTGTGAAATAAACGCTATTTCCCGATTTTTCGCCTTTGTTACTTTGTCACTGGTATCGCCATATTCCCACTCACGCAATCCAGCACACACACAACACATTGCGGGGTGTTGGCCCAGTCCGAGCCCCGCACATAAGTATTAAATAAGTAAGGCCGGTATTAATAAATGAATCTCAAGTTTGAGTTACATCTAAAGTAGACATAATGTATGAAGAGTTCAATATATTATGTCTAATTGAGATGTAACTCAAACTTGAGATTCATTTATTAATACCGTCCTAAGTGTGTCGCGTTCTGAGATCAGCCTGTGTATCCAGTTCAAACAGGCCGGCATAGTTCTGTTGAAAGGCGTGGGATAATCATCTCTCGTGAGTTCATACTCCATGTGGACCCCACTCTGTTCAGTATCATGTGCAGAGGTGTCATTATCCTGTATGAAAAAACATTCATAAACATTAGTTTATTATAATAACCAGAAGATAATTATCGACATATATTTTTTACGAACGGTATATAACTTCCCTTGACATAGTTTACAGTTTGGTCCAACTAAAAGGTTTTCTAACAGTTGGCAGGATTATGCCAGTCTATAAGATGTAAACCGCATGAAGCTATGAGTTTTTAAGCCGTATCAACATCAAGCTGCAATTTTACACAGTACTTCCATGACACAGCATTAGTTGAAAACTCCTTTTATACTATAATAGATCTGTCCACCGGCTGCTTTATTTTTTATTGTAAGACCGTTAAAACTGGTAAAAACCTACGTAACGCGTTAAGCTCGTCCGTTCTCTATTAAATATTTAAGGCGAAAAAATTATTCTGATATCGCGGAAATCCTTGACGTTTTTGCTTCCACCTTTCACCTTTATAAAGTTTGGGGCACACTTATCAAATATTTTGAATTATATAAACTTACTTCTATCCCCTTCAGTGGTAGCGTCTATATGCTAAGGAGCGAGAGATCCCAAGTGCGATTTTCGAGCGGGGCAACAATTTATATGGGCTTTGCCCTAACGTTTAACGTCAAGCTGTTGGTAATAAAATCTAAGCCAAATTGTTTTACAAATTATGTAAAAGTACGTTACGTCCGTCCCGAATTTCAATAGGATTAGAGCAGCAGATTTATGATATTTTGATTTGTCGTTAAGTTGTTCAAACATTATTGTGATCCGGTTTGAAGTTTAATTAGTGTAATTACTGGATATTCTAAAACTTATATACAGGTACTTATAATATGCTGAGCAGCCCAAGTTCTTGGTGATATTAATTATGTATAGTGGACCATGGCACTTACATTCATACTTACGTCATTCTCTCTTCGTAATTCAATATTAAAAAAAGAACTTACGAAAATCAATTAACAAAACACCAGTGTACCCCTACCCTATAACGGAAGATTTTCTTCAGAATTCAATGCTTTGAAAAGTGCGTTTTCCTTTTATATTTTTTTTCGTTAATCACGAAAGGAAGAGGGCCTATCTGGCGCCTTTTTCTCTCTGTCCAAAAATATTAATGTCGGGTGACACTTCAAATAGAATTCGTTTTGCGATGTTTGGGAGTTCCGGTTTTAATTAAATAGGTGGGAATGGTGTCGATCTTTTTTTTTCTATTTTTTTCGGACGGCGGCGGTTTATTAAGCGTCTGTCGGTGTACAGCCCGAGGCGATGTGGTTTTTTCATTTTTCACGCTGTAAATGTCGCGTCTTTATTTCAAACGTAATTTTGTAGGTTCAAATCTCAGCTGACGTTTATGATATTCTTTTCTTGGTTAATTAACTCAAATTTTATTGCTAAATTTTAACGATCTCGTGGTTTACAAAGATGCTTAATCTGACAATCAAACCTACGGATTACACAAAAAGCATTTAAATAATAAAGACAGTATTCCTGAATAATTCATAGACCTAACACTATATTTAATTCTGACACTAAGACTGAGTTTTTTCAACTGTAGTTAACTTCCAGTTAACGTCCAGCTTAATAAAACCCTAACAAAAAGATAACTGCAGTTGAAAAAACGTGGCCTGAGACACTCTCGTATATCTCACAAAACCCGCAAATATTTGCAAATCCCTCAGCAGCAAAATAACAAACACAACACCGCGAGTACGAGTCATGACTCTAGTATTTGCGAAGACTAAT
Organism: Lapara coniferarum; assembly: GCA_949316025.1. Classification (NCBI taxonomy): domain Eukaryota; kingdom Metazoa; phylum Arthropoda; class Insecta; order Lepidoptera; family Sphingidae; genus Lapara; species Lapara coniferarum. The sequence goes on from OX438921.1 coordinate 1,808,824, forward strand.
ATTTGTAACGTTTCTGTAATAGTCCTGCGTCGCGCATCCTGCAGCGGCGAGTATGATTCAAACTTGCTAAGGTCTCATTTATATTTAGTTTTAGGGTAGTAACTATGTTCGTCCAGGTGGAATAATACTTTGGATTTGATAATTCTATGTAATGGTGCACCCGCTACCTATCCCATAAATCCTGCTTGTTATTTAAATTGTATATGTACAGGGTCATTTTTACATTGCGTTACTAAATGAAACCACATATTCGTCTATACCTCTGCTAACATCGTGAAAAAAATCATCAATGAATAACGAATACTTTCGCCAAAAATCCCGGTTGCAGTATTCCATTTTTATTATCATTTTGTAGTTTAGTGCGAATATGGTGTGTGCGTAAGTGTATTTCTGACTGAAAGTGTAATGTTGCTGCTGCGACGAATTCTCCTTGAATAGTTATAGTGGCATTAGGGCGTGTAAACTTAAAGTTACATTTTATTGATATTTATTTTGTTCGAAACTTACACTTTTTTAATTTACATCTATGGTTAAAATAACTTAATGGAAAGTGTTATCTTCAACGAGATAAGTATGTGGTTTCATTTATTAACCCAATGTCAAAATGATCCTGTATAAAAATTTTTCGCCCACCTTTCCCCGAATAATAGACTTACTTTTTATTTATTTTATTTATAACACTTTATTGTACACGTACAATAGAAAAATACAGTATATCCACTAGAAATAAAATACAATGGGCGGTCTGATCACTCGAGGCAATTTCTTACAGACTTACTATGCACTTTTGCGGGTTAAAAAAGGAACTTTATTTTAAACCTTGGTATATATACCGAATTTTATTCAAAGCTGAGTGGTATGTGCATGTACTTTTAAGAGACTTACTGTTTCTTTAAAGTAAAAGTAGCAGATAAGGTCAATGTTATGAGTTTCCCCAAGATATACGTCGTAATGCCTCTGTGTCGTATTTGTACGACATCGCTCAGTGGTCCTGGGTTTGAGTTCGGGTCGGGCAAAGTTATATTGAGTTTTATCTGCTCAGTAAGAGACCGGAGTCTTTAATTTGTGCCCCATATGGCGATAGGCTCGCCCTCTATCACATTATGGGACGGAATATACGGCGAAAAACGGGTAATTAAGACAAAAAAACAGTAGCTTTGATTATTAATCACAAAGAAGAAACTTGCCATCACAGTACGTGCTTCCTCAGCGCTGTACCAGACCAATGGCATGATAAAGTAAATAATAAATTGATTTAAATTCGTGCTATTAGTCTCCCGGCGTTAGTAACGGTCTGCTGCAATCACCTACAGTTATTAGGTCTTAGTAAGCTACTAATGGCCACTTAGCGATTGCATTTTGTTACAAAAATATCTTGAACCTTTCCGATGGGTAGTAGGTACTTGGGTATTAGTTTTACATTAGATACAATGACGCAGAGGAAAAAATCCTCTGTTTGTAGGTAGAGATTTTAATACACACATATTTTGCTAATTATATCATACTGACCTAATAAATATACATTATTATTAAATACTAGATTTGGCCCGCGGCTCCGCCCGCGTTACAAAGATTTCCAGGATAAAAGTCCCGCTTTATGTTTTCCCGGGATAAAAAGTAGCCTATGTGTTAATCCAGGACATGATCTACCCGTGTGCCAAATTTCATCGAAATCCGTTCAGTAGTTTTTACGTGAAAGAGTAACTAACATCCATACATCCAAACATCCATACATTCTTACAAACTTTCGCCTTTATAATATTAGTAGGATACATTAGCCTATTATCATTTGCCGGGAAACTTAACTACGAACTCATACTGAGAATAAAAACCCAATATCTATAAAAAATAAAACATCAGAACTCGTGTCTGTACATTGGAAGACATAACAAAGAACGGAAGTGAGTAAAATGAATTATAATAGAACGCAAATCAGCGATTTATAGAATTCTTCTCTGTATATCTGTTTATTTGTTACCGCACGTCTTTGAAATTCCTGAATAGATTTTCATGTAGTTTTCACAGATGGAGAGCATATAATTGAGGTCAAAAGATATCCGAAAAAATAATATGCGTACGAAGTTGCGACCACAACTAGTCACTAATAATTCATTTGATATAAAGGTAAACTGAAATCATTAACTAGTTTCAGATGTAAATCAGTCTGCAGCGAGTGAGAAACGTGCCTCGATTGCATCATGATTAGTAATTAATGGCTCAAATTATCCAATTGGGGATAGATTCTGTGGGCTTATGTGCTTTGCGGGAAGTAAACGATGGTAGTCCTAGGATACCTCATTAGTCTAGTGATAGGGCTATAAACTGTGAGGTTCAGGGTTCAATTATTATATTTTTTAACACAATTTGTTATCTTGAAACCCGAATACAGCACTGCTTGTAAAATAAGGCGGGTTCTTTGAGTAGCCATGCCCTTACCATACCAACAATGTATTATAATATAATGCCCACTGCTGAGCACGGGCCTCCTCTACTACTGACAGTGTTTAGGCCTTTTGTATAACATGGTGTCTACATTAATTAAATCATTATTGATTCTCGCATCTATTCTCTAAATATTTACATGCTCCAGAAGCAGATTTCGGCGAACTCTACCATTACTTTTGTCCCCGAAAGGGTAGGCAGAGGTGCAACTAGTGAATCCACTTTTCGCCGTTATTCCGTCCCATGATGTGATAGGGGCGAGCCTATCGCCATATCGGGCACAAAACTCCAGACTTCGAGCTGATACTGAATTGAAAAACTCAATATCACTTTGCCCGACTCGGGGTTCGAACCCGAGACCTCAGCATTGCAGTCGTACTATAATACAACTACGCCACCGAGGCAATAAAAAAATTACGTTGGTAAAAATTAGATTTTTGGCGATAATATTCTTTTCTCATAGATGATTTTTGGCATAATGTTAGTAGGGTATAAGCCGAGCATGTGGTTTCATTTATTAACGAAATGTCAAAATGACCCCGTATATCAGTGTAAACGCATCTGAAAGTTGCGCAATACATTGCTGCTAGAACTTACTAGGCTACTTTCACCGGTTTCTAATAAAGTTCCAGACAAGTATCTGACATATAACTCCATTTTCTAAATAAATCTGACACATTACTAGTGACATTCCACCAGATACTGTTTAAACGGCGAATTAGTTCTTAATAGGCTACAAGGGACTCGCAGTGTGGTCAAACCAGTCATAAATGGTATTACCATCAAGCGAGCAGTTTGCTTGTCTCAGACTTGAAATAAAAAGTAACTGCTCTTTTTGTTGTGTAAACGAAATGCAACATTATGCGTGAACACAAGTGCACTTAAGGCGGCCGTAGACGAGACGACTGCTCCCTCGCCGCGTGTTGGTACAGCCCTGCGGGGACCACGCACTTGAAGCAATTATTGAAGAGTACTTTAAATTGTATTTACAATGAAATAAGGTTGTAGCCACTTTAATGTAGGTATTTTTTTTCATTTCGTTTTTTTTTCAGATTTGGTTAATTACCGTTGAAATAGCTGTTGGTAATAGTTTAGTCTTACCTTTGGGGAAAATATTCAATTATTAGAAAAAAGTTATTACAAAATATGTCGCAATTAATGAAGAATTACAACTGTACGAAAAATGCCTATTTGTTGATCACACATAGATAATTTATATTCGGCAATTGAGAAATTCGCTTTAAGGCGGATTCAATTATATAATAAGCGATATAGAGTCTACTTTCTGTCACTAATCGAAGCAACCGATAGGATCGGAATCCGAAATGCTTATTCGGTACGAGTACGTTGTTGCCATCGATTCGCGAACAATGATGTCACAGCTAAATATAAGTCCGACTTATATCCTCGCTGACGTGGCCCGAGAAAGTCATCTGGTGTTGTAGACGGTTTTATAATATAGACATTATGTAAAACGTCTAATATGTGACTAATATTTTTAATAAGTTTGATGCTGTTTGTCATGACATATCTACTAAATATCTTATTTCCTACGTATTTTATTTTTATGTTTTTTTTTCTAAATATGACATATTATACTATATTGGTTGGTCTCTTTTTTCACAACAAAGAAGTAATGACTCGTAACGATATTAAAATAAAAATAAAATACTTTATTCATCACGTAGGCGAACATAGTTGCAGTTATGATAAGTCAAGATACATTCAATTAATAATAATTGTTATTACAAAAACTCACTTGTATAACTATACTCTTCTAATTTTTATAGGGAGCAAAATCAATGAAAAATAAATAAAGAAGCCATGCTCGGGCTGGCAGGCAAGAAGAGGGGATAAAAAAAACGATAAATCATTTTTATTAAAAATAATGGGAGAAATGCGTCTCGCGATCCTCAGCCGTAAGGACAATACAGACCCTAACCTAGCTAACCTACCAGCCTTTCTCTAGATATCTAAGCGATATAGAAGCGATATCTTGACTGAATCTAAATAATGTATAACATTTTATGGGTTCGAATAAATTTATTTCATTTCATTTCATTTATTTCATTTCGATGACTACCTAAAGAAGATTGACAGAAAGAAACTTCGGGTTTTTTTGTCATCATTTGTCCATTGAATCTTTATATTTTATTTTCTAAGTATTTTGCATACAAAGTAAGATTAGCGATATAAGCTAATGTACACACATCACCGTTAAATCTAAGCCTATTATCCACAGATACACATTACTAAGTTGAAATGTTTACGCCGAAGAAATTACGATTTCTATGAAACATTTTTTCCAAGAAGACTTTCACTAACACGCGGGCAAACACACTGATGCGAAGAAATACAATGTGAATCCTTTCATACTTTTCCTAACTTTCTATAACATCCGCAACATATACATGAACCTAGAGAGAAAGTAATCAAAGACCCTCTTATGAGATTCTTCCATTTTGTGTCTGGAACAAACAAAAAGACATTGTCGTTTAGTTGTTAACCCGATGGCTTTGTTCGAACTAAAAGTCTGTTTTCACAGTAAATATGAATGCCATTGTAGCCTGTGGGGTTGTTTGTAAGAGTTAGGTTGAACGTCTTTGTCTCCTAGAGGGTAGGCAGAGACGTTAGTTGATCAGGTTACAGAGACTTTGTCATTTGGTTCAATAACTATTTTTTTCTATACGAAATTTTTTGTTACTTTTGTGAATGATTATTCTAAGGGTTTTTCTACATTACCTAATAAATAATTCTAAGCAGTGGTTTGACCCTTTTATCTTCACTCATAAAAAAGCAATACTGTTAGTTAAAATACCTACACAATATTTAAAACCAAACCCTTTGTGGATGTCTGCATCAAAATTCGTAAGTCCTCTATCAGATGCCCGACACATTACAAAAGTTAAAGATCACAAAGGAAACACAATACGGCTCGGAGCAATTTCAAAGCATTTCACACTGATCCACGTTATCCACGACAAGACGATGTGAGGTAAGGCGTGAGACGTGACCCGGGAAAGATGTTCATAATACAAGGATTTACTGACGAGGACGGAACTTTAGCTATAGTCGAGCTCAGGACCGACTGCCTCGACGTATTGCGATACGACTGCAGTATTGATGTCTCGGGTTGATCCCCGGATCGGGCAAAGTGATATTGGGTTTTTCTGAATCAGCCCAGAGTCTGCAGTTTGTGCCTGAAATGGCGAATAGCTCCCCACTTTTATATCATGCGTTGTACTAGTTGTGTCTACTTGTTACTAGTTGCGTCTCTGCCTACCCCTTTGGCGGTAGAAGGTGTGAGCGTATGTAAGTATACGAAATGTAAGCGTAAGCTGTCATCTTATGTTACTTCTTTCTTACTAATATTATAAATGCGAAATTATTTGAAAATGTTTATATGTTTGTTATAAAACGCAAAAACTACTGAAAAAATTCGGATGAAATTTGGCACACGGGTAGATCATGTTCTCGATTAACACATAGGCTACTTTTATCCCGGTAATTTGCTACCATGGGCAATAATGGACATTTTAATCTTTTTCTTGAAGTATATGGCGCTGACGTCGTTCTGTGATTTTAGGGATTTTTGTAGCGGAATAGGCGGGCGATACTGCGAGCAACACCTTGTTTCATGTAAGTAAGTTATCTGTGAGATAATGGTACAACCTCGGTTGAGGTCCATTCATCCTGTAGACAATTGTCTACAGCTTGGTGGTGTACTCTTCTTCAGCCATGGCTTATATCATCATCATCATCATCAGCCTTTATCAGTCCACTGCTGGACATAGGCCTCCTCCTTATATATAAAAATCTATTTGTTTATGTAAAGATCTAACCTCAAAAATCCTTTGATAAGGCAACACAATTCAATTCATCAAATTGAAAGGTATTTTGCCGTTGAAGAACACAACGTAATATGATTGATTTGATATGATTACTCGGATGTAAAATGGGTTTTCGGGCGCTCATATAAATAATGGATAATACATTAGTTCAATGCAATATTTTAACCTACATGAAAAAGGAAGTTCTATGTTCCTGTGTATGTTTTATACAGGGTAATCTTGACATTGCGTTAATAAATGAAACCACATACTTATCTGGTTGAAAATAACACTTTCCATTGAGTTATTTTAACCTTAGATGTGAAATAAAAAAGTGTAAGTTTCGAACAAAATAAATATCAATAAAAAGTTACTTTAAGTTTACACGCCCTAATGCCACTATGACTGCTCTAGGACAATTCGTCGCAGCAGCAACATTACACTTTCAGTCAGAAATACACAAGCGCACACACCATATTCGCACTAAACTACAAAATGATAAAAAAATTGGAATACTACAACCGGGATTTTTGGCGAAAATATTCATTATTCATCAATGAGTTTTAGTATGATGTTAGCAGAGGTATAGACGAATATGTGGTTTCATTTAGTAACGCAATGTAAAAATGACCCTGTATATGTTCACCAATTACTCCGTCAATTATTGTGGACCGATTTTGAAACTATTTTTGTTGTAAAATTAAATGATGAGCTATTGCTGTTATTACTCATAAAGAGTTGCAACACTATTTAAAATTAGCACTGCAATGATCTGCTTGGCACAGCTGTGGTCGTGATCTTGAGACAAATGAATATGAAGGTACTGGTCGTAGGACTCTCATATGTATGAGTCCGTCTGGGTGGGTACCACCACAATGTCTTATTTCTACCGCCAAGCAGCAGAGTGTATGCACTGTTGTGTTTCGGTTTGAAAGGCATTGTAGTCAGGGTAACTACAGGACATAATGAGACTTACATCTTATGTCCCAGGATGACGAGCGCAGTGGAATGCCACACAGTATTTTATAACTCAAGGTGCTGGATGGTGCTTCTACTGTTTATGGGTCATCGTATCACTTACCATCAGGCGAACGGCATGCTCGTCTCGTCATTCGATGCCATAAAATGAAAAAAAAATAATACCCAGTAACTAATGATAATACTGGCAACAAAATCATTTATAAATAATCATTATTACTGAATTCTACAGCGTGGTAAACTAAATAATACATGGGGGTAAAATGTGAGAGGAAATTTTGTATCAGTATAACACTGACCACCCCTCTTTCTTGGTTAAAAACTGAACTGCACGGACTAATTCAATTCGCGACGCCATGTTGATTTATCAACGACTTACGGACCGACGCATTCTTCTTTATATTCATGGACAATTGTTTCTAGAATGGTATATTATAATAAGAAGATTTTTTGTGAGCATATTGCTTAGAGTTTGTTATATTTGTGCTGTTGGTTATTATTATTACGATCATTGTAAAGTGTTGATGGAGACTAATAGCATATTTTTAGCGGGCAAATAAAAGTCTATCGTATTATATAATATCTTGACCGTATACGTACCACCGTATTATCTATTCTGGCCGCTAAGCAATATTTTGCAACAACTGTTGATGCTTTGAAGGATATTGTAGCCAGTTTGATTACGGGGCATTATGAGACTTAACATGTAACGAGCGCAGTGACACGCAGTGCTTAGTAATTCTCATCGGGTGCTCCTACTGTTAAAAGCAGTCGTGTGGTATTTTTATAAACATAGTGGGGTCCAAATATAGTGTCGACTGACGAGTGATGAGTCGTATGTCGGCATGTTTGAACTAGATACAGGCCGTGTGTATCGGACGGAACGGGATACACTGACGTGGGCGAATATAGGAACGTGTATAGGGGGCAACGCAAAATCGACACAAGAGCCACATACATACATACATACATATATATACATATACACTCACGCCTGTTATCCCCGAAGGGGTAGGCAGAGGCGCAACTATTGCACCCACTTTTCGCCGTCATTCCGTCCCATGATGTGATAGGGGGCGAGCCTATCGCCATATCAGGCACAAATTCCAGACTCCGGGCTGATACTGAATAGTAAAACTCAATATCACTTTGCCCGACCCGGGGATCGAACCCGAGACCTCAGCTTTGCAGTCGTACTGAAATACAACTACGCCACCGAGGCAGTCAAGAGCCACATGTGGTTAAAAATATTTTTTCAAAGATACACTTTATTTTAATTATTCTTTTATTACGTCAAAAATGATAAAATATGTGTCCCGGTTGAATATTCTTGATACCTAGCGTGGCCAGAATAAGTTTTTTTAAATGGGAGCTAGTTATTTAGATGCTATTGAAGCAAAATTATGAGACTATCGCCCGAATACTCAAACGCTACTCAACCAACCAAGTTATCTGAGGCCTACTTAATTTTAGCCGGCTTCTTATTTTAAATGGCATTCTCAAACGCACTTTAAAAGATTTGATGGAAAACTCAGCAGAGGAGCAGTCATTTTGCTACAGATTATAAAAAGTTTGTTTTCGATTACAATTTAAATAAATTTGATATTTATGTGTCGTTTCACGCAGTATAATTTTTAAGATGTTAAATATAAATAAATCGAATAACACAATGCGCAGTTTGAAAATGATTTACAATGTTATAATATGTCTATTATATTTAATTTTCGTGTGTATTTTATGTACTATGTGCAGATGCTACATAGTAAAAATGGTAAGTACGTTTAAAAACCATCCTAGGTTTTTAATATGTAGGAATGGCATATTCATTATTAGAAATAGTTTGTTAATTATTATATTCTTAACATTGATGTGGTGAGCTTATATTGGCATTATATTGCCACTTGGCAGTATGTCAGGGTTGACATTAGCCGCTCTAGAAAAAAAATAAACAAGTCAACAACAATAATATTTATAATTCTTATTTCAGTTTTATCATCAGAAGTAGGCATATTTACAAACATTTACAAAATATGCTAACTCAACTGCCATACTACGCACAATACGATGTACTACCGTTGGTTGTTTCCCGTGAAAAATAACCCCGATGACCTTGGGCTATCGGTTGGATTGTTTGGTTTCTTTTTGTGTTCGGCTGGATATAATCCCGATTTTAAAGAACATAAATGAAGAACTGTTTCCTTGCTGAGTCGGAATCTTATTTTACGATAAGTTAAGATAAGATATGATATATTTATTTGTCAAACATTAACATTAAATTATCATTATTGTATTCTTCGAAAGCGTTTAATTTCTCTCGATTTCTTCCTTTGACACCATACTCCTCTTCAGACAATGATGATAATGAAGAAAAAAACGATTTATTAAATCCAAAGAGAATATAATAAGTAGTTATTACGCAATAAAATTATTAAAGATTTGAACGTAAATATTTGAGACTAGTCTGAAGCACTCTCAAATTGATCTCGATTAACAGCCATATTTGGAGGCCTTACATAGCTGTCAAACTTTAAGCAGTGTTTGTGAATACCGTTTGAATCAATAAGCGGACCTTAAACTGAGTCGCCTTAAATTTAAGGTTAGGAGATAAGTGACGTTTCAGTATACCAATTTCACCAATAACGAATGCTTAAATCCGTAAGGCCATCTCAAATATTTAAGTAGCGTTTGAGTATTCGGGCGTTAGTTCCCTTAACTACAGATTTGTTGTATCGAATATTATCTTCAAAACCTCTTTATTTTTATGAATTACGTAATGTGACACTTCTAAATACTTTAGGAACTCATAATTATGTATGTTTTATACAGATTTTATTACTTTTGTCGATTTTCACATAACCATGGAATGTAAGTACTTAGACACTATTCTTGGGCACATATTAGTATTTCACACCATTTGATTTATATATTTTTATGTTTTGGATCATCCAGGTACACATGATGATCAACAAATGAAATGTTATTTTTCATCCTTTTAATATGAATATTTTACGTCAATGCCCAAGTATCGATGGGCTGAAAAAGTTTCAGATTGCGCCACCAGATGGCAGAGCTTACGACGTGCACATTCCCTATGGCGGGTCCCAACACCTTCTCTATGGTGTTCGCTATCCAGGCGGGTGACTAATACATCCTAGCAAGCCGGTAAGCGGGTTTAAAGACGAGCGGCTTACTCTTCTCATTCATAAAAAATGTCGACGATGATATATGTAAAGCCTCTCATAAAAATGTATTTCCAATCACGGTTTCACATTAAAAAGTCAATCGTTTCGGCTGCACTCGTTGCTCTTTACCCTTATTTATTTTGCCGGCCATCCGTCATCCGGATTAACCGGATGAAATGTATCGCCGTTACTCATTTCATGTTAAAATGAGAATTTCTCGCGGGCCGATTTTAAGTACCGGTCAATTTGTGCTATTCGTTGATATCAAATGATGTATAATGAATATTAATTATTCTTTATGATTGGTGGAAAACAATAATATTTATTAACTAGGTATACATATACGTACTTTTTGTGGAAACAGTGTATTTTTATAACTTCCCGACGAGATGAGGAAGTCGCTTATCTAATGAGATGGCGCCGCGCAGACGCCTTCAACTTTTTACGCTGGATCTACATGACAAATCAATTGTTGATTAGTTCAACCAATTGCAAGTTTCATAGTAATTAAACACAGTCCGACGCCTTCATCGCCGAAGGGATAGGCAAAGGCACAACTAGTTCACCAGCTTTTCTCCGTATTATTCCGTCCCGTGATATGATACGAGGCGAGTGCATCGCCTCTATTTGGGCACAAATTCTAAATTGCGGAATGATACCGAACAAAAAAAACAAAATCACTGCCCGACCCGATATTCGGAGCCAGGACCTCAGGACGGTGTCTTACAACGCACGGAATATAACTAAGCCACCGAGGTAGTCACAATAATTAATCCTACTAATATTATAAACGCGAAAGTTTCTAAGAATGTATGGATGTCTGGGTGTATGGATATTTGGTCCACTTTCACGCAAAAACTACTGATCGGATTTTGATGAAATTTAGCGCACGGGTAGATCATGTCCTGGATTAACACGTAGGCTACTTTTTATCCCGGAAAAATATAAAGCGGGACTTTTATCCCGGGAAAATTTATTCACGCGGGCGGTGCCGCAGGCAAAAGCTAGTAATCACTACATAGTATAAAACAAAGTCGCTTCCCGCTGTCTGTCCCTATGCCCCTATGTATACTTAGATCTTTAAAACTACGCAATAGATAGAGTGATTCAACAGGAAGGTTTTTATGTATAATACATGCATAATATAGTACAGGAACACTGATGATTTTAGAGGTTTCTAATGTGATGTCGTAAATGAACACATTTCTTTGCGCCCACATTGGAAACGCTGGCTAAACCCTAGGAGATAGATCAAAATAATGTACTACAGTATTGTACACCTTAAAAAGGTCTACGAAAAAGACCGCGATGGTATGTGTTTATCTCTTAGGGATAACCCACAATAACCATTTTTAATCCTTTACCTTTGACGAGAAATAATGGCTTATTTACGAAGTGATTTTAGGCAATACGGCATTAATCCTTATCCAATTAAGTACCATGAATACATTGTGCATTTAATATAGATCAGTATGGCCCTTGACAGCATGTAAATTAAATAAATATTTTCGAAGATATTACAGATTTAAAATGCAGGGACGGCCGGCGGGTGCCTATAAAGAGCGCGTCGTAGGCCACGCTTCTCGAAAATATATAGTTTATGCTAATATTATAAAGAGGAAAAATCAAGAATTTTATATATATTATAAACTTCTTGGGAAAAATCTTGGGAAAAATGGATGATGGAGGATGATTGTTTGTTTGTTTTTAAAGGATTTTTTTTTTTTGTAGGGCCTTCTTCGGCGCATTAGGGACGGCTGCGGGCTTCCTCCGACTCACGTCTAAGTTGTCGTCCGCAACCGAGGATAACCTCCAAAAGTTCTGGACCGATTTTGAAAATTCTTTCACTAATAGGAAGATACATTACTCCTGAGTGCTATAGGCTACCTTTTATCCCGGAAAAATTCAAGCCAAGACTTTTATCCCGTTTTTTTTCTCTCGCGCGTGGAGCTTTCACGGCCAGACTACTAAACCAATTTCGATGAAATTTGAACTTCTTCTTTCGCATTTGAACTGCTCCTGCGCCGCTCGCATATGGCGCGCAGCTTACCCACGAACGGCGCGCGGACGGCCTAGGGACTACGCGTGAATGTGAAATGCACGGGCGCACACTGATAGCCCTAGCAATTAGCATAGACTGATACTTTACAATTCAATAATATAGCCGCCCTACAGTCGTCAGTCAATTAATCAGTATCCTAACTCAGTTTTGTAAGCAGAATACAGAATGATATACAAATGCTTCGATGTAATCTTCTGGATCCACACAACGTGTTTACAATTTCTGAATCGTGATGTATGGGCCGCCCAATCGGATGCTCATGTAAGAGTGAATGGATGTGGCACGGTCGGACATCGGGAGACATTGGAGGCGTGGTTGTGTGATTATCTTTAGCGTAAGTTAACATAAAAAGCAGCGATAGCCTAGTTGGAAGCGGGACGGACTGCCGAGACGAATGTCCGCAGTTTCAAAACTCAAGGGCAGGCACCTCTGACTTTTCTAAAGTTATACTGTGTGTATTCTTTGTGAATTATCGCTTGCTTTAACGGTGAAGGTACACATCGTGAGGAAACCTGTATACCTGAGAAGTTATTTATAAGAATTTCGAAGGTGTATGAAGTCTGCAAACCTGCACTAGGCCAGCGTGGTGGACTAAGGCCTTAACCCTCTCAGTAGTAGAGAAGGCCCGTGCTCGCCAGTAGGCAGTATATAATACAGGGCTGGTAGTAGTAATTTCACATCTGTATTCAGAATACTATGAAGACGCACAGAACGCCCGGAAGCATCGGCAATTTCATAGTTTTGTTTGGCTTTGTTCAGCTTTTCTTACCTATCTGACGGCAAACTAAAGCAAAATTATATCTAAATATAAGTCAATCACAACGACTCTTTGTCTACGCACTGTGAAGGTAGTCATACCGTACGCACTAAGAAACAGACTTATAATCATAGCATGGTGCCGAAATTAGCTGAATACGGGCCTATGACAAGCAATCATTCGTTTAGTAGCAGATTATGGTTGCGTTTCGTATGAATGAGATTTCCAGATCAAGCTCTTCCTTGCTCCAATCTTTATTCCCTTCCCTTAGGGTCGTGATTCTTCTGATACATTAGGAGTTTATGGGTCGTGATCACAACCTTCGGGTGATCAATATGCTCGTTTGTATCTGAAATAGGGATAATGAAACAGATCAATATATGAAACGCATTAAGCCTTTGCTATGGTTTTAAGACATTGCTTCTACCTCGCGCGCGTCAGGTCACATTATTTCTCCAGAAGTCTACCATTTAGAAAGTACACAGTACCTAACACATGAAAAGTCTCTTGATGTCCCATCCAGCGATGCTACATCACGCGCCCATCCCGCGGCCGTCAGTCAAGCGCGGACCGATGATAAATGTTTTCCTAGTTTTTATTCCAGTGTTTTTTCCCATCAAATTGGATATTTATATGTGTCAAAACGTAGGGTGTTGCGTGGCCGCCTCTGATTACGCGACGGATTTGCATGAAACATTTTTTACGTAAGATATTTTGTAATATGCGAACATGTTGAGCGGGATGGGTTTTTGGTGTTTTGGGTGAAGTTAGGAGTTTGAAAACTTTGTTTGACGTGAGTTATATTGGTGTAAAGTTCTGTACGATGAAAAGACGCGTAAATGGCTTTATTAATTGGTCCAAGCTTTTTCGGAATAACGTATATAATATAGCTATCAACAGACAACTTGACCCATCGCTAGTATATGTCGGCGTATCGACGGAACAATTCGTAGATCAATGTGACAAAAAGCACGATAGGACTCCGTTTCATTTTATTGTGATTGGTTGAGAGACTAACACGTGACTGACATATTGGTCTCTTGAATAATCAAAATTAAACGACATCGACTTACGAGTTTTTTGGAGACGTTCTAAGCACACGGTCAACTTGCTTCCCGCACCCCACTCAAGCCCCGCTTACTGTGACAAGTTGTATAAGAGCATCTATAAATATTAGACAATGTAACTATGTTACTTAAGGAAACTATTCCACAGGTTAATAAGCTGTACACACACACGCACGCTCGCCCTTTCATCCCCGAAGTGGTAGGCACAGGCGCATCTAAGTGCACCCACCCTTCGCAGCGCGTATTTCGTCACATGATGTGATAGAGGGCGAGCCTACCGCCATATCGAAACAACATGCAGTAAATTGAAATAAATGCAAACAAAGGCATACAATCAGATTAGAGCGACATATGTAAATAAATCACAGTAACCTCGAAAGTGTAATGTCTCTAAATGAAATCAGCGAGCACTTGCGACAATGAACGTCAAATCTTGAAGGGCCCGTGACAGCACCCGACGTGTATTAATACGCGGCTCTTTTTATATTTGTCACGGCACAATACTCGAACTGAACTCGACAATTCTAACCAAATCATATCCTATTCCGATGTGTTACCACTACTTACTGTTTTCGATTGTATTTCATTCACGCAAAGGACTCCTACTGAATGTAGAAGTAGTTCCTAATTCACTTACCTTAAAATTAATAATTGTTGTTAATATAGGTCATCTGCGTTACGCTTTCATAATTATGTCACAGGTTCTGTTTAGACAAGCAAACCAAACTGGAGTGATGCTATTGTGTCTAAAATCCAATGTGAAGAATTGCAGTAGCGTTTCATAGTAAGTGAGATTCACTGAGCGCCATATTTCAGCCTCCCTTTCCATTCCTAAAAGGTCAGCAACACACAATCCCTCTATCTAAAATGCGTTTCATAAGCGTTGTGATCAATCTTACTATACGTATCTTATTTTCTATTGCAAAACGCAATCTATTTCTATAACTTATTCTTTCCATATACAGATGGTAAGGCATTAAAAGCTTCTGGTAATAAAACCGCCCCTTGCGTACTATAGATTGAGCGATATTTTTATTTTTTTATATCTATCGTTAATAGTAATAATATGTTAACAATCCACTTCTTTTTTGTTATATTTAAGGTTGATTACACCGCTTGCTGATAAATACTACCAATCACAGATACGTATAAGCCGAGTAAATACAGTCACACCCTATTCTATGCTGCCAAATAAATAGTAATAAAATGAGTACTATATATATTAGATATCGACTGCCTCGGTGGCGTAGTTGTATTACAGTACGACTGCAAAGCTAAGGTCTCGGGTTCGATCCCCGGGTCGGGCAAAGTGATATTGAATTTTTCTATTCAGTATCAGCCCAGAGTCTGGAATTTTTGCCCGATATGGCGATAGGCTCGCCCCCTATGACATTATGGGACGGAATAACGGCGAAAAGTGGGTGCACTAGTTGCGCCTCTGCCTACCCCTTCGGGGATAACAGGCGTGAGTGTGTGTGTGTGTGTGTGTGCGTGTGTGTATGGCGATGGACTCGCCCCCTATCACATCATGGGGCGGAATACGCTCGGTGAAAAGTGAATGTATTAGTTGCGCCTCTGCCTACCCCTTTGGGGATACAAGGCGTGTGTGTAACTATATCAGCTGTTTATTGCGGTAACTGACAAATAAAATTTACTTGAAACCTGTGAAACAGGCCCAAAATATTTATTTAGTAAACTACAAATGAATAAATAAATTAATGAGTTATAACACAGAGGAACTAAATTTATGTTAATCCACGCCTTAATCCTTAATAGTTGAGAATCTTAACATAGTGTGAAACAAAGTCGCTTTCCGCTATCTGTCCCTATGTTCCCTATGTATGTTTAGATCTTTAAAACTACGCAACGGATTTTGATGTATTTTTTTGTTTAATAGGTAGTGATTCCAGAGGAAGGTTTGTATGTATAATACATGCATAATATATTTTTAGAGGTTTTTAATGTGATGTTGTAAATAAACACATTTTTTGGCGCTTAAATTGCAAACGATGGCCAAACCCTACGAGATCAAAATAATGTAATATATTTGTTTGTTCTATAATAAAAACGTACCAAACGTACCAGTACTAACTTAAAATGACCTAACTTAAATTACTAGGTACGTATCACAGAGGAACTATAATAATGTTACGAAGTGCATCTCGGAGACCCGTCCGACCCAGCGGTCGTATTTGTTGTAAAATAAGAAATAGTTGAGATAACTCACGCAAGGAATGGTGACACAACCGAGTTAGTTTATTACAGCTGTTTGCAATAAAAAATATTTATTATACAAAAAATACACTTGTGGTTTACTGGTGGAATACAAGTAACTGTGTTGGTAATTTATAGACAGCTGATAGACACTATTATCGTTGTATTTTTAATTTAGTGACTGAAGATACAAAAGCAGTAATAACACTAGTAAATGATGTTTCTGTTATGCGGGTTCTTTAATTAACTCAATCTTACAGTTATATGACATGTCACTTATTTTCGCTGTGATATGTTATCTGGAACGCGGAATTAATGCAACAATGAACTGAGCCCGCGATTTCTACTGTTTTATATTATTTTAATTGTAAAATAATATAAAACAGTATGTTTAGTAACAGTATGTTTTTCGGAGTCTGGAATTTGTGCCCGATATGTCGATAGGCTCGCCCCTATCACACCATGGAACGGAATAACGGCGAAAAGTGGGTGCACTAGTTGCACCTCTATCTACCCCTTCGGGGATAAAAGGCGTGTGTGTGTATAATTGCAAGGCTTGTAAATTTGGTAACAGAAAAATTAGTTATAGCAGTTCGTATGTTATTGCGCTGAGCTCATCAATCTTATGTTCAGTAATTAAACTATAACCTTCCAAATAGAAAACAATAATGTTTGCACACTTTTAGCGGCAAAAATAACTACTTACTCAGAGACAACTGTAATCCAAAATCTCACAAAATTATCACTCGAAACAAATTGAAAAATAATCGTAGGTTCCTAGTAAAGGTGATGTTATTCAGACTCCCACAGGATATTGGTTTATGCAAATACGGAACGCGTTGAAGGGAGGAAATCGGCAGTCCCCATCGTATGCCTCTTACGTGGATCGACCTTTAATTTATAAGATCTAAATCGGTTTTAAAATGCGCGTGTAAGGAGCTGTTTTGTACATGGTTTTGAAATTAAATTTTAAATACGCAAAGCTGCGATGGCTGATAATAATTAAAAAATTAAACGGTATTCTGAATGTACATCACAGACACAGTGTGGGACTCACGCCCGTTATCCCTGAAGAGATAGGCAGAGGTGCAACTAGTGCACCCACGTTTTGCCGTGCGTATTCCGTCCCATGATGTGATAGGGGGCGAGCCTATCGCCATATCGGGCACAAATTCCAGACTCCGGGCTGATACTGAGTAGAGAAACCCAATATCACTTTGCCCGACCCGGGGATCGAACCCGATACATCGTACCATAATACAACTACGCCACCGAGGCAGTGAATGTACATAGTATCGTGTTTTTCCCTTTTCTTGATGCTGCTACTATTTAGTAGTGGAAGTGCTTCCATCACGTGAGTGGCATGCTTGTCTATAAAGGATATAAAATTTAAGAACCTTCGTACCTTAGCAATAAGTATTAAAATAGGCTTTCTAAGCATTTTCATTTAAGACTTTTCAAATATAGACAACACAGCAAATAAAATCAGAAAGTTGCGCAACAATGAAATATGTGAGCGACGAACCAACTTCGCGGTAATCGATCAACTATTGCGTCCAAGACATATCTGATTTGTAGATCCTTGAAGCCAACGAAAACCCATTGCAAATGCATTTGGCGTTTAAAGTTGCATAGATTTTGCTGAAAAATAAGCCAATTTTTTTTGTTCGCTTGACGCGCTCTCTGGCGGAAATTTTGATTCCGAAAATGATTTTTACTAAGCTACATTTATCTTAAGTGCTATAAGCTTTTTATATCGAGGACGAGCTTTAATCCTTGGAACGGACTTTTATCCTGGAAAAGGGCTTTCTGACGAGTGGAAGCGCGATGACTTAACAGTGAATACGTAACATACATTTTAGCTTATCGGCAAAGAGAAATTATTGGACACACCTTTTAATCCTTGACTAAATTTACGACTCAAGTCTTTCGAGTCTATAGATCCCAACAAATATATCAAGAAATTGAAACCGCGACCTCACGAGTTACAGAACAAATCCAATAGACACTAAAGATTTCAAATTAAAAATATAATATCCGGAAACTCTACAATACACACTTGACCGCCGCCATCCGATCGAGTTTGGAGAAATTTTACAATTCGCGGAAACTTTTGTGCCGGTCTGTCGCTGCTGTGCGATTCAATATTGTCACAAATATGATGATGTATTCTTTGAAAATGCCCTAGTTGGGAATGGAACGGACTGGCGAGGCGAAGATCCGCTGGTTAAATCCCAAGACACTTCTGACTTTCGAAGTACACACACACACACACTCACTCACGCCTATTATCCCCGAAGGGGTAGGCAGAGGCGCAACTAGTGCACCCACTTTTAGCCGTTATTCCGTCCCATGATGTGATAGGGGGCGAGCCTATCGCCATGTCGGGCACAAATTCCAGACTCCGAGCTGATATTGAATAGAAAAACTCAATATCACTTTGGCAGTCTTTCGAAGTAATTAGTAATTATAGCTTATTTATACTCTTTATGGAATGAACGGTGCGCACACAGTCTACCCGCGATGCTCGCCAGGTTACACTGTAAATCGGAGCTCTCGTATGGTAAATGCCGGCCTTAGAGAGGTTACTTTGATACCACTTAATGACGAGACGAGCGTCTCACTCGTTCAACGCAGCAGTACGTGCATAGTCTTGTTTGGCCGCAGAAATAGACTTTGTGGTTGTACCTACCCGGACATATTCTTCCATACGAAAGACATACCTAGTGAATTGCATTTCTAGTCAGTCGCGAAAACTATTTCAGTAACTACCTGAAGACTCGAAACGATTATCATAAAGTCTATACTAGGTTTTAGACTTTGTTATACATAAAGCTATTTGTAGAATCTACTACTGTATCATAAACAACAGTAGTTTCGTTCAATATATCACCGTTACTATATAAGGTACCTAATTTAGTAAAGTTTTTTTACCTTACTCAGCCTGTTCCACCCACACATAGCAAACAACAACCAACTCAATACTCTAAACATTAGGTGCATTTTGGCGTGACGCTACCTTTCCTGAAAGTGTGCGTACGTAATTGATAGAGTTTTTTTCGCTGAAATAATTTTGTTTTACGGTCTATTGTTATAAGAAAGGGACAGAAGTGAGTAATGCTTACACAATTGAGTATTACGTCGTCTATATTGTGTAAGATTTTTTGGTATTTTCCAACTCTTGCCTCTTCTTTTTAACACGCTTTTTATTAGCTGCATACGTATGTATGTATGTATGTAACGGAAACTTTAAATATGGTTTTGACCTCCTTCAAAACATCGGTTTAATTGACTGCGCTTTTTTACAATAAAATATATTTTTTTTTATTTACATTATTCGTAATTCTAATTTATTAAACATTATTTTTTAGTTTGGACTTCTATAAAGCCTATTTTTTTTAGATTAGTGTTGCCAAAGACCCGCTAAGCGTTACGTCTTGGTGTTTTAATATCTTGTTCGATTTGATATACAGGAGTTGCAGTACCCAGTGTGAGGGCGGGATAGCCTCTAGGATCTCTATCTATGCATTCGCGTTATGAATGCCGTTTTAAGGTCTTGGTATCCGCCCAGCGTCTGGAATTGTGACTGGTCAGCGGTAATAGGATTTTTCAATTATATGTGAAGATTTTTGTGGTGCAATTAAAATAAACGGAGAACTTTTAAATAGTATAAAATCGTATATTCAGAAATATCGTGTTCACAGTATTACATTCTGGAGAGAGAGCGAGAGCACAACAAGGAAACATAAAAAATAATGTTACCAACAACATAACATACAAAATGTTTGCGTTCTCAATTCCCAACAATATGCTATCAAACTTCAAAGTTTCGATTCTTCTTGAGTAGCACAGACAGAAAACTGGCATAAACGTTTTACACATCATATTAAACTCTCATTTACGAGCCAACGTAAACTCTATTAAAATCCTACTAATATTATAAACGTTAAAGTTTGTAAGTATGGGTTTTGATTACTCTTTCAGGCAAAAAGTACTGAACAGATTTCAATGAAATTTGACACACGGGTAGATCATGTCCTGGATTAACACATGGGCTACTTTTTACCCCGGTAAAATATAAAGCGGGACTTTTATCCCGGAAAACGTTTTAACGCGGGCGGAGCCGCGAGCAAAAGCTAGTTGAACAATAATTAAACAAAATATTCCTGCACGTCGTATTGAAACTAACATAAAATATTAAAAACGGATTTATGGTACGAAACCTTATACATTTTCATTACAGGGAATACATTGGTTTTTATATTTAGTACTTCCCGGGTCGTAGGGCACGAACCACCACTATGATGGAATCCATGGGTCGCTTACTTAGTCTAGCTACATCATGGCGATGAACCACAAGGTCCTGGGTTCGGATTTCAAGTCTTACAATACTTTATGAAGGTTTCTCTATCAATGTTTGGAGCCGTATATGTTCAGGCCGTAAAAAATATGCCAGATTCTTTCTTCAACATGCTTCAAGATAGTGGGTCACCCTCACATTGGACTAAGATAAATACAGTTGGAAGAGTACCCCAGCTATTTTAAAGGACATGTCTAAAAACGGGCCTAAAATTCTAACCAAGACAGTTTATATATATTTGGATAGAACTCCTCAAAACTAGCCTTTTACAATAGTTTCATTGTAAAGACTTTTGATTTTCAGAATTATGTTATTCTATTTTGTTTAAAAAGTACACCGTTTTATTAAGTTTTGTTATGAATGAAAGGGTATAAAAATATGTTTTTAATAAATCCAAGTTTCATGTCTTACCCCTTTAATATCCCTAAAGTTTGAGCCTTGTTAGATTTTGAGGCACAGCACTGAGCACGCATACAAAAAGCGGACGTCTCCATTAGAAGAATACCAACATAACCTTTAACTAGTTTCTAAAAATGCTACAAAAAAGATTAAAAACATAATTCCTGAATAATTTACCCGTGACGAGGTTCAACAAAGCCCGTCTGTCTTATTTTTGTGAAAGTTGGTTTTAAACCGTTGGAACCCATCCAAGAGGGAATTTTAAACGAATTCTCTTTCGTACAGTTAACTTCGCGTTATCTTCTTTGTTGCTAATTGAATAGAACTGGGTTTTAAGTTTTTCTGATGTTTTTTAATGAGTCATTGGTAAACTGGTGAGATTCGTATTTGATTCCCGGGTCGGGGATGTAAAATCTGATATACATTCATGTGCTACTGCACGCTAACTAGCTACGTTAATAAAGGGATTTTTATGAGTTTAGGAGAATAGAAATTGCTAATGCTGTTAATATATTATGTTACTTTACTATTATTTTTGCCACCTTCCGATTCTCAAGTGAAATGAAACCATTTATTCGAATCCATAAAATGTTTAACATTACTTAGATTCAGTAAATTTTTACTCTACCACCAGTTCGGAAAGCAGTTTTCACCAGAGAAGAACAGGCAAGAAACTCTAGGGTTGCTCTTTAACCGACGAATAAAACGGAGGAGTTTCTCAAATCAACTTGTATATTTTTTATTTTTTTTTATGTGTGACCACGCATAACTTTTTACAGAGTAACCCGATTTTAGTAATTCTTTGTTTATTGGATAGGGTATACCTCGGAATTGGTCCCATGTAAATTTGGAAAAAAATCTACCCTAAGGTTGGGGAAAAAAGGGGCGATTTATTGTTTACTCAGATATTTTAAAGCTGAGTAGTATATTAATAAGCATGTACTTTTTAGCCACAAAAAATAATGAAATGAAAATTTTTTAACAAGAAAATTAAACCGCCGAGAAAACTGAAAGGCCAAAAATATTAAACATTTTTTATGTAACTTAATAACTAATATAATATACGTATATTTGGAGTCGCTGCCTAATTTCAATTGCCAGCTAAGCTAAGCAAATAAACGAACAAATATACGAAAACAATGTTAAATTTAAATTAGGCAACGACTCAATCTCCATCTTCTGTAGAAAACGAAAAACAATGTGACGTCACACTGCGTAAGACAGAGGAAGCTGGCGGACCTCCAACACCACTTGTACTATATATCACAGGAACATATTTTTTCGTAAAACTACGTGAATTATGGCAGATTAGCGGATAAGCTGCTATCTGACAGATGGCGATGTTGAAATATTCCCGCTGCGATGGTTTTAAATGGGTTTCGGTAAGCTTTGGGTGTGTTAAAATAAATATTGCGTACTAAGTGTTGTTCGCGACTTAGCCCGAGTGTTCCCAGTGGTAGAACCGATGTCACCGCTTGCTGATAAATGCTATTCTTTACATAAATGTATAAACCGACCAAATACAAAGGTCACACTCTAATCTGTGTTTTCAAATAAAATAACCACTATCTACATTCGCTGTGTAATACGGTTATTGTCAAAAAATATACTTGCAACCTGTGAAACAGGCCATGAAAATCCAACTAATGTAATATTACGATATAATGGTAACCTACCTACCGAAGGCTGATCTGCCGAAATTTAACCAATGCGGTTAGTGGCTTTGTCTTTATTTTTAACCGACTTTCAAAAAAGGAGGAGGTTCTCAATTCGTGTGTTTGTATTTTTTTTAAGTGTATCCAAACGTCTTGATGATGGCACGTTGTCAAAAAACATGACCATTAACAGTAGAATCGTGATAGCTATACCCAATGGAATAGCCAGTAAAGGATAATTTAGGCCATCTTTCGCCAAGGGCTAAACTGAAGAAACTGCTCATCAGCAAATATATTCCTTAGAAGCGTAGAATTAAACACGAGTTAATAATTAATATAAGAAAGAAGAATACATTTTAGAACCTTAAAGCGAGATCTATATTCAGCAAACATCCTGTGGCTGATGATGATCATAAAAAATGATAAAATTCCATCGCGCACATTTATCAGACTATCCCGCCCTCACGCCCGCCACTGCAACTCCTGTAAGCCAGGATCAACAATTGCTCACATTTTATGACGCCAAGCGGTGAAGCTTGGCGAGTCACAGGGAACCCTAATTAGAAAGATAGGAATTTCCTTCCTAAAAAGAATAGCAGGGAGCTACAAATATATTTTGCACAGCTAGCACGCTATGATATCAAGAAACCAAGGACTATATTAATAGAATCGTATATATCACAAGTTTATCAAAGGGGAGTCTCATTACCCTGGAGCTATGATAAACTCTCATACGTACCAGCCCTGCGTTGTTGGTACAATACCGCTTGTGAGCGTCTTGAGTGCATTTTACTGTTTAGGACATAGTGTAATAGTAGCCTCAGGGTGAGTTGTAGACAATTTAGGCCCAAAGTGTAGAAGGAGCGAGTGGAGCGTTAATTAGTTCTGTAATCTATTATTTTATTTCGCGCATTTTCGAAAAACAGTAACGTACGCATACTCACGCCTTTAATCCCCGAAGGGGTAGGCAGAGGCGCAACTAGTGCACCCACTTTCCGCGCGTATTCCGTCTCATGATGTGATAAGCGGCGAGCCTATCGCCATATCGGCCACAAATTCCAAACTCTAGGCTAATATAGAGTAGAAAAACCTAATATCACTTTGCCCGACCCGGGGATCAAACCAGAGATTGCAGTCGTACCCTAATACAACTACGTCACCGAGCTAGTCTAAAAAAGAAATGGTAATATATAATAGCTGTTACCCACGGCCACTGTGAAAGTTTCTTCAAAATATTGGTGAAAGATCCTTTAAAATGTACTTAGCGCTTTCAAAAATAAGTCCCTATAAACAAATTAACTAAGCTTTACGTCTTTAGAAAAAGGATAAATCTTACCAAAATAAATGATCAACCTGTTTCCGCTACAGCCAGTTACTCGCGGCGAACACTTAGAAATAACGTTGCGGAAACTTAGTTCAGAAATTACTTGCGATTGTCGACTACAGTTTGGGTAGTTACACATAAGTGTCTATAGCGATGTAGCGAGTGCCGGTGACACTTATTAGAAGTGTTTTCAACGCTGAACGCTTTCACCGCTAGCCTTGTGCGTACACGTGTACTGAGAATGCACTGAGTTTGTACTGGATAATGTGTGTTGCTATAAAAAGGTATTAATTTTATGTGCTGTTTTTAGGTTATATTTTGGCTTTAGGGGTAATTGGTTGAGCCTATTTTGAAAATTCTTTCATTACTCCTGAACTTAGCCCGCGATCGGATTTAAACGGGAGCAAAGCCACGGGCAAAACTATCAAATCGTACAAAACGTACGTAACTATTATCTGGTAGCCCTAATTACATATTAATACACAATAACTATTTAGTAAAGGTACACGACATCCATTTTATTCACCAGTACGTATATTTTTACTTCCATACAATCCAGCAAGCATTGCAAGTCCCTGGCTTCGTTTAACCCTCATTATGACTCGTCAAGAGTAAATTAGCCATTCACGGGTTGAAATTACCAAGTTTACTGATCATTAACATTCAAATGTTTGTTTTATAAAAGGGTATTTCAGTACTGGGATTAGCCGGAAGCTTAATGTGGTAGATTCTAGTCCAAGCCTTTTTAAGGACAACATGATGGTAAGTTTTAATATAAAATACAAGGAAAAGAAAGCTAAATATTGTCCTTTAAACAATTGTATCTTATTTGAACGTAAAGAGTAATTCTATTAATATTTGATTTAAGAAGCCTTATTTATACTGAGCAATTATTGCTAGCAAATATCAATAGTTGTCTTTTGAATATCTGACAAAAGGGTCGTATACTTCAAAGCGGGCCAAATTGCCTCCCCTTTGCGCATGGTCAGATAGTAATTGTGTGCGATAATTGCTGGCAATTACAATTGATTCATCTTTATGTGGCTGTAAGCTTACCTTATGTGCATCTGTTGAGACATTAGAAATTAAAACCTAATGCCTAAAACCTACATTTTTATTCAAGACTAGCTTTTGCCCGCGGCTCCGCCCGCATTAAAAAGTTTTCCCGGGATAAAAGTCCCGGTTTATATTTTCCCGGGATGCCTAGCCTATGTGTTAATCCAGGACATGATCTACACATGTGCCAAATTTCATCGAAATCCGTTCAGTAGTTTTTGCGTGAAAGAGGAACAAACATCCTTACATCCATACATCCAAACATCCAAATATCCATACATTCTTACAAACTTTCGCCTTTATAATATTAAGTAGGACTAGCTTTTTCTAGCGGCTCCGCCCGCGTGACAAAGTTTTTTCGGGATTAAAGTCCCTCTTTTTATTTTGCCGGGACAAAAGTAAACTATATTACTCGCTGATAATGTAGCTTTATATTGGTGAAAGAATTTTTAAAATCGGTCCAATAGTTTTCGAGTTTATTCGTTACATATATACAAAAATACAAATCTTTCCTCTTAGTGTAGATTGGGAAAATAATATGTACTAGGACTTCAGAACCGTAGAGTATCTATAGTCCAGTAAAGCAGGTTTGCAAAAAATAACCTCGTCTGTATTCGGAGGGCGTTGCGAGTGAGAGGGCCGAAGTGCCGCCCGCCGGGAGTAATACTGAACGCTTCTTAAATTGTGAACGGTATAGCGTTTGATACAGACAGTTACTTGCCTATCTCACGGGGCCTTTTTTTAATCCAGTTCGGATAAATGAACACTCACCGATATTAAGTGAAATAGAGTACAAAAATGTCGACTTGCAAAAGATTGTATATTGATTAAAGGCACAATTAACCCAGATAAGCCTGAAACTAAAATTTTCTGAAAATTTTGAAAAAAGTTACATTATTTAGTTTATTAGATCTTATGCAACATAAAAAAAATTATGAAAAAAAAATTAAGTGTAAGGCTTTCAGGGAAACAGCCGTCCTATATGTAGGACAGTAGGATAATAAGAGGAAATAAAAGACCATTTATGACAAAACAGAATGTAATCAAAAAGTGTAGTTTATTAGATAACTATTGATTATATTACCCATTGTTATATGTAATTTACTAGATTAACACTATTTATGAATGATATGTTTCAAAACACTTGACACACACTCCAACATCACATTTCTTGCAACGTGTCAAACATTTTTTGTGACATTGACGACAGTGTGTTTGCTTCGATTGAGGAATAACCAGATGATTCATTTGGTCTTTACGACTATCAGCATGTTCATGATGGGAGGGTCGGCTAGGCCCTCTTTTGGCATTTTTTCTGTTTGATTCAATCAAAGCAATTGCTACCCTTCTGCGGAAGCCAAGATGATCCAGTTTTCCATGATTTATTTTATATAACTGCCATGCATTATGTTCGGCAAGATCA
Source organism: Lapara coniferarum (assembly GCA_949316025.1). Taxonomy (NCBI): domain Eukaryota; kingdom Metazoa; phylum Arthropoda; class Insecta; order Lepidoptera; family Sphingidae; genus Lapara; species Lapara coniferarum. The sequence continues at coordinate 1,835,573 of OX438921.1, forward strand.
ATCATGTGTGTGAGCAACGGCATGTACCACCAACACCAACAACGAAATAACATCTTCATCTAAGAAGTTTTCAAACCACTCAATTGGGCGCTTATCTTGGCAAGCGCCTTGAACATCTGGCCAATTCACGGGATTTTTTGCCAAGTCCCGTTTTCTCCATGCGTAGGTACGCCTACGTTTAGTTCGACCTGTAGAATTAGAAGGTTCTTCTTCTGTATCACTCACCATAATCTGCCCTTGAATCATTACTTCAGCCGGTTGAAGCAGAATGTTTCGTGGCAAATTATTCAAAGTTACATTATCTTCTTCACCCGAATCTTCGTCAGTGAGACAGTCAGGATCAACAGGAGGAGGTAGAATACATATCAGTCGTTCTCTATAATCTTCTTCATTATCAGAAACATTTTCTAAAGCATCTAAAATTTCATGCGCAGCTAACGGTCTGTAAAGAAAAAGTTGTATTATTGTACTAAAATCATGTATATTATCCTACTGTCCTATATATAGTACGCTAGTATTTGTAACAAGTTATACGTAATTTATTTATATTATTTTGCTAGAATATTTATTTAGTACAAAAGTTAAGGTTATCAACTAGATATTAACACAGAAAAAAACAACTCACGAGTAAAATATAACTTTTTATACATACCTGTCATTTGCCATGTCTGCAACGCACTTTTATTACACACTTATAAGGTAAAATATAAGGTAAAAACTGTTAAAATAACTGTCTTTTTATTTTTTCTAATAAAGCTGACACGTTTCTTACTGCAAATCATAAGACTAAATAATCTTAGATAAAGAGGTTATTCTGATATATTTTTTTATTTCTACTGTCCTAAATATAGGACAGTAGGCTTATCTGGGTTAAGTCGATCCTCTTTTCAATTCAATACGATAATTATATGAAGATATTATGTTTTATGAAGAATTACCACGGTGGGATAACGATGGGTAAATTAATTTAATTAACCTTTAGAAATATTATTATAACATAATCCGATTTACAAAGTGTTGTTAAAATCTGGAAAATAGCAAAAGATACAAAATACTAGATAATATTAATTTGACAAGTTTAACACTAAGGCAAAATTACGAACCCGAAACAATCGTATTAACGAAAACCCTCCAAAGTGTGACCTCATCTAGGAATTTCGAACATGATTCTTCGCAATCCAGTCTTTGAACTACCTCTGTACTATATGAGCGATATTTAATGTCTCTTAATTCAATAAATCTGTTACTAAAACATCCTAGTTGTTGGCCAGTAACTGGCGCAAGTAATTAACCCGTACTAAACACACAGTTACCTATTTGTAAAGAACAAGGTGTAACGCTACTACATCGATCGGACATATTGTGCCTCTCCCGCGGGACCCTGTACGGGCCACTCAAAGGCTTGAAAAGACACGTCCCAGTTGAAGTGCATTTGGACTCGAATAGGACCCTATAAATCATCTAAAAGTCTTTTGTGAAGACATGCTGTTTTGAATTGAAAGCTGTTCTGTTAAGGTAATCTAATTGTGCTATAAAAGATACATTATACAGCCTTTTTGTATTAGTACGGATTTTTCAGTTGTATATGGGTAGTGAATTGGAAGGCCCTCCGTTCGAATCACAATGTCATTTTTTTTATTTGTAACATAACTTGCGCATCACATCTTGGATGTGGAAATAAAGCATACAAGACATACACGAGCATGGTTTGGTATGTGTTACTATAATCACTACATAGTATAAAACAAAGTCGCTTTCCGCTGTCTGTCCCTATGTATGCTTAGATCTTTAAAACTACGCAACGGATTTTGATGCGGTTTTTTTAGATAGAGTGATTCAAGAGGAAGGTTTATATGTATAATTTATCCCGGGGAAATATAAAGCGGGTCTTTTATCCCGAAAAAACTCATTCACGCTGGCGAAACCGCGAGCAGAAGTCTAGTTGTGTGTAATTGAATCTAATATAACATTAGGATAACATTGTTATCGTTTGTGATTCACTTTGCCATCATGCGAACGACTTACCTTCGTTATTTAGTTACATAATAATCCTAATTTCCTTCAATACACCTAAAAGCACATTTTTTTACGAAAGAAACTCAACGTGAGAAATCTTGTTTTAAGAAAAACATACCATTTTGAAACAGGAAAAAGTGATTGATTCTCCCAATTATTTCAGCACGATTAGCGAAGACTCGTAATTATTTTATTTTCTAATTATAATCCATCAACTGTTGGGCGTAAACAGAATTAATGATAACAGGTGGAGAATAATCCAGGGCATGGAATCTTGGTGTACACCTGAAAACATTTAGGTACGGCAAAGAGATTACACTATACATATTAACTACCTTTACTTGAGCTATAAACTTTGGTAGCACCTATGCTGTACCTTAGTCTTATTTAGAAGCATCAAATACAGCAAGCAATACTTGTACGCAAGTTTTGCTTAAAAAGTAACAAAAGCGAGGCGATTCTCGCCCGCATTGACGTATACGACTTTTCTGACAGATACTTATACGTACACTCACGCCTTTATCCCCGAAGGGTTGACAGAGGCGCAAATAGTGTACCCACTTTTCGCCGTGCGTATTCTGTCGCAAGATGTGATAGGGGCGAGTCTATCGCCGTATCGGGCACAAATTTCAGACTTCGGGCTGATACCGCAGTGTGAGCCCGAAGTCTGGAATTTTTGTCACATTGGGTTTTTATACTTATCTAAAAACCCAATATCGTTTGCCCGACCCGGGGATCGACCCCGCAACACACACACTCACAGAGTGTGTGTGTGTGTGTGTGTTAATGGTATCACTATCAGGTGTAAATAAGAAAAGAAATACCCGTAATAAATATGTACAGTGCATACTAAAATTGAAATATATTGTACCTAGATGAGAAAGGTTCTGTTCTTTCACGGTCCTAAAGCTATACCCAGCTTACTTGTCTACACTAATTTAACAACATACGACTCATCAAAGCCAACAGCCGATTGTCACCAAGTTTAATAGTCACTATCCCATAAAATTCCGCAGATATATCGCTTGGGGTGGCCACTATATCCTTGTTTTTTTCGGACAAGCCAATATTTCACCGTATTTGCACAAAAAATGAATCAACTAGACATGTGGACAGGGGAAGCGTCCGTTTTTTTACAAACACAATGGTTTTTTATTTATTTTCCCGTGACGTACTAAATGTGCAGTTTGATGTATCGCCGCGGTTTTTCCCGTTTTGTTTGAATGGATTGCTTTGTCCTTCTTGACAATTCATCAAGGTTTTTTTATGCATAAGGAATAAGTTTTACTATAGTATCTGTTAGATAGGCTTATAAGTTTTCACCATAGATACTAAATTTTACATATTTATAAGTGCAGCCACTCACAAGAGAATACATTGAAACTTAACGTGTACATGTGATTTGAACGTTTTTTTATGGCATTGAATGACGAGACGAGCATGCCGTTCGCCTGATGGTAAGCGATACCACCACGCATAAATAGTAGCTACACCATACAACACATTAAGTTATAAAGTACTGTGTGGCATTCCACTGCGTTCGTCATTCTGAGACATAAGATCTTAAGTCTCATTATGTCCCGTAGTTACGCTGGCTACAATGCCCTTCAAACCGAAACACAACAGTGATTGGACACTGCTGCTTGGCGATAGAAATAGACATTGCAATGATACCTACCCAGGCGGACTCTTACATATTATAAGAGTCCTACCACCAGTAATTTAGTTTTGTTTTTATTTATTCACTTAAGCCTTATTTTGACTGCCTCAGTGGCGTAGTTGTATTGCGTATGCGTTACGAGTACAATCTGCGCGCTGAGGTTCTGGGTTCGAATTTCGGGACAGAAAATTGTGCCTGGGTTTTTCCATCTTAAAATTCCTCAGTCGCAGCTCGGAGTCAGGAAGTTGGCGGTGTGATACCCCCGTGCCTTGGAAAGCACGTAAAACTGTTGGTCCTGCACCTGATCTCTCTCCGGTCATACAACACAATACTTTTACGTATAAGTATCATTGTGTTAAATTATCTGAATATCGATCCAGGATGATAAAATACAAAATGTACTAAACTAAAACTTATAATTGAGAGCCTGGTGTTCTGTGTCCACAGGCTCTGCCTAGTACAGACACCAGTCTCACACAATAGAGTACCTATAATATGTATTTTACTCATGTAGTTGGTCATGTCGAGTTGCCATCTCACCGGACTATGAGAGTGAAGGAATAGCGAGTGCACCTGTGTATTGCGCACACACTTGTGCACTGTAATATCTCCTCCTCCCCTACCTGGCTGATCTGTGTTGAGATTGGCCGTGGCTAAAATCGGCTAGGAAGGGATTTTTATCTAGACAGATTAAAGATTGCTAACAGTAATCGTATTTTGAATATTTGTCAAAAGGCTCCTAAACATCTAGGCGGACGGTAATTGACTCACCATTGCGCACTTTCTAAAGAGGTTCAATAATTTCGTACAATTATTGCTAGCAATCATTGATCCGTTTAAATGAGGCCTTATTGTTTCGCTACTCAAAGTCAGATTAAGTCAATATGTGTTTATAGGGCGTGTTTATTATTGTAGCCAAGTTAACCGATTTCGATTTTGATATTCTTGGTCGCCATAAAAGGTAAACAAGCTTAGGTATTTCTTACGTAAAATAATACTTCAACGGTAAATTAGAACGCCCGAAGCGCGTGATGGATGGCCGCGCCGAAGCCGACGGCTTTCGGGTTGCGAAATATTTTCGCCTTTTTCACCAATAGTTGAGTGACAGCCTCGTTGGTACGAAGATTTAAAAACAGTTTCTGTTTGTTTTTTTTTTTGGTCTTGAAGCATTAGAAAGTATTGACTCTTAGTTCAAGTTGTGAGATATATTATAAAAACAACAGCACACGGTCACAGGATCGATTCCCAGGAGTTTGACTTTTTAAGTAGTACGAGAGCTAGAAAACATACACGCGTATTTAGGATCCATTCCTCAGCTAAAATAACAATTTCATGCAATTGAATTCTCATTAAGATTCGTTAAAATTAATTTCAATAATGAGGGTACACAATTCAACCTCAATTATGAAATGTAATGGATTTTATTGTATTTAATTTTACTGGAATCATTTCAACTGACAATTTAAGCTTAATATAACAATTTTATCGGTAAATATAATGAGGGATTTAAATGCTTTACGATGTACCGTTTACAGTTGTGTTTCCATTTGAAGGATATATTATATTGGTCCGTGGGCCAGTGACAGATTTCGATGACCAAGTTTCTCTCAAACGATAATTGGTGAGACGCATCAGAGACGTGTATCATAAAGCCTCGTGAACGTCAGCTTCGGCTCCGTGGGTGCCATGAGCGGTGGTAGCCTCCCAAAGATGTAGAAAAAAATATATTATTCAGTCATTTCCTCCCAACTAAGAATCATTTTAAATTGTAGCTAACCCGATACCTTGAAGAAAAAAAATAATCAGCTGACTGTAACTTGGGGCATTATGCGTCAGCTGGTCAATCAAACATGTAAAAAAAATATATCATTTCAGTGATTTCCTCTCAACTACAAATTTACCTGATGATAGCTTATACGCAACTATGAATAAATATATATGTCAGCTGGCTGTATGCCGGGGCAAAAACCGTCAGCTGATGCCTTGAAAGTTATAACGCAGGTGTTAGGCGAGAGCTTCTATTACATAATTACATGCATCAGCTGACAATGTTTCCCTCGAATTAATGACAGAAGATTCTCTTTATTAATTACAGCATTGTATTATCAATCTATACATGTAAAATGCTTTGTCCTGAATGACTGACTGACAGTTAAACGCACAGGCCAAACCTCTGACCGTAGAGATCTGAAACTTGCAGGGTGTGTTCCTTGTATGACGCGATGTAGGCATGCAACACTTTTCTAACCCTTAGATTAGAAACGTGTTGCAAAGGTGGTACCTGCAGTAGGTTGTGTTAATCTGAAAAGTCTTCTGCTGACCACTTTATCTTACTCCGGAGAGTACAATAAACTATAAATTCATAATCACTGTTCTTAATATTTCTTCAGTTATTTATTTATATACGTATTAGTCGTAAAGTATTTATACATTTCATCGGAAAACTCATATCTGAGCGTAAAGTCAAACATTTAAGATACATTATATCTTCCCAGATGAAAATTTATAAGCTGACTAGCTTTTGCCCGCAGCCGCGGTCGTACGAAAGAGTTTTTTTTTATAAAGGTCCCACTTATACATTTTCACGGGATAAGAAGTAGCCTAAAACTTTCCAGTTTCCCAGATGCTCGAATTATCTCCATACCAAATTTAATCAAAATCCGTTTGATAGTCTTTGAGTTTATCGCGTACAATCTTTTTACCCCATTAGGGGTTGAATTTCGCAAAATCCCGTCTTAGTGAGCTCCAACGTCCTAAAAGGAACCTCCACAAAATTTGAGACTCCTAGCACGTGTAGCTCCTCAGATTTCGTGATGAGTGAGTTAATGACCTTTCGTTTTTATACATATTATATATTACGGGATGAATTTCAATAAAACATGAAACACGTCTTCTATCAGTTCTGTTAAAAATAAGTTTAAGCAATATTTGAAGTAGGTTGGACCAAGGAATCACGTTGGCCCATACAAACTTTGCCCCCCTTTTTCACCCTCTTAGGGGTAGACTTTCGGAAAATTCAATCTCATTAGATGCCTATGGCATACAAAGAACACACCCTGCAAGTTTCAGGTCTCTACGGTCAGAGGTTTAGGCTGTGCGTCAGTCAGTCATTCAGGACAAAGCATTTTACATGTATAGATTGATAATACAATGCTGTAATTAATAAAGAGAATCTACTGTCATTAATTCGAGGGAAACATTGTCAGCTGATGCATGTAATTATGTAATAGAAGCTCTCGCCTAACACCTGCGTTATAACTTTCAAGGCATCAGCTGACGGTTTTTGCCCCGGCATACAGCCAGCTGACATATATATTTATTCATAGTTGCGTATAAGCTATCATCAGGTAAATTTGTAGTTGAGAGGAAATCACTGAAATGATATATTTTTTTTACATGTTTGATTGACCAGCTGACGCATAATGCCCCAAGTTACAGTCAGCTGATTATTTTTTTTCTTCAAGGTATCGGGTTAGCTACAATTTAAAATGATTCTTAGTCGGGAGGAAATGACTGAATAATATATTTTTTTTCTACATCTTTGGGAGGCTACCACCGCTCATGGCACCCACGGAGCCGAAGCTGACGTTCACGAGGCTTTATGATACACGTCTCTGATGCATCTCACCAATTATCGTTCGGGAGAAAATGACTGACGAAATTTTGCTACTGGCCCACGGTCTATATAGTATCTTTTACATTAACCGCCTTACTAATAAACATTGGACAACGTCTGTGATAGTTATTCAATGTTTTGTCTCGCTATGTTGAGTTATATTTACCGTCAGAGGAAGCGAGACAGAACATATAATGGCAGACGTATAAAGCGATTATTAATAAGGCCCTAAGAGACCACAACATTTACAATGTACTAAGAAATGTATCTTCTTTGTCGTAACACTCTTGACAGAATAGACGTGGTCGTCTTGAGTGTTTTTCGGAGCAGAAGTAATGCACCTCAAGATCTCTCACCGCATCTCTCTGTTAGATGTTATTCTGGTGCACTCATGTACGGGATGGTCTACGGCAGATTTAACCTGATCGGTCCAGCCCTAAGAAGCCCTAAGAAGTGTACCTATATGTCTGCATTAATTACTCAATTTTCAGTTTTGACATGCGCCTGCTCATGAAACATAATGGCTTTTATCATTAGGAGAGCATGCTCGTCTCATTATTAAAATGTAATAAAATCTTATGTCTATTGGAAGCAGCAGCAGGTTTTTGAAGGGAACTTATTTGCATGGAATGAATATGCGGGCAAGGAATTGCGACTCTAAAGTAAATGGCACTGGGTCTATCATTCATCAAGAGATTCGGGGGTGTAGAAGGGACCATAGAATAATACCACCACGAAAATCCCTGTCTGTTGTAAAAAGCAGTTGAGTCATAAGGTGTTAGACATACGTAAAAAATAGTGACGACAAAGAATATTACCATGGTAATCCTTACATCTAGTAAAATACGCCTAATTGGACCCATTGAGGGTTACATACTATAAAGAATTAACTATTTTATTATTATTACTATAAAGAACGGGGCTGTCAAAAGAATAAGGCCATGGTAATCTCTTCCTATAATAAAAAAGGGCTACTTGGAGCCATCACGGATTACCGGAGCAATATTCGAGGCTGAATGCACCAAAAATAAAACTCAGATGTCCTGAATCAACATCTCTAATGGACAAGTGTATCTAATAAAAATACTGCCAATCTTCATCAATTTAGTGGTTGCGTTCGCACTTTGCCGTACAGACAGACATATTCAAAATAAATGTTTAAAGAAAGAAGTATTCCAAGATATTCTGTGACTATTTCTACCGCCAAGAAGCACTGTGCATGCACTGTTGTGTTTTGGTTTGAAGGACATTGTATCCAACGTAATTACTGGTATTATGAGACTTAACATCTAATGTCTCAGGGTGGCGAGCGCAGTGGAGCGCCACACAGTAGGTGATTTGTATTTCAAAGTTCTGTATGGTGTTGCTACTGTTCATGGGCAGTTGTGTCTCTTACCATCAGGCGAGTGGTACGCTTATTTCGTCATCTAAATATAATAAAAATAAAACGGCCTCGGTGACATACTTGTATTACGGTACGACTGCAATGCTGAGGTCTCTGGTTGGATCTCCGGTCGCAAAGCGATATTGCGTTGTTCTACTCAATAACAGCCTCGAGTCTGGAACTTGTGCCCGGTGATAGGCTCGCCCTCTATCACATCATAGGACAGGATACACACGGCTATAACTGGTTGCATTAGTTGCACGTCTACCTACCCCTTCCGGGATAAAAGATGTTAGTATATGTGTGTGTAAAAATAAATAAATTTCTCATCTTGTAGTCTCTCTTAAGTATCAATGTCATTATACCAAAATATAACACTACTCACACAACACAAACTAATGTGCATGTAGCATTAAGTTTCCATTTGGAAGATATTATAACAAATATCCATGGGCGAGGTGCAAAACACCAAATTACTAATTACATGAGATGTGTAATTAATTTAACGGCGGATTACTGGACAAGTTATAAGATGTAGCGATTCTATAGGATGGATGCATGGTTTTCTGAGAGATCGGTCTGGATATATTTAGGAGGTTTATATGGTTTATGATGATGATAAATTAGTTGGTGTTTTGTATAAATAAACAAAACTGTGAGTGATGTCGTATTTTATTATTATTGGGTACTTGACTACTTTTTAGTAAGTTATGAAGCTTTGAAATTTGGTGAAAGGGGTAGCTATCAAATAACAACAATACTAGGCTGTGACGTCACCAAGCGCCGTCGGCCATAACGCTTCCTGCGTGCGAAAGAGATAGTGCGATATCCCCGTCACAAGCGTTGCGTTTGCTCACAAGAATATTTTCAAATTGAATAACTGCTTTATTTTCTAATGGATTTTGACGCTGATTTCACAAAGAACTTATTTTACGTATTATTTTCTGTTACATCTAAAGTTATGTACAAATCAAACATAGGAAACTACCCTATTGTCTCTACCTTATAAAAAATAATACTATTTTTTTTATATATAACAAAATATTGTAATTGAAACTGCGTCACCATAAGAAATCTGATGTTAGCTCTTATTGCCTATGAAATTCACTGGTTTTCATGTCTTACAAACTCGTGGAACACAGCTGTCTGACTGATGTTAACCAAACGGTGTTTTAGACTCTCGCATAGAAACTATACGGAGATTTAACTCTTATTTACATTTTTCGCATTATTACACAACATCCTATTTTGTATATCAAAATCAGTCACCACAATACCTCTATACGTTTCGAAATTAGATCCCACAACACTCAGTGGCTCAGTACATCTGTCCGGAACGCAAAAACGGCACTTCGCTCATCCTAGAAATTAATGCCGGAGAGCGAGCGGCACCTCGAGCGAGCGGGCGTTCTGCAGCGAGCGCTCTGAGCGATGGAACTGTAATTTATGCGTTTAGAGCGACGCTTCCGGCTGTCGTAATGTCTGGTAATTTATTACTTATTTCGCGGTAAATGGATTATTTGTTTCGCACAGTCGCGTTGCGCGGAGAATTAATTTTGTTATAAGTGTGTGATGCGGTGACAGTCTGTGTAGTGGGAGATCAACTCTAAAACAAGAGGCTTAGAGTTTGATCCTCGTTGTGAGATTAGTGTGTCGGGTTTGGTCCAATATTTGTGATAGTATGAGGTCATTATACATAAATCAAAACGAATGCAGTTATGGCCGTAGTGCCCAAACAGCAATACATTACTTTTTGACAGAAATAGACAAATCACTAACATTAGCAGAGTCCCCCGTATCATAATGCATTATATAATTACTAGCTTTTGCCCGCGGCTCCACCCACATTCAAAAGTTTTTCCGGGATAAAAGTCCCGGTTTATATTTCCCCGGCATAAAAAGTAGCCTATGTGTTAATCCAGAACATTATCTACCCGTGTGCCAAATTTCATCGAAATCCGTTCAGAAATTTTTGCGTGAAAGAGGAACAAACTACCATACATCCATACATTCTTACACACGATGAACTAGACGCGTAATTAATGAAGTGTGGTGAAGCGACGCCGCGCGATGTCATGGGAGATAAGTTTCTTAGAAAGTTGCTGAATATTGGTGCAAAGCTGACATCCTTGCATAATATTGTAAATGCACACTTACCGCATAGTTAATAAACACTATATTACAACGGTTAACTATGCTAGACGTGTATACTTTTAGTGAGGCACTAAGTTGTTAGTATTTTGGTACTGTAAAGTGACTGCACCTAGAGATAACAATGTAAGTAGTCCGAAGATAATATTAACCAATGTGTATTTTTGTCTCATTCGAAGATCACCTTAGTGGGCCGGTCTGTTTTCAATACTAAATCTTTCATTCGGCTGTGGAACGATCGATGACAGAAAATACCAAAATAATTTAAGAAATACCGAACTCAATATTCATTCCGCGCAGAGGCTGTCGACTTGCACCAGACGCAAAATGGCGAAAACAAGCTGTCAATCTTATTATCTTACTCATGCTATAAATATAAATGCGAAAGGTTGTGAAAATATATGCATTTTTTTTTAAAGCAAACGCAAAAGGAACTAAACGGATTTGGCTAAAATTTGGCACACGGATAGGTTATATCCTCGATTAACATATAGGGTACTGTTTATCCCAGTCTTTTGTTCCCACGGGGAATAATAGATTTTTGTCTGAATTTTTCATGTAGATGACGCTGGCGTCTAACTGTCTGTTAGGGACTATTGTATGGGAAAGGCTTTTCAAGCGGGCGAAGCCGCGAACAAAACCTAGTGTTTCATACATAATATTAGACTGATAATTCTTTAAACTAATCAACATAGTTGAATCAATTCTACGCACTGATGTAACAATAAAAAGGCTTACACTTCATACCATATAAAGCTATTTAATGCGAGATAATTGAAAGTAGTTACTACAAATAATTCCAAAATGGCGTACTTATTAAACTTAGCTCCATTAAATTTCAAATACTCGTGATCGGTCGAACAATAGAGTTGGGCTTATATGTACAATCGTCGAAGTTACTGCGAAACTTTCGGGCTAATTCACTACAATGTTATTTAGTTTAGTTGGTCGGACCTTAATCGTAGATCTGGGACAATTTCGCCCGATGTTTTGAAAGAAAATTGTGTTTTTACCCGAGTAAGAAAGGAGGGTATTGTTTTTCGGGTATTTATTATTTTTGTTATTGAACATTACGTGAATCGATCGAAATTCGTGCCTGTACCAAACTGATCTAGGATTAACCTTTGTGCGAAATTGCTGCAAAACGGCCTATTCCTTCGAAGATATAGATGTGACTTAATTATGTCTTTGTGTATCTTTAGCCGCCACTATACCCTTTTTTGGTTCATCAACCCTTGCTGTTATTACATATCACCACTTATTCTGATTGATGGTGGCATCTCCTAATAATTTTCGGGTTATTTATGTGCTCGACTCTTTATAAGAAAAGATAAATGTTACCAGCTCTTTATATACTGTTCCACTGCTGGCACGGGCATTCTCTATCATGGAGACGATTTAGGCAAAGGCCTAAACCGTCTCCATGATAGAGACGTGATAGAGACTTCCACCACGCTGGCCTCGTGCGAGTTGGCTGACTTAAAATACTTTCGAAATTGTTTGGATAAATTTCAAGTATGTAGACGGTGGTGTAGTTGTATTACGGTACGACTGCAATGCTGAGGTGTCGGGTTCGATTCTGGGTTGGGGAAAGTAGTATTGGGTTTCTCTATTCAGTATCAGGCGAGAGTCTGGAATTAATGCCCGATATGGCAATGGCATCGACAGCTATCACATCGTGGGAATGCGCACAACTAAAAGTGGGTGCACTAGTTTCGCCTCTACGTACCCCTTCGGGGATAAAAGGCGTAAGCATATGTATGTATGTAGATTTCATGGTATTTTCCTTCGCCGTTAAAAGAAACACACACACACACACTCACGCCTTTTTTATCCCCGAAGGGGTAGGCAGAAGCGCAACTAGTGCACCCACTTTTCGCCGTTATTCCGTCTCATGATGTGAAAGGCGGCGAGCCTATCGCCATCATAAAAATAAACGTTTATAATTACTAATTAATATAATAAAAACTACATAATATAGTGATCATGTGTAGGTGCATGCTTTTGAACAAAGTTTGAACCGAAAATCTACGTCTTGACTGTACGTACTAATCACTGGACTGACGCATTTTAAAATTATAACAATGGATGTCAGTCAAAAGCAAGCAATATGAGGCTAATCTCAAATAAAAACTTCTTTACTACTAAAAGTGCATTTTGACTAAAGTTTCAAATAAATCCCCACTTGTGCACAAGTACGTACAATGCACTTCACTCGAGTTCTTATGATAATACAAAGAGATTTTACTCTTAGAAAATTTATTTTATTCCCTCTCAGAGTGAAAATCCCTCATTTACCGTATTACTGTGTTCCCAAAATTGAAGTCTCGTGTAAGCGCGGCGTTTGGTTTGCCGGCGAATGCAACGCAACGATTTATATTCATAGTGCGACTTGCCACACTAGGGGTGCTACTGTGTCGATATATTCCCTTAATACAGAAGTTCTTTGTTTGGACATAATAAAAAAGAGTGGCATATGGAAGCTACTATGGTTGTCTGAATTGTCTCCAAGCCTTTTGTATTTCTGTGTGTTTTTATTTCCTTTTTTTACATTATTTAAATAAAATAATTAGTGAGACTTTTGTCATTCTCTGAATTCATTTTATCAAACCCAGAGTGTAGTAATATCTATCAAAAAATACGTTGACTTTTACGACGGTCACCAAAATTATGGTAGGCTTTGAGATAAGTCAGTGGGTTTTTTTCATATTTATACTGGGTTTGGTTCACGACCCCGTATGTAAGACCTGTTCTAGAAAAATGCTGGTTTCTTATTGTTCAACATTAAAAGGAGATGTCCGATTTTTGTATGGATGCTGTGCCTCAAAATCTAACCAGGTTCCAACATTATAGATATGAATTATTAAAAGAGCAAAAATATGGTTCTTGAATCCATAAAAAAGTATTTTTAGACCCCTCCATTTATGACTAACTAAAAATGTTCTATTTAAGTGTAGTTTTTAAGCAATATAAAATTACATGAATCTGAAATTCGAGGACTTTAAAACTATACGATTTATCACCAAGGCCTAGTTTTTGAGAGTAGTTTTTGTAGTAGGTACTATCTAAATATATATAAAGTATCTTGGTTAGAATTTTAATCCCGTTTTTGAATATGACCTTTGATAAACATGTGCAACAGAATTTTCGTTTTTTTAATAATGTAATCCTGTAATCACGCAAATGCATGTGCTACTGGAGTGAGTTTTTTTTTAAATAAATAAATAAACTGTGAAAACCAAAAGATCCAGTAACTGAAATAAAATAACACGTAATCGGTAAAATATGGTAACAACTTTCCATGTTATCTAAGCGTCTCCAGATGTTGCTAAGTGTCCTGATATGCCTGTTTAATGGTTCCTACCGAGATCTACTTGGGTTACATGACTTTGACTAATTGCCGTGCCAAACGTATACTAGAAAATTTAATATCTAAACTATTAATTATGCAAGTGTTTAGCCAATAACCGCTCAGATGTTACATGACGTGTAATATTTTATGCTCTCGCAATTTCCTAACATAAATTCAATATGTAATTATGGATACTATAGTGAACAGTGTAGTAAATTTATCTTTCTAGTAGCGCATATAGATTGGGAAAATGGTAAGGTTACGGTAAACGTTGTGATTTTGATACTATTTATGATCTACAGTCAATGTAATTACGAAATATATCAAAACAATACACAAATGTCAATTTTATGAATCTAAAATATTCGCTATCACGAATATGAATATACATTAAACAAAACATAAAAATGACATATGCATACCGTGTCTACGTAAAGAGACACATCGATAACAATTATTGCGGACTTTTCATATTTATCGATACTTAGGGTGATGGACAGCACTATTAGAAGGGGCGACGCGATGGCGGCGCATCAAAATGCGGTTTTATTTTGTGGTGTCACTATTGTTTTATCTTCAGAACACACCCCGAAGGGGGTAGTTTATTGTAGAATATAAGTTACCTTCTAAGTAGTCGAAGTGTCATTTTGTAAGTGTAAGAGTTTACTGGTATTATTATAGACGAGCTATAAACCCACGACTTCACCAGCGTAGAAGTCCGTCCGCGTAGAAGAATTGTAACCAAACTTTTAAAGTAAATTACAAATATTTTGAAATAATGATGTTTTTCCGGTGTCTTACTTTAATGAAACAAAGCCAATATTCTGCTCCCTTTTATATTCTTTTACCAGTGAGAACTTCATGGATATTCGTTTTATCGTTTCGGAAATGTGTGCTTACAATTACAAATAAGCAGAAAAACAATCGGAAGAGAATTCAAAATCGCTGATTTGTGTTATAGTTTTCTTTAGTCAAAAGTGGGCAAAGTGATATTGAGTTTTTCTATTCAGTATCAGCTCGGAGTCTGGAATTCGTGCCCGATATGGCGATAGGCTCGCCCCCTATCACATCATGGGACGGAATAACGGCGAAAAGTGGGTGCACTAGTTGCGCCTCTGCCTACCCCTTCGGGGATAACAGACGTGAGTGCATATGTATATATATGTATGTATCAATAGATATTTTACCGGATTTTATATATTTTTAAATTAATTCCGTCCATATAAATTACCTATAGATAATAAATAAAGTTAAATAAATAAAGACTTCCATACACAATGGTGGAAAACCACTCGTGGTTAGTTTTCACGTGTTCTGAAATAAATCAAGGTGAACCGGCCTAATTCTAGCGACCGACGAGCGAATTTCAATAATATGCATTTGTAATCAATTTTGATTTATTATATTATACACCTACTTATCGAGCAAAGTTGCAATCCAAAGCATCTGCCTACCCCTATGAGATATCGGCGTGATACTATGTATGTACTTATTGTATAAAATAAATAAATCCTCATCTATCAATACATAAAAAAATCCTATCAACCTTATAATTTCCCTTTAGCGACATGATATTGTTGAAAATCGAGCAAATTTTCCGGATTCCCACAACAGGGATATTATAAAATTCCCGGTCAGTCTGGCAAGACGAGAGTAACGGTATTCCCTTATTACGCCGGGCTATCTCAACAAATAACATTTTAAAATTTTGTATTAAAGTGTTAGTTTCGAAATGCTGTTTCTTTTGAAATGCATTTACTTTTATTAGCTATGGTGAAATGCTTTTGTATGCAATTGATGTGAACTGAATGGTGAATGGGAACTTTAATATTACGCAACATTCTCTAACGTTATATAACTGCTAAGTGGGAGCACCTTAATAAACTATAAACGCTAATATTAATAGTATTTTTTTTTGTTTCAGGTACGTGGAAGACTTGTAAATAATGTGGGTATTGTCATCATCTTTTCTTCGGCATGGGCGGCAGTGTAAATAAAAAAAACGTACTAATTGATAGATTTTTGCCAATAAAGGACAATTAGAGCAAAACAATTGATGGGGTACACCACGACTATTCATCGTGACAGACACAACATCACCCAACTATAAAATTACATTTTATTCTATTCTTGCCCGCGTCCGGCCGCGTTAAAAAGGTTTTCCGGGATAAAAATCCCGTTTTATATTTTCCCGGGATAAGAAATACCCCAGGTCCTTCCCAGGCTCTTAAACTATCTCCCTACCAAATTTCATCGAAATCGGTCACTGGTTTTGCCGTAACGACTCGCGAGAAAAAAATCCGCGATAAAAGTCACGCTTAAATTTTCCCGGGATAAAAAGTAGCCTATGTGTTAATCCAGGACGTGATCTACCCGTGTGCCATTTTATCGAAATCCGTTCTGTAGTTTTTACGTGAAAGAGGAACAAACATTCATACATTCTTATAAACTTTCGCGTTTATAATATTAGTAAGATTGCGTTCGTCACCCTGAGATATTAGATATTGCCTCATAACACTTCAATATCAGGACACAACAAAAATAGACAGACCGGAAATAAGGACAACCTTCTTCAGACCTAACCACCACGCCCCGACAATGCCCTAAAATCTATATTAAAAAATACATAAAGGCGCTAACATGAGGAAGCGCTAACCGCCCGCTCGTTGCGCCCGGATGAGGTAATGCCTGGCGGTTATGCCCACGCCGCATTTCCGCCCCCTACCGCCCCCCAACACTTGTGGATATCCAACTGACTTTTATTAGATTGAATAAAATGAGAAATGCGCTGGCCGGCGGTTTTTGTCAGGTTGAGTTTTGTAAGAATTTTCTATTTTTATTCGTAAAACATGAAGTAGCTTAAGATTCTTCAATAACTAAATAATTTAAAAAATATGAACAAAATAAAATACGAAGAGACTTTCGCTCTGACAATACTCGGCTCCCAAATCCCAGTTTAAACATTTATCTCAGCACGGGCATCAAACTTGCGCCTTTCCATATTGAGATATTTAGCCAGTTTTTATCGTGTTGGGCATAAAAACTCCCGCAGCAGCTATAGAAGTAAAGATAAGTCTAGTAATTATAAATCTAATTATCCTCTTGAGACAACTAATGGCTTCTTTTACAGTAACATTCAAAGCAACTGTTACTTTTTCCTAAATTATGAAATGTTTTTTTTTCCACTATTCCCTCCAATATTAACTCTGCCACTAATTTGGAAATCAGTTTCCACCAGAGAAGAACGAGCAAGTAACTTTGGTGCTGGCCTTTTCAAAATCAGTAGGTACAGTCAGATACATAAGTATCTGAACAAATTCAAAATTGCCTATACACGTTCAGTTCAATTAAAACATTTTTTCTTAGTGTAAAGTAAATCCATTTAATTTTATTTTTGTGAACAGAAAACGAAAATTGGTAAGAACATACAAATGTAGACGCGATTTGAAGTCAGCTACTTATGTGGCTGACTGTACAAAGAAAATTTGCAATTAAATACATCTGTACTATTACAGCTTTTATTTTAGCTATCACTTAAAGACATTGGCTTTTAGAAGGAGCATTACATTTTACCTATATCTTCAGACGGGATTGAAACCCACGACTTTTAACTGCATTAGCCTCCCATGTAACAATTACTGTTCTTAGATACTTTAGCCCAAAGAATGGTGTGAAAATTCGAATCTGGCAACACGCCAGGGCAAATAGTGCGAGGATGCTTATTATTAAACCACTTTTGGAGAAGGAAGTTATATTTATTCTCCTTTTTGTCATTTTAATATGAATTTATACTTGACTTGTTAAATCCATTTTATGTCAAATGGCTAGCGGGTTTGTGGTAACATTTTTACACTATTAATGTTTCGGCTGTGAAAATAGGACAAAAGCAGAAAATTACTGTCGCATTAATTGTACTACGTGTCGCTTGCGACTCCGCTGCTTGAAAGAAATCTAGTAGTCCCACTCTATACTTTTCCGGGAAAAAATTGCCATGTTAAATCAAAACATGAGAGTCAAATCTCCAAATCCGTTCAGCGATTTCTGTCTTCTAAACAACATTTTAAAAAACTTTTGTATTTATAACATTACAAGATTAGTGTAGCTTTTATATTAATAATCTAAGAAAACTGAACGGTATTTTAGAAATTTATTTGTTTCTCAGCAGCCCAAAACCTCGTGAGTCAATCTAGACCAAACTTTCACTGTTCAACGCATCCTAACTCGGTTACTGCGACAAGTTTGATTAAATTGGTTTAGTACAATCAGAGATACAGGTCGTGTACTCATTCTGTTGATTGCAAACGCCACGACTGACTACGAACGGTGGTAACATCCAAAAGTTGGAATTATTAAGCGTGGCACTGGACATAGTTTGTCTTGAAAGATTAGATGTTTAGTCTCCAAAATATACATAGCATCACACCTACTTCTCTTTCAGGGATAGGCAGAGGTGTATAGTACCATTTATATATAATACCCACAATTAAATTAACTATGTTCTTTTATTGCGCCAGAACAATTCTAAATTCCTGGCTGATAATGGGCAGAAAATCAAATATCAAATCCGACTCAGGATAAAACCATAGTCTTCAGCACTGCTGTACCATGTACGCATAATAACTATGTCACCGATTATAATATTACATTCTCTGACTTATTACCATGAACAATGCTTAACGATGAAAAAAAAGGAAGCTAACTAAGCAAACACGCACTTAAAAATCGCAATTTCACACCCATTGAGAGATTCCGTGCCAAAATGCTCATGTAAGGTATTTGTTAGTTTTCGACAACTTTGTGCAACAATTTTATTCTTGTAGAACAATATTATGTCCAAGCTGGCAGGACGCCACACAACTCCGACGGTAAACAGATTATAGTACTAAAACAATGACAAATGTACTAACTATTTGTGGTATTATTGTTAGAAATTGTGTTTAACTTTACAGATGTGTTTAACTGAAGGTATGCGTGAATATATGTGACTATGAAGATGTGTTGTATAAGAGTTTGGTAGGTTAGCATTGTCTAGTTCTGTCATCGAGCAGTATACATTTTAGCTGGTGTGTGATATACAAGACATCATTATGAGAGATTATGAAAACACCTTATATTACAATTTTCAATATTCTGAGTTATTTTAATACCATAGTTAGTCATGGCACCTAGAATCAAGCGACCAACTAGAAACCTCTCGCCGTTCACTCATTAAAAAAAGTGTGATAAAAGTCTCGACTACAGAAAATAATACCTGAAAATAGTCCTATATGAATTCATAACTAAAAAGAAGTACAGTGTGTACATGATACAATTTTACAATAAACGCATGATCGTCACTCAGTTATTAAAAAAAGAAAAGAAAACATAAATTTCGATTGAAGCTACTAACCAAATGTATTGAATGGAGTCTTAAAAGATTTTTCAGAATAGAGATTAAAATAAAGCTCCCACTTGCGCCCGACCTTCGATTCGTTTTCATTGTAATTTACACCGCGAGCTTTTTTGTTATAAAACCTTTGGATTGGCGTATTGAAACATTAGGAAGATATTTTGGTTTCTTTTTTAATCTTTGTCTGGCGTTATTTCGAGGTGCTTCAATCTTTTTTAATCTGTGAACGAAATTGCTATTTTATCAACGTTCAAGTTCACTTCGGTGCACAGTTCTGAAAATCGTATGGTATTGGTTCGACTCTTAGATCAGGCAAGTTGTATGAATTAAATTTCTCCATATGGAAATTAACTCTATATCAGATGAACATGAACTCAACAAAATGTGGAGTCACTTATAGCTCCCCTGCCTGCCTTCAAGAATCAAAAGCATGAATTTAATTATGTGTGTTATCAATCGCTTATTCTATTCAACTGGGTATTCAAACTATTTTTCGCTAGCCAACTAATTACCCACTTCACAATGAACCACCATGAGGTATAAATATATTTAAGAGAGGCCTATGTATTGCAATGGACTTCCGAAGGCTAATAAGAAAAATCTCATAAATTAACGCCAAAAATTGCAATTTTTAACCAAATAAAATCTTGTATATTTTCGGTTAGTATTTCTGCCACCGTTGATGTCGCTCCCTACAGATCATCATTTACAAGTCAAGCGTCTTTACGCTGCAAGTTATTAGCATAAAGTTTAATATTATTTATCCGTGTCATAAAGGATTAGTCTTTAACTTCGACGTGACAAGTGACCTCTGAGCGGGGTTGCCAAGTTTGGGAAAATTCTGGGAATTTTGTAATTGTTTGGTATTTTTATCTACATTTATCTTGTTTGCTGCTTTATGTTTTAAACTGCTACATGATTAGTTGTCATAATGGCTTATTTGAGTTTCCTTTACCAAGAAGCCAGCAAACTGGTACTACCACCATCAATATTATCTATGAAAACATACATTAAGACTAACGAATATGACTTTTTTATCTGGATGATAAGACGAACTAGACCCCTAAGATAAGTGACATGATCGCCCATTAATACTAAAATTACTCTTCAATACCTTGTAGTTTAAAGATCTAAGTGGTTTCTATTATTTTAAGACAGATATGACCGCGCGAATCACTAGTTCCTTATACAATAAAGAATAACACAAAATATTGATTTAATGAACGCTTTTCCCGCTGAGTTCGCAACCCAGACGTCAACTGTCATCCATTGAAGCCAGTGTAATTGACGTGGCCGTTTGGCAGGCCGCATTTATATTGAATTTTATTACATTTTAATATTAGACGCGTCAAACTGATTGAACTTTTGACGCGGATTACTGATGCAAATTATTAGGAACGTTATTTAATTATGGACTAACATTATTATGATTTATTATAATAATATTAAAAATTAATTACTTCACACAGACTAAAGCCTCATTTCGACCGAGCAATTATCTATACTTGTATTATAAAGAGGAAAGATTTTATTGTTTGTTTGTTTGCTTGAATAGGCTCCGAAAGTACTGGACCGATTTGAAAGTTGCTTTTACCAAAATAAAGCTACATTATCAGCGAGTAACATAGGCTACTTTTATCTCGGGAAAATATTAAGCGCCACTTTTATCCCGGATAAACTTATTCAAGTGGGCAGAGCCGCGAACGGAAGTCTATTTGCTAATAATGCTGTTTTTTTTATATCTGTCGAAGGTAATCGTATACGTCAACGCGGGCGAGAATTGCCTCGCCTTGATTCATATTCAGACGGCGTTCAATAATTGCGTGCGATAATTGCTAGCAATAATTGATCCGTCTAGATGAGGTTTCATTATAGACACCGACTATTTGTCAGCAAAGCTACGCTACGATATTATGGATAAATTGACATTTTGCACATATTTTTAGTGTGTAGTGGCGTTTATTTTGAATAATAGTAACTTTGACAACATATAAAGATATCTAAGTTGTCCTCAAATGGAATTTGTGCTTGATATGGTGATAGACCCATCATCATATGGCATATGATTTTTTTTTTTTCACGCGTAGAAAGTGACTCATTACTACCGCCCAGTGTTCAAAGGGAACGACTGAGTGGTTATGTTGGGTTCACCGTGCCTTACGAGCCAACGTTGAGCCGCCCGGAAAGATGGAAAACGTCGGGCGACTGCCGGGCCGTGTCCCTAACCTATGTACACCGCACGGCATACCAACCAAAACTCCGCGGTGGCCATCTTCGGCGCATTAGGGACGGCTGCGGGCTTCCTCCGACTCACGTCTAAGGTGTCGTCCGCAACCGCCCCTGCATCCCATATGATGGCATCACGTGGTGAAATAAAGGTGCATTGTACGTCTCTGCCTCATCCTACGTTATAAAGGCGTGATCTTATGTAAATGTTATCTATTCAGTAAGATGCCCTTAGGGAACTTT
The DNA here is from genome assembly GCA_949316025.1 of Lapara coniferarum. Lineage (NCBI taxonomy): Eukaryota > Metazoa > Arthropoda > Insecta > Lepidoptera > Sphingidae > Lapara > Lapara coniferarum. The sequence goes on from OX438921.1 coordinate 1,857,610, forward strand.
CTATTGGTCTATCGGAGTTAGTACATATTTCAAGGGAACTCTATTTCAAATTTCATCAAAGGTTCAATAGTTAGTTTACAAACTAACTTGTGAATTAATCATTTTGTTGCTTGGTTTTGTTATGATTAAACATAGATATTAGGGTGGCGTTTGCTAGTTAATCTCTTGGGTACAAGATTCTGCGTACCATTGCATTGTCTATTTTAATTGCTATGCAAATATTGTATTACAATTTTAAGTCACTGTAGCAGTGTTTACTGGTTATGACTTAACATCTTGTCTTGTAGTCTATGGTTTTTTTATGGCATTGAATGACGAGACGAGCATGGTGTTCGTCTGATGGTAAGCGATACGACCATTCATAAACAGTAGCAACACCATCCAGCACCTTGAGTCACAAAGTACTGTGTGGAATTCCACTGCGCTCGTCATCCTGAGACATAAATTGTTAAGTCTCATTATGTCCAGTAGTTACGCTAGCTACAATATCCTTCAAACCGAAGCACAACAGTGCATGCACTGCTGCGTGGCAGTAGAAATAGACATCGCGGTGGTACCCACCCAGACGGACTCTTACATATGAGAGACCAGTATAATTCAAAGTTACAATGATGTAGAAATTTATTGGCAAGCGACTATTACCGAGCGAGCGGCATTTTTTATATAGGTAACGGAGAGCGGTCAGATAGAGTGTCAGCTGACGAGAGATGATTATCCCTCGTCAGGCGACACAAGCCGGCCTGTTTGAACCGGATATACCCAGGCTGATTCCGGAACGCGACACAGGTAGGTCACTATGTCGGGATTTCGCCTTGTGTACGGTAGTCGCTGTCCTCACGGTTACAAAATACATTTTATCACCAGACAGCTTTGGATAGCTCGTATCTTCCTTTTTTGTAAAAAAAAAACATGTCTTAGGATTTCAGCATAATACGGTGAAACGTACATACTTCCAGACACAAGACTAACCACCTCACGTTGTCTACCGTCTTGACTTCCTACGCAATAAGTTGCAATTTCTATCCAAGTTTACTATCCTCATAGGCTCATAGTAACAATTATGACGTTTTTGTAGGATATCATTTGTCAGCACTCAGAGAGGCGCCGAGTGTGGGCTCATTAGGAGTGACGCGCCCCTCTGAGGCCCTCTCAACTTACCTCTGTTTTTATTTTTACATTTCTTAAACTGTGTGACATCACTGTGTAGATTTTAGAATTTAGGTGTCTTTAGAAGTGCATACTAAATATAACCTTGACTTCAAGGAAAGACTACTCCTACATCGAATGGTAATTTTATTTTATTTTATTTTATTAAGGAAAAACAAACAGTTGTACATTCGATAGACTAAATAAGGATATACATAAAATTTTATAACTATACAACCTACTACGTTCTTCACGGAATATAAACTAAGTATAATTTTCAGGTACCAGCGAATAATTTACAATACAAAGAAAACAAAGAAAAAAATTTTTTTTTTTTGTTGTGGTGACATATCAAACTATAAATAATATCTACTCATCAAAATCTAACAGTATTATGAACACGTTTTTTCGAAACTCATACTGTGATGAGGAAAACAAATCTAGTTCCAAAAAGAGTTCATTATACGTTTTGACAAGGCGACAAAGAGGTGCACGGAGCCCTGCATTTGTGCGACACATGTTAACTCCAAAGACAGGCCTTCTGCAAACCTCACGTCTTAAAACAGTTCTTGGAACAATATAATAAAGGTCGTTTGTTAAACTTGCACAGTCAAACTTGCCACTACACAGATTATATAGAAACATAGGTAATGCATGGTTCTTAGATATTTGCGTTGTACGCTCTCCAAACTATCACTATATTTTCCGTAAAGAGGGTTCCATACTTGTACTGCATATTCTAACTGACATCTTATAAGAGATTTGTATAAATGACTGTAAGTGGCGATACGTTTGAAGTCAGCTGATGATCGCATAACAAAACCATACATGCGATATGCATTTTTAATAATTATATCAACATGTTTGTCGAAATGCAATTTACTATCAAGTAATACACCTAGATCCTTAACTACAGATACCCTAGACAGAGAGACATTCGAAATACTATAAGTATTGATTGTAGAATTGATATTTTTTGTGAAAGAAATAGCCAAGCATTTAGGGAGGCTCAGTTGGATTTTGTTATCAATACAATCATTAGAAAATCGAGTAAGGTCTTCCTGGAGAAAATTACAGTCATGTTGGTTATTTATACTTTTGAATACTTTTAGGTCATCATCGTAAAGTAGGAATTTAGAATGTAGGAAGCATTTATTGATATCGTTAATATATAATATGAAAAGAAGAGGGCCTAATATCGATCCCTGTAATGCATCATTATTGATTGTTCTGGTGTTGGGGATATTTACTGGTGGTAGGTCTTTCGTATGCGATAGTCCGTCTGGGTTGGTACCACCGCAATGTCTATTTCTACCGCCAAGCAGCAGTGTGCATGCATTTGTTGCTTCGGTTTGAAGGACATTGGAGCCAGGGTAATTAGTGGGCATTATGAGACTTGACACCTCATGTCTCAGGATGACGAGCGCATTGCAGTGCAACGCAGAACTTATTTAAAAGTTCTGTTGGTTCTGTTCATGGGTGGTCGTATCGCTTACCATTAAGCGAGTGGAATGCTCGTCTCGTCTTCAGAAGAAATAAAAAAAGTTTACGCGTAATGATCACTTATAGAATTATGGAATAGCTACTTATTGAATACTGAATAAAGATCATTGTTTTTGGTAATTTTAGGAAATTCTTATATCTATCCCACCAATCTATACTAATGTTATAAAAAGGAAAGATTTGATTGTTTGTTTGTTTGCATTGAATAGGCTCCGAAACTACTGGACCGATTTGAAAAAATCTTTTACCGATATATAGTTACAGTATTAGCGAGGAACATAGACTACTTTTTATCCCAGAAAAATAAACAATATTTATACATACAACAATGCGTAGTAATCCAAAATCCAGGTAGTTAATTACCCTCCCCTGCCAATCATCGTCCCCTAGTTGCGCCCATGATAGATATAATCACCTATATCTTTGAGTGACGACCTAATTGACATTATTTAGTAATTAAAAACTCTACGTGATGTTGCTTAGCCTTAACGAAGAATTACGTCTGCAGATGCAGATACAAAAATAATCCACAGCCCGCTCAGCGAACATAAATCACAGACTGCAAACAATTAGACACGGCACATTACATCAGATAGGACAAAGCATATTTTCGCAGCCCGCTGTTCGAGTTCCAAGATAAGCTTCCCAGGTGTCAGCTGGCTTGCTGACAAATTACTGAACCGATCTGGGTAGGATGGATGCGGTGTTTGGATGCGGTAAATTATTAATCGTTTTGGAAATCGTATAAAATTCAAGTTTTATCGTTGAATGAATGGAGAAAGGTGTAAGTTGAGCTTGCATTGCATTTTTATTGTCTTTTGAATGTTCACGAGGCTATTATAACGATCAAAAATTGTACGGCAGGCAACGGCCATGAGTATTCTAGCAAGAAAAATTAAATAACAGTTATCGACCCACAATAGATATACCTAATTTAATATGGTCATTAGACATATGAAGCTAATTTGTAAAGGATTCGTGTATTTGCTTGTGGTGGTGAAAAGTGGTGTCAGCACAACAATTATACGGAACGGCTAAATGGAAGAGTTGCTTTAATTTTCTGTCTCTTAAATATGTGTGTAACTGTTTAGTTTCAAATCAGGGATGTTACGAATATTCGCATCCGCATCCGCAATTGCGGAATATTCGCATTAATTCAGACATCTGCATCCGCATTCACATCCGCATCAATCAATGCGGAGTTTTTACGGATGCAGATTCACATCAACAAGTAACTACATGTAAAGAAAGTGGGCGGAGCCAGAGTGTCACGTGCTTTTTCATTCGGTAACTGACGAATAGAATAGAAAGGCGCACATTGGTAACAAGATCCTACAGGTTTTGTCATTGTCAATAAAATATAGTTACAGTGAGTGTTTACTGTGTACTTCATAGATTTTTGCGTGTTTATTGAATATTTTGATATAAATATTGAGTGAAATGGTGCCACCAATAAAAAGAAGTATCTGGACTTATTTTATAATAGACAAAAATGATCCAGAGAAGTCGGAGTGTAAGATATATAATAATAGTTACTCGCGGTAGGGACTCACTACTACTTGTTTGAAAAATCACCTGAAATCAATACATCCGGAGGAGTTTTCTTCATTCCAAAGTGCGAATAAAGAAAAGGAATTGAAGAAAAAAAATGATGAAGCAGGTATGTATCGAAAATATCGGAATTCTGTTGTGTCATAAGTAAAACTAAAAACTTGTGTAAATTTGTTCTAAAAATATGATTAAATAAATAAAAAGTTAAAATAAATTGATTTTTAGTTATTTATGCACTTAAAATTTAAATAACTGTCCTTTTAAAATCCCAAAATCCGCATCCGCATCAAATCCGCATCCGCATTGAATCCGCATCCGCGGATGTGAACTTCTAATCATCCGCATCCGCATCTGCATCCGCGGATGTCAAAATTTTTGCATCCGTAACAACCCTGTTTCAAATATACGAGTTGCTCGCGGTTCTTCATAATATTTCCGTTTCGTTAATACATTGGGCTAACTATATATGATATCAGAAAAAATCGTTTTGAGGTATAAAATAATAATATGCAAAATCCAATAATAAAATACCGTATCCATCCAAAATATTATATTCAATGTCACATTGGGGCCAATGTGACAATCATTATCCAAACCAAAAGGAGACCAGGTGACGTCTCCAAATGGCATATAGATGTGTATCAAGACAAAGTTATAATAACTTCCGGTAGGAAGTTATCAAATTTTTAGGCTAAACATAACCTACCTAATTTATTTTTAAAGTAGTTATTTGAATACCTCTTTCTATTTGTGTCAAATCAGTGTAACTGGTAATCAAGCTGTGTTTCAGAGAAAGGGCATTATTGCCCTAATTACTGGACATTAAGATTTTTTCTAAAGCAACGCAATGTCATACTGATTTTATTTAAAATATCTTAAAAGAAAACACACCCAACACACTCACGCCTTTTATCCCCGAAGGGGTAGGCAGAGTCGCAACTAGTGCACCCACTTTTCGCCTTTATTCCGTCCCATGATGTGATAGGGGGCGAGCCTATCGCCATGCCGGACAAAAATTCCAGAGTCCGAGCTGATACTGAATAGAAGAACTCGATATCACTTTGCCCGACCCGGGAATCGAACGCGAGTCCTCGGCATTGCAGTCGTTAAAAGAAAAGGAATAATTTATTCGACACACCCAGGTGTATGGGCGAATAGCAACCATGCACACAAGGTGTAAAACGCGCTACAGATGCCCACGCTAGTGTATCGGCGTTTCGGGAACAATCTGTATACAACGAACAGGCCGGAATAATGAGGTCGACTGATTGATACTCTATTTGTAGACTCCACTTACTACCAGTGAAATTTAAAACTACTGTCAAAGAACGTCTTAGCAAAAAAGGTTATTACATAATAAGAGATTAACTAGAAGACACAAATGCTTGGGATTAGGTTTCCCAGATTCACACATCCTACTAATCCTACTAATATTATAAACGCGAAAGTTTGTAAGTATGTATGGATGTCTGGATGTATGGATGTTTGTTACTCTTTCACGCAAAAACTACTGATCAGATTTCGACGAATTTTGGCACACGGGTAGGTCATGTCCTGGATTAACACATATGCTACTTTTTATTCCGGGAAAATATAAAGCGAGACTTTTATACCGGAAAACTTTTTAATGCGGGTGGAGCCGCGGGCAAAAGCTAGTGCTCTATAATTAAATTGTGTCTATTATGTTATTTATTGATAGCACTTGTTGTTACGTGAGGTATTATGACATTGTTGGAAAAAAATATATATCATTTTGACAGATCGTGTTGCTGAGGGAGTTTCTTGCGTCGCTTTTCTTCACAGCGATAATACGTACTGAAGCGGTGGTAGATTCATGACGATTCAAAAGAGCTTGTGAAAGACTATTTGAATAAAGACAATTTTGAGTTTGATTTTTCCGTACCCGTTGAAATATAATCCATTGAATCAGTAAACACAAAGGTTAGTTACTACAATTTATCTTTAGTATATAAGCCACGTTCAATCCCAATGAAGGGTCAATATTCAATCTTCAAATCATATTCAAAAGTTCAAAACAAGATCAGAATCAACTTCATAACCGACTTCGGTGAAGCAAGGACTGCCCGAACGCGAACGTACAAGTTTACGTTTTGCGTAATTCTCTTTCAATGCAATAAGCGCTATCGTAATTTAGCCGTGTTTATTATTTTGAAGTTTGTTCTATAAGCTTCAAAGTTTTTGCGTGGCATGATTGCTAAGCTTAAGCGAGTAGGAATGGGATAAACATTGTCTACGGGGACAAAAAATTACAATCTGTCATCTGAAGAACTTTTTCTAGTAGATAAGTATTATTTTCTAAAAAGTTAGTAGGAAGCATATTACCACTTTTTTTTTGCCGAGAGTACGCATGTACTGCAGTTGGGTTTCGGTTAGCTAAATTTGTAGTCAGTGTACTTATTATTCATTTCGACACATAATACCTAATGTCTCGGGATAACGAAGGCAGTGTAGTCCATTAATAATTTTGTAATTTTTAGGAGCTTAGTTAAACGAATACGAATTATAAGGAGTCAAAAAGCCATTTTCTAGTTTCATTATAAAAACTAACTAAATACAGACTGCAGTTTATGTATAATGTAAAATATTTTTTTAAGTAAGCAATATTTGGACAGCAAGATACACACTCCACAGACATCATTTAGTAAAAATATTGTTTCTGACACCCGCAACCGCCACTAACTTGCGGCACCCACCAAATCCTTCTCACGACGGCAGCCAGCCGTACGAAATACTTTGCGACGTTTGTTAATGACTCAAGTTTGAGCTTCGAAAAGGTTTAAACTCAAAAGTTCGCGCGTGTGAGTTCTTATGTTACCTCCAATTATGCGGTACTGGCGCCTCGTAATGTGCGGCTCATATTTTTTCAAATAACGGGTCTTATGTGTATATTCACGCTTGTATTGTAAGGCATGGACTAATAAGAGTTATTAGTCCATGTTGTAAGGGTAGGAAGGGGTGATGCTGTTTAGGGGCTGGTGTATACCGGGTCATTAGAATTTCACTAATAATCCACAAGCTGTGGATGATGACTTAGGAATCGAACCAAGTGCTTCCTAGGATGCTCGTAAATGTGTCAAATATAAATTCATTTAAAATTCCCTTCGGTTTATTCGTTTTGCTGAAAGATAGGTACCTAAGCTCGCTAAGCTCGACACTCACATGGGAAATCTATCTAATAAATAGTTTAATCATCTATGGTGCATGTCTTAGCATCGAACCCGAAGCCATCATCTCCAGGACCCCAACTAACATATGACTGCTTTGTTCAATAAAAAATAAAACGAATATAAAATTTCATACGATTCAAATTCAATAGGGCTTTAATTTGCAAATTTTCATTAATCTACCACGATTCACGCAGGAATGTTATTTAAATCTAGTTTTCTGATGAAATAAACTGAAACTAACGCATTAACCGTAGCGCTGTGAGTTAACTAAGCAAATAACTAAACGTTGGATAATATGCGAGGCATTTCAATATCCACAAAGTATCCAAGTATGCGGAACCGGTATTATCGAAAGTGCAGCGGTCGTGGCGTAACGCACAGGGGAATGGCAGGCGATATATTATTCTGTTTACAAAATGCCTGTGTTTAAAAAGTTACACAGCTCTTGGCATGTGCAAGTTAATTATTACATGCTAAAATTTTAATCTGTCAAGGCCCGCGACGGACACCGGGGTCCATATACATAGGGTTTTCTCATACATCTATATACATATATAAGCGGGCCTTAAAGGGTTAAGGGAGCAAACGCAGATATACCGGGTGGAAGGGAAACGCTCTCGGAAACGAATACAGTATAGTATTAGTGATTCCTGACGTGATGGCAGTAAAAAAATCGCGATCGCATTGTTAAAATTTTAGTAGGATTTTCTCGAATTTCTGTACAGCTTCACGTATGGATAGATAAATCAAACTATTATTCTGAAAAACATAGTAAAAAAGGTCAATATTTCAAAAAAATCGTAATGAAACACGTACATCAGCTGACGGGTTAACGACCGCGGACCGGTCCCGGCGCAGCGCGACGGCCGCCCAGTTCTTTGTACGCTTTACATTGCGCGCGCATAAATTACGGAAATACTAAAATCGTAAGTATTATCGCTTAGCTTTGCAAATGAATATAGTTTTTCGTTAATGTTATGGTTCTTCTCTCTTACCGTTCCGGTATAGAGAGCGTTTCCCTTCCACCCGGTATAGAAAATTTTCGCTGGTATATTTTTTAAAAACTTATTACCCTAATGGTGATTTGGTTATTGGTTTCTCCCCTACCATGAGATTACGATGAAAGGGGCGGGGGGGGGGGGGTTAAAGGCGTGATGAGCGTGTTATGTTTTTTTTAATCAATAGCAACAATATCTTATAGATTAGATAGATTTAAAGAAAGTAACCGCAATTGGGGAAGTGCAGTGGCTTACAGTTAAGAGTACCAATTGGGAAATGGTTATTCCAAACCTGATTTGACACATGACTATTATAAATTGTCATTTTATTGTCTTTTTTAGTAACATTTCACTTTGCTTTTTAACTTTACTTCTATCACCAAATGTCTGGAAACGTCCCTTGTTATAAAAAAATAAATAGATTATAATAATTTTCATGTATCTTGACTTGTCCTAATTACAACTATGTTAGCCGAAGTGATTAATAATGTATTCTTATTATTGTGTCTGCATGAAGTTATTATTTTATCTGCAGTTGATACTAAAAATTCATGGAGATTGCTCTCCGCTCAAAGCTCATTCCTTACTCTACGTCTAAACATATAAAACTGTATCGAGGTAATCATCCTTAAGTATTTGTGTTTAGCTTTATTGACCGACTACTAATGTTACTCATCCCCTACAAGTCAAAGTATTTAATATAAATAGGGCATAAATATTATTAAACTGATATTGAGAGCAATAATTACTAGCCTTTATAAGACTTCTGTGTCAGGATGACTTTTAAAAGGCTAGTTATTTGACTACATTTTTTTTTAAAACATTTATCAATAATGTATGCCATCCAAAATCTAACGAAAAAGATTTTTTCAAAATCGGTGCAGTAATAAGTAAGCTATAAAGCTTTCAAATTTTGTAGAAGGGGTAATTATCAAATAATAGTAATATCAGTCTGTGACGTCACCAGGTGTCACTGACCATAACGCTGCGTGCATGCGAAAGAGATAGCGCGATATACCCACCACGCCCCCACTTTTACTCACGACATATTCCAAATGTGAATAACTGCTTTATTTTTCAACCAATTTCGATGCTGATTTCACAGAAGAATTTCTTTTTTGTATTATTTTCTGTTACATATAAAATAATGTACAAAATAGAACACAAGAAACTACTCTATTGGGACTTTAGGAGTTTTTATGAGTAGTTAAACTAAACGGACTATCGATTACCTTGTCAAGTTGAATTCATTTGTCCAAAAAAATATTTGTTATTTTTTAGATGTCACTTAGAAATTTAAACAATAGCAAAATATAAATATTTTCGAACAAATTTAAAATAATATTTTAAACGATAACAAAAGAAAGGGAAACTTTGTATACGGAAAAACATATAGCACAGTTTATGTACCAGAAAAAGGACATTTTCTGTATAAATCACTCGCGCTGCCGTTGGCGAGCCCTGGCTTCATAACTCAAAAGCAGGAGCGCTAAACCTTTTTGTTAATTTATTAACATGTGACGCGAGGAGGTTGCCCGCACTGGAATAACGTTACGCCCTGACATATCTAATTTAATATTGTATTTTAAATTTGGAACCTTTTATAAGATTTTAATATTTTAAATGAATTCTTAATTTAATTTGACGAAGGATTGTAAGACTGTCAGCTCTTAAAGGACAATCAATTTTATGTTCCACGCCCATCTTATTATGATATGCTTGTCAGTAAGAGATATATCTGGACTATTCTGTAACCTCACTCGCTATACAAACTCTTAAAATACATGCATAGGAAACACCAAGAACCTCGGCGAACCGTTAGAAAAATTTAACTGACTTTAAACTGAAGTAAATTGAATTAGAGGGCTTTTATTCTGGCACAGCAAACTGACTAAAATACTTTCAGTGGTGTCTGCAAACTTATTGAAATAAGATATCAATTGAAGTCGTTGTCTTATGTCGGTTGTCAGAGTTATGCCAGGTGAAGAAGAACGACAAATACGGCCAATCCCAAAAAATTGTAATTGGAAGAAAGATAGTAAGAAATTTTAATAATAGCATCGTCTATTCCTCTACTAGCAACTAATTATTAGTAAAAGTAAGTGCTACCCAAGACTCTAAGCGGGAGTATAGTATGAGGGCAGAGTACTCTCGTAGCGACGCCGCATTCTTCTGGAATTTTGTATACATATACACTTACGCCTTTTTATCCCAGAAGGGGTAGGCAGAGGCGCAACTAATGCACCCACTTTTCGCCATTATTCCGTCCCATGATGTGATAAGGGGCGAGGATGTGTATCTTATCTTACTAATATTATAAATGCGAACCTTTGTGAAAATGTTTGGATGTTTGTTAAAAGTAAACGCAAAAACAGCTGAACGGATTTTAATGAAATTTGACACACGGGTAGACCATGTCCTGGACTGCATATATGCTACTTTCCATCCTGGAAAATTACTTCATGAAATAAATGGCGCTGGGATCTAACGTATGGGTCTACCTGGTGTCGCTATGAATCGCTACATTGCTTTTGTAGCGGGGCTATTCACGCGTGGGAAGCCGCAAGCAACACTTATTTATATATATATGCAGTGATTATTTAGCAACAGGTAACCTCTCGTTTACCACTATCCTAACATAAAAAATTCACATCTTTTGCACTGCGATACAGTAAGCAATTTCCGTGCGCTGAAACAGAAATGTTTCAGATTTTAAGATCATTGTTGCTGAATAAATTTGTAAAAGCTAAAAGAACTTTGATATTATGCAACCCTTTTTACTCGGGTGTTCTGCCGTTGTTGAGAACGTAATTAGATCGCGTTAGATTCTGGGTTCTGCTCTAAGGTATAGCCATTTTTTTGTTTTTTTTTTTTGACATGATCATGTCATACGTCATGGTACTTATGTTTAGTATTATTTATTAATTCACCATTGCAGTCGTACCATAATACAACTACGCCACCGAGGCAGTCACCGAGGCGGTCTCGGGTTCGATTCCCGGGTCGTGCAAACTGTTATTGAGTTTTCTATTCAATATCAGCTCGGAGTTCGGAATTTGTGCCCAACATGGCGATAGGCTCGCCCCCTATCACATCATGGGATGGAATAACGGTGAAAAGTGGGTGCACTGGTTGCGCCTCTGCCTACCCCTTCGGGGATAATAGGCGTGAGTGATTGTGTGTGTTTTTATTAATTCCAGCCCTGTATTAGATATACTGCTCACTGCCATGTACGGGCTTCCTCTACTGCTGAGAGGGTTTAGGCATTAGTCCACCACGCTGGCCTAGTGCAGTGGCAGACTTCACATACCTTCGAAATTCTTATGAAGAGTTTTAAGGTATGTAGGTTTCCGCAATATATTTACCTTCGTCGTTAAAGCGAACGATAATTGATAAACAATACACTCGTTACTTAAAAAAATCTGAGATGTGTTGCCTTGGGTTTCGAACCTGCGGACATTCGTCTCCGCAGGCCGTTCCATTCCCAACTAAAAATAAATAAGAGACGTTGCGTTTTTACGGTAATTATTATACCTTACTTAGGTGTACCTAGCTTACCCCCTAACGCCGAGCAATGGTGATTTCTTTACCATTGCGATTAATATCCATACGTAAGTAACACATATTCGAAAGTGGCTAGCAAAATGTGTGTAAAGACATCCCTTCCTTTTCATTCTTTGTACAGAATTTGGCGCACAACCCCCAAAATACTTTAATCCTAGGCCCACAAAACACGACCTCAATAAGCAAACGAAGTCGCGTGCAAACATGTGTACATTCATGCTCAAGCTCCCATTTATGCATTTTTAATCGCGACATAGTTTTCATTTTAATATGCTCTCAACCCTAGACTCGGCGAAATAATCTCTCAATCTGCACAAAGACCATTCGAAAACACAAACTTTTATATTAAAATGTACCATAGCTAAGCGGACCACTGTTGCATTCGTGGTAACTGTTTAAATTTCAACCCTATCACTTTGGTTTATGGTGCACGTTGGATTGTTATTTGAAATCAATTAGGCCGCTTTAATGCGCGCGATTCTTATTGATCACTAGTTTTTTTTCTTGCTCTAACTCGTGCGCTATGGATGCGTCTGACGTCTATCTCGCTCGCACGTTATGCCTGAGTATACTTTAACATCACTTTTCATTTCATCCGCCAACAAGTCTGTACGGTTGGCAGAGAAATTTAATTTATTTTATTTATCTTGATTCATTAATAACTTTTTTGTATGTGTAGTTGGGAAAAATTTCATTGCAGTTCTGTCTTTAAATCCTTTTGAGAATGGCGTGATCTTATGTTTATGAAAAAATCTTTGAACAATACGTTAAGGGTGAGGCCAGACGAGCGTAATTTTTTGAGTTGTGAGTCGCGTAATTTCTGCTACATTCGGTTTCATACAAAAATCCTGTTTCGTTCACACGGCGACGCAAAATGAGTTGTAGTTTTAGTACTGTTAGAAATTACGCGACTGAAATTACGCAACTCATAACTCAAAAAATTACGCTCGTCTGGCCTCACCCTGACAAGAATTTTGACAAAATCATTTGATTTTAACTTCTACTCAATGAATCAAAAATCGCACACAAATTTAATACTGGACGAGGAAACCAAACCCAGAACCTTACACTTATAGCCCATTTACGCAACCTCTTAACCAACAAGCCAAACAAGTTAAGTAAAATGTGTTTTTTTATTAAAAGAAGTTCAACACTTTCAATAACCGAACGGAAGTTTATTGAGTGCTCTTAACTTGTGCTTTTATATTTATCGCTTAAGCTCTCATCTGCCGTTATGAAAATCGTTGAGATAGTCCGTGAAAACAGTTGAAAGGAATAGACCGTGGGCCAGTGCAAAATTTCGTCAGTCATTTTCTCCCGAACGATAATTGGTGAGACGCATCAGAGACGTGTATCATAAAGCCTCGTGAACGTCAGCTTCGGCTCCGTGGGTGCCATGAGCGGTGGTAGCCTCCCAAAGATGTAGAAAAAAAAATATTATTCAGTCATTTCCTCCCAACTAAGAATCATTTTAAATTGTAGCTAACCCGATACCTTGAAGAAAAAAAATAATCAGCTGACTGTAACTTGGGGCATTATGCATCAGCTGGTCAATCAAACATGTAAACAAAATATATCATTTCAGTGATTTCCTCTCAACTACAAATTTACCTGATGATAGCTTATACGCAACTATGAATAAATATATATGGCAGCTGGCTGTATGCCAGGGCAAAAACCGTCAGCTGATGCCTTGAAAGTTATAACGCAGGTGTTAGGCGAGAGCTTCTATTACATAATTACATGCATCAGCTGACAATGTTTCCCTCGAATTAATGATAGTAGATTCTCTTTATTAATTACAGCATTGTATTATCAATCTATACATGTAAAATGCTTTGTCCTGAATGTCTGACTGACGGTTAAACGCACAGCCTAAACCTCTGACCGTAGAGACCTGAAACTTGCAGGGTGTGTTCTTTGTATGCCATAGGCATGTAATAAGATTGAATTTTCCGAAAGTCTACCCCTAAGAGGGTGAAAAAGGGGGGCAAAGTTTGTATGGGCCAACGTGATTCCTTGGTCCAACCTACTTCAAATATTGCTTAAACTTATTTTTAACAGAACTGATAGAAGACGTGTTTCGTGTTTTATTGAAATTCATCCCGTAATATATAATATGTATAAAAACGAAAGGTCATTAACTCACTCATCACGAAATCTGAGAAACTACACGTGCTAGAAGTCTCAAATTTTGTAGAGGTTCCTTTTAGGACGTTGGAGCTCACTAAGACGGGATTTTGCGAAATTCAACCCCTAATGGGGTAAAAAGATTGTACGCGATAAACTCAAAAACTTTCAAACGGATTTTGATAAAATTTGGTATGGAGATTGTTAATGAAACGACCGTGTTGGCTTCAAACCACAGACAAGACAGATATATTTATTTCATAGACACACATTACATTCCACAGACAACTAAGATACATTCATAAACAAGTAACATAAACTATTTATTTTAATTTGATATATATTTCAATACCCCCACTATAGCAAATTAAAATTTAAAACAAGTACCTATTAGATCAACTTTATATTATTTGTATCCCCAACATCTTAATAATCTTATAATGCTTTACAGAATTTAATGCTTTAGTAAATATGTCAGCGGCCATATCTGCTGTACATAAATACTCAATTTTGACAAACTCACTATTCACACATTCCCTACAAAAATGATACTTAATGTCAACATGTTTTGTTCTGTTATGAAACACAGGGTTAATTAATAATTTCTGGGCACTTTGATTATCATTATATATAGTAATACTGTATGAGTTATCTGTTATTTCACTTTGTAAATTTCTCAGGTAAATAGCTTCTTTGCATGATTCTGTGATCCCCATGTATTCTGCCTCTGTACTAGATAAGGCTACATTTTGTTGCTTTTTACTACCCCAAGATATTATACCTTCTGACAAAGTAAAACAAAAAACCTGTATATGATTTTCTGTCTAGAGTATTACTACCCCAATCTGCATCTACATATCCCATAATCTCACTATTACCCATACTGCTATATTTAATACAATATTTTTTAGTCTTTTTAAGATATCTTAATACACGTTTAGCATGAATCCAATGCTCTATACTATAACAATTGTTGAACTGACTGAGATATCCAACGGAAAATGCGATATCAGGGCGAGTAAGTATGGCTAAATACATCAAGCACCCAATTAACTGCTGGTAAGGTAAATTCTTATTACAATTATCATTTTTTGATAATTTTAAACCATGTTCCATTGGGGTCTCCACAGTTTTACAATCTGTTAAATTAAATTTTAACAACAATTGATCTATGTATTTACTTTGATCTAATGTCAATACTCCTTTTTGTTTATCATAGCAAACTGTCATTCCAAGACACTGCCTTATTTGGCCTAAGTTTTTAATTTTGAATTGTGACTCTAAAATAGCTTCTAAATTACTTGTTTCCCTGTTATCATTGGAAAAAATAAAAAAATCGTCGACATATAATGCTACAATAGTTTTGCATTTGTCTCCATTTTTTATATACAAACATGGCTCATATTTAGATTTCACATATCCACTTTTACATAGACAATCATCAACTTTTTGGTACCACATTCTGGAAGCTTGTTTTAAGCCATATATAGCTTTATTTAATTTTAATACTTTATTACTATCTGAACACTTTAAACCTTCTGGTTTCTGCATGAAAATACACTGATCAAGATCTCCATTCAAGAATGCAGTATTCACATCCAAGTGTGTGATGTCAAATTTAAGTTTTACAGACAAAGCAAAAAGTAATCTAAGAGTACTATGTCTAACTACAGGTGAAAATGTTTCCATAAAATCTATACCATGTTGTTGCGAAAAACCTTTTGCCACTAACCTTGCACGATATCTTAATTTATTATCCGGTCCAATTTTTTTCTTTAGCACCCACTTACACTGTACTATTGTTCCACTGGTGGGAATATCAACCACTTCCCATGCACCATTTTCTTCGAAACTATTCAGCTCCTCTTGGACAGCTTGCAGCCATTGTTCTCTCTCTGATCCTTTTAGGGCTTCCTTCAGGGTAAGTTCATTTGTGTCATCTATAATAATGTTATTCTGTGGAGAGCACACACTACCAAATCCATACCTTTGAGGTGCACGACGTTCTCTGACAGGTCTAGATTCATTTTTCTGGACATCTATTGTTTCAACGGAATCCTCATACTCACTCGGGACATAGTCACTGGATTGATCAGATCCTGACTCTTCTGTCAACGTCGATTCTGCAATCTCCCCCACTGAATCTTGTAATGTCTGATTATCTGTGTCCTTATTATCTGACACCTCCACCACACTATATGATTTTGACTGTTTTTCCATGACTATAACATCTCTACTAGTATTCATTTTCTTTGTTATAGGATTATATACCCTGTACCCTTTAATGTTGGCAGGATATCCAACTAATATGGCTTTATAAGCTTTTGAATCCCATTTTGTCCTTTTCTGTTTGTCCACATGTACCATAACAGGAGAGCCAAATATTCTTAAATTGCTGATGTCTGGTTTAATTCCGGTCCAGAGTTCATGCGGTGTCTTCCCATTTAATACTGAAGACGCAGTTCGATTGTGTAAATAAACCGCTGTGTTGCAGGCCTCAGCCCAAAACTTTTTGTCTAACTCCGCATCATACAGCATACATCGGGCCTTTTCTTGGATGGTCCTATTCATACGTTCACACAACCCATTTTGTTGAGGACTGTATGGGTTAGATTTTTGATGTATGATACCTGCTTTCTTCAAATAGTTATCAAAGATGGCATTACAAAATTCCTTGCCATTATCGCTTCTTAGTATTTTAATTTTTTGATTTGTCTGATTTTCTGCCATAGCCTTGAACTCTAGGAAAAAATTAAATGCTTCATTTTTATGTTTCATAAAATATATATGTGTCATACGGCTATAATCATCGACAAATAACATGAAGTAGACTGAACCTCCAAGTGAAGCTTCCTTCATCGGACCACATATGTCAGTGTGTATTATGTTTAGCAACACATTACTTCTGGTACTAGTATGTGAGAATGGCAACCGGCATTGTTTGCCCTCACAACAGGCTCCACATGGTGATTTCACCGACTTGAGCTTCTCGTTAAAATGCATGCCTTCAACTGCACTCTTTGTTTTTATGAGGTAAGTGTTGTTCACATGTCCTAGTCTGCGATGCCATAATATCTGATCTGGAACAGCCACAGCTACAACCAGGTTTCTAGTGTTTACCTTATAAACTCCATTTACTAATGTTGCATTAGCAACTAGAATGCCACATTTATTGTAAATATGACAACCATTGACAGTAAAACTTACTTTATTTCCTTTTTCAATTAATTTACTGACAGATAAAAGATTGGTCGTTAAGTTTGGTACACAAAATACATCTTGAATATTAATGTCGAATTCACGGTTATTGACTGACGTCACGATTCTGACATCGCCTGAACATGTAACTGAAACTTTCTCTTGATTTGCAACAATAACCTCTTCATTTATTTCTCTATAATTCCTGGTTATCCAATTAGTGTTAGCGGTTAAATGAACACTTGCACCAGAGTCTATATACCAGTCTGTTTTGTTGAAACTTCCACTTAAAAACACTGCTGAGAAAGCATTTATATTTTTAGAATCTTCGTTTTTGTTTACTTTTGAATTATTTGGGCACTGTGTTCGATAATGTCCTAATTGCTTGCAACGATAACATCTAACAGTCACCATTTTGTTCATGTTCGGTTTGTCTTTGTTGCAATTTTTACTTCCGGCGGTCATATTTTGTTTCCGTCTGTGTTGCCAGTTCTTGGAAGTAGCGAATGCACTTTCACCGTCATTATCGTTGATATAGGTTCCGGTTTCCATATCAAGCAGCTTATTTTTAATGGCGTCAGCTGTCACTTGAATGCCCGAATGTTCTATCGCCATAATCATAGGCGAAAATTTATCCGGTAATCCAGCTAGGAGCAGCGATCCAATCCATTCATCATTTATTGCAAATCCTGTTCCACATAATTTCTGACCAGTCTCTATAATTTGCGTGACATAAGCGGTCATGGAACTGCAATTTTCCAAGCGAATTGATATTAAGTTGCGCAGAAGACTTATTCTTCTCGTGAATCCGGAATCATCGAACATCGATTTCAGTTTTTCCCATAGCTCTTTAGTTGTTTTCACAGCCTTAATATGCACATACAATGATGGGTCGATTGTAAGAACCAATTTTGCTTTTGTTCTCTCGTCCTCCGCGGCCGATGCAACCACTTTGGCAGCGCTGGCATCATCTTCTGGTCTGATGCATTTTATCATGCCCTCGAGAATCAGAAAATTTTCTGCGGCGAAGGCCCATTCGTCGTAGTTTTCTCTCCCTTTAAGTTTTGGTACATTAGTAATGTAGTTCGTGGTCGTAGCCATTTTGAGTTAAGAGGCACACGACGCGACCCGGTAACCGGCACTTTATTTCGATGCCGAACTGCTGCGAAACTAACTAACTGATAACTGTGTAGTTCAGTTCTGCTTAATTGCACTGATATATACACTTTTATCGCTATTTTACTAATTTTATTTGAAAAAATCTGGGCCCATAACCTGTTAATGAAACGACCGTGTTGGCTTCAAACCACAGACAAGACAGATATATTTATTTCATAGACACACATTACATTCCACAGACAACTAAGATACATTCATAAACAAGTAACATAAACTATTTATTTTAATTTGATATATATTTCAATAGAGATAATTCGAACATCTGGGAAACTGGAAAGTTTTAGGCTACTTCTTATCCCGTGAAAATGTATAAGTGGGACCTTTATCAAAAAAAAAAACTCTCGTACTACCGAGGCTGCGGGCAAAAGCTAGTCATCTTATAAATTTTCATCTGAGAAGATGTAATGTATCATAAATGTTTGACTTTACGCTCAGATATGAGTTTTCCGATGAAATGTATAAATACTTTACGACTAATACGTATATAATTAAATAACTAAAGAAATATTAAGAACAGTGATTATGAGTTGATAGTTTATTGTACTCTCCGGAGTAAGATAAAGTGGTCAGCAGAAGACTTTTCAGATTAACACAACCTACTGCAGGTACCACCTTTGCAACACGTTTCTAATCTAAGGGTTAGAAAAGTGTTGCATGCCTACACCGCGTCATACAAGGAACACACCCTGCAAGTTTAAGATCTCTACGGTCAGAGGTTTGGGCTGTGCGTTTAACCGTCAGTCAGTCATTCAGGACAAAGCATTTTATATGTATAGATTGATAATACAATGCTGTAATTAATAAAGAGAATCTACTATAATCAATTCGAGGGAAACATTGTCAGCTGATGCATGTAATTATGTAATAGAAGCTCTCGCCTAACACCTGCGTTATAACTTTCAAGGCATCAGCTGACGGTTTTTGTCCCGGCATACAGCCAGCTGACATATATATTTATTCATAGTTGCGTATAAGCTATCATCAGGTAAATTTGTAGTTGAGAGGAAATCACTGAAATGATATATTTTTTTTACATGTTTGATTGACCAGCTGACGCATAATGCCCCAAGTTACAGTCAGCTGATTATTTTTTTTCTTCAAGGTATCGAGTTAGCTACAATTTAAAATGATTCTTAGTTGGGAGGAAATGACTGAATAATATTTTTTTTTCTACATCTTTGGGAGGCTACCACCGCTCATGGCACCCACGGAGCCGAAGCTGACGTTCACGAGGCTTTATGATACACGTCTCTGATGCGTCTCACCAATTATCGTTTAAGAGAAACTTGGTCATCGAAATCTGTCACTGGCCCACGGACCAGAAATCTTTACTTGGTTTACAATATTCAATCTTATACTTGTAATTTTAATGGCTTATGAGCTATGATAAACATACTTAAAGAGTGATTAATCAGAGTTATATCTAATTAATATCAAATTATTTAACTTACATTACAAAGCAGTGATTGATAACGTAGTTGGTAAAAGTATAAAATAATTATTTTTCTAATAGGTATCGACTACTTTAGTCCGACTATATGAAATATAGCGAAGAGATTGATCGATGAGTTTATAAATTACAAATTGGTTCTGAGTGTCTTGTAGACGAGACAATAAAATACATGAGGCTTTTGGTTTTCGATAAAACAAATTGATGAAACGAGCTAGTAACTCGATAGATAGATAATATCGCCCTGAATTGCGTTATATTACATTATGTACATACTTCT
The DNA here is from genome assembly GCA_949316025.1 of Lapara coniferarum. Taxonomy (NCBI): domain Eukaryota; kingdom Metazoa; phylum Arthropoda; class Insecta; order Lepidoptera; family Sphingidae; genus Lapara; species Lapara coniferarum. Next base: position 1,877,797 of record OX438921.1, read on the forward strand.
GTATTTTAGCTCTAACTACTAAAAGACAATTTCATAGGTTTCAAGTAAATTGTAATTTGACAGTTATCGTGTTAAACAGCTAACAATGTATGTACTCATTTTATAGACATTTATTTGGAAGGATAGATAGGGTGTGAATTTTGTATTGATGCATGTTGCCCGCATTCTCTATGTAATCTAACTTATTTTTGTTAATTGTTTGTGTATAGTAATGGTGTGAATAAATATTCCTTTCTTTCTTTCTATTTATGTGACAAGTAGCATTTATCTGGAAGCGGTGAAATCGGTCTTTGATATTGTAAAATGAAAGTAATGTATTCGACAAATTATCTCAATAAAATTTCATGAGACTGACTCGGTAGCGTAGTTGCAGTGCATGCTGTACGACTACTGCACTAAGGTCTCGAGTTTAAATCCCGGGTCTGAATATGATATTGGGTTTTTCTGAGTATGGAATCTGTGCCCAAATAAGTGATAGGCTCGCCACCTATCACATCATGGGACCAAAGACACTTTGGTGAAAAGGGCCGCCTTTGTTGCACCTCTGCCCACCCCTTCGCCGATTAAGGCGTGATGTGTGTGCATTTTTTTAAGTTTTATTATTTAAATAGAAAATAACGAATGTAATCACAATAAAAATCTATAAACTTTTTTTCGCACCGTACTTCGAAAACGAGCCGTTTGAATCAATTTACGTAGTCCAACGTGAGAGCGCGGCGCGGCGGAGCGGTAGAGTCGGCAACACTACAGTGTACAGTTAGCACCAAATTCACCGCGTTAGCTTAGTAATTTGTTGACTGTCCGCGCCAACCTATTTGTAAAGCTGTAAATATATTAGACGGAAGTGAGAGATATATGCACGTTCGGGAGCGCGCTGTTTCTGTATGAGATAATTAGATAAATGTTTTCCTTTTAGGGTATTTTTTACGTTAAATGAATTAGTGGTCTAACCAGTCAGTACCATAGCCGGGCTCAGGTTATTTCCACGGGATTATCAACCCTCTTGCTAACAAATAACGCTCTAAACATATTAACTCGCTTGGACTAATATGCTGTAGGTACTCTATTCCAAACTCTATTTGTAAGAATATATTATAGAGCTATTCTTAGCTTTCTCCAACTATTGGTTTTAATAATCGTATGCAACTATTGCTAGTAATAATTGATGCTCCTTAATGAAGCTATAATGCAAGCCTATTGAATCACCGTTGACAATGTTAATTGTTGTCTAAACCAATAGATTAACTAATTGTAAACTAGCCCTAACACACTTATTAAATAACTATAAACAAAGTTTACATAAGAAATAATTCGAATGCGTTAAGCGTTCAAAACTAAATGGAGCGTTGAAACGGTTTCAAGTCGATAATGAACCGTTAAAATAAACTTGGCCTGCGCTTTGTGTTATGCTTGGCATATGACGATTTGGCATGAGCGACATGCTATCTTGAAGTAGAATTAATTATTTATTTAACGACGGCGCGACTAGTGCACCCACTTTTCAGCCAGCGTATTCCGTCTCACAGTGTAATAGGGGGCGAGCCCATCCATATCGGGCACCAATGTACTGGTGTTAGGTCTCTGATATGTAAGAGTCCGTCTGGGTGAGTACCACCGCAATGTCTATTTCTACCGCCTAGCAGCAGTGTGCATACACTGCTGCGTTTCGGTTTGAAGGACATTATAGCCAGTGTAATCGTCTCGTCAATCAATGCAAAAAAAAACCAAGCTTCTGTCTGATACTAAATAGATAAACCCATCACATTGCCAACCCCGGGATCGAACCTGAGACCTCAGTATTGCAGACGTAGGTACCGTAATACAGCTACGCCACCGAGGCAGTCTTTATTGAGTAGAGGGAAATTAATGATTGCAAATTAGTACGACTGGCTTAGTGTTGTTGTATTGCGTGAGCAGTACTACTATCGCGCCTAAGTCTCAGATCGAAACCCGGGTCGGGAAAAGTGATATTTTACTACTCATTATAATCAGCCCTGATTCTAAAAATGAGCCCAGTAAATTACATTACCTACCTGCTTACATCTTACACCAAATAATTAGCGGACAACGCTTTGAGTTGCTCATTTGTATGACTGTAAGAAATATTAATTTGTAGTGCCCAATGTGTAACTGTTTGTTGGTTCCTTAAATATATAAATACCTATAAAACCAGCCTTATGGTGGACGCACATTTGTCCGAGCCGAACGCGTCTAACTAGTTGAACGAAACGAATTTTAGAATTCTGTGTATGAAATCTCATGAAACCTCGCACACTTCCCCGCGTCGCGTCGCGGCGTCGAAACGTCCGAATCGAAAGTGAAATTCATATACAGAATTCTATAATTCGATTCGTTCGACGCGTTCGGCTCGGACAAGTGTGCGTTCACCATTAGTCGATACGTATCACGTTGGAATATTGTTACCTGAATATTACTATAATTTTTTAAGTCGAGGAATATTTACCTACTGATGATTTTGGGAGTCAAAATGATGAAAAAGTAACTGAAAATAATGAAATAACATTATAATGTTCAAGGTACAGCCCGTAGTAGCATGCCGCTACAGGTACTTGAAAGTCGCAAATCCATAATTAAGGACATTATTATTATTATTATTTTAATTATTTTATTTATTAAGGAACAAACAGTCATACAACGAAATTATGAATACATCAGTGAGGAATATTACATTATAGACCTATAGTTCCCTTTATATAATACATAACAGATAACAAATTGAAAATCTGTCGAGGGTAGTTAACAATAAGTGTAAGTACATACCTACACATTATTTCACATTGTACAGGTATATGTTACAACGTTTATTATAATAGTAATTCACATGTAGATAACAAATTGAGTACAACAGTATAACTAAGTTACAAGGTAATTGTGCTATCACTTCATATCACGCTCGGAAATACAATTTAAAGCACTTTTCTTGAACATACGTAAGTTTTCATTAGTAACATCAACATTTGTAAGTTTATCATTATATAGTCTACAAGTCCTTCAAATAAAAATTATTATACACATAACTACATTAATTGTTATTAATGTAGCTAGCGGTTCATTATATTTTCCTGGCTTCGCCGTAGTCGGAACAAAATATACCGATTATACTAACTGATTGTAATAATTTATTGATATTTTAACATTAAATCCCCATCAACTACTAATTTCAATTCATAAATATCTATAATTACAAACTAAAAAGATAGCAATAAAAATACTAGAACGATCATTAAAGCCGGCAGACACTTTTTCGTTTCGCTCCCGGTCCCATTTCGCAACCCCAGGGACCTTATTGCATTCCACGGAGACCTCGTAACATACATGAAGGTACGTGACGGGCCAGGAAAGTAGCAGGGTAGCGAGCAAGATCATAAGCGGTAGCGAGTAGATTTAAGGTTTATAACAAAATATATGGCGCAGACAGTGCCGGCCAATATGGGCACACGTGGGCACACATAATAAAAGTCAGAAATGAGTTATCTCTTCAACTCACTATTAATTATTGTTCGTTGATCAATTATTACGTAATCAAGTGTTTATAGAGTACAATAACAGGTTAACGTTGCTTATTATAACACATTGGTAGTTGAGATAATTATTTAATCAAACTTCTCTACTATAATCGACTCACCTAGTAACAACCGGAATTAATGATTTCTTATGTTTACGCGAATTTTAGGCATTTAAATAAAACTATTTTACGGATTTTATCGCGGTTTTTTAATTTATATTTTCTCCCGACGTTTTGAAGGCTTTTCAGTACTTCGTGGTCACGGGGCGGACTCGCCATGAAGGAAGAAATCTTGGATTTCTAAACGGTTTGGTACTTAATAGCCAGCATTGGACTACACTATATCGAGTCGATGGCATATAATATAGATCCAAGACTGTATATTTTATTTTCAAGATAAGTGGGCTAACCCACGAAGGTAGTCTGATGTTATATTTGGTATAATGAGTGACCATTTCACTCACTGGCACGTGCTTTATGCTTCGTCCGACAGCCTTTTATACCACTCTAGTGCAAGACTGATTTATCACACGCTTAATTTGCATTTTGTAGAATAAGTTTGGCGTAATTTATATACTCGTTCGCTTCCCTCATATCAGCCTCTAAGCCAAATTGTATTAGGAAAATCCCTACAAAATTATCCCGTTCATCTTCGAAAATAAAAAATAATATTCCGCACATCTCCGCTGTGTTCGTGGCCCACTTTGCCCTCGTTTATTAAGATTATATATCCACACTAACCCACACATTTAATGCGTCAACTTGGAGAGAAATCCTCGTTTTTTTTTTCAGTGATTTTAACTGGAAAATATTTACTTGAATTTCACCTTATATACGCTTAGGAAAATAAATTTCCATCTAACGTATATTTAAGGATACATTTAGTAATTCCCCTGCTTATATTTTATATCCAAGGTAGTAAACTAGATAATGTGATCAGTTTTGTTTGATTTATACTATCCCATTGTTGCCAGGGGATGCAGTTATTGAGAAGGGTTAAATCTGCGATCATTACAGCATTAAGGCGAGATGGTAGACTTCAGATGGTGTGCCTTTGGGTTTTGAACCTGCGGACATTCGTCTCGGCAGTCCGTTCCATTTCTAACTAGGCTATCGCCGCCTGTGTCTTGGTGAATTATCGCTCGCTTTAACGGTGAAGGAAAACATCGTGAAGAAACCTGCATACCTGAGAAGTTCTCTGAATTTCGAAGGTATGTGAATTCTGCCAACTCGCACTAGGTCAGCGTGGTGGACTAAGGCCTTAACCCTCTCAGTTGTAGAGGAGTCCCGTGCTCAGTAGTGGGCAGTATATATTACAGGGCTGGTATGGTATGGTAGAGTTCATGGCATGGCTTTGAAATGATTCTGGAACCCATATCCCCATCCTACTCCCCGGTTGGTTGCCACTGAAAACCAGGGCATTATAATCTTTATTATATTTTGAAGTATTTATAGTTATATTCTGCCTTCATGTAGACATGGAAACTGTCAACGTCAGTCGAGAAAGGTGGTCGTGTTATTGTGTGGCTCCCGATTTTATTCTATATCAGTGTCTAAAGTGTGCAAATATTTACCACAATAAGCTAAATCTCCAGTTATATTGGTATTTGTGGTGAATTCACAATTAATTGGTGCTCACAGCGGCAGATTTGCAAGTAAATCATAATTAATCAGCTACGGAATTGTCGATACTACCCTCGCTTCGACGTCTCGGCCACTCAGCTTGTCCAGGTACACCGGGGCTTTTATTAGTGTGCAAATTAAAATATTAATCGCATACCCGCACAAGTCACAGTACGTGGGCTTTTATTAGTGTGCGAATTTGACGAACTGCTGTTTTTTATTTTTTATGGTCTACTTTGTACACTCACTTTGGTTCGAGATCGAAGACAAGAGCGGCTCAAAATGGTGCAATGCTCAGAATGTAGATTAAAAATCCTTGTAACACACAAACGCATCAAATGTACCAACACTAACTGCTGTAATAATTACCATCAAGAATGTGTTAAATGCGATTCAGGGGTACCCCGTTCTAAATGGATTTGCCCTACATGCATGAATACCTATCCTGTAGGTGTCAATAACAGTAGTACACCTTTACAAGAAGAACTACGCAAGGATAGTTCGAATATTGTTGTGTCTCCTAACACAAATGAAGACCTAATATTGAGTGAGATTCGTAATCTACGCACTGAAAAGTTGAACAAATTTGATAATCAAAACTCCACTTTCGAAAAATTCAACAGCATGTTGTCTCATGTGCAAAGAGATGTGGGTAATCTGAATGCAAAATATTCTCAAATGCGCGAGGAATTGAACGAAGCCTTAAATACTATTCAGTTTCTATCTGAATCTCACGATGATCACATAAAACTGAACGACAAACTTAAATGCTCCACCTCGGAATTAATTGTACAGAATAATACTTTACAAAGCAAGATACTAGAACTTAATGCGAAAATTGTACAATTGGAACAACACGCAAGGGAAACCAACATCGAAATTCAGGGAGTGCCGGAACATAAAAATGAAAATTTACTCACTGTTGTCAAAGAAATAAGTAAAACCGTGGCCTTTGATTTAGGAGAACATACTATCATGGGATTTCATAGAGTGGCTAAGTTAAATCCCGATTCGAATCGTCCCCGTAATATCGTTGTTAAATTAAATAGCCAACGTACTCGAGATAATTTTTTGGCTTCAGTTAAAATTTTTAACAAGAACAACAATAACACCAAGTTAAATACTACACATATTGGATACTCAGGACATCAACTCCCCATTTTCGTGACGGAACATTTATCACCTGAAAATAAAAAACTTCATGCTGCCACTAGAATTGCTGCAAAAGAGAAGGGTTACAAGTTTGTATGGGTGCGGAATGGACGTATCTTCGTGCGTAAAGAATTGACTACCGACCACATTATAATTAGATCAATGGATTGCATAAAAAAGCTTTGTTAATTATGTCTTCGCTTCTTTTTCTTCTTATTTTTATTTTTCTAAACGTATGCCACATAGTGCCCTTGTAAACCAAATTCAAATTAATGATATATTACCAGAATGTGAGAGGCTTAAGAACTAAGACGGAAGATTTTTATGTCTCGGTTTTAAAGAACAATTACGATATTATAATCATAACAGAATCCTGGCTTAATGATGGTATATTTGATTATGAGTTATTTGATCATCGTTACAATGTGTTTCGGCGTGATAGATTTTCGACCTGTACATATAAAAATAAAAAAGATGGCGGTGGGGTCCTCATTGGCGTCCTTAAGCAGCACGAGGTCTTACGCCGTAACAATTGGGAAACTGATTGTGAAGATCTTTGGCTCTCTTTAAAAATAGGTAAGATAACTATTAATATCTGTACCTTATACATACCCCCTCCGGTAACCCATGACTATGTTGACACATTTCTTAAAAATATGATTCAATTGATTGACGCCGTTAAGCCCAGTAAAACATTTAATGCTGTAGACCCCCTCTTTCTTGTGGTTGGTGATTTTAATATGGGTGACATTGAATGGGGCCTTCATCCTAGCTCGCCTCATTCGACTCTCGAATCTCACAGAGGAAGTCTCACAAATTTATTTTTGGAAACGTTAGCCTACTGCGATCTACAGCAACACAATAGAATATTCAACGCTAATGAAAGAATACTGGATTTGGTTTTAAGTAAAGGTACAGCTCAGGTCACAGTCGAGAACGCTGAAAATTTTTTTGTCACACCTGATCTACATCATCCACCCCTTGATATAATAGTTAAAAAGTCGTCTAATATAATAATGAAACCTTCATCAGATATGAAGCTTAATTTCTATAAAACCGATTATGAGGCTGTCAATAACGACCTTAAGCTTGTGAACTGGCCTGCGATACTTCATGTTTCATATCCCGTGGATCATATGGTGGATTGCTTTTACAACACTCTCAAACCTATCATTAGTCATCATACTCCGTTCCGCAGACCGCATAATAGTAGCTACCCAACTTGGTTTTCTAGATCTTTACTGAAAGCGTTAAGAAATAAGGCTAAATATCACACGCGTTTTAAAAAATATGGTAATGTTATGGACAAATTACAATACGAGATCACTAGAAAGCGTTGTGATCTGCTGATAGTAAAGTGCTATACTAATTTCAAAAAGCAAGCAGCCGATGACTTAAAAAATCGTCCTAAATACTTCTGGAACATTTTTAAAGACAATTCTAAGAATAGTACTTCCCTGCCAAACTTAATGACATTGAATGACGAAAAAGCAAAGGGAGGACTGCAAATATGCGAGCTATTTTCAAAGCATTTTCAAAGTGTTTATTTAAACGGTATCAATTTAAATACTACCTCACGTTATTCAACAAATCATAATAATGGCACTCCATACAGTAACTGCATAGTTGAAGAAAGTGAGGTTCTAAAACAAGTATTTCTTTTGGACGCGAGGAAAGGACCGGGTCCCGATTTAATTCCACCCTTATTCTTAAAGAAATGTGCACATAACTTAAGTAAACCCTTAACGATAATTTTCAATCATTCATTGCAGTCTGGAACTTTTCCTGTGCAGTGGAAAATAGCACATTTAACTCCCATTCATAAAGGTGGAAGACTAGATCATATTGCTCAATATCGTCCAATATCTATTTTGTCCGCATTTGGTAAGGTTTTAGAGGCAATTGTAAATAAAAAATTACTTGCTCACTTCCGACCATTAATAGACTCAAATCAACATGGTTTCTTACCTCGTAGGTCCACTAATACCAACTTAGTTGACTATGTGTCAGATATCGTGGATGCGATGGATAATGGCGGTGAAGTCCATGCAATATACACTGATTTTAAAAAGGCCTTTGATTTAGTCAATCATGACAATCTTTTACGTAAATTAGCTGATATGGGCATTCAGGGGTCATTACTTAGATGGTGTGAATCATATATACGTAATCGCTCCCAATTAGTGTGTATTCGCGGTTTTAAGTCTCAGCTATGCACAGTCCCGTCGGGAGTTCCACAGGGCTCCCACCTTGGTCCCCTATTTTTTCTGGTGTACATAAATGACATAAAAAGCTTAATACAATCTAAATTCAAATTGTACGCTGATGACTTGAAAATTTACCGAACCATACACAGCCAGTCGGATATAGCTACTCTTCAATCCGATATAGATAATATTCAAAAGTGGAGTTCCGATAATCATATGTTTCTGAATTTTAGTAAATGTTACCACATCAAATTCACTAGAAAAAAGCATCCAAATTTGACAACTTATTACATTAATAATATCCCACTGACTGAAGTAAGTACTATACGTGACCTTGGTGTTACCCTTGACAGTGCTATGAGTTTTAGATTCCATATTGATAATATAACAGCAAAATGCTCTCGGCTATCAGGATTTATCAATCGCCAAATGAAAAGTTTTTAATCTACCAAGCCTAACAATCCTTATTTATAACACAATAGTTCGTGGAATTCTGGAATATTGCAGCAACGTGTGGAATCCAGTTTATCAAGTGCATATCAATAGGATTGAACGCATACAAAAACGCTTTCTATATCAACTCACATATAGCGACAACAGATGCTCACAATTTCACTCATACGACCAACGTCTTTCGTTTTATAAAATGGAATCTTTACTCACTCGTCGTAAAATAGCTGATATTATGTTTTTATATAAAGTTATACATTACCATGTGGACCTACCCGAATTTCTCAAACGTTTACAATTTGTTGTACCCCGTTCCAGCAGTCGTCTATGCAATCGTAAAAGTTTTTATCATCCTGATGCTAAAACAAACCTCGGCCAGCATTCTCCTATCTACCGCATGATATCTGCATGTAACAATGTTCGTGGAGACTTAGATATATTCCGTCTTGATTCTATTGCCTCTTTTAAAAAAAAACTACGTCTGATGTACTCACTATAAAGTTTAAGTAGGGAACACCATAACTTGTCTACTGTTATATATAATTAACTGACTTGTCAAAACAAATGTAAGCCCACTACGCATGTTGTGTTCACATGTAGTAGGGCTCAATCTTATTACTGCTACCTCGTCACTATTGTACTTAATACTTAAGCTATTTGTAAGATGAACCCAGTTTTGTGAACCAAAAAAAAAAAAAAGACATTGGAAAATATAGGACATAACTGCTAAGTTAGAATTCGGGCTAGATAACCGGCAAGAGCGATCGATTTGTGAACCGGACCGCGATAATAACTAGGTATAATATACTAAAATTTTTCGGTCATATCTCCCGGCGAAATAATGACTCCATAGAGCGTCTAGTCGTTCAGGGCAGAGTGGAAGGAAATAGACCTCGTGGTAGGGCACCAATGAGGTGGACCGACCAAATTAAAACAGCAGTAGGAGGCCCTGTAAACGAATGTACCCGATGGTCTTCTAACAGAGACAGATGGAGGGATATCGTGCGGCGAGCTACATCATCGTCTGCGCACAAATCATCGTGACCACGACCGCTCTGTCAAGAGCGAAGCGAAGAAGAAGAAGATAATATCTGTGGCAAACACCATCCCCATCTACTAGGAATTCGTTTACTGAATATTTTTACAGTAATGATAGAAGTAAAATGGATTTAGAATAATTTATGTGTAACCTGAAGGTGCATAAGCAAAGTGTACAGTAGGGGAGACCCGGGATGGTTGGCGATAAGGGCAGGATGAATAACAGTCAATAACTCGAGCTATTTTAAATTGTTCCGTCGTCCTGATATACACGAAAAACTGTCAACTATTTACGAATCTTCATCGCAAACGCGGCACCGCGGGCGCACGTAATCCAGGAAAAAAACGATTTATCGAAAAATGATACATATGAGTAATTATTTACCTCTTAATATTATTTGTATTGAAGTCTTTATATTCGATGTTATTTACTTTTAAGCAATTTAAAGTAAGTGGTTATTGATGATTATTTTAGTGTATTTTTTTTTTATATTTTGCGGTACTTACACATGGTTGAAAATTAAAAAGGTTGTTTGGGGCTGGCAGACAAATTCTATATTCGGGCTAGTTGACTACCTAGAAAATGTACTACGTAGTAATTTAAATATTTTTCACGTGGAATAAAGTGAGTTTTTTTCAATCAAATTTAACAAAAGTTGTTATTTCAAAATCATGTGGATTTACAAAAGAATAACTAATGGAAGAAGTAAACCCTCCGCTGTGGGCAGGATTTTTGTTTCCGCCCCTATGACGAAAATCGTACAAAAAGTGACAAATGATATGTTTATTACGTAAATATTAATGATATTTTGTCTCAATAAGACACATTGATAATAGTAAATAAGTACTTGTAGTGTTTTCTTTTATTTTATTGCCGTATTTTATACCAATTACTTCGTAGGTCAATTTACCCCTAATGAATAGTCCACCAACCCCAAGCACGCCATGCTTGGGGTTAGGCTGACTCGATTTTCTCGTTCCACAAAATTACTTTTGAACGCTATGTTATAAACAATAACGACGTTTTTGGTGTTTCTTTCGAAAGCTTCTTAGTGCACCTATCGAACCTATAAGTTTTTTTAGCATTATACACTAAAACAATAAAAATATAGGTGTCCAAGCTGAAACTTGGTCAACTATCCCCGGTCTTCCCTACCCTAGTTAAGAATGGAACAATCTACCGAGACGAAGATCCGCAGGTTCAAAACTGAGTTTTCGAAGTTACGTGTGTATTGTTTATCAATTGTTCGCATTATCGGTGAAGGAAAACATCATGAGGGAACCAAGAACCCTAAGAATTCTCCACAAAGAACTTCGAGGGTTTGTAAAGTCTTCCAATAAGCACAAAGGCCTAAACCTTCTCAGCAAAAGAGGAGGCTCGTTCTCAGCGGTGGGTAGTATATAATACGAGGCTGATTTATTATTTTTTAATTATAACCTGAACGTATGTGATGGATTAATTCATAATCCATTCTGAAGTCTCGTGCTCCTAGCTGGTGTCAGGTGGGTGTGGAAATTCTGGTGACTGTTGATGAACATAAAGTCTCCCATTTAGAGTTACCATATGATAGGTGTTTGCCACGTTTGAAAGGCATTTTAAGGTTAGGCAGGCGTGCTGCTGGCATGGGTCTGAGATAAGCGATTTGAAAATTTATGCCCTCGGGAAAATACTTTTTCATCTTGAATTAAAAAAAATAATAATAGAATATAATTGTGATAATTATTATCTCTTGTCTTTTTACCCGACTTCCAAAAAAGAGTTGGTACTCAATTCATGTGTTTGTATGTTTCTTTATGTGTTTATACTGATTTCTCAATTGTGAGCCTATTTCCGTGATTCCTTTTTTAGTTATTACCTACAGTGTTTTACTTTTACATTATTTTCTAGAAAATTTCAGGCACCTTAGACAGGCATTCGTCCATTTATAAATGTTAACTACTCACATTAGCATTTTATTTGGATATTACTATATTTTCTACGATAAAGTGACTATTTTCTAGAATAAACAGGACTCCTCAATCTCCCTTACTGATGTTCTCCAAGATAGATCCAAACTTGGAACAAACATCTGTACATTACACCAACGTTCCCCGAGGGACACGAACGGGTACTTTTTCATCCTGCTCATCAAAAAGCCGCGAAGGCAAGACAAAGTAAATGAGCGTGAAAATTTCTCATTGTAACAATTTTACAAAGAACTCGCGAAGGTTGGTATGAACTGTGCTAGTATTTAGGCGAGTTACTGGCGAGTTTAGTGTCGTTTTTATGGCATAGATGGTATCAAGTAGCAGTTGTAAAGAGTGAGTTTCAGAGTTGGTTGGTATTGTGCTTTGTTTATAAATAAATGTGCTCTCTATAAAGGTAAAAAGTTCTACGACGAGAATTATGTGGATCTGTCTAACTCTAACACTGGCATAGCCATGAAATCTATCCTTTGTCATGGGTAGGCAGAGTTGTGACACCTAAACTTCCTCTGCTATGTTGGGTTAGCAACAATGGACATTATTACCACGTGGAAATACGGAATTTTGCCGTACTCGCTCTAAACCGTCCTACCGACTAAAATTCCGCCATACTTCTCTCTCGTGCATCGAAGATGGCGTTGTGTGTTACCGCAATCCTCGGAGTACACTAATGGGCAGAACCTCTCGTATTCCGATGACCCAATAATGGGCAAGTTTATTGCCACCAACGAAACGAACTGTAACAGTTTTTCAAAATGTAAAGATCAAGCACTTAAGAAATCATAACCGGCTCTCCAAACCACTCGACTAGCGCAGTCCGAAGCGACCGTTACGTAAGATCTCGCGCACTCCGCACTTATTCACGTAAACGTTCGCTTCTTAATTGCCGAAACGTGCCTCGCAAGAAACTCTCAATTGCAGCACACACCTCTGTATTAATCTCACCTAATGTGGAAATGCTTACACCGTGGCGAATGTGAGAGAATTGAGAAAATTCTTAGTGACTACTTAACTTACACTGTCACAGTTATAGATGGAACGTACTATATGAAGATGGAACCCAGGGACTGTAAGTCAGTCTTCTCAAAGTCACACAATTATTAAAGAGTTTTTTCAGGAATAAAAAAGCTTATGTCATCCCAGGGTCTCAAACTATCTCCAAATAAAATTTCCTCAAAATCAGTTCAGTAGCTTTTGAGTTTATCGCGTTCAGATAGTTATAATATGTAAGAACGGTAAATTCAAACGTGAAGGAAAAGGTCATGAGGAATTCTGTACGTATCTTTTCTGTCTCGATTGAACATACGAGAGTTATTAATAAAAACTTCAAAGATGAAGGCTACCAATCCCTGTTAGGCAGCGTGACGGACAAAAGGTTAATAATTCCATGTCACTTACACTTGACCAGTAGTCCAGTATATTATTACCTTCTTCCGTAGTACAGTTTAACTTGGTTGATTTGTTTTTTATACCGGGCAAATAGTGTTCGAAACACAAAAAATAGCCTTACCAAAGGACTGAACCTGTCAGTTTTCTATTGCGTAGACAATTACTGGAGATGTAAAATTTAATATCTCAGCATAAGGAGTGCAGTTTATTGCCATACAGATATTGTATTCATATTTTTTAATTTTATTGCTATTCTTTATTGGCTGTAATGACGCATTCCAATTGAACGTCTTAATCTTGTCATATACACAGAAGGTAACATTTCTATTGCGTTACGTGACGGTGTAACAGACGTCCATCATAAACAACAGTTGTGTTGCTTTTGCAAATAATTTCGCTGCTGTGTTTTCTGCTGACGTATTAAACCTATTAATTAGGCGCCGTATCGCACGTCTTGCCGGCTTACCTTTGTGCCTACGCCTATAATTTTAGTGGGTTATGTTATTGTTGTTTGTTAGTTGGAATTGTAATATATGTATATAATATTATTTCGGAATATGTAATGGTATAACTGAGTGGTATATTTCAAGTATAAAGCAAAAGCCAGCACGAGTGAATATCGTCATTGTTACCGCCAGCATTATGCTAATGCCTTTATGTTCCATTTCAAAAGTCGTATAACTAGTGGGTAATATGAAAATTAATGCCAAATGTAGCTTAGGAAATGCCGTGCCGAGCTTCATAATTCAGAGCAGTAGTTATTTATGTTTACTCTAGCGAGGAAGTGACTAATTCCATTTAGCTTCTGCTCAAATTGCATTATTAGTGGGTAACGGGACATTCATTAATTACGGAAAGATGATTATGGCGGTATTTTGACCCCCCTACCCCCACGTAAGGGTAGAAAAGATTTCATGAACCCCCCTCTGCCTTCTTACGTAAGATGCTATCTCGTTTTCAGAATAATAAAACGTTGTTAGAAAAGGATCAATTACACTGAATCTCACAGTTTAACGTTTGCGTGTACTATAATTATTTATAACATTAAAAATGGGGTTTATCCCCTCCCCTCAAGATTAAGGGTTGAAGAGATTTTTCAACGAGCAACTAATTCAGTTTAAGAGGCTATTGCGTACGGGGTCATATGAATCAAATGATTTAGTGCAAGTTTAGTTCCGTGCAATTGCTGTTGGTTATCTTATGCTGGTTATCATTCAGTGTTTTGAACGATCTTGGTGATTTATAGGCTAATGAGGGATTAGCTCGTCCTTAAAATTTACTGTTGTATTCGAAAAATATTTTTAGTTAGTATAGTCGGATAAAGCGGCAATAGCCTAGTTGGGACAGGAACGGACTGCCGAGACGAATGTCCGGAGGTTCAAAGACAAAGGCCACACATTCCCGACTTTTAAAAAAATAAGTTATGTATGTATTCTTTGTGATTTGTCGGTCACTTTAACGGTGAAGAAAGAAATCGTAAGGAAACCTGCATACCTGGGAAGTTCTCTATAAGAATTTCGAAGGTATGTGGAGTCTGCCAACCTGCACTAGGTCAGCGTGATGGATTAAGGCCTAAAACCGCTCAGTTGTAGAGGAGACCCGTGCTCAGTACATAATACAGGGCTAGTAAGGTATATCGGATGTCGCACGCTTCACCACCTACTGAGACGGAAATAAGCTTGGAACGTGGTATACCAGCTACGCCTCTATCTGGCTCGGTGGCGTAGTTGTATTAAGGTGCGACTGTAATGCTGAGGTATCGGGTTCGATCCCCGTATCGGGCAAAGTGATATTGAATTTTTCTCTTCAGTATCAGCTCTGAAATTTGTGCCCGATATGGCGATAGGCTCGCCCCCTATCACATTATGGCACGGAATAATGGCGAAAAGTGGATGCACTAGTTGCGCCTCTGCCTACCCCTTCGAGGATAAAAGACGTGAGTGTGTGCCTCTATCTACCCCTCGAGGATTCGTAATTTGAACTAACATGTAATAAGCATTTTCTCGATTGAAATTCAGTGCTCCTTTACGTCGTTCTAAAATTACTCAGCGAAATAACTATATATTACATACCCTAGCCTAAATGTAAACGTTTCAAGTTAAGCAAATTCACAGTTGTAACTTTGTTTTCTTGCACCATTTTCATATAATTGCTGCGAGTTACGTGAACGCTCAAGTTAAATCATAACACGTGGAGTGCGAAGGCTTAAATTATATCCAAGGTGTTATGCCCGCTCCTCGGTTACTGTAGTCATACTAAGATTATAATCCTACTATTATATACTCTAAATGAGAAGGTTTAGGGCCAGTTTCACCGGTTCCTGATGAAGTTCGAGATAACTGTCTGACATGTAACGCTGTCTAACAAATAAATCTGCCACGCAGTAACTTTTTTGCTAGATATTTCTTTTCGAGACGTGTGAAGCTAAGTTGTAGTTTATATGGCGGATAAGTTCCTCAGCTATCAGAGACATGTTTTTTTTTTTTACGTGGAGAAAGTGAATTATTACTACCGCCCAGTGTTCAAGGGGAACGGCTGAGCGGTTATGTTGGGTTCCCCGTGCCTTACGACCCGACGTTGAGCCGCCCGGAGAGATGGAAAACGTCGGGCGACCGCCAGGCCGAGTCCCTGACCTATGTATACCGCACGGCATACCAACCAAAACTCCGCGGTGGTTATCTTCGGCGCATTGCGGGCTTGCGGGCTTCCTCCGACTCACGTCTAAGTTGTCGTCCGCAACCGCCCCTGCGCGTACCGCTGTTGCGGTCCATGTCCTGTTGTTGGGGGGACTCAGAAGCCCCCGCACACCGAAGGACGCCCTCGGCGTCAACGGCAGCGTGAGGCCTAACCGCCACGCTGCCGTCCATCACGGGGGTCACAAAAGTTGGCTAGACTAATAGGTGGACGGCCCCTTCCGCCCACCCGTGACCCCCGGTGGCCCCTATTAGTCGCCTTTTACGACAGGCAGGGGATACCGTGGTGTAATTTCTCAAACGCCCCCAATCCACAGGGCAGGAGACGTCGGTCAGTCGGTCACGCCTCCTACGTCTCGTCTGGCGGCGAGAGGGATCACCATTGCACTAGCGATCCCTCTCGACACTCTCCTTCCGCGAGAGGACCACCTCACAGAAGTGGGCCACCGCCTGCCAGGCCTCCCAGCCGCCGACCATGGAAGCGACTACGGCCGGCAGGGAGAGGTCTTCTCCGACGACTGCTCTGAGAGCGCTGCGTTCTTCGTCCCAGGCTGGGCAAAACTCCAACGTGTGTTGAGCCGTGTCCAGCGGGCAGTTGTCACAATAGTGACACACGGCCGACTCCTCCTTCCCTACCACCCGAAACAGGAACACACCGAAGCAGCCATGCCCGGTGAGCACCTGCGTCAGGCGGTACGTTGCCGCTCCGTGGCGTCTGTCCAGCCATTCGGCAAAGACAGGACGCACTGCCTCCACGACCCTGTGCCCCCACGACAGGGGCCTCCAGCCTAAGACGCTACTCCTCCACGGCGGCTCGCCGTAGGGAGGCCCTCTTGGCCTCCACCTCCTTCAGGGCCGGACGTTGCCCGCGACTGAACGCCTCCTCCCGCCAATGAAATGCATCGGCAAGGGATTTGGCGTCCAGGTCCCAGGGCAGAAATCCGGCCAATAAACAAGCCGCCTCGAAAGTCGACCGTGCGGTACGCCCTGACCGCCCGCTGCGCTAAAGCTCTCTGCGGATGGCCCCAATGTTACTAATTATTTATAAATTCATTGATTACTATGTACATACATACACTTTCGAGTTTATCCCGGAATAGGGAATCTCACGGACAAAGTGGAGGCGCTGGGTATGCGAAGAGACATTGGTTCTCTTTGTATATTCTACCGCCTCTTCCATGGGAAGTGTTCTGAGGAACTGTTTAATATGGTGCACGCCTCGCCTTTTTACCATCGCACCACTCGCCATCGCAGTGGAGTTCATCCATACTACGTCGAATCCATCCGTAGTAGCACGGTGCGTTTTCAACGGTCTTTTTTGCCGCGCAAGTGCAAACTGTGGAATGGATTCCCTGCATCGGTGTTTCCCGAGCGCTATGACTTGTCCTTCTTTAAACGAGGTTTAAAAAGAGTTCTCACCTCCCGGTAGGTAACGGCTTGGTTGTGCCTCTGGCATTGCTTTAGTCGATGGGCGGCGGATACCGCTTACCATCAGGCGGACCGCTTGCTCGTTTGCCTACTAAGGCATTAAAAAAAAAAGGTAAGCAATTACTGCACACACTTTTCACCATGAGTATTCCGTATGATATAATAGGGAAAGAGTCTACCGCCATATCGCTTACAAATTCTAGTCTCCGGGAAGATACTACGCAGAAACACCCAAACACGATATATTTTCCCGAGATAAAAGTAGCCTATATTATTCCCAGGGTCTCAAAATATCTCCATACCTAATTTCACCGAAATCAGCTCAGCCGTGAAAGCGTAACATACAGAACAGGGTCTATCTGTTACGCTTTAATATAGGCTACTTTTTATCCTGGGCAATTATACCGTGATTGGGTGTTTCTGCTTAGCATCATGCCGGAGACTAGAATTTGCGAAAGTAACTTCTTTCGCATTTAAAAGTATGGAAAAGGATCGTCCTAGATATTTCATATAAATATCTGTAGAACATTTCAGAAGCGTGTTCCGTCCGTCACTTAACGAGACCGCAAGCTGTTAGCAAAAGTTAGAGACACGTTACGACTGCTAATTACTGTATAATTATGGTGCATAACACCCTGCGGATTAGCGGCTCGGCCGTGTCATACTTCATTGCTTGATTATATACTTAAGATTAGGGTTCGCACTAAACTGTTTTTTATGGGTATTTAAATGTTACATGATTTTAGACATGGAGGAAAGAGTTTACCGAATAGTAGTGATGTTTTTTTTTATTGCTAGTCGCATTTTAGGCACGAGTAGATGTGCTGACGTATCAAGTTTTTATCTACCTATAATGTTTTACTTCAGCATAGTTTGAACACGGAACAGTTTTAACTCCGCTAATTCATATATTTACCATCATGGCGTAGCACAATTACTGGCACTGTCGAAGGAAAAATACTCTTATGCTCGAAGCTGAAAGCACAAATTGATCAACGAAAGAACGCGTCGCATGCCAACTTTGATCAAAAAAATATTTGATATTGAACGAAAATTATATCGTTGATGTCAACGCTGTCTCGCTTTCTCGCCCTAATTTCGAAAGGGTTGGTGAAGTGACATTTTATCGAAAAGCCGGTTGACAAAAGACGACCGGTCTTTCGGAATAACTTCGCGTTTCACGCGTGAACGCATTTCATAGGAAATTTTTGTGACGGATATTTTTTTGTTAATTTTTCGTCGGACGCGCGTTTATCTGCTCTGCTTCGATTGGCACAAAGAAAAAAGGCATTTTTTGTCATGTCGCTTGTGAAACGCGATAGTGGCCTATTCATGATTAGAACAATAGAAAGCGGTTTAATTTTTGACGCCACCTTTTTAATGCTATGTGGTTTGGGATACGAGAATTTTGGTTGGTGTCATTGTCTTTATTTTTATCGAAATAAATGTGAATCGAAAATTGCAATAACCATGGCATTACTGTGCGTTACACGACTTGATGTTTGATGCTTCTTATAACCAGCGGGAACGGGATGTAGTAAAAAATCAGAAAGAATCGTTAAAATAACTTAAAGAGGTTATCCTGATCATGTAAATTAAAAATATACAATCTGTACCTTCTTTGGTACATCAGGGTCTCATGATGAATAATAATAAATAATATATTCTAAATTTTTTGACTAATATATAACTTTAAGTCACTCATGGAAGGTCTCAAAAAAAATCTAACTTCTTTGACTGACATACATATGTAAGTTTCAGGTCCTAAAACATTCATAATATTCCGCGAAAATATCAAATTAATCCAAACAACCCTCAACCCATATCATAATTATCTTAACAGTTGTTCCAAGCCTTTCAATTTCCACGGACAAATAGAAATCTTGACTTAAACATGTGTTTTTGAAATGTTTAACCTCTCAAACTGGGTCCAAAGGGACAAAAATTCTATACAAATCCTGTGTCATCCCTCCCTCCGTCGACACCCCTAAATGTCGTTTTTCTTCAAGTTTAATGAAATATGCTAATTTACATAATAGAATACGTGGCGTATCGAATCGGGCGAACGTAAAAAATGTTTTACGGTACCAAACTTGTATTTGACTTTTAAAATTAGTGTGCAGAGGTCTTGAAAAGGAAGTTTAGATTGGGATGATATGATGGTTTATTTTAGTATTTATGAAGGTTTTTAATTGATAAAACCGTGTCGTAAAATCAGAATAAATGGTTCAGCTTGTGGAAGCCATGGTGTCAGGAATCCAGTATGAAGTGACGCAGTGTAGTTGCGATTCGTGTAGTGTTATCTTGGAGGGCGCCAACATCTCTCCCTTTAATCTCTTTTGTTTTTTACTAAAGCTGGCAGTACTTTTCAGGTTCTTAACGATTTATACTTTGAGTAATAGTGTATCTTATTAAATTTGACACTTTTTTTACTTCAATTGACTAACTATAATTGATTATTGACCTCAATGGCGGAATATTGTATTCGATTCCAGGTCAAGAATAAAATTTTCATGAGTTTTGAATTCGAAAACGACATACATACTCACGCCTTTTAAGGATTAGGCAGAGGCGCAACAAGTGCACCAACTTTTCGCCGTGCGTATTCTACTGAACAGAAAAACCGGGAGATCGAACCCGAAACCTCGTCACCGTAATGCCACTACGCCATTAAGGCGCGTTTCTATATTAGACAGTTATCCTACATACCAACGTAAGAACCGACCCCATCCTGTCCAACTTGAGTACTCTCACTAACGTCACAAATAAAAAAGAGCAAGAGGCGACAGTAAAAGACGCAATAAAAGCTCGCAGCAGACAGCTATCAGGCTGTTTATAAAGCTCTCTGCCGGGCCAGTTTTGTGACAACATAAAGCTAACGATTTCCTTCAAGTTAGCGAGCTTTCATGTACACATGGTGAGGCTTATACAGAATAGATTTAAAGGTACTTAAAAAATTAGGTTTAAATAAAACATTTACAGCTTACCTCGATTTATAGTTATAACTTACAGGTATTATATTTATATAACATATAATTTGGTTGTACTCATATCTCACATAAAATTAAATATAAACTGACTAAATTGTAACTCAAAATTTACCGGTGAGTTGGCAGCAGCTTCTCGTTACTTTAAGCGTAAATAAAGAAGGGAATTGGCTTATTTAAAACTTTATCAATTACACATAAATTAGAATGGAAATTTAAAATTACTATGATACAGACAGTCGCCTCACAATATTAACTATAATAAAAAAATAAATAATTAGGTAAGTAGAAAGTCATACTGGTCCAAAAATAATCTCCTCAAGAATAGTCGCAGTAGATGTGAGCGCAATAGCTGGATATTCAGAAGTCCGCTCCGTGACAACGAAGTGCTGCAAAGTCTTCGGATCGTCGGAAGTAGAAATTAAACAAATTTATCGGGAAAAAATCCGTTAAGTAGTTTTATTTCAATGTCAAACATTCGCGTACACATAAGACATCATTGTTTAAAGGCTATTAAAAACATGTAACTCCATATCGATAAACCACGAAGAAAAGAAGAAGAGCGGAGGTGCCGCAAGGCATATAGGTCATGTCACCATCAATTAGGCCATGACGTCACAGTAGGCGGGGCCTAAAACCGTAGTTCTGAGTGAATCGTCAGTGCGTTCGGTTCGGCCTCATCTGACGTTTAAATACGTATTAAATTCTTTTAACCATGAAATGTGATATTGATGAGAGTAGAAGTTGCTCAGGATCAAAAATCAAACAAGATGGCATAACATTTTATGTGTAAGTCGTTTAAATTTATGTTTATTTGCATTTTGAAACATATTTTCTTGTTGCATTACCAAGAGACATCTATCGTCGAAAAGTTGCATTCTACATATTTCTCACCGATATCTTGATTTTAACATTATAAACGCATATTACAATAATTTTTCGGCAGAAATAAGTAAACTTAGTTCATTTTGCCTCTAAATATATTCATTATTCAATCATTTATTATTTAGTTACAGGAAATGTGAAAAAATATATTAAAACATGTAGTGACATCTGTGGGTAAGTATTCAGAAATAACGGATAGCGAAAAACATGTGCGTCATGCGAGCGACACCCAACATCGAATATAATTCGACGCTTGAAAGGCAATAATATCTAAACGACAAATATACCGAAAATGAGTTATATACATATTTGGAATCGCCAAATTTTTTTGCGTCGATTGATCCGGGTTTCGTAGCTCTAGGACAACTTTTTTGGCGGTTAGATATTAGATAATTCCGGTAAATTTCACATCTTTTTTCTCATTTACCGACAAGAAATTTACGACTTTTCGGATTTATAGAAGTTGGTACACTTAACGAAATTGATTTTGAACTTCTCGTGTCTTACTTGAAATCGTGATATTACATGTTTTGCATTAATATATGTTTACTTGAAATAAAAATATGCTCACTCTTTAATTAGTTGTTTATTACCTACACAACAAAATTATAGCATTGGCGTAGATATATATTTGCCTGCACCCATACTCACCATATTGATGTGCTTAGATATTTTCAGCTTAATAAAATATTTTGTTAATAGTACATATATACAACTTTACATAAAACAAAATAAAAAGAGATTAATCGGTTAGATAGTTTTACCTGAATAATATAAGTTCTATTTTTTATGCTTAGATATTTTTACTTGTCAACCTTTAACTTCAATGATGTCGCATAGTTAATTTTACCGGGTATGTTCAGGTGGTTATACTTATTGTTAGGAGATATTCACCTGTTCGTAATAAAGAAAATACACTCGCTTGCGATCCACCTAGTGTTTTAAAAGTGTCGTTGGCTATTCTCATCTAGCCATGTATTTTTCTTATATTCCATGGCCTCTTTTACATCGTCCCACATTCTTTCTCGTGTTTGCAAAGTACTATGAAAATCCTTTGTGGAAGACGTATGTCAAAATCGTAGAATGTGGTGCTCCATAGTCTCTGACTACCCGTATGGGATGAGGGCGTGAGGTTGTATGTGTGTGCTTTCAGCAAAAATAAAATTTGAGTGAAAATTACGAGTTTCCAACACAATGAATAAATGATAATATTATTGTTTTCTAGTTCTGCTTGAGGCGAGAACCTCCCTCTAACGAAATTCGTTAACTATTAACAAATTCTATATCAATATGCTATATTTTGGATGTAAGTATGTTTATGTAACAATAAAATTTGATTTTCATTAAAGTTTGCTGTTTATTAAATAGTTTAATGTTGGTGGGAATAACAATATTTACAATATTGTGCACATATTTATGTTTTTCTACATTCGTGTGACCCAGTAATTTAGCTATAGATATTTTTTATTGATTTTATTAATATGTTTAGTTATCCTTATACGATTCTTACCAACTGCGCATTTTTAAATATTTGATATTTCTTTAAATTTACTTGTTACGGTATCCATAAAATTATCCATTTAGATGATTTTACCTGTTTGTAAATTAAGGTAATTTTTAACTAAGCGACGGTAACTTTTTAATTTATAATCGTCAAGGCTGTTGATTTAGGTCAAAAAATGTCAAAAATTAAGAAGTTTCTAAAACAGTTACAATTATTTTTGTGCAGCAAATAGTTTCTTTATGATTTTTTTGTCAAAATCAAAACTTTAAAACGCTCTACTGAAAAAATTTGCTAAATGTCGCTTAGATATGATTGCCATTCAAGCGTCGATATTATTTTTATTAATTTCGTTGTATTTGTAAGTTTTTTTCGTGTTATTGAGTTATTTGTTATCATTTTAGATTCCCCATTTTTTTTTTGTTTTTGCGGAGAAAGTAACTTATTACTACCGATGCTGTAAATACAGAAAATAGAAATGCATGAATACGTGTTATGAATAGACGCAACAACTGGACGCCAACAAAATATTCGAAATTATAAAAAAATGCTTGGAATATAGTAAAAACAACAATTTCGCTTTTCTTTAGAAAATATTCCTACCTGTCAAACATTTGATGTTCGTCCCTTCGTTTAGAAATCAATTAAATTTACAAGTTAAAATATCACTAAAAGTGGAGTTTTATTCTTCTTGTTTTGGTTTTGAATGTCCAACGTTTAATATTCGTCCCATCGTTTAGAAATAAATTAAATTTAAAAGAATACTTTAGTTCTTTTTATTTGTGGCCAATAAGGAATACCTTCATTTTTATCATAATACTAGGTGTTTCTTGCGGCTTCATCCGCGTGTAAAGCCTTTCCGCTAAAAAAAGTCCCTATGAAGAGATTAAAAATATGCATTACTAGCTTTTGCCCACAGCTTCGCCCGCGTTAATAAGTTTTTCCGGGCTAAAAGTACATAAAAACCTTCCCGTTGAATCACTCTATCCAACACACTTATTTGGATAAAGATTAATATTATGACGTTGATACAACTCTTAACAAATAATGCATTAATTTCGACCAAATTTGATTACCATAAAAATGGTTCTAGTGAGTTAATCTTAAAAGATAGACACATACTGTCGCGGACATTTTTTTAGATCATTTCAAGAGGAATAATTCTTTCATACATATATTTTTGGTACCTTGAACCGTTTTCACAGCGCACGCAATGAAAGCCCTCAAGGATGAATAATTTTCCCCGCTTTTTTCACATTTTCCATTATTTCTTCGCTCCTAATAGTTGCATCGTGATGTTATATAGCCTATAGCCTTCCTCGATAAATGGTCTATTCAACATAAAAATAATTTTTCAATTCGAACCAGTAGTTCATGAGATTAGCGCGTTCAAACAAACAAACAAACAAACAAACTCTTCAGCTTTATAATATTAGTATAGATTTCCATGGGGGTAAATTACCGGGATAACAAGTAGACTATTTGTTAATCTAAGACATGATCTACTCGCGTGCCATTTCATCTAAATCCGTTTTGTTATTTCTATGTTTACTTCTAACACGCATGTAAATATCCAAATATTTTTATGAACTTTCGCATTTATAATATTATCACAGGATACTGAAGTAGATATTAGTAAGATTATCGTAATTATTAATTTTAATCAATAAAGATTTTTTATCAAGAACTTTAACAACTTATTTTATTTTGTTTTATTCCCTAATTTTCCTGTATGTATGATAAAATAATTATAGACATATATAATTATTTTATCATATATGTGTCACCTATGTAATGTATATGCTGAAAAAACGGTTAAGCGCCAGTAGAATAATAAATAATGTGGTCCGCCATACTAACGCACATAGAATCGTCTGGAACAAACACTTTTGCTTGTTACGCCGTAGGGTTGAAAAGACGAACTAAATTATTGACAAGTTAGCTCTGTTACGTTGTAATAATGCCATTCACCGCTAGATGGATTTTGATTGGGGGGAGGAGCTATCGTTATATTTCATCCCCCGACCCCCCGCATTTAGCGACGCTACGTTCTAAAGAGATTTTGGCTTGACACACCTCCGCTCTTCTTCTTTTCTTCGTGCGATAAACAAATCAGCTAACTACTCCTTAACACATTACTCAATGTTTAATTAATTTAATACCAATTAATTTGAACGTAACACAAAGCTTTTAACTAAATGATGTTTTCTAATCACACGTAATAGGTACGTTAAGTTGAACGTTTCCTAAGTTCCCAACTTGTACTTGATTGATGATCGCTTTCGAACAATAACTTAAATTAAACTTAGTCCCAGCTTCGGAGCTTTCGTTTTCAAATGTATTTGTGATTCGGTTAATTTTTGGACGTTTTGGAGTACACCCAACAAATTGTAGATAAATTAAATTAAGAAATAGATTGGTTTCTTTTATATGCAGTAAGTAATAGCAAATGAAATATTATGGATTTATCTATCTTGCCATAGTAAAATGACCCTTCGTGATATAATACAGGCTCAATATAAATTGAACTGTTAAGACTTTGCATTCCTCGTGAAAATAATGCCGAACTTTATAATTTAACTATGTTAATCTTTAGGCATGACGTAAAATTCACTATTCAAGTCTCCGAGTCCCTACGACGTCGACTACAGCTATTCAACTGAATACAATATTATACAGTCGCTACTGACTGTTACTAACAAACTAACTGTACCGCCTCATCATCATAAAAGGTCAGTAAGCAAAAAAGTTATTCGACTTCAATTTATTTTATTATCTATGTTACCGGTCAAACCAAGAAGATTATGGGTATAAAATTCTTGGGTCAAACCCGATTTCAGGGCAAGCTAGTTTTTCCTAGGCATCTACATCCATATAAATATTATAAGGCGTAATTTTACCTTTAAACATTTAAAAATATCGAAAACAAAAACCCCTAATATCTCAAGTTTAACTAAAGGATCTATCTCAATACTTAAGGGAATAGTGAAGTTGTAAAAAAATGTATCCGTCGGGAGCTGAGCTTGTAATTAATAATGCAGCTTTAATAATGGTCTGGCCTGAGTTCTCAATAGCTTTAACTAGTCGCGATTGGTTTGTTGGTGTTTGACCAGGGTGAGGGAAAACCCTGGATTACAGAGAACTCGTGAAATAGTAGTAAAACCGCCCATTTTCATAATAGCCTAGTGGTTTCTTGAGGTTTCTAAAACATGTTTTTTTTTAATAAATAACATATATGCATACTTACACTCACGCCTTTTATCCCTGAAGGGGTAGACAGAGAAGCATCTAGTATACCCCCTTTTCGCCGTGCGTATTCCATCCCATGATAGGGGGAGAACAAACATATATGTGACATTGTATAAAAATAAATATTTATAATCTTAGTCATATCATACTCCGCCAGTTATTACAAAAATTCGCTGAAAAGGCGATCGAAAAGGACGTTTCGCGAAGAATGCGTTCAGTCTTTAAAAACGTTCGCTTTAGTAACAATGGACGGTATTTGTCGGTTGAGGAATGAAAAAAGACAGTAGCGTTCGCATTATTAGCATATTTTCCATTAAGTGCCGACCGGGTGGTTCTTAACTTTTAAATAAGATGTTTTAAGGTGCGTCATTGTTTGTTGCTGTATTACATTTTCGTTCAATTTGTGAAAACCTGCGTTGAGTGCGTGGGTTTTCAGGCTCTTTCAGATTTATGCTTTCTGTCTTAGAATTTGCATTAAACAGAAAGTCATGTTATATTGATGACTGAAAGATCACTTTTCCTACTCTATATTTTACTTGTATTTATTTTTATCAGTAAAAACACTATTGTACCTGGATAAGAAAAATACAAGTCTCAGAATGAGCAATAAACAGCCTCACGGAACAACTTAGTACATTCTCCCTGAAAGTAGTACAAAGAACAAAGAAAACAAAAGAGCTTCGTTAGTCTATAAAAAGTAATTCGCTCCCTATAACGTGCCTAAATACGTTAATTTGAAAACAAAATGCGAACTGGAAAACTCGTGAAAAATCCACTCGGATGTGGGTGAAGTTGGGAAGCGACGAATTGAACAAAAGTGTTGTATGGTGTATTGGTATTGTGCGTATTTTACTCATTATTAAATGAATGTGCGTGAAATAAAGTATCGACGGTAATTGACAAAGGTATTTTTATTTTATTTAAACGCTATATTGAATTAAAGATCAATGTCTATTATCGGATTATATTTCTTGAAAAAAATTGTTATGTATCCCTGCCGCTTTAGTAAAATACGTTTCTTTGTGAAACGTGTATCGTATTCTGTACAATCAGAAACATATAAACAAAAATCTTTTGCTCTTTTTGTGTATACATAATACTGAACAATATATTTTAGCGCTCATAATAAAAGTCTCGTAGCAAAGCCTACGCCGTAGAACGACTACGTGTTTCCGTAGCCACGTAGCTACGCCGTAGCGCCGCTACGTGAGGACAAAATGTCTGTATTTTTCTTCATAACTGGAAACCTTTTACTGAAGCCAATTTATTGTGAAGGTGTCATTTATTATTGTGAATACAGAATTTGACTGGTAAGTGTTTGAAAAATGATATTTTATTATATCTCATACAATAGGTGAGGTAATGGGTGTCTTTTCTTTTCATTTCGTGCTTTTGGAAAGTTTGTAAAAGTTGAATGAAAGTACGTTTCATGCCATTCTCTTGCAGGTATACAATAAAGTAATTCAATTGATGTCTTTAATTCAATGTTAAATTCATATTTCATTGACAGTCACAGGAAGAAAATTTTATTTTGAAATCAATGTGAAGTAACTGCGGAATACATCACATTAACGACCCATTTATTTCAAAGTTAGTTTGCGCTTCCCTCGTGGCGCTAGATTCCGGTTTGGACCTAGACTGGGGCAAACTTTTCTTCGTAGACAGATGTTCTCCGGTGTGAGTGTGATGCACAGTGTCGATGCCAACTTCGAGGCGGAAAAAAATCTAGAAATAGTATTTGACTAGACATTTTGTAGCGAAGTGTGATGGAGTCACTTTGCCTAACCGTATACATAAAGGTTCATACTACACAATCCTATCCGATATATAAAGATATGTCAATATATACAATGTTGTCCAATAAATAATATTAATATATGTTTACAGTGGAATATCGTCATCCCTTTTGGAAAATTAGTACTCCTCGCCCTTACGAAGACGAATCTAGTACTTGTTAAAGGATATCACCATTATGAAACGGGCCTATCTCACCAAAACGTGGTATTAGGAACCAGATAACATACCACAAGTAGATCAAATCTCCAGAATTTTAAGTAACACTATTTCCATACAATTATGGAAATTCATTATCTGACACTGATCGGTAGCATAGTTGTATTACGACTGCAATGTTCTTGGGTTCGATCTTCTGGATCAGACAAAGTGATATTAGATTTTTCTGTTCAGCATCAGCCCGAAATCTGGAATTTGCGCTCGATATAGCGATAGGCTCGGTATCGTGGGATGGTATACACACGGTGAAAAGTAGGTACATTAGTTGCCTCTCTGTTTTATATCTGACAAAATGCAACACAACACTAATTGCCAAGTATTTTACCACCCCATATAGCAATGTGAACATTTTTAGACACGGCATATGTGCAGCAGTGGACTTCATATGGTTGATAACGTGGAAAGAAATAATTTCACCCTTATTACATCATGTGACGGATATGATCAACAACCTGTATGGCTTTAAATACTGCTACTTAACCCTTACTAAATAAAGGCGAGAATATAAAGTTAAATCAACCGACTCTTGGGGGACAATATGATCCAATGATCAGTTAAATATAACAAATCGATTAAACAAACAACACAATCGATTAGTCTCCACGCATTTGAAATATCGTTTGGCGTGTCGCGAGCATGTAGGGCACACAGTAGGGCGTGAAGGATTCACTCGCCGATGCGCTCAGTCTTTGAACCTTAAATAAAAAGTATTATTATCTTTGCCTAAAGCTCTTTCGAGGGGAGATTTAATAACAATTACTCATATCAAACTCAGTGTGTATTTATATTTTCTTTGATTAGCAATTGTTTTCACTTTCATCAATTGTTTTGGACATGTTACAGTAACCTGGCCTGGCTTTGAACTATTAATAATTAACAACACTGTTTTTGCTTAAGTTCCCTCTTAAGGATCCAATTCTAAAATCAAGAACGTCCCCGATCAAACCCCGTGTAAAAATTCTCTTTGATCGTATTAAATAACTAATCATATTAAACAACTGGCAACCCAAAAAATCAAACGAATTGTAAAATCAAATCCACCTGCGGGTGAAATTTATACGGACCAGTAAACCTCGCAATTATCTACATGAGCGTTGAGTTGTTTAATAAAAATAGCTGATCTGTGGCCGCTCGGACCCGCCCTGAGTCTGGTCAGTCACCTTTTTATTTACTTCGTGTAAGAAAAGGTAATTTTCCAGGTGAGTATACAATCCGTGGTCTGCCTCGGTGGCGTAGTTGTATTACAGTACGACTGCAAAGCTGAGGTCTCGGGTTCGATCCCCGGGTCGGGCAAAGTGATATTGAGTTTTTCTATTCAGTATCAGCCCGGAGTCTGGAATTTGTGCCCGATATGGCGATAGGCTCGCCCCCTATCACGTCATGGGATGGAATGACGGCGAAAAGTGGGTGCGCTAGTTGCGCCTCTGCCTACCCCTTCGGGGATAACAGGCGTGAGTGTATATGTATATACAATCCGTTTGACAGGTATGCACGTATTTATTAAGTTTTGATTATCTCATGGTGTAGTGGCAGTGTAAGGGCTATGGATTTGAAGGTCCTCAGTTCGATCCCCAGGTGGTGATTTACTGGTGGTGGGTCTCTCATACGTAAGAGTCCGTCTGGGTGGGTACCACCGCAATGTCAATTTCTACCGCCAAGCAACAGTGTGCATGCACTGATGTGTTTCGGTTTGAAGACCATTGTAGTCAGTGTAACCACCGAACATAACATGACTTAGCAACTTATGTCTCAGAATGACGAGCGCATTGGAATGCCACACAGTACGTTGTAACTCAAAGTGCTGGATGGTGTTACTACTATTTATGGGTGGTCCTATTGCTTGCCATCACGCGAACGGCATGCTCGTCTTGTCATTCGACACCATAAAAAAAAGAAGTTGGGCAATACTGTGTGAGTTTTCTATTTAAAGAAAATCATAATGGACTCATCGGAGAAAACTGCTGATATTATACAACTTCATATCGTAAATTTGTTGCATTCTGGAATAAACCTGTATATAAGGCTTTAGCAGGCCGACATAATTATTTAGACTGGCAAGGAATAATTATCTCTTTTCAGTCGATACCCTATCTGAGCCTACAAAATGCTTTTCTATAAGTGTTAACGCCAATAGGATAGAAAAAAAAATATGTGAGTGACGGATCCTTGCGCTAGACTTGTCGATGTGTCATCATTCCCATAGATTATTATCTATTCTATTGGCGTTAACGCTTGTAGGAAACATCTTTGGTACTAGCCCTAGACACCATTCCCATTACCATCAAGTATAGTGGAATTACCTTTGCCGTACCCGTACCTAAAGCTGTGATTCCGCAGAGGGCGGCAGACGGCAACGGCAGACGTCACTTGCCGCGCGTCATTTGCCGTCGTGTGCGGAATCGGTCTCATACAATTTAATACTGCATCTGCGTCTGCCGTTGCCGTCTGCCGTCTGCCGTCTGCCGTCTGCAGCACTTCAGGATCACAACTTAAGGAAACTTACCTGTCAACAATAATAATAATAATGAACTCTTTATTGTATAAACATACATAAATAACATTTAGAAGGAAAAATACGAACTGCGAGACATGGTTCTACAATGGGTGGTCTTATAGCTAAAAGCGATTTTTCCAGATAACCTTTGGATGAACAGAAACAGATGTAAATTATACATGGCGGTGTACAATAAAGAGATAAAAAGAGAAGAAATACTTAAATTGTTTAATATAAAATACATATATATGATGAACATATATATATTAACACTAATACATATTAATAACACTCCAAATTCTTATTCCACAAAATCTTCCAAGAATAGCGGCTAAAATATCTCATATTTCCAACATGAGGAAACTCGGCAACCGATTAGAATATCCTGATCTGTTTGTAATAATCTCGGAAGCAGGTGCGGTCCACCTGAGGCGTTGTCTCAGGTTTAAGAATATGAAACTACTTGCGGTATACAACTGTGTTGTATATGGAAACTAGATTCAGATTATAACTGAGTTTGCGTTGTTTTTGGGTGAATTATGCAACTTAGGTAAACCACTATGATAGAATTTCCACTGATGGACATAGCTTTCTTGAGTATGGTTTCAGACTATTGTATGGAGTTGTAAGTATAAAATCAGATTGTATTTAGTTATGAGTATAAGTAGTAGCAAAATATTGTGTTACAGTAAGAAAGGTGAAGTAACATCGGCGTGCCTACCCAATTTCGTCTCTGTCTACCCCTCTGCAATGAATATCGTGAGATTTTAAATGCATATACTAGTAGGATTCTTAATAAGTTATTATTTCACGAACACGCTTATGGACTCAATCCCATGTCAGATATTAGCTTATAATGTAGAAATTCTATTACGAATATATTCGTTGCACGACACCTTGGCAGTCCGGAGCATATTGAATATTTTATTGTGTAACCCCAAAATGCACGTTTAATAAAGTATTGGCCACACCTGCGCCCATTTTGGGTGACGGCCATGCGGACTTGAATTCTTATAGCAGTATACGCGTGAAAGTGAACTTTTTTATAACGGGACAAAGTTGAAAATTGAGTGCTAATTTATGCAGATTAATAATTTTTGCGGTAAAACGACCTCTTAATAAAGGTACCACTTGTTAATATGTTCAGTGAGGTCGTATGTTGAGTGATTTCATTTTCCTTTGCGGAGTTGGTGCGGGTTTGTTTCCTTAAAAGTAATGTATGAGGATAATATTTTGATATACTGTTTTCTTTCGGAACTTTGTAGAAGTTTGACAATTTTTGTTTTACGTGCAATCGGCGAAAGGCCATATAATTCATTTGATTCCGCAAGAAAATATTTTATGATGTTTTTAATAAAAAAGTTAAAAGCGTTACGAACAAAAATAATTTGAATAATCACGTCTATGTTCCGAAGGTAGGAACAAAATCAAATTCACTCGTAGGTCACCAATTATATGCATCTCATAATGTGATGGAACTAAGTTCATGCCCTTGGTTAAAACTTTGAATCCTAGCTAACTTATTTTTCGTCGAATAGTGACACTAAACACCCTTTTCTTATAGTATCCACATACAATGTGATTTGGTATCATGCGACCAATTCGTCACGCGGTACAGTCTTCACGCCACACGATCGAACCGCACCATGCGATGTCTAGTTGTATGCAACCAAGTTTGATGGACAAGCCATCGAACCAGCCGTACCAACAATAATAATAATAATGTCCATCGAACCGTGCCCCACACGATGCGATATGGTTCGATGGCATACCATTTTAATGGTTCGGCTGTACCAAATCGCATCGTATGTGCCCACTTTTACTTAAAAATCATCATTACACAAACATAGTACATATTACAAATAAGTGAATAATGACAGAAAACAACCTCAAAACGAAATAAAACAGTTTGAAAACAAAAGCAACATTAAAACAATTCCATACACAAAACAAACGGTGGAAACGCTGAAACATTTTTACAACTACCCTCACCGACGAAAACATTTTAAATTCGTCGGCACAACCCCAGACGAGCTAGACCTGAGTTTCAGACGTTAGCATTTAGTCTGGCATAACGGTCTGAAAATTAGCATATCACAACGTCTAAGCGAAAAAATACACTTTTTCAGAAGGCTGATGTGACCGTCGCATGAATTGTTTTTGTGAAAATATGTACCGTTAACTTTGCAATATTTAATTTGCGGTTTGGCTGCTTTCGGGGATTTGGGTCGGCCCCATGACGGGTGATTGATTTTTATGTTTATGTATGTTCATGACTGTTCAGGTTAAGCAGAAAGGTAAATAATGTGGTTACATATCTTCAAGCTTATTTTTTTTCCATAATATTATAGTAGAGACTACTCGATACAAATTTAAATCGAAGGCAACTTACAAGTATTCTTCGAAAATCATAATAACTATATTGATGGCAAGTCCTAGAGAGCTACGCGCCAAGCTAGCTCAATAGCAACATCATTCAGAAGTTTTCCACAAAATTCTGCATAAATCATCTAACGTTATAACGTTTAATGCTACGTATTTACACCAAAAAATGTAGGTAACTATCTTTTAACCCTAAACAACCCACAAGTGTCTGTCGGACACATTTTTGCGTTCGGTTATTCATAAAACCTAAAGTATTTATTTTTACGAAAAACCGCTTTATCTATTCTACCTCCGAAGTTTACCGAATCTAATTGTGCAATAAAATATTTGTTACATAAATAGTTTAATATTTATTACAAGTAAAGCAAAACTGTAACGCATCAACCCACAAGTGTCCAACAGACACAAATATATTTTGTTTGATTTAAGTACCAAGGTAGAATGTTTATTTACGTTTATTTAACATAATATCGTATCAAGTAGGTAATAAATCAACTCACAGTGTATTGTTTGTGTTATAATAGCAGTCTTTGTACTTGTGATTTTGACTATTTGGTTACAGTCACAGTGTTAAGATATTGTTGTTATAAGCCAGTCATATTCGTCTTTGTTCTGAGAAATCAACACTGAGATAGGGAGAAATTCAACGTGCCCTTGATACAAAATCTCTCAAAGTCAAGAAATTTACTTGCACCCATTAGAAAGTTGTTAAAATATGTGCGCGGAAACGTAAAATAGTTTTATTTGCATGGGCAAAATGTTATAATCAATGAGCATATAACTTTTGAAAGTAGGGTATAATAAGTCAAACAGTATCTGCCCAAAAATCCTGACGATTGACAACTGAGGTACTATTTAAAATTTAGGAGGTCTGTGACTAAAAGAAACACTTATACCCGTTATTTGATACGAATTTCTGGGAAAAGAAGGTCCAATTATTGCATTCAATATGGTCAACTAGTCATGTGAATCGTACGTTCGAAGTAGCAGAAACGTTACTTTTGGTAATTATTTTACATGCCTCGTAGTAGGAAATCCTAGACACAAAATGGTCTCATAGTAGTTAAATATTATGAGGACAAAATAAAGCTTCTATATCTAAAAATTTTCAATGTGTCATTGCATCTAATGCTTTCAGCTTTTCTAAAAAATAAACTGGATTTGTATGTGTGAAAGATGAATCGTACTCATATAATCCAAGACATGATGGGATCATCTAATGCTACCACAGATCAAGGAGCTGCTCAATCTTCTGAGCAAAAATCAAGAACCGTTTTCATAATATTTGTCCATCGAAAATATACAAATCTTTTTAACAGTATTCTCATATGAAATGTATGCTCTGAACACTCTGTAAAAATATCATGTTGTGTAATATCTGTTTGAAAAAAAGTAATAAAAAAGGTAAAAATAAATAAATAATGATTTCTTATATTTACGCGATTGTAAGACATCGAAATAAAAGTAGTTTTCGGATTTTAACGCGGGTTTTTCTATTTTATTTCTGTAGTGTGTCCGGCGCACGGTGGAACGTCCCTATAGAAAGGGCGTGACATGAGTATCTCTCTTACAAATCTTATGATAACTCAACAACGGAACAACGTAAAGATTTAATTTTTTTTACGTGTATTATTGAATAGTAGACCTATCCATTACCAATGTAGTTTATTTGAAAAATACTGATATGACTATGAAAAAAAATATTGAAATATGCCTATATTTCAAGGGAGTTTAAAACCAAATTAAGGATAGATACACAATAATTTGACATTATTGCAATTAAACAAGTGAAATACAATACAGTATAGGGTACATTTTAACCTAATTAATGAAAAATAGACATGTCTTAAAATCGCCTAAATTTACGATCTCAAGGACTTTGCTCAAAAAAAATTGTCAGGCGTTTCCAAACACTTTAAAAAACTTATTTCGAGTAATATTATTATATTAGGATGGATTAAAATGACACAACAATTGAAAGCATAATGTTAAAAATTATTTACACCAACCTACTTGATTGCTTTCGTGTAATATCAACACCTGATGAAATATTCATAATTCACAAAATGTAGTCATCTTGATGAAAAATGTAGATGCTCTGACATTTTTATCAGGCGTTTGGCCTATTTTGTTAATTTTCTTCGAAAGGGGGACGAGCGGGGGTACATAATGTTCTAGCAAAATTTCCTAATTACTCTGAACTATCAAACACAAGTATCATTAGGTCGGGGTTTCGTGGTGTTTTTATTATATGACAGATTTTATCAAACACTTCGATTACTTTTTTAAACTTTAATTTAACCATAAAATAAAGCGTCTTTTTAAAAAGAAACAGTTGCATTTATATAAGTGTATCCTATTAAACCGTTTTATTTATAAAATACTTCTCCAAACTATTGCGAATACCACAAATATCTTTCTTAAACAGTGAGGTCATTTTCGACAGTGTTCGATACTTAAACTTTGATGCTATATATTAGGTAAAATAAAATGATTAGAGGGGTGAAAATTATAAAACTTGAAAGGTCATATTGTCCCATTTCCACAATGCATTTCAGTTTCCAGTTATCAGACATTCAGTACTACCGGTACATGTCACGCCCTTTTCTATGGGGACGTTCCACAGTGCGCCGGACACTACTGGTCAGGTACGTTACAAAAGCATACGGGTTAAACAATGTTTGCCAAAACTGAAACATTCTATCACAATATATTCCATGCAAATATCTCCTGACATTAGATTGTATAGCCCTATCAATGAATGAAAACACACATGTTAACCAAGCTTAACAAACAAAATTCATCCAAACCCAATAATTTCAAATATAAACCCTGAATCAAAGCAATAAAGTTGAAACTTCCTTAACGCCATAAAATTCACGTAGAATGCATTCTGTTGTTTTAATAAAATATTAGCTTGCAACATCGGTTTGTTTTGTTCAGAATAATGTGTTATTTAAGGTTGTACGATGTACGGGTTAAATTAATTGTAGCATGAAAGTTGCAGACGTTCGCAACCTTTTTGGATGGTTGCCAATAATGCAATTTTGTTCTTAATGTTAACGCTGTGTATCTAGAATGTAAGATCTTTGGCTTGATTCCCGCGTATTCTGGAAGTTGTAATGTTCCTGGGAATTTGTGATGCTTAACAAATCCTATCGGAATAAAAAGGTATTTTCTTACAGTGTCCCGGAGACGTCACTTAAGTTTCTATTAGTACGACGGCTTAGATAGCCAATAATAGGGTCATTCAGCTCAAAAGTTCGCACTTTTTTTCCATCGTCTACACACTCAAAAATATAGGGTCCTGATAAACGTTTTAACACTTTATTTAAAGTAAATT
The DNA here is from genome assembly GCA_949316025.1 of Lapara coniferarum. Classification (NCBI taxonomy): domain Eukaryota; kingdom Metazoa; phylum Arthropoda; class Insecta; order Lepidoptera; family Sphingidae; genus Lapara; species Lapara coniferarum. The sequence continues at coordinate 1,914,125 of OX438921.1, forward strand.
TATTCTACTTTCATTATTTAATGAGTTTTTGTACATAGCTTCATTGTTTTTTTTTGCAATACATGTTTAAGTGCAGCGGGAGACATTCGTACTCTTGACCGATCATGTGGGTAAAACTACGCAGAGATGCGGTTAATAATTCGCATACTGGGTAAGCTTCGCACGCAGGTAAACTACAGGCATATAATTACAAATTGTATAAGTACACATGGAATCATATGGAATATATTTTTAAACTTCCTTTATTCTTGGTACAAATATTGTAAAAATAAACATTAAATGTACACCTATTGTAGGCACCAAAAACATAATTAATTTGGCTGTGCTTAACTAAACTTTAGTTATTTTTGTAATTTAATGATCACTGTAATTTTAGGAACTTTTGATGTTACTTTTCATTGTAATGAAGTTATAACAGCGTGCGTACTTTTAATCCTGTACTCTTACCCAACATGGAATATTTTAAACAATCACACGTCAGTTGAGATGCAGTTATTTTTTAGGACAGAATTAATCTATACTAATATTATAAAGCTGAAGAGTTTGTTTGTTTGTTTGAACGCGCTAATTTCAGGAACTACTGACCCGATTTTGAAAATTCTTTCACTAATAGGAAGCTACATAACTCCTGAGCGCTATAGGCTACTTTTTATCCCGGGAAAATATTTTTGTACCGGAAAAACTTTTTCACGCGGGCGGAGCCGCGAACACTACTAGTAGTTAATAACTAATCAACAAAATCACGTTGATCGTCGTTTTTCGCTAAACAAGTGAGGCTTGGTGAAATAGCTTGTGGGCTCTGACATCATCCCTGACGCACCCCTAATTTAGCCGAAAAAGTGTCTGAGCCCCCTCAATAGGTTCCGAGATATTGGCCATGCGAAATTTTACCCACTGCGTGCTGTTGCTCCGGATGACCCTACCCCAACTTGTGCTTCCAGCTTAATGAGAGTTTTAAAGTGATTTTCGCGCGTAAAGTCATCAGAAGCTGATGTATCTTTATCCCCGAAGGAGTAAGCAAATGTGCAACCAAGGCACCCAATTTCCACCAAGTATGTTCCACCCCATGATGTGATAGTCAACGAGCCTACATACCTCCGTAAAGGGCACATTTTCAAACTTAACATTTTTAAATGATTGGTATCTACGCAAATGAACGCACAAAGAAAAAGCCTTCCCAATATTCACACCAAACCTCATACATAACGCAGTTAAATCAATAAACGGCCCGAAAAATAATTTAGGGTACCGCACCCGTTCACAGCCGTATATTACAATAACTGCGGAACCCACAGCACCCGCGGGAAGGCCCTATTTGCACCGCTTATCATTTGAATAAGTAAATTATTCAGCAGTCTATCCGTGATATTCGTTTTGGGAGACCGTACTGTGTATTTTTTTAAACTAGGAGTTGATGGTAAATGTTTGGAAAAGATAATAAACACAAGAACAATGAAATAAAACTCAGGATCGAATATATTGCATTATGAATAAAATAAAATGTTAAATACTACTGACATAAGCAAACTGAGTAAATTGAATAAAGAAAACAAAGACTATTTTTAATTCAATATGTTTGTATTATAATTTGGTCAAAACACTTTTAAGGCAAATTCATTCCCATTTTTAACCCCCAACAGGAAAAGAAACATGTTATAAGTTAAGGGTGTGTATCTGTGTATCTGTATGCTTGTCTGTCTGTGGCATCGTAGCTCTCAAACGAATGGACTGATTTTGACGCAGTTTTTTTTTACTTGTAAGCAGATTTTTTTTTTATTTGACGGCTTATCAACCCAAATAACAACATTCACTTATGAATTTAATCCGATTTTATTACTAGTAAGTATTATCAGTGTGAGTGTAAAAAATCCAGAACGGGCTTTTAGAAGCAGCACAACAGTACACAGTAAGATAGTTTGATATACATTCGTCTCCTTGGTTTATCCGCAACGTATATGAGCTTTGGGTTGAAAATAGGGTTGAATCCCAAGGCAGGTAATACTGTGTGGATTTCTAACACAATTTACCTAGGACTGATACGTCAGAATGTTGGCCTCAGGAGACTGTTTGTAAAAACAAAACCTTTCTGCGTGAAAACTTGCGTTGCGTCGACCCCACATGACAGGTATATGGGCTGATGGAAGAAGACTAACAGACTACATCCACCATTTGGTACTAAGTTTTGGAATCGACTCACAGTCTATAATTATTGTAACAACCAGCGCCCCGCATTTGTCCCTGATGCAGCCTTGAAAAGTTTAACAAAAAAAGTTCCGACCACGTTAAGGAATTAGTTTCTTCCACTCGCGGACTTGTGTGGGCTAGGGGGTGAAAGGGAGCGGGAGCCGAAGATTTTTTTATCTCGAAAGGGAGAATGACTTCATATAACAATGACCAATGTTGGCGTTCTGTCTTCATAACTTAAAGATTTTGTCAGCCTACTTTGCAATATGCATAGTCCCTTCCTAGCCGATTTCAGCCACGGCGGCCGATGTCAATAGAAATCAATCAGGTACGCAGGAGATATTATAGTGCACAAGTGTGTGCGTAATACACAGGTGTACTCGCTATTCCTTCACTCTGATAGTCCGGTGAGAAGGCAATCCGATATGACCGGAGAGAGATCAGGCGTAGGACCAACCTTTACGTCCTTGTTGAGGCACACACCACCAACTTCCTGACTTTGAGCTGTAACTGAGTAATTTTTAAGATGGAAAACCTAGTGACCATCTATTTAGTCCAGCCCGGTATTTGAACCCAGGACCTCAGCGCGCAATTCGTACTCGTAACACGTACGCAATACAACTATGCCACCGAGGCAGTCGGTAATATGCATAGTTTTAGATTTTGGTTACCCTTGAAATATTTATTGGTATGGTAATCTTATTGTTCTAATTCAGCATCGTAAATCCTACTAATATTATAAAGGCGAAAGTTTGTAAGAATGTATTTTTTTTTTTTTTTTTTTTTTTACCGGCCATCTTCGGCGCATTAGGGACGGCTGCGGGCTTCCTCCGACTCACGTCTAAGTTGTCGTCCGCAACCGCCCCTGCGCGTACCGCGTTTTTGCGGTCCTTTTTCCTGTTGCGGGGGCTCAGAAGCCCCCGAAACACCGTATCGTGTCCGCCTGTTGGTGTCCGAGGCAGCGTGAGACACGCTGCCTCGGACATGTCCATCACGGGGGCCACAGAAGTTGGCTAGACTAATGGGTGGGCGGCACGTTCCGCCCACCCGTGACCCCCGGAGGCCCCTATTAGTCGCCTTTTACGACAGGCAGGGGATACCGTGGTGGAATTCTCCAAACGCCCCCAATCCACAGGGCGGGAGACGTCGGTCAGTCGTCCACCCGACGCCTCCTACGTCTCGTCTGGCGGCGGGAGGGATCACCACTGCGCTGGCGATCCCTCTCGGCACTCTCCTTCCGCGAGAGGACCGCCTCGCAGAAGTGGGCCACCGCCTGCCAGGCCTCCCGGCCGCCGACCATGGAAGCGACCACGGCCGGCAGCGAGAGGTCTTCTCCGACGACTGTTCTGAGAGCGCTGCGTTCTTCATCCCAGGCTGGACAACACTCCAACGTATGTTGGGCCGTGTCCATTGGGCAGTTGTCACAATAGTGACACACGGCCGACTCCTCTATCCCTACCACCCGAAACAGGAACTCACCGAAGCAGCCATGCCCGGTGAGCACCTGCGTCAGGCGGTATGTTGCCGCTCCGTGGCGCCTGTCCAGCCATTCGGCAAAGACAGGACGCACTGCCTCTACGACACGGTGCCCCCACGACGGGGCCTCCAGCCTGAGACGCCACTCCTCCACGGCGGCTCGCCGTAAGGCGGCCCTCTTGGCCTCCACCTCCTTCAGGGCCGGACGCTCCCCACGACTGAACGCCTCCTCCCGCCAATGAAATACATCGGCAAGGGATTTGGCGTCCAGGTCCCAGGGCAGAAATCCGGCCAATAGGCAAGCCGCCTCGAAAGAGACCGTGCGGTACGCCCTGACCGCCCGCTGCGCTAAAGCTCTCTGCGGGGCGCGCAGAAGGGCGACGCAGGGGCGGCCCAGGGAGTCAGCCCAAACGGGGCTGCCGTAAAGGGCTATGGACCGCACGACTCCGTGATACAGCCTCCGGCAAGGGAAGCCAGGACCTTCCAGGTTGGGCAGCAGGCGGGAAAGAGCGCCCGCTGCCCGGGACAATTTTGTCCTCAACTCCTTAAAGTGGGTGCGGAATCGCCATCGGCTATCTAGGACTAAACCCAGATACTTCATGCTAGAGCCGATGGGGATCCGCACCCCCCCAACGACGATGCCGGCACCGGCCGGTGGCCCTCTCCGAGGTCCGTGAAAACACACGGCCTCGGTTTTCTCGAGGGCCACCTTCAACCCTAAACGTTGGATTCTACCAACCACTTGGCCGGTGCCCGCCGCCGCCAGAGTTGCGGCGTCCCGGAACGTCCCAGCAGTCGCTGTGACTAGCGTATCGTCGGCGTAACAAGTCACGCCGACGCCCCGGAGATTGGAACCACGGAGCACCCAGTCGTACCCGATGTTCCACAGGAGAGGGCCCAAAACCGAGCCCTGTGGAACACCGCACGACATCGCTCTTCGGTGCCACCCATCGGCGCCCGGATACACCACGTGCCTGTCAGACAGGTACGCGTGCACCAGACGCCGGAGATAGGGCGGCACCACGTGGTACCGCAGTGCCTCGTGGATGCAGGGCCAGGGCAGCGAGTTGAATGCGTTGGAAATGTCCAACGACACCGCTATCACTACACTGCCTCTGGCCACTGCATCCTCCGCCTGTGCCTTCACCCGCAGAATCGCGTGGACAGTGGAACGTCCCCTCCTAAATCCAAACTGCTCGTCGGCCAGATTTGGTCCGACCCTATCAAGGTGCTCGACGAGGCGGGTATGAATGATGCGCTCGAAGAGCTTTGCCACCTCGTCGAGCAACACGATGGGCCGGTAGGCCGACGGCGACTCTGCGGGTCGTCCTCCCTTCTTCAGCAGGACGAGCTTCCCGGTTTTCCAACGCACCGGGAAGACGCCCTGCTCCAGGCAGGCGGTGAATAAGCTGCGGAGCCTCGGGCCCAGGTACTCAACGGCTAGCACCCAGGCTTTCCCGGGGATGCCATCGAGCCCTGGGGCCGTGTTTTTGCTCCGCAGCCGAAGCACTGCCGCCCGCATTTCAGCGGGCGAAACCTCCGGGATATCCCTTGCCGGATTCTCACTCGACGATGACGCCACATCCGGTGGCGCCATCGGTGGAGGAGTGAACTCCTCGGTGGCCGGGAACAAGGCCGCGACGACGTTGGCCAGTAATTCTGGCCGGAGACTCTGCGACAGCGGGGGCGCCGCTGGGCGAAGCTTCTTCATCACCAGACGGTAAGGGCGCCCCCACGGGTCCCTGTCGAGAGTCCCCACGAACGCCTTACGTGCCGCGACCTTGGCCCCATGAATGGCCACCCGCAGCGCTCTCTTTGCCTCTTTGTAGAGGCCATAGAGCTGCCGCTCCTGGTCTGCGTGATTCTCATCTCTTAGCCGGCGACGACGATGCCTGGCGTATCGGCGGCGCGCAGCCACGCACGACGCGCGCAACTGCGATAGCTCCGCCGACCACCAGTACACCTGTCGCACCGGCGAACGGCGGAGAGCTCGGGGCATGCCGGCGTCGCAGACATCCGACATTGCCACCCCGAACCACTCCGCCTCCTGCTCAACCCGTACCGGCGCGTCCGGCACGGGGAGCCACGACATGACCAGAGCGGCCAGCACTAGGGCCTCCCCATCGAGGCGACGAAGCGCCCACCGCGGGCCGTCCTGATTTGGGGCACTCGGTACACCACCGGACTGGACACTCGGGGACGCGGAGACGCCGAACCTGACGTAACGATGGTCCGACAACGTCTCCACGCCCACGAGGACTCTCCAGTCCCGGACACGGCGTGCGACGGCGGCACTCGCAAACGACAGGTCTATAATCGACCCGCCGTTGTGCCGCACGCACGTGTCCACCGACCCCCTGTTCAGGACGACCAGGCCGACAGAGATCGCCCATTCCTCCAGGACCCGACCACGACCGTTCGTCGCCGGCGAACCCCAAGCCACGGACTTGGCGTTGAAGTCGCCGGCGACGACCGCCGGGTGAGGTTGGCCTTGTTCCACCAAGGCCCCCAGCCGAACGAGGAAAGACTCAAATTCGGCGAGGGGTCTGTTGGGAGAAAAGTACACTCCTACTATCCAAATGTCTCCCAACAGAACCGCCACGCATCCCCTGTCCTTCGCTACTTTTTCGAAGGGTGGGGAGCCAGCGGCGCCCCGGCTGATGATAGCCACCAAGCCGTCAAGGTCCCCAGCCCAGTTATCCCGGGGGGGGACAAAGTACGGCTCAGCGACCACGGCCACTTGCACCGACCACTGCGCCAGGCTTTGGGACAACAGGTCCTGGGCACTGGCACAGTGGTTGATGTTCGCCTGGAGGAAATTTAATTCCATTATTGGGCGATCTCTACCACATCCATCGCGGCCCCTTGCGGTGGGCTCGCTGACTGCGGCTGGGTCGAAGCCCCAGCGGCAGCAGCACTTCGTATCCCGTCGCGGCGCCTATCGCGACGGGAGGGGGCGGGACACGCCTTCCCGCCCACCGGATGCTTGGCGGGCCTCCCTGCGGCCGCGCAGACTGCGCAGTTCGGCGCGGCCTCGCATCCGCGGGCTTTGTGGCCCGGTTTGCCGCAGCGATAACAGAGATCGCTGCGGTCCGGTCCTCCGGTGCAGGTGCTCTGCGTGTGTCCGTGCTCAAGGCAACGGAAACAGCGCATCGGGCGCGCCCCTAGCACCGTCACCCGGGCCACTGTCCACCCCACCATCAGGCGGCCCGCCTTTATTTTCTGTGCCACTTTAGTTGGCACCTTGGCCCAAACTGCGCTCAGGCCGGAGCGGTCAGGCCGGATCTGTCCGACCTTGACGGCGTCGACTGCGCACTCGCCAGCAACGCTGAGTGCCGCTGCGACCGTCTCGGAAGTGGCTGCCGGATCCAACTCCGACAGCCGCAGCTCAGTGCACTTGGTGGGCCGGGAGATTTGGACATCTTCCGACCCGCCAAAGCATTCCCTCAGCCTTGCGGCGAGGGAGTCCGCCTTCCGCTCCGACTCAGCCCCGGGCACCTCATACAGCATGGCACCCGTGGCTGCCACCTTGGGCCTCAGCCTGTCAATGCCGAGGCCGGCGAGGTCCACGCGGTGCTGAGCGTCCGTCAGCACCTTGGCGTAGGTTAGGCCCTTGGCCACCGCCGCCGGCGTCAGCGACAGCACTATGGCCGCCGAGCGTGGCTGACGCAGCTTGGGCTCCTTGCGCCTCTGCCTCTTCTTCTGCGGCTTCGCCGCAGGCGCCGCAGCGGGGCTGGGCTTCCCCCGCCTCTTCCCCACCACCACCGTCCATTCAGCGTCCATGGACACTGGGGCCGGCGGCAGTGGGCGAGGCTCCCTTGGAGCGGTCGTCACTGCGACGGGGGCAGCGGGAGTGGCGGCTTTCCCCCTCCCTTTCTTAGTCACCCCAGACGGTCCAGCGACCGCCACGGCAGCAGAGGTGGAGGGCCCGGCCACGATGGCAGGAGCCTTAAGAGGAGGAGCAGGCTGCACTGCTCCTTTCCCCTTCCCCCTCCCCTTCCCCTTAGCGGAAGGCTGGGGAGCTCCCCCAACGAAACCACCCTGGACGGGGAGTGGTATGTCCCCGGGGGTGGACCGTCTCTCGTGGGCCAGTGGAGGCCTCTGGGCCGGCCCTAGGAGCACCGACTCCATTCTGGCCTGCCACTTGGCCTCCACTGCTGCCAGCTCCTCCAGACGGCGAAGGAGAGAAGCGTTTTCACGCTTCAGCTCCTTCACCGCCTCCTCCAATTTGGCGCACTTCTCACGCCACTTTTTGGCCTCGCCTTTAGGGCGAGCACTCGGAGCCGGTTCCGCGGCGACAACCACCTCGGCGGCGGGCACCTTCGGCTTAGCGGCAGAGCGAAGGACCATTCCCTCCTCGCTCTCCTCTCTCCTCGCCCTTTGGCGGGCCTCCCTGCGCTGCAGGAGATCGCGCGCCTTACCTCTCTTTCTTTGGTCGACGGAATCGTCGACCAAAGATGGTCCTCCCCTGCCGCGTCCGGTTGTCGCTTGCGACTTCGGGACCGGCTCCTCAGTGTCGCTCCCGAGGGACGACCTGCTACCCACCTCTGAGCGTTTCCTCCAGAGCCTACGGCTCCGAACGGAGGAAACGCTCCCACTCGACTCAGAGTCGACGTCGACGGACATCTTGTCCGCGCCGACTCTACGTCCGCCATCAACGGGCTTTCGCCCACCAATCTCCGCCTCTCCAGCCGGAACTGGAGTAGGCAACCTCGTCAAAAGTATTTTAGGTTTTAAATTATCCATTTTGAGACCCACGAGTATGGGGGAAATAAGAGTCCACCCAGGCAGTGCCCCCTGTACCTGGGTAAGCCTAGCGTAACCCGCCAAGAGGGTCGGCCGGTACTCTGGCGGGGGTCGCACTAGTGACCGAACTACCCATCGGCCATGCATCCCCTCGCGGTGCGCCGCCGCTTGGGATTCGGGGAACTTTTTATAGAGGTTTTCTCCCTCGTGGTCCGGGCGATTAAGCCAAGACCCTCGGTCCAGCAGGAGCGCGAGACATGTCCACGGACCTCCATACTAGATTACGATCTGCAACGGTGACAGCGGAGAGGAAGGCTCCCCCCCGCTGCCTGCTCGGGGCGGTGTTAGCGCACACCGAGCCCGTCGACACTCCCGGATGAACCGGGAGCCGCCCGAATAAACGGGCCCACCATCTAAAAATGCGGCAGCCACCGCAAAAAGCGGCGACGACCGCCGAGACCACTGTTGTCAGGATATTGGCCGTAGCGCCGATCAACTCGACCGACGCTCCGTTGCCCAGGGTGCACCACGTGGAGGTTTCCTGACTTTGCACCCCGTTTCCTGACTTTGCACCCCTTGTAAGAATGTATGGATGTATGGATGTTTGTTCCTCTTTCACGCAAAAACTACTGAACGGATTTCGATGAAATTGGGCACACGGGTAGATCATGTCCTGGATTAACACATAGGCTACTTTTTATTCCGGGAAAATATAAAGCAGGACAAAGCAGAGCAAGTTTGTCCCGGAAAAACTTTTTAACGCCGGCGGAGCCGCGGGCAAAAGCTAGTCGTTACATAAAAATTAAATAGAAATCTTCAATTTAGCAACTCCCAAAATTTTTAACAAAGTACTTTTATTATTAAAACCCGCCCTCGCTTATACCTTGGGCCGCGTCCCGCCCGTATTATCGCGAGTACACCGAGGTACAAGTTATAAGATGTGACTGTTGTGTCACCGGGAATTACTTTGTGTTGTCATGCGCCCGCTGAAATAGGCAAGTGTGACTGAACATGAAAACGTCAGACACAGGAACAGGAGGGAAAAAGGTCAGTGTTTTTCTGGCTGTTTTGAGACCATGTTCTTGTCATAACGATGGAGTCTTTTCTAATATGTATTTCATAAGAATTGTATACGTATTCATAAATAAAAATATATCCCTTCCTAGCCAGGTACGCAGGAGATATTATAGTGCACAATTAGTGTGTGCGCAATACACAGGTGCACTCGCTATTCCTTCACTCTCATAGTCTGGTGAGACGGCAATCCGACATGACCGGAGAGAGATCAGGTGCAGGACCAACGGCTTTATGTGCTTTCGGAGGTATCACACCGCCAACTGCTTGACTCCGAGCTGCAACTGAGGAATTTTTAAGATGGAAAGATCCTGTCACAATATTTTTAGCTCGACTCGGCATTCGATCCCAGGACCTCAGCGCACAAATCATGCTCGTAACGCGTACGCAATACAACTACGCCACCGAGGCGATCAATAAAAATAAGAATTCATTTATGTCTGGTTTCAAATGTAAAAGGTGTATGTATATACATTATACATGTTCTTAAGACAAAAACCTGCGTTTAACCTTATTCATTTGTGTATAATATATGTAACAATATATATAACACTTTCACTAACGTGCAGAAATGTTTCATAGAATATTCTAAGCTTAATAATCTTAGAAAAGGTCTATCCACAGACATCGAACTGGGTATAAATACAATATTAACTAGGTATAGAAATTCAATAAGCCGCTATCGTACAGAATAAGGCAATTATAGGGTCACTGCGACACCCGACCCTTTCGAGTGTTGACGATGAGGGTCACTGGTGTTTCTCAAACGGGGACGCGCCCTTTACGACCCTTCAATGGAGTAAGTTCAGTGAGTAATACGAATGAAGTGTGGGTTCGATTTAATAGACAATTTGTTGTCATCAGCGACAATAGCCCAGTTAATAGTGGAACGGACCGCCGAGACGAATGTCCGCAGGTTCAAAACCCTAAAGGCGCACACTACTGACTTTTCTAAAAGATATGTGTGTATTCTTTGTGAAATATCGCTAGCTTAACGGTGCGGTGAAACTTGGTGAAGAAACCTGCATACCTGAGAAGTTCTCTGTGTAAATTTTGAGGGTATGAGAAGTCTACCAACCCGCTCTAGATTAGTCTGATGGAGTAAAGCCTAAACCATCTCAGTAGTAGAGAAGGCCCATGGCCATTAGCACATCCTCATCAGGCCGACAGCGTTTGTGAACACTGTCGACTAAGATTATTTAAAATCAAAATAAAATATTCAAAATAAAATCTTGTTTCTATCTTTTCAGTTCAATGAATTTTATAAAAATGGCAGATATTGACGCTGTCGGGTTTTTTTAACACTCTTTTATTTATAATTATCCTTTAAGCAATGGGATCGATTGACATCAAAAAGGTTTTTGGATAAATTGCCTATTTTCTTCTAACTGTAATTTTCTTTCAAAAACTGTGGAAGCAGATCTCAGTCTTCAAAAATGATAGACAGTCTCGTAATAATGTTTTGTTGCAGCTACAAAAGTAAAGTGGCGCAACTGCACTTGCTGCCCCTTCTCAAAAATCCACCCTGTGTAATGATAAGCTACACTAGTTTCACCTCTGCATTACTGGCGGTAGGTCTCTCATACGCGAGAGCCCGTCTGGGAAGATACTACCACAATGTCTACTTCGACCGCCAAGTGGCATTATGCATGTAGTGTTCCGATTTAAAGGTCATTATAGCCTGCGTAATTGTTAGACATTATGAGACTTAACATCTAATATCTCAGGGCGACGATTCAGTAGGGTGACACACAGTACCTTTTAATACAAAGTTCTGTACGGTATTGCTAACTTGTATGGGCGGTTGTATCTACCATCAGGCGAGTGGCATGCTCGTCTCGTCATCTAAAAAGAAATTCTGTTTAACCCTTCAGAGTTAAATACACGATCTTGAATATAAATGTAAGATTTATTTTATCCGCATTAAGGGTAGATAACTTCCCTTCAGGTCACGCCAGGGTTGATGACTCGATGCTAATGTCGCAATGGGTTATATTATGACGTCTAGTGCGCCCACATTCAGACGACGATGTCACGCTTCAGGCATGTAATGGACCAGTCGTTTTAGCAGTTTCAGTCTTCATTTTATTATATAACTAGTAGTGCTCGCGGCTCCGCCCGCGTGAAAAAGTTTTTCCGGGACAAAAATATTTTCACGGGATAAAAAGTAGCCTATAGCACTCAGGAATTATGTAGCTTCCTATTAGTGAAAGAATTTTCAAAATAGGTTTAGTAGTTCCTGAAATTAGCGCGTTCAAACAAACAAACAAACTCTTCAGCTTTATAATATTAGTATAGATAATTCTTAATTTTTTTAAAATACAAAAGTTTATGAGACAGACTTTGAGTTTTAAGTCTAATTTTTGATTGTCCTCTAAGGTTTTAGGTCTGTGATTCCGTTGACTAAGGTATTTATATTAAGAACGGAGAAAACATTTTTTCTTTACTTCTTTCCACGCTGTTATGTCGTAGCATGTAGATAAAGTAAAGTACAAGTTAAATTAGCACGAAATTAGGATTATGTAACTTTGAACGTAAATTGTTTTTTCAGTCCGTTATCTTTAATGTTCATAATATAACTTTTTTTGCTATGACACAGAGGTATTTCTCACAATTGCTAAACACAAAACAAGAAATTGTTCAGTTATGTTATATGACATGTAATATATAACATGTTTATAAACATTTGCATGCATAATATTTATATGAAGTAAGATGATAATAAAAGTACATGAATATGATGAATATTTATTTAATAAATTAAGAATGTATTCTCTGGCTGCCTTGGTAGCGTAGTTGTATTACGGTACGACTGCAAAACTCGGGTTCGATCCCCGGGTCGGGTAAAGTGATATTTATTTATTAATAAAGCCTTACCAACTAAAAATACATACAAGTCTTTTACATTATGTGGAAAAAGATATTTAACATTTAAGTGTATGCTTCTAAATTACAGGTAAGTTCGACACTACTTACTTAAATTTGGGTTAAAATTATATTGGGTTTTTCTATTCAGTATCAGCCCGGAGTCTAAAATTTGTACGCGATATGGCGATAGGCTCGCCCCCTATAACGCCATGGGACGGAATATGCACGGCGAAAAGTGGGTGCACTAGTTGCGCTTCTGCCTACCCCTTCGGAGATAAAGGGAGTAAGTGTGTGTGTATTATATGACCTCTACTCCTATAATGAAATAAATATTAACCTCGGTAAAGTTCACTATACATTCCTTAATATGATTAGAGAATTGGCGTCAAAATAAAATTTCTATCAATTAGATAAGACGGAGCACTTTTTGATGAGTACGCGAGTGGCAGAATATACCCAACAATGGCATCAGTTTTAATAGCTTAATCGACTGATCCCAGCATACGAATATTATTCACTGGAATGCGCCATTGTACCGTAGTCCGTACTATACCATACCAGCCCTGTATTATATACTGCCTACTGCTGAGCACGGGCCTTCTCTACTACTGAGAGGGTTAAGGCCTTAGTCCACCACGCTGGCCTAGTGCGAGTTGGCAGCCTTCACATACCTTCGAAATTCAGAGAACTTCTCAAGTATGCAGGATCACGATGTTTTCCTTCACCGTTAAAGCGAGCGATAATTCACAAAGAATACACTATACATTTGAGCCATTGTGGTTACGTACAATCATACAAAAAGGAATACTACAACAAAAAATATATTTTACAAGATAGTCGTTAAATTTCCCTCGAAATAAGAAAGGCTGTTAAAGCCTATTGCCCTAGGGCACAATTAAAAACAAACAACTTTCCCAGCCAATTTATAAGAAACGTCGTAAATGAAATTAACACAGAACTATTTTGCGAAAACATTTCGGATATTCTTGGAGAATATTTTTTGCCGGCATATTGTTTCTTTTTTCGTTACCATAACGGCGTCGCTAAAAGCAAACGGTCGTTAAAGGGCGCGTTAACGACGGCGTTAGGGGTGACAAAAAGTAGGGTTGCACTGATGACTTTTTATTAACTGTTGTGAATATTTTAAACTATGTCTGGGGTATTTTTTATAAATTATGTTTTCTTTGTACATTTACCATGTGTTGTTGATGCGACGTTGTCTGCGAGATTTCGTCAGATCATTTACTTCTTATTCGTCTGTTCATACAGAGCAGTGCTGTATTAATATTTGATAAATATTGTAAGATTGATAAGGCATTTTTCCCATGCAAAATATATAAAGAGTTACAAAAGGATCTATTATCATATCGGTATAGTAAAGAATTTCTATGGAAAATGTCAAACTAAACCACCTTTTTGAGCACTTCGCATAACTTCCTTTTAAGCCGAAGAATGTGGCGGTCATTCTCTTTTAAGTGTAAAAGGAAACTATGTTTAAATTCCTTGCAATAAATTCACAGCAACTTAACGTTTTCTTTATTTAATTTAAGCTACCATTTTATTTCTTCTTAAAGTGTTTGTAATGTACTAAATTCTCGGTTCCTTTATTACTTTAAGTTATTCTAGAAATGGAAACTGAAAAAAGTCATCCATATCTCAATATTTTATATTGTAAATACAAAAGTTACACTGCCTGTTTGTCTATTACACTTTTCGGTCTAAACCACTTAACCGATTTAGATGAAATTTGGTAGAGAGATATCTAGAGACTGAGAAGGACATAAAGCAGTAGCTTTTATATAGTATGAAGTATGATATCCCGGGAAATGTAGCGAGGCTTTTATATTGAGAACTTTTATTTCACGCGCAGAGCCACGAACAAAAGCTACTTAGGTAATAGTATTATAAAAATAAATTGCTCGTCTACCCTTTCTGTATAGGAAATTCTTGTGCCTATCGCACGCAAATAAAAATTTCATAGACGATATTAACAACTAATATAGCTCTATAATTTAAAACTAAAAGATTAAGAAAAACAAGCTTTGAAACATAAAGCTTAAATTCAATGGTTCTGCGATCAGTCTTAAAACAAAAAGTCTTTGTTATTTTCTAAAATACATATAGCTAAGCAAATACTCTAGTTTCATAAGTTTAAAACGCATTGTGTGAAAATTTCGTACGCATAGTTCCCTTTGCCAAGTTAAATGGGATAGCCTTGAAATTCCTGAAGGATCGTGGCAACCTCACATTGTGACAAAAGAACGGATGTTATATTTATAAATGTGAGTTAAAGCGGCCATTTAACAGTATACGATATAAAAAAGAAACATTGTGAAACGTCGCCTTTTTTAATTACGTTAAAATCACGTATGTAATATGTATGTATGAGAAGAACTATTAATGTGGGAGAGCCAAAAAGACCGTAGCATGTGGCGCTCAATAGTCTCTACCCACTATTATGGGATAAAGGCGTGAGTGCGTATGTCTAATAAAAACATGTCAATATATTTTAGCAACTAAATCAAGCTGTGTCTAGTATGTGGTGAGCTAGGATTTAGGAATTATCACCGCCATGTCTATTCCTGCCGCTAAACAGCATTCGAAAGCGTTTAAATAAATAACACCGTTAATTTATCACATCTAATAATTTTAATAACAATATGAACTAAATTTCATAAAAAATAATTCTAGTAAGTTTTTATTTATTTTACCTCAAACGTTCTCGCTTCATCGCTATGAAAATGAAAACCTAACCTCGAAATCTGCAGAAATTTCTCGTATGTATTTTGCGTGTGAGTAACCTGACATCTCGGATAACACTCACGTCTAAAGCACTAGATTTAGGCACAAAGGTGACGCGAATGGCTCTATTAAGGAGTAAATCTAGACGTTATCGGTCTAGGGTCTATGAAATAGTTTAGGGTATCGACAGAGGTTAGTTTGTTTTATTGTGATTAATTTTGGATTGGTTTGATTGTGATAAGTTTTATGTAGCAGCGTGTTATGTTGATTAATTGGTTAGTTGATTACTTTATTAAATACATTTATCAAAAATGTGTCATCCAAAATCTAACAGAAACAGTATTTTCAAAATCCGTGCAAAAATGAAAAAGTTAAATCCTTCTAGCCAGTTTCGGCCACGGCGGCCAATCTCAACGGAGATCAGCCAGGTACGCAGGAGATATTATAGTGCACAAATGTGTGCGCACTACTCAGGTGCACTCGCTGTTCCTTCACTCTCATAGTCCAGTGAGACGGCAATCCAACAAGACCGGAAAGAGATCAGGCGCAGGACCAACGGCTTTACGTGCTTTCCGAGGCACTGACTCCGAGCTGCGACTGAGTATTTTTCTTAAGATGGAAAAACCCTGTCACAAAGTTTTTGACCCGACCCGGGAATCGAACCCAGGACCTCGGCGCGCAAATCGTACTCGTAACGCGTACGCAATACAACTATGCCACCGAAGCAGTCATAAAGAAGTTATAAAGCTTTAAAATTTGGTGGAAGAGATAGGCTGCCAAATAACAAAACTACCAAACTGTGACGTCATCGGGTGTAACCAGCCGTAACACTGCGTGCGTGAGAATGGGATAGGACGATAATCCCACCACGCCTTATTTTTGCTCACAACAAAATTTCATACACGAATAACTGCTTTATTTTTCTACCAATTTGATGCTGATTTCACAAAAGAATTTCTTTTTAGTATTATTTTCTGTCACGTATAAAATATTGTACAAAATCAACCATAGGAAACTACCCTATTGTGTCGATTGTCAAGAGATAATCATCTCTCGTGAATTGAATCCATAATTTATCTAGACGCTTTTCTACTTACTACCAAGTGCTTTGAAGTCAATGAGCTGTATAAAAAGTCCCCTTTTTTTACTGCCTCGGTGGTGTAGTTGTCGCGCGGTACAACTATCGCGCTGAAGTCTCGTGTTCGAATTCCGGGTCGGGCAAAGTGTTGTCGGGTTTTCCTACTTAGTGTCAGTGGTAAAGGACAATAGGCTAACCTCCAATTACATGGCACCTTATATAGCTAGTTGTATATTGATCTTATTTTGTAATAGTCCCGCCAGTTCGAATTGGGTATATCCTGTAATGACTGTGTGTGTTGAATAAAGAATAATACATACATACATATACATATACACTAACGCCTGTTATCCCCGAAGGGGTAGGCAGAGGCGCAACTTATGCACCCACTTTTCGCCATTATTCCGTCCCATGATGTGATAGGGGGCGAGCCTATCGCCATATCGGGCACAAATTCCAGACTCCGAGCTGATACTGAATAGAAAAACTCAATATCACTTTGGCCGACCCGGGGATCGAACCCGAGACCTCAGCTTTATAGTCGTACTATAATACAACTACGCCACCGAGGCAGTCAATAAAGAATAAATAATAAATAATAATAATAAATAGCTGGCAAAATGTAGGTTACACCCCTGCCTAGCTTCGAAAAGGGAAAGACGCGTCATGCTATGTATGTATGTATTTTTGGCCACAAAACCTCGCATTTAACACTTACCCACTAAACTAAAAGCTATTTATTCAAAGGCAACAAAATCCAATTTGAAAGTTCATCCGTAAATGGTTTGAAGGATCTTTTTCTCATATTTCACACGGACCGAGCCCACTCGCCAAGCATCGCGGATACATCAATTTAAATAGTTCCGCGCTGTTCACGGCAAGTAACATGTATTTCTTAAATATTTAAATATTATTTACACCTGTATATGATACCATTACTACCGATATATTTTATTTAATAAATAGGCTATGAAAATTATTATTGGCCTTATTTACCTGACTACATCAACGGAAAGTTATGGTCTAAGGTCCCTTTCAGTACTAAAGGAAGCTTGCCCCTCTAAGGCTAGTTTTTTTAACGTAGTCTTTACTAATGAGGAAAGATTTTATGTTTGTAGCGAATAAACTTAAAAACTACTAGACCTATTTTAATAATTCATCAATATAAAGCTACATTATCAGAGAGTAACATAGGTTTCTTTTTATCCCGGGAAAATATAAAGTGGGACTTTTATCCCGGGAAAACTCATTCACACGGGCAGAGCCATGAACAAAATTCTTGTATTAGATAACACAAGAACTCATTCTCATAGGCGCATACTATAATATGTTCTTTTATTATAATTTATGACTTACTTATTACATCTTCCACTAAAACACAAAATATAAGTTTATTACCTCGGAACGCAGAAAAAATATGCAAACACACATTGAAATATTTACAAAGCGATAAAAAGCTATCGTAAATCTAAAATGGCTTACGTGGGTAATATAGAGCTTTTATATACGGAACCCTAAAGTTGGTTTAATGGGCCTTGGATATATCTTTAGTTAAGATATTCGCTTGATAAAAACTTTATTCATTTGGGCTTAGGTTTTGTTGACTTAGATAGTATTATGCATGATACGGTGGTAGGTCTCTCGGATGCGAGGGACTGTCTGAGTAGGTATCAATGCAATGTCTGTTTCTACCGTCAAGCAGCAGTGTGCATGCACTGTTATGTGCCGGTTTGAAAGACATTGTACACCAGAATAGAATTTTACGGATGGCGCTGCGATTGTAATTTTAGTATTATAATAATGGTATTAATAAATTGATTTATTTACAAGCTCTCGCTCGCGGTTTCGCCCCTATATCTCTGCAGCTAAACGTAGTGCCATAATAACCTACGACACCAGTGCCTTTGATTTAATAATTCTAATATTTCCTTTGAGAGTAAATTACCGGGATAATGTAATGATAAACAGCCTATATGTTAATCCAGAACATTACCTATCTGTGCGGAATTATTTATCCAAATCCGTTTAGTGATAACTGCGTTTTCTTCTAACAAAGCTCCAAACATTCAAACAAGAAAACATTTTTACAATTAGTAAGATAAATAAGAATTTAACTAAACAAGAACATAAGTAATTGTATTTCAAACAATAAACGTCAATTTAACTAAAAAAAATTACGGATTTTATCGCAGTTTTTTATTTAATATTTTCTCCCGACGTTTCGAAGGCTTTTCAGCACTTCGTGGTCACGGGGCGGAGAAAATATAAATTAAAAAAGACCGCGATAAAGTCCGTAAAATAGTTTTATTTAGATGTCTAACATTCGCGTAAACAAAAGAAAAGAACACCAGTCAATCTAACAGTGCGACGACCATCTAATAAGATATGTTTTTTTAAGTATAGAATTTTATCAATGAAGAATGTGTATTTATAAAAGAATTATGGTTGGTATCTGCACGAAAAGATCCACCTTCTACTTAAAAATACACTGTCGCAAACCTGTCGAGAATACATTATAATGGCCCGTAAGTGATTCCTACTTTACATTGTTTCAAGCACTTCGCTTTTTTGTACGCTTGTGGCAATTTGTTGTTCGTCCAAATTTAAAAAGCCTTCCAGTTGTTTCAAAGAGAAAGTTTGACGATGTAATAATATGTAAGGGAGGAATAATTTTACTTAAATTATTTAGGTTACTCAAATTGGAAATAGGTCTTACTGAGGCTAAAGCTTTCTTTATTGTTCAATAAAACATATTTTCACAAGATCCTTGTCACTTAGTTAAGTAAACGAATGCTCATTGGTATATAGGAAAGTATTTTCCTTCAGTTGTTGCTATTTTTGTGTCAGTGTCGTGCGGAGGCAATGTCTGTGAGTGACATACGTAATATGAAATCCATTTCATATAGAAACGTGTTACAATTTACTGACATGGAAATATAAAAGTTCATCCTTATAACGACAAGACAGGTTACTGGTGGTAGGTCTCTCCATGTAAGAGTCCGTCTGGGTGGGTACCACCGCAATGTCTATTTGTACTGCCAAGCAGGAGTTACATGCAATTTTGTGTGTTCGGTTTGAAAGACATTGTAGCCAGTGTAACTACCAAACATAATGAGTATTAACATGTTATGTCTCAGGATGACGAACGTAGTAGAATGCCACACAGTATTTGTAACTCAAGATGCTGGATGGTGTTGCTACTGTTTATGGGTGGTTGTATCGCTTACCATCAGGCGAACGGCATGCTCGTCTCGTCATTCAATGCCATAAAAAAGAGGGTAGGCTGTGCAATTAACATACACAATGCCGCAGCTATCGGTCCTATGATGAGGTCAAGCATATCGCCATAGCGAGTACAAATATCCAATCAGGTGTGTTTTTAGAGATGAAAATGTAACATAAATTCTGTAGCCCAACTTGGAAATTGAACCGACAATATCACGGTTAGAAGTCTAACGGCCGATTTCACCGCTTGTCGATAGTTGCTAGTCGTCACATAAACGTGTAAGCCGACCAAACACAAGTCACACCTGTCCGCCTTTTTTATTTCGTAGGCTTAGACATTTAAGTGACAATAGTGTTTATCAACAAGCGGTGAGATCGCCCCTAAATGTGTGTCCAATATAGGGCGATTAAACTGATAGACAAACGAATTTTATTATTATTTAAATTAAAATAACCTGAGTAGAAAATGCCACAGAACTTCAATTTTTTTTGTACCTGAACATAAATACATAGCATTGAATTACATTACTTTCTGTATCTTTTAACACAAACCATATTGTCTCCCATTGTTAATCACAACAATACGTCATAAGTAATGTGGAAATGTTATTACACAGAAGGGACTAAAATCGTCCAACGCTAATTAGGATAACGTCGGATAACGCTGTCGTGCTAATTCGGTTACCGCGACCATGGTCAGACGGACCTTTAGACGTGTCAAATGTATCTTGTGATGTTGAAGAATGTAATTACATCTGACTGATTAAAAACGAGAGATAATTCTGTGTAGAAGGGACACAAAAATATGAGATGGAAATTTATTCGATTATAAAGTAAAGCAATTTGACATATTACTGAGTTTTTCTTCTTCTTGCAATGCCTCTCCAACTAGTGAAGGTCGGCAGTCAATTCAGCATATCTTCCTTTGTCCGTGAGTAATCTGACTTTTATGCTGTTTTTTGTCCGCTGAACAGATTTTGAGAGGACTTTCATGTGCAGGTAGTCTGCTACAACGTATCCAGTGAAAGACCTTTGACGTAGAAATAGCAACGTTTGTTTTATACTATGTAATTGTTAACGTATTTGTCATATCAGCCTATAAAATATAGTCACAAAACCAAAACTGTATATTTGAAGTATTGCGTGGTACTGCGTGATCTTTGCACTGAGCGACTACAGACGGCACTCCATGCAAAATTGACATACAACGCCATCTGTTAAACTTCTTTGTGAACTACAACTCGAAGTTGGCAACAAGAAGACCTTGTACTATTAAATACCGAAAATCAATCGTCAAGTTTTACTGGCTGTAGCAAAGTTTGGCAGGCGCCCACATATACAGCCGCTCCAAATATCAGCCGTCAGAAAGCTCGAAGCCGGTTAGTTACTGGATTGGAGATATTCCCCTTCCATAGAGGAGCTCAACCATCCGATCCTCTATACGCCACCTAGAAACATAGTATTTGTTATATACTTGTATTTTTATTCTGGTATTATGAGACTTAGGATCTTTTAAAACGACTACCTAAGCGCGTTTAGCACTAATTTAAATACTTAAATTTATATAAAATCATATCAGATGACCAAATTTAATACTCTCTCCTAGCATCTCACAATCAAACGCCATACACCAACTTAGCTTAAACCAAGGTCAAGTTGGTAGAAAACTAAGCTGAATAGGCAATAAAGCCAGTGTATCGCAGTTACGGCGCGATTTATGAGTTTAGTTTGTTTTAGGGTTCCGCGCCGATATTGTATTCCAACTTGGCCAGTAAATGAAATTGTTTTCTAGTTTGGTATCAGGAACTATTTGAAGTCTTCTGGGCCTGTATTGAGCTTCGGTATGCGTTTCAGGGTCAACCGGGGATAAGGCGTTGAGTGACCTACGTTTTGGTTAATGTAAGAGTGTATACAGTGTCCGTCTGGGTGGGTACCACCGCAATGTCTGATTCTACCGCCAAGCAGCAGTGTGCATGCACTGATATGTTTCAGTTTGAAGGGCATTGTAGCCAGTGTTGGTAACTACTGAACATAATGAGACCTAACACCTTATATCTCAAGATGACGAGCGCAGTGGAATGACACACACTACTTTGTAACTCAAGGTGCTGTATGGTGTTTCTACTGTTTATGAGCGGTCGTATCGCTTACCATCAGGCGAACAGCATGCTCCTCTCGTCATTCAATGCCATAAAAATATGTAACGAGTACACTGTAAGTAAAAAAATATTCACTGCAGGCGATTGTTATCTCAGAACAGTACGAGGAAGATAGCAAAGTGTTCCATGTAGCTCCCTCTCTTGCATGTACATGACATTCCACTAGTCTTGCTACCTCAGTATAGATTTGATTAAAAGTTTAATTGAATAAAAATAAAAGATTTTTCACACTACCAAAGTCACAAAAGAAAGCTAGTATTTTTAATACAATTTTATACAGAACCCACATCCAACTGCTTCATTCAACATCTTACGAGAGTGTAATGATTAATATTGTTGTTATTTGTTACAGGTAACAATAACTGTTATGCGACGTAACAAATAACGTTATTACGTAAGTACTAGGGCTTAGTTTGCGACTTTATGTACTATGAACTAGATTTGGCTGCGATAGGGTTTATTATGGCGCTCTCCATAAAATTCGTATGTTATTAAGAGATCTGGAAATTGTGCGTTTGTTTGTATAGACTTATCTCTGGATGTATTGTGCCTCATTAGTTTATTGGCTAGTATGAGCTATGGATCAGTAAGTATGTGGTTCGAATCCCAGATCAGGCAACTGTGCACTTTCCGACATGAATTATCCAGATTCCATAGAGGAAGTTTATATCAGATAGTCATAAAAACTATCCCATAGCTTTTCTCGCACATGTTGAAAATGAATGAAAAAACGACTCACCCGGTGTGGATAGTATGTCTTACCACATGTCAATAGGATCTAGATAAGCATCAATATTATCATCATCATCATCATCAGCCACATGACGACCACTGCTGAACATAGGCCTCCCCCAAAGATTTCCAGATGGACCTGTCAAAAGCCAATATAATAAATATTATACCAAACAGTAAATGCTTGGCACTGATTTTCATCTAAACCCTAGAGAAACGTCAACCAAAAACAAACACATAATACTTCACCAACCCCACATTGGATTGATATAAAGACCGATCTTGCCTATCCTGTGAATTGAACCCACAATGCACGAACAACTAACCAAAGATTAAAAAAAACAGCCAATTTCATTACAAATTCCTTTTCATTCTCGCTAGTAATTCAGCTATCTATTTCATTTAATTCGAAAGCCACGTGCGCATTTCAACACGTTGCCGGCAAATAAAAGGAAACTGACGAAAATGAGGTGGTGACGTCACCGAGTGTTGCACGTCACTTCCATTCAAGCCATGAAAAGAAAAATTGAATGAACTTCGGTGAAGCTGGGAGAGTAGTGAAATGATACGCGTGGAGCGATGACTGTTAAGGATGATGCAGATATGATTATATCTCCTCGAAGGTCTACAAATATGATTTTATTTTTAAACTAGTAGTGCTCGCGGCTCCGCCCGCGTGTAAAAGTTTTTGCGGGACAAAAATATTTTCCCGGAATAAAAAGTAGCCTATAGCACTCAGGAGTTATGTAGCTTCCTATTAGTGAAATAATTTTCAAAATCGGTTTAGTAGTTCCTGAGATTAGCGCGTTCAAACAAACAAACTCTTCAGCTTTATAATATTAGTATAGATATAATTTCGACTTTTTAGCCCAGCGTCAGTGTATAATATGGACTGGAGTCTAAAGGCGCTCGGCTCTAATTCCACGTAGGACAATATTTTGTATGATATTTCTAACATGACTTATCCGCAACTGAATCTCTCAGAGACAGTTGACCGTCAAGCTGGCGCACCAACCTAAAAAGAAATGCCAAAAAAAATCGTATCCTCAAAAAATCTTTATTCCTATACCACAAACCAATACACACATTTTTACTTTGATAACTCTGCAAGTATTATACTTACTATCAAGACCTCAATAAAATATTTGTCACATGTTATGAAGAATGGAACTGTAACACCATGGCTCGACCGCGGCCGCGACTCGTTTGGATTCCGGATGCGGTGCCGCGGACCACGGCTTTGTCCCGGTCAACCGGAATATGCTTTCAACGTACAATGTTTCACCAATGTAATCACTTCCCGGGACAATACAATAAATGTTTTGGAAGTTCTGTGTTATGTTAATGTGTGGGAAAATAAAGGTTCTTGATACCGTGATAATATGGCAGGGGAAACAACTTGATTTCAAATACTGTGCAAATTGGATGTTTCATTGAGTAATGCGAAATATTTCGTCCGCGTTTTTATGTTTATTGCTATTAAATGACAAGACGAGTATGCTGCTCGCCTGATGGTAAACAATACGACTGCCCATGTAGAGTAGCAACACCATACAGAACTTGCGTGGCACTCCACTGCGCTAGTCACCTAGAGACATTAGATGTTATTCTCGTCATACCCAGCAATTACGGTAGCAATTGCAATGGCCTTAAACCTGTAAAACAACAGTGCATGCACATTGCTGTTTGGCGGTAGAAATAGACATTGCGGTGATACCTACCGAGACGGCCCCTCGCGTACGAGAGAACTACAACCAGTCCAGAGGTTGTAAGAATTATGGCGCCCTATCTAACTGGATGACCGGATCTTGAGACGCGATTCACTAGTAGAGAAGGAAAAAAAACGGAAAGAGTCTCTATGCGGGGATATTGGCCATTGTACAAAACATTTCCGGTATCCTTCCGACAAATTCACCATGTCAACAACAATACGATGCACACACAGCCTTACTATACACGTCTCGTCGCAGCCAGGGATTTCCCACACAGTGAAATAACAAATCTCTACACTAAATACATCCCAAACATATACATCCGAAATCACAAGCATCGTGGTAACAAGTCGGTATACACAAAAACAGCGCTCATATGTGATAAATTGGACGTGCAGCGACGTCCGGCCGGCGCAGATCGTTTTCCTATTGCATTTTTTCCGGTCGATAAACGGTTTCGTCCCTCTGATGAACGTCAGATGACGTTGGCAACTAAATTGCTGTCTGTGTACATTAGTAGGGTTGGTTTATTCTTGATTGGATGTGGGACTTTTTGAGTGTTGATTTTGTTTCAAGATTGTCATTATGTACGTGTGCTTCGGTGGTGTATTTTTATTGCGTACGCGGTACGATACTAAATTAAATCACGGATCGGGCAAAATGATAGGCTTTTATCAGTATCGACCCAGAATCTGGAATTTTTACCCAATATGACAATATACGCTTAGCTAAACTAGACTGCCTCGGTGGCGTAGTTGTATTACGGTACGACTGCAAAGCTGAGGTCTCGGGTTCGATCCCCGGGTCGGGCAGTGATATTGAATTTTTCTATTCAGTATCAGCTCGGAGTCTGGAATTTGTGCCCGATATGGCGATAGGTTCGCCCCCTATCACATCATGGGACGGAATAACGGCGAAACGTGGGTGCACTAGTTGCGCCTCTGCCTACACCTTCGGGGATAAAAGGCGTGAATGTATATGTATATATATATATACGTTTAGCTAAAAGTGGATGATCTGGTTGCACCTCTGCTTACCCCTTCGGTGAATTAGTCCGTGTGGACGTTTGGACGTTAAATTTCGTCTGCTGCTTTCTGAGTTTCATATATTCTTATCATATATTATGATTTTTATACATGTTAATGGCAATGTAGTGCCTGGATAATGTCTTTATATTAGCCATTAACATGTATAAAAATCATAATATAGGATAAGAAAAAAGGTTTGTGACGTCGTTTCAGTGAATTTACGCCTGTAAAGGAGTAACGCTGAGTTAGTAATTGTGGTAATTGCTAACAGATGTCGCTGGGCATCTCCTTTAAGAGATGAAATAGGGAACTTTAAATTGGACAGACAAAGGTAGAGGCGAAATAGCTCAGTTGGCAGAGCATCGGCACGGTACGCTGGAGGTCACGGGTTCAAATCCTGCTTTCGACTGTTTCTTTTTCAATGTTCCCATAAAATATGAAAACATTTCATATATTCTACAAACTCATTCAAATAATGTTTACGCTTAGAATTTGAATCAAAATATTTTAGCTCTATTGTTTGTTTCGGGCCTGTTAGAAGTCCTAGATTATTTTATTTATTTTTTATTTATAAAATCTTTTACATTACATATTACAAATGTATTTCATTTCACCGGTACCAGTAAACCTAGAAGGGTTTGTCTTGGCACCTAATATTCGAAGCTACATCAATGATATTTTTTGCTTAACTAATGTAAACGAGTGTTCGAAAACGACAAAGTTATAGTACTTATCACCTTGCGTACTCACTAGCTCTCAGCCCACAGCTATTCGATGCACGCGCATTGTGCGTGGACCGAGCGAGTGAAGGTTTCAGTCCCCGGATCAGCAAAATTGAGTTTTAAGACACACATATACAATTTATAAGAAACCTAATGACACTTTACCCTACTCGGGATCAAAGACAGCATCTACTGGATCACCCCTGATTTAGATACTTGCCGAGCACAAACGAATAGCCACGAATATGAATGTGTAAACAGCTTATTCCGGTGTATTCATAACTCATAATTCACAGCTATACGCCAAGTTGTTTCGCAAATTATTTACCAATAGCCTAAATCAGGCATTTCATTTGTACCGCATACACAATACAATTATTATTGTGTTATTCATTGTGATATGTTAAGTAACTAGAAAAAGAAGCAGTGTTCCATTCAACAGCCTTTTACAATAAAAATACTTTATAAACTTTCAACATAAAGTACTGTAACGCAATGCTTTAAATCCAGAAAACAAGTGCAATCAAAATAAATTCCAATTCGAATCCGTTACATGTTCCGGGAGACCGGGATAAACACCG
Source organism: Lapara coniferarum (assembly GCA_949316025.1). NCBI lineage: Eukaryota > Metazoa > Arthropoda > Insecta > Lepidoptera > Sphingidae > Lapara > Lapara coniferarum. Next base: position 1,940,452 of record OX438921.1, read on the forward strand.
CACGCTCCCGGTCGCGCCCGGAGCCTCTGATTAAGTACGGTCCGATTTATACTATTAACGCCCGAATACTCAAACGCTACTTAAATATTTGAGATGGCCTTACGGATTTAAGCATTCGTTATTGGTGAAATTGGTATACTGAAACGTCACTTATCTCTTAACCTTAAATTTAAGGCGACTCAGTTTAAAGTCCGCTTATTGATTCAAACGGTATTCACAAACACTGCTTAAAGTTTGACAGCTATGCAAGGCCTCCAAATATGGCTGTTAATCGAGATCAATTTGAGAGTGCTTCAGACTAGTCTCAAATATGTACGTTCAAATCTTTAATAATTGTATTGCGTAATAACTACTTATTATATTCTCTTTGGATTTAATAAATCGTTTTTTTCTTCATTATCATCATTGTCTGAAGAGGAGTGTGGTGTCAAAGGAAGAAATCGAGAGAAATTAAACGCTTTCGAAAAATACAATAATAATAATTTAATGTTAATGTTTGACAAATAAATATATCATATCTTATCTTAACTTATCGTAAAAGAAGATTCCAGCTCAGCAAGAAAACCGTTCTTCATTTATGTTCTTTAAAATCGGGATTATATCCAGCCGAACACAAAAAGAAACCAAACAATCCAACCGATAGCCCAAGGTCATCGGGGTTATTTTTCACGGGAAACAACCAACGGTAGTACATCGTATTGTGCGTAGTATGGCAGTTGAGTTAGCATATTTTGTACATGTTTATAAATATGCCTACTTCTGATGATAAAACTGAAATAAGAATTATAAATATTATTGTTGTTGACTTGTTCTTTTTTTTTCTGAAGCGGCTAATGTCAACTCTGACATACTGCCAAGTGGCAATATAATGCCAATATAAGCTCATCACATCAAATCAATGTTAAGAATATAATAATTAATAAACTATTTCTAATAATGAATATGCCATTCCTACATTTTAAAAACCTAGGATGGTTTTTAAACGTACTTACCATTTTTACTATGTAGCATCTGCACATAGTACATAAAATACACACGAAAATATAATAGACATATTATAACATTGTAAATCATTTTTAAACTGCGCAGTGTGTTATTCGATTTATTTATATTTAACATCTTAAAAATTAAACTGCGTGAAACGACACATAAATATCAAATTTATTAAAATTGTAATCGAAAACAAACTTTTTATAATCTGTAGCAAAATGACTGCTCCTCGGCTGAGTTTTCCATCAAATCTTTTAAAGTGCGTTTGAGAATGCCATTTAAAATAAGAAGCCGGCTAAAATTTAGTAGGCCTCAGATAACTTGGTTGGTTGAGTAGCGTTTGAGTATTCGGGCGTAAAAGTGACAATATTTTTAAAGCGAATGTAATGCGCCGACATTTTTAACAATATTGTCTACTTTTGATGGGTTATATTATTTTATTAATTGCATACAAATTTCGAACGTTTCGTGGTTTCTGTTAATTGAATTCAAGTTGTGAAAAGAAAGAACTGGTTATAAGGAGGATGCAATTTAATTATAAAAATTGCTTATGTACCTTTAATTATAATAGATTAATTACTCTCTTATATTCTGCTCAGTTCCTGCCTTTTGAAATTATAGTCCTACTCATAGTATATCGACCGACTGGTTGCCAGATAAATATTTGAATTCAAACAATTACTAAGTGAAATATATTTAATGATAATTTAAATTTTAACTGCGTCTAAATGAAAGATAAACTTACAATTAAAAAATAAAACAGAAAATAATAAACACTTTTTTTATTCACCACTGCGAATTATTGACAGCACATCCTTGCACACTATACAACAACTTAACAATACTCCTCTCGTCAGAATATATCAAATTATTATCCCTATCAAAAGCTATACCGAATATATTCTTAATATCAATAATTTTCTTCAGTCCTTCGAACTTTACGTCGACGAAAACGCCGAAATTCGTGCACACGTACAAATCACCATCATTGTCCTCCATCAATTGTCTGACTGTTATTAATTCGTTAATAACAACTGCGCCCAGATTCTTCTTATCGTATTTATAAAGCCCAGTTTTGTTTGCAAAATATATGACGTCGTCGTTTGTGATGTGAAAATGATCAATCTCGAACCGTTCAAATTCTTTCACAACGGCGAATCTTCCGTCTACTTCTATGTGTAGAATCTGATCAGGGTAACTGATGTAAAACAGATTTCTTTTATAGAACAACGACCAAACATTCTTCCCTTTCTCTTTGTAGTAATCAGCTAACTTCGTCAGCATATTGTATTTGTAGATTCCGTCAGATCCTCCTAGAAATATGTCGTCAGTAGCTTGATCTATTGCCACTGTACAACCTCCTTTTATACCAGCAATGCTTTGGTACTCCTTTGAATCCATATTGTAGTAGGCAAGTTGGAAATCTACGTCAGAATATGACTCTGGGGCTGAGTAACTGAAGAATAACGTGTTTGACGTCTTATGGACGTTCAGATTGTACGGTCTTCCAAAATGGGACCATAGGACTTGCTTCTCGTACCAGTTGTCCCCGATTTTCACCTTGTGGCACGGCTCTAGTTCAAGAGCTGATGATGTAGCAAAGAGAAAGAAGATTTTGAACAGCATTTTCATCCTATAATTAAATAACAATTATGACCTAGGCATCTTCAAGTCACGAGTGAATATGTATCTTCTAGGCAAGCGTGCTCTAACATCCCTTACCATATAGGCGATAGGAGTCAAACGCAAGCCTATATGTTATAAAAAATATGTTAATTATCGGTCACATTGAAAGTCTTAAAATGATTAATCATACATTCACAAAAAAATAATTATCATACTACATTATTCATACCATTTATATTATACACACACTCTCACGCCTTTTATCCCCGAAGGGGTAGGCAGAGGCGCAACTAGTGCACCCACATTTCGCCGTTATTCCGTCTCATGATGTTATAGGGGGCGAGCCTATCGCCATATCGGGCACAAATTTCAGACTCCCGCTGATACTGAATAGAAAAACTCAATATCACTTTGCCCGACCCGGGCATCGAACCCGAGCCCTCAGCATTGCAGTCGTACCATAATACAACTACGCCAGCGATGCAGTCGGTATTATACAACCGTATTATATGTATATGTCAAGTGTGGAGAAGTGCAGATATACATTTAATGCACGGTCTCTATGTAGGTACCATAATGTGATAGCTTCAAATCCAAGCAACAAAATTCTAATCCCAGGCCGCTTTTATTATGGTGAATCAAAAACACAAAGATTTTTTTATTGCCACACCAAAAGATCTGATTTAGGTCCTCGTTTTGTCAAAGTATGTGCACTAAAGGAAACTAATAAGTAAATATTTTTCTGAATATGAGTACCCGTAATTACGGCACGAAAAAGTAAAACAAAATATTCCTGTCATTAAAACAGAATTTTATTTATAATAAAAAAAAATACTTACATTTATAAAAATCGTACGACAAAATTATTTACACAAAATTTAATTTGTCGGCACATGTCTTCAATGAGAGTACACATTTGGCAATGTCTTTCGGTTGCTATTGTTCAAACAAAACAAAAGGAGATGTTTTTATACATCGCTGCATGCTTATTATCATCAGTCATGATGACATTTTGGGCTTTGATTCAGCCCAAACGTAAGAAGTAAATATCTAAAGTTATGAAAGTAAATGGAGGATGCAAGAATGGAATATACATATTACAGATCTCAAGAATATTCAGGAACTAATCAGAGAATGAGTTTCAATATAATAATATATTGATGAAATTATATCAACAAAAACATTCGAACGAAGCGTGAGCCAGTTAATTCGAAGATATTGAAAATAAATATACCAGGTCGTAATGTAAATCCGATGCGAGCTGATGAATAAAACGATATAGAAACGAATCCGTAAAACACGTACAAATATAACGTTAATATATTATATCCCATGAATTATTCAGTTGCATCCTCCGACGTTTCTCTCGGGACACTGAGCGCCTTATAACACAGATTTCCATATTTACTAGGAGCCAATCTGTATATAGAATCCTTATTCGAATATATCACATGATCATTCTCGTCAAAAGTCAGGCCAAACGCGTGGTCTATATTGGCGATCTTCTTTAGTCTTCTGAACGGCTTGTCTTCAAAATAAACGCCGTCGTGTGCGCAGAAATAAACGTCGCCATAAGCGTCTTCCACTATCTGACGAATTATGATCTCGTCGTTTAGGACGGCTGCAATCTTCTTATTCTTAGAAACTCGATACAGAGCTGTCTTATTGGAGAAATAAATATCCAAATGTTTTGATATGAAGAAATTGTCCACCTCGATGTTAAGCGCCTCTGATACTTGTACGAACATGTCGTTTTCGTATACGTATAACCTCTGCGAAGGGTATTGGATATAGTAGAAATGCTTCCTGATAAATATGCCCCATATTGATTTACCTTTTTCGGCGAAGAATTCTGCAGACTTGGTCAGAAAATTGTACTTGTAGAGGCCGTCGTGCCCACCGAAGTAGATGTCGTCATTTCCAGAATCGTAAGCAATGGCATAACCACCTGGAACTCCTAGGATCTCTTTGCAGACGTTCTTAGCTAGGTGACACGCTGATATCCCGAAATCTACTAGGGATCCATTCTGAATGGTGTGGCTGAAGAAGAGAATACCAGAATACTTGTGCATGACCAGGTTGTAAGGCCTCCCATAGTTCGTCACAAGGAGCTGCTTGTCATAATACACATCATGGAATACCACTCCGTCGCACACTACCACTTCCTTTGCGTAGATCTTCAATGTGTGCAAGATTAGGTACGCGAATATGATTCTGTATTGCTCCATTTTGTTTTATGTTCTGCGAAATTGAAATTGAAATTATTTTATATTCCTTTGTTGATTTCATATCGGAGGCTGCGATGCCATTCTACTGACGATCAATATACCAATATGTTTGGCATGTTCATGGGTTGCAGTTATCACTTACCAGCAGCTAACCTTGTATTTGGCATCAAAAGGCTATGTGTTATTTTTCACAAACTACAATGTCGTATAAAATGAACTTTAATCAATCATTTCCCACGATAAATACATTTTTCACATCGATATATCTCACCTCAGGTAATGGCAATAATGTAAGGAAAACATTTAAAATACGTCCACAATTTATCATACGAATAAACGAGATGATACCGGCCGATTAAATGATTGATCGCTTGCACAAAACGTTTAATTTGTTTATAAAACATGAAAGTTTGTTTAGAAAACAATGTGTAATATATGCTGGTAATTATTTGTTTATAGATTATTAATAAACAACACAACAGTTATGTTTTTATCAACTAAAGTCTCACAAGTATCTCAGTCTCTCCTAACTTTTACCTCTGGGCAATAGTCATTAACAGTAACGCTACTTAGTACCTCGAACTACAAAGTACTGCAAAATACGCTGTTCAGTATAAGAAGGAATTAGGTAGTCTCATATTGCAGAGTACGGGCTACAATGTCCTTCAAGTTAGAACAAAGTAGGGTCCCTATGATACGGTATAGTAGACAAGAAACACTCATTGCGAATACTCAGCCGAATTACCTTACCACGTAGTAATATAATTATACATAAACTTCATTACCGAAACGCAATAAAAAAGTGATTAACATAACCAATGTTTGATCAAACTCTCAAATATTTATACAAAGTAAATGACAAAACCAATTAAGGATAACATGGGGTAACGTTCAATGAACTTCGATATATTTTCATGGCACTATCCATACTCCTTGTTATCGTGAAATTACCCGTCTATCATTATAATTAAGTGTTTGATTACAGTAGATGCCAGGGTAGTGATCCGATCGGATTACACAAGGCTGTATACGAGATGCTGATGGGTTTCGGTTAAAGGCTAGGTTACATTAATAGGGAAAGAAGCATTATATATTCTATAGACTTTTAGTTAAAATCTTGATGCCTTTTATCCTGGCTTGGCAAAGTTATAACATCGATAGACGTTATGGTCGTCTTATGGCTAATTTGTAACCCAGTAATACAAAATAATAGCAATTAAAACACTACTGATTTTTGTTACCCACAAAAATAACGATAGTATATGGAAAACAGTCATAACTTTTGTTTCCGCAAGACCATTCAAAAAGTTACCGCAAATTATAACTCTGTGAAATGGAAGGAAAAATAAACCATCGTATTAATTTTCCTTTGCACATGTATCTCGAAATTACACGGCTTAACGATTAAAATGTTTGCGACAGCGTGAACACACGAGGCTAATTCGTTTATACGGAACTCAGATATTACAACGTTTTATGAAACAAATTAAGGATGCACATTTTAAGGTGCGGTTTAGGCACGGGCTCAGCGGTTCGCAAAGCGTGTTGGACAGCTTATAAATACATATATCATTTTGTATTGCATTGAATGACGAGACGAGCATGCCGTTCGCATGATGGTAAGCGATACGTACTGTGTGGCATTCCACTGCGCTCGGCATCCTGGGACATAAGATGTTAGTCTCATTGTTATACTAAATAATAATATCAGTTCTGCATTATGTACTGTAGGTATTATGCATTATGTACTTCTGGTTGTGGGCCTCCTCCATCTAAAGGACATTTAAGTGTAATTTGGAAAACAACACGCTCGACTATCGTCTTTTTTTGCTAAATAATTTAATGTTTTCTTGCATTAAGAGCTTATACATATTTACTCACGAAAGTAGGCTTTGTAGCAGATGTATAGACAATTCAATTATTGGCTAAAAATCACTATCTGGAAAATAGGAAATGAATAGCTTATAAAATTTAAAACAAACAAATTATAATTAGTTCATACGATGAGTATAAAAAATATAATTAAATTCCAAAATAAATGCGTGGTCAAGCCTTTGTTATTGAAAAAATTATAATTTGTATTCAGAGTTTATAGAATAAATGTCTAATAAGATTTATTTGGAGTATATCAAACAGGCCGTGTTACTCATGAACTCTGTCCTAATGTTTCAGCTGGTCCCCGCTCCGCTTATGACAAGAGACGTCTTAGTTAATAATTAAGTGGAATTATCTATCCTCTCCAATTTGTACTTCCTTGTTCCGCACACGTTATTATAATCTATGATTTGTGCGACATATTGAAAAAGTAGGTACTTAGCTTAGTAGGTAATCAAGTTATCTTATTAAAGGCGGTACTTATACATTTTTTTTTTACTTTTAATCAATCTTATCTTCTACATACGTACATACATATACACTCACGCCTGTTATCCCCGAAGGGGTAGGCAGAAGCGCAACTAGTGCACCCACTGTTCGCCATTATTCCGTCCCATGATGTGATAGGGGACGAGCCTATCGCCATATCGGGTACAAATTCCAGACTCCGAGCTGATACTGAATAGAAAAACTCAATATCACTTTGCCCGACCCGGGGATCGAACCCGAGACCTCAGCTTTGCGTACTGTAATACAACTACGCCACCGAGGCAGTCAACTGCGGTGCTAAGGTCTTGGGGTTTATCCCCGGGTCGGGTAAAGTGATATTGGGTTTCCCTATCAGCTCGGAGTCTGGAATATGTGCCTGTTATTGCAATAGGCCAGCCTCCTATCACATTATGGTTACCCCTTCGGAGATAAAAGGCGTGAGTGTGTGTGTGTCTATTACATGTGAACAAAACTTAACAAATTTAGACAAAATTTGGTATACATTACAAAAAATAAGCCCAGGATTAGCATACTGGCATTTTTCATCCCAGAAAAATGCAGTCAAATATTTCATACGCGATTTTTTTTTATAACTGTGTAAGGCTCGAGTAATGCACATAGTAAATCTAAACGGACTCTGATATATGATAATATGACGACAAAAATAGACAATGCAGTGTTACTCTCTCATGTGCGAGATTAATAACCAATCAAACAGTATACCAGAACCGAAGCACAGCCAACTAAAACATTTTGATTACAACAACACGTTGAATTTATTTCCAAATTAAATTGCTCGGTTTGGTGTGAAGATTTTTTAACATGTAATGAGACCAATTTATGAAAGCGCATTGTCTGGTGGCAGGGCTGATATCCAGTGATCAAAGAAGTTAAGAATTACAGATGCTCCTACATTTTTCCATCGCTAATTTACGTTGTATATTATGTATACTAGTATGACTGCCTCAGTGGCGTAGTTGTATTGGATGCGCATTACGACACCGCTCACAGATCCTGGATTTGAATCCCGGGCCGGGCAAAGATATATTGGGTTTTCATGCTTAGTATTACCCCAGAGTCTGGAATTTGTGCCCAATGTGGCGATAGTCCCGCCCCCACATCTTGGGACTGAATACACTGCGAAAAGTGGGTGCACTAGTTGCCTCTGCGTACCCTTTCGTAGTGTGTATGTGTGCGCGTGTGTATGTGTGTGTTTCACACATTATACAAAGCAAAAATAAAATCCAGGGCTCCCAAAATAATTCCAGCATCAAGTTTAACGTAATCCAACTAAATTTTCTGCCTCCTTACAGATCACAAATATCCTCGAGGAAACGTTTAAATCATAACTTAATAAGACAAAAGTTCAAAAGTCGCGAGGGCTTCTCAGGGGCGGCGGAAATTTCTCCAGTTGGCTAAATGACTTTCATTTCCTCAACTCATAATACCACTTGAAATTACCTCGCGTATTTTTGAGAGGTGGAATTGTGAGATGACGTTTACAGATGTCAGCCTCTCTTTATGAAGACAGTAGAAGCTATCAGTTTCATAGTCATGTATCACAGTAACAAAACAAAGTCTGCATAGCGTTTAAAGAAACCTAGGTCTTGGTGTAAGTAAGAGTTCGCACCAGTTAAATATCGCACCTTTAGAATGAAAACGACACAATTAAAAAAGACAGAAAATTGGGTTATCGTCATAAAATTACTTAAAACGAAGTACTCAATACAACAATAGTTCAAACACAGCCATATTCAAGCAGGAAAAGGATTAAGCTGCTATATCAATCCCTTTTTTATTATATTTTTATAAATAAGGGACTAGTTTTTAGTCATTTAAAAATGACAACTCAATTTTCTATTTTTTGAATTCAGTCGTTTTCGTTCTAAAGGTGCGATATATAAGACCGTGGTACCTATCCGGCAGATATCACGTAGGACGCTAATGTGACCTATCTTATTGAGTTAATGTAAAGTTCGCGTTTCATGCACTCCACGTAAATATCTCACAAGCAACTACCACATTCATTTTAACACGACTGGGCAAAGACATTATCCTCGCACATAATATAGTTAAAAACCATAATGGTTCGTACCGAGTTCTGACTAAATTGCATCTCCTAGTCAACTTGTGTAGTACCCTAAATCATAATGACATGTCGACATAATCAGACTGCCTAGATGGCGTAGTTGTATTACGGTACAACTGCAATACTGAGGCTGTGTGTGTGTGTGTGTGTGTGTGTGTGTGTGTGTGTATCGTCATAATTTTAGCTACTCTACCGACTTCATATTTTAACTACATTTATCATTACGTCAGGGCAGAACAAAAAAAGAAAAACAAAACAACAAATCCTTTAATCTTAACAAAAAGCATGATAAATACTTGAATACTCAAACGGGCTTGTCACTGGAAGAAAATAATGGGTCGGGTGTGACGTAATGAACGCTGTTACACCCTCTGAGGGGTTAATGGGCGTAATGTGTGTTTAAATCCACCCCGACGGTTTGAAGGTGCATCGTATTTGTGTAGATGTTACTTCGCGGGTTTGTGTGTGTGTGCGTTTGTATTTTTTTTTATTGTATTTAATAAGGAGGCGAGAATGCGGTTCGCCTGATAGTAAGCGATACGACCACCCATAAACAGTAGAAACACCATCCAGCACCTTGAGGTACAAAGTGCTGTGTGGCATTCCACTGCGCTCGTCATTCTGAGACATAATATGTTAAGTCTCATTATATCCAATAGTTACGCTAGCTACAATGTCCTTCAAGCCGAAAGACAACAGTGCATGCACACTGCTGCTTGGTGGTAGACATTGCGGTGGTACCCACCCAGGCGGACTCTTACATATGAGACCTACCACCAGTGAATGTGTGTGCGTGCCAAGGTAATCTCATAAAGATGTTATATCGTGTATGAAGGTAATTTATATGTTAAACTGTATTTTCGATGTTAAATTATGTTTACATATACATATATACATATACACTCACGCCTGTTATCCCCGAAGGGGTAGACAGAGGCGCAACTAGTGCACCCACTTTTCGCCGTTATTCCGTCCCATGATGTGAGCCGATCGGGGGGCGAGCCTATCGCCATATCGGGCACAAATTTCAGACTCCGGACTGATACTGAATAGAAAAACTCAATATCACTTTGCCCGACCCGGGGATCGAACCCGAGACCTCAGCTTTGCAGTCGTACTGTAATACAACTACGCCACCGAGGCAGTCCGAGTCCGAGTTTTTAGTTTTCAAGCACCTTTAATAGCATTTCCTATTCCAAACTCAGTTATATTATATATTCGTAACCACCGTTAAAAATCCTTTATTTTGATACCACACTCGATGTATTTTCAAAACACATTTTTTTAGTTACTTTTTGCCGCCAAAAATCCATAATTTTGTTTTCTTTTTTAATTTTCATGTACCCAGTGTCACTCTCACGACTTAGACGAATCTATTGACACCACGCACATAAAAATATGACATGCCGTTTAGGCTTTAGGGCGTGCCAAAGAAATATACATACATACATACATACACTCATTACATACATACACTCATTACATACATACACTCATTACATACATACACTCATTACATACATACACTCGAAAAACATAACCCTCCTTCTTTCGCAGTCGGGTAAAAAGGCATGTATTTTCCAAAAAAGTTACAATCATCTAGATTGCTTGAACCTAGCCCAGAACCTTATAGGCTACACTTCGCTGTTACAATGGTAAACACTATAACTATTTAATTTATTCTAGTAGACCCAACATTAACTTCTTTACTAAATAGTCAAGTAAACCCATTTTCAGAGTGACCATCTAATGACAGAAAATTGAAATCCTAAAGTACTTATGTCCCTCAAGTTCAACAATCGCGGGCGCGTGTAAAAAGTACATACGCAAAAGAAATTCGCACTTAACTGGAGCTTTATGTAAATTTTGTCGTAATATTGCGAGGGTCTTTTTGTCCGCGCCGGACAAAATGTCCGGATGGAGGTTTGATGGTGCGAAGATAATGTGGTAATGAATGCGGCGAGGCGTGGTTTTTGTCGGATTTAGAGCGTGGTTTACTTATTTATTTACGTTTGAAATGTCATTTTGGTATTACGAATCTCCATTCTACTGTGAAAACTAATATTTTTAGATATTTATGAATAAAAATGAAGATAGTTTCATATATTATTGTTATTTGCTTAAAGAATCTGCGAATTATAGGTAAAATAATATAGAAAGTTGCTAGCATACCCACATTTCACGAGCTGACATAATAGACTAGTCATGAATAAAATAAAACTTATTTAAGGCAGATTTTTTTTATCATTAAGTATAGGTATAAATATTACAACGACATTTCTAAAATATTTTCTACAGAGAACATGTCAAAATTCCAATTGCTATATAAAAGGTCTATATAAAAGTTATGTAGCCATTCTAAAATCACCTCTAAATCATATCCAGTAACTCTATTTCTGCCAAATCAGACCCACTCGAGAACAACTGTGAAAGGGTTGTCACAAAAACCAACAAATGAATTCGAATGTAAGAGATATTTGTTACGCACGGCCCTTCTCTTTTCGATTCGAGACAACCCTATTCAAAGGGTCCCATTTTTTGATTCCAGAATGTTTGTGAAGAGCTTAGATAAAATATTAGAATTATATTAAAGGAAACTGGGTTAGGGCCACGATATGAGAAATGGGATCCATTCATTATTAAAATGTTTTATTAAGTGGGATATTTTTACCTCTTCGAAGGGAAGAGATTTGAGAAGACAATTATTTTCACAGTCTTCGTGTTGCAACAAAATAACTCAGCTCTGAAAAGAGATACCTGCGTTAATACCAAATGCCGTGATTTATCAATATTTATACATGCATCGTCTCAGCGGATGTAATGTACGATTTTCTTTTAGATTCAACACAAGATTCTCACTGGTGGTGGGTCTCTTATATGTAAGAGTCCGTCTCGGCGGCTGGGTGGGTACCACCGCAATGTCTATTTCTACCGCTAAACAGCAGTGTATATGCATTGTTGTTGGACATAACGAGACTTAACATCTTATGTCTCAGGATGACGAGCGCAGTAGAATGCCTCACAGTACTTTGTATCTCAAGGTGCTGGATGATGTTGCTACTGTTTATGCGTGGTCGTATCGCTTTACAGGCGAACGGTATAATTATGATTACAATAACGGTGTAATTAAGATTATATAATTATGATTACGTTCACTTATAAGTTTGAATTTTTCACAGCTGTAAGAGACCGAAAACTCAAGTATTTGATATGGATTTCAACTTGATACCTCTACGTATTCCTGAGAAAAACACACTAGGCAATATCTTCCAGACATTACTCTCAAGTCGACCCTATTCTTTTTTAACCGACTCCAAAAAGCAGACTCTTTATTCGACCCGTAGATTGTAAGTTTGTATGTCCGCGATTTTCATTATTTAAAAGTATATTTTTACGTCTCTACACGTTAACTGAAATATAGCTAAAGGCAAGCATTAACCTGCGCTGGCAGTTATGTAAAGTAATGATAACTTGAGTTTCATAATACAGCGTAGCGCGGGTTATCTCCGAGTGGCCTGTAAACTCGAGGCGCAGTTAAAAATCATCCTCATGTATCAACCAACGAAATGTTGCCCCTTTTTGTCCGGGTGGAATTTGTAGGGATGGGGGAGTGTCGATATTTTGTTTAAATGTCTAGCCTTGTAATTTTTTATTTTATTTTAAAAAGAAATAAAATAAAAAAAAACATTTCCTAATTTGCTGTACAATGAAAAGAAAAAAGAAAAAAAATACAAAATGAACAATCCAGTCAGTCTCCACTCATCGATCTTCGCGATACAGGCCTTGAGCCTAATACAAAGTTCGCCGGTAATGTTTTAATAATAGTACAATAATTTTTATTCTATTTTAGACATATTACCAATGTAAGTGTTTTGTACTTTTGTGGAAAATAAATAAATAAAAATTTTGAGTGATTTTTCATTTTGAACTTGCAGAAGAACATTTGGTAGTGTTCCTCGAAGGAGATTCCCAAGCCAAGTGTTTGTAGTGCTAGCTGCAGCCCCGCCATCGTTTGTTGTTACATAGCTGATACAGATTCCTACAGAGTGTCACGCAAATGTTACGTTTATCGCGATTCCGAGTCGTAGGACGATCTGTCTCTTAACTTTTCTATGACAGTTGCAGTGGCGTAATAAGACGGGAAAAATGTTTGGCTTCAGGAGACCACAAAAAGTTTTCAGAGCTTGTTTAAACAGCGTAGAGCGTTTAACAGTGTGGAGCGTTTATATATCAAAATTATCTAAATTTAATCTTTTTTGCCGTATCATAATGAACTAGCCTTTAATAATGCCCTAAAATATTAATGTTTAAATAAAATAATGTTATCAACACTTCGTCGACACGATCCCATCCCTACTGCCACGCATCTATAGTAATTTATTTTACGAATGTATGTTTGTACGCAGGCTTTCACGGCGGATACTCGGCTGTACCTTTTTTCTCATTTATTTGTAGATTAAGGTAAAAGCTGTAATGCAAACGTATTAATATAAGAAATACTCAACTCTTTTGCATGACAATGTTATTTTTGCGTTTGACGAAGCGTGAGCTGCGTGGGTTTTTATACTGAAACACCATTGCGGTCTGTAAGAATATGTTTGTTTTTTCTGACCCAGATTTTTATTTAAATATTTATAACTTAGCTATTTTTCATTGAGGTATTTTTGAAACAGTGCGTTTTGAAGCCTTATTGCCGGAGTTTGCGCTCTTTTCTGTTTTCTAAAGTACCTAGGTAAATCGAGATCAAGGCAACTAAGTACTAACAACTGGTTTAGAGTGAATTCCTAGTTGTGATTGTTGTGCCGGCAAAGTGAATATGTCTAATTAGTAACATAACGAAATAGTATTATACGTTATGGTTTTATGACTTGATTCGAAGATAGAGTCTATAATTCTTTATTGATTTAAGCCGAATAGAAAAGCACGATTGTAAGATTCTTAAGATGTTTGAAAAGTGAGTACACATTTATTAAAAATTTTGGCAAAATTTTGTTGCACATGCAGGTTTAAACCCGAAGTCTCACACCTCTGACCTTCCAAAGATACGTGTATATTGGTTATCAATTATCGTTCGCTTTAACAGTGAAGGAAAACATCGTGACGAAACCTAAATACCTAAGAATTCTCTATAAGAATTTCGAGGGTATGTGAAGTCTGCCAACCCGTACTAGGCCAGCGTGGTGGACTAAGTACTCAACAGTGGACAGTATATATAATATAATAGGGCTGGTATTATTATATTTATTATTATTTATTGTCGAAAGTAATTCGCACATTTGTATCCCCGATTTCAATTAAAACAATAATTTATGTTTTCACGCATCGTGTTTCAGACCTCGTAAAAACTAATGTTTATTTGTTTCGCGAATGGAATATAAATTACAAACACACATTAGACAGCCGTTGTACATTATACATAACAGTTTTACATGAGTAAAGTTACACTAGGACTGGCTTTTTATTTTAGATTTTTTCATACATAATACGAAAAATATTTTTTTTCTTAAATAGCAAAAAGTTAACAAAGTACGTTTACGTTTTAGTGGGAACGCACACGAATCAATAAGATTGTATCTATACTTCTGCAAATATTTAATTACTAAGATTTTAAATTACTCTTCTAAATTATCAATGATAAATGATTAATGCTTGCCTCGGTGGCGTAGTTTAACATCTGACAGATATTTTTGGGAAGATGTTTGAGGCAATGTTTTACATTGCTGAACACTTTTTCTAGTTAAACCTGAATACGATAGTGCAGACCTGGCTGAAGAGTTGCAGGTTTTAAGCAATGTTTAAAACCGTGATCACGAAGTGCTGCAAAGCCTTCGAAACGTCAAGAGAAAAATAAAATAAATCTGCGATACTTAGGATCCTTATCTTTACGTGGTTTCCGAGGCACGAGAGTATCACACCACCAATTTCCTGACTCAGAGCTGCGACTGAGTAATTTTTAAAATGGAAAAGCCAGTCACAATGTTTTTAGCTCGATCCGGGATTCGAACCCAGGAACTCACTCGAAGTTCACTCTATATACACTGATTTCAGGAAGGCGTTTGATTTAGTGGATCATGATATACTCCTAAATAAGTTAGCTATCATGGGAATACACGGTTCATTATTGCGGTGGTGCGAGTCATACTTAAGGAATCGTTCACAATTAGTAGCTATAAGAGGGTTCACTTCCACCCAATTCACAGTACCGTCAGGAGTGCCTCAGGGTTCCCATTTGGGTCCCTTATTTTTCCTAGTCTTTATAAACGATATATGTCATAATATTGATTCCAAATGTAAATTGTTTGCAGACGACTTAAAATTATATCGTACAATAAAAACCGCAGCTGACATCAGAACACTTCAATCTGATATAGACAAAATATTTGGGTGGTGTCAAGAAAATTGCATGCTCTTAAACTATGATAAATGTCATTTTATTAAATTTAGTCGGAAAAAAATAACTTATACACCGCATTATGTCATACACAATAATCCTCTCTCTGAAGTTGCTAATATTAAAGACCTAGGCGTAATATTTGATAACAAATTAAGTTTTAGAAATCACTTTGACCATATTATTTGCAAATCCTCTAAATTATCTGGCTTTATAGTCCGTGAAATGAAAATATTTAAGGAACCTCAAACAACAATATGTGTTTACAATAGCATCATTAGGAGTATTTTAGAATATTGTAGCCCTGTCTGGAATCCATTTTACCAAGTGCACTCTAACAGAATAGAGATGGTCCAAAAGAGATTTTTATATCATTTATGCTACTCAGACAATAAATGCCGCATTTTAAATTCATACGCTGATAGACTGGATCATTATAAGATGACCACTCTCAACGCTCGACGAAAAATCTCTGATCTCATGTTTTTATATAAATTACTACATAATAAAATTGATTCACCCCAACTACTACAATCAATAAATATAAGCATTCCGCGTCCCTGTAGTCGCCTACGCAACCGAAAAACATTTGTATCTCCAAGTTGCCGGACAAATTTAGGTTCAAACTCACCATTATGCAGAATACTTGATTTAGCAAATTCTATACGCAACGATCTCGACATTTTTATTGGTTCGATGGCCTTCGTTAGGAAAAATTTAAAAACGTTGTTAAAATAATTTTTTATTTTCTTATTATTATGCTTGAAATTATTGTTATCTTCTACCATAACTATGACTTTTTATTAAGTACCGTAAAATAATATAGCACTGTAATATACGCTAGCTGTATTCACATCAAGTAGATGTCAATAATTGATAAGTAGTCTTAAGAAGGATATTTTTCATATTTGTTATATATAAAATTGTACATCAGTTTTGTGAATCATAATAAAAAAAAAAAAAAAAAAAAAAAAGTACCCTAGTAGATAAAAAAAAAATCAGTTCTTCAGCGGCTCAGATTTTATATTAAATCTCAGGTTTCATATCATGGCTTAAGATACTTAATTAAATCCGCACCAAATTTGGTCCTGATAACATGTTTCTCGGTTTAGTTTCTCCCTTCTTTTATCCCTCTTAAATAGGAGTTAATAAAAAATTAATATTCCATATTTGTTTTCAACGTTCAATATATCCCCATACCAAATTTCATTACAATCTATTCAACGGTTTAGTTTCTCCCTCCCTTTATCCCCTTTAAATAGGAGTTCATAAAAAAATTTACATCCCATATTTGTTTTCAACGTTCAAGATATCTCAATACCGAATTTCATTACAATCGGTTCAACGGTTTAGAATCTTCGCCCTTCTAACCCCACAAGTTTGGGGTTGATAAAAAAACGAATATCCCAATTTAATTTTTAGAACTCATACTATCCAAATGCAAAAGTCATCCAAAGTCTGTTAAGTATTTCACTTATAAAATGTTCAATATCCATTATAAATTCACCGCGGTCGCGCGACTAAAACAAAATATTTTGTTTCGATCGCGCAATGCCGAGCGCGTCCACCGCCGCCACCGCGACCGCCGCTCGGACCGTGGCCACCCCGCTACTGGCTAGTACATTTGTTTCATTCGCTCATCGCGCCGCCGGTCGCAGGCGCGATTCGCTCGAGTCTCGCCGCGTCGCACGTCGCGTCGCAATTCGCATCGCCGGTAGCCGTGGCCTACTTCATACAATTGCCTACATTTGTTTCGGTCGCACGTCGCTCGCCGCTTCGCAATTCGCATCGCATTTCGCATCGCGGGTGTCCGTGGCCAGGCCGTAACGCTCGCTTCGCTCGCTCGGCTCGTGCGGTGGTTCATATGCACCTAACACGCTCGTCGCTTCGCTCCTCGCTAACCTATTTTTTTCTAAATACATGTTATGCAAAATCTGTACTAGTCTAGTACAAATTAGTCGAGCTAAAATTATTCCAATAGCTTATTATGACAAAAAAGTAGTAGGCCAAAATATTACTATGCGATAGTACTATTATGCCAATACATATTATGCAAAGTCAATTATGCGAAAAAATAATAGTTAAAAAAAAGGAGGCGAACCAAAGGTATTCCAAATTTTTACTGGTTATCTTTATTTTAAACTGTATCATGACAGCTCTTGTATTACTTGGTGACAAAATTCGAAAATGATCTCTGAGGCCTAAATAATTTTATTACTTTCGATTTTTTCATCAAAGTATGCGCTAGAATTAGTGCAATTTATTTTATAACTAGCATAATATGCCTCCTCTACATCGAAACACCCATCAAGAAGATTATGTCAACGTATTTCTCATTGTCAACTACGTATTTCAGGAAGTTATCAGCAACTTACCGGCTCACATGGCTCAGGTAATGCCTTATTAATCCGGAAAGCGCTCAGCACTTCGCGGTACGACGGCAATGTGAAGCAGAATTGATATGGTATACATCGAACACTCTTGTAGAATACTGGATACTAGGAACTGTTAAGGACTTTCAGTGTAGCATTTTTTTTTATAGTGTCACGGCTAAATGACCCCATTGCACCTGGTAAACGGAGAAGGGTTCAGATAGAGCGACTCATGAGAGATGATTCTCGTCAGATGACACATTTATGCCGGCCCTTCTGAGCCAGCGGATCCTGGTGGCACTCTCTTTACTGGTGGTAGGTATCTTATATGTAAGAGTCCGTTTGGGTGGGTACCACCGCAATGTCTATTTCTACCGCCAAGCAACAGTGTGCACGCACTGTTGTGTTTCGGTTTGAAGGACATTGTAGCCAGTGTAACTACTGGACATAGGGAGACTTAACATCTTATGTCTCAGTATGACGAGCACAGTGGAATGCCACACTCAAGGGGCTGGTTGGTGTTGAGGCGAACAGCGTGTTCGTCTCGTCATTCAATGTCATAAAAAAACTTACAATGGCCACTATGGTAGGTTTTAACATCTTATGTACGGTGGTTGTTATCCGGGCAGATTTTTTTTAGATGCAAAGTGTATTCCTATCACCAGCAGACAGTCAATATGTATCCTTCATGGGGAAGTAGAAACCTAACCGCATGTATCGCCGAACGGATTTTGCTAACACAATGTTTAGCTAAGTCCTGATTAACATTTGGGTTACTACGCACACTTGTATTCCTGTTTCTGAGTAAGATAATATTTATGTTTCATATGCAGGGTCATTTTGACACTGCTTTACTAAATAAAACCACATACTTATGTCCTTGAAAATATTACTTTCCATTAAGTTATTTTACCCATAGATTAACAAAAATGTGTAAGTTTCGAACAAAATAAATATCAATAAAAAGTAGGGGAGATGTAGGTAATGGGGATCACTTAAGCGAGAATGAAAAAAATAG
Source organism: Lapara coniferarum (assembly GCA_949316025.1). NCBI lineage: Eukaryota > Metazoa > Arthropoda > Insecta > Lepidoptera > Sphingidae > Lapara > Lapara coniferarum. Next base: position 1,959,530 of record OX438921.1, read on the forward strand.
CAAATCTATTAATCAACTCTTTATTGTTCTGTTCTTATTATAAACTTCACTTTCTTAACTATCAATTGAGATCAACTTTTATTACTTTGGTTAATTAATATTGGCGAAATAAAAAAATTTAAAAAATTTAAGTTCGATCACCATTGTCAACATCGGTTGGTAATGGTGATCAGCATGTGGTCAATGGTGATCAACACATATCGCTCACATAATTGTGCACAGAGTCCTATCCAATACAGTCGGCATGAGCCCAAAGCCCACAAGAAGTGCATCGGTACCATGTTTCATTGTCTCGTCCAGATTCACCACATATCTTAAAGACACAAGTTACATGCATCTTCTGCATCGTCATCCTGGTATAACTCGTCCGTTTTCACGTCTGACGCTGAAGTATCATTGGAGTCCTGCAGAATTTTCAACTTAACCTTCTCAAAACTGACCTTCTGTGGCTTGCTTTTCTTTCCTACTTCTTTTCCTTTGTTTTTTTATTGCTTTTTCCTTCCTTTTATTTTCTTTTTCAACTAGTCTTTCATTTGTGTAGATGCTAAAATCGTTACATGCAGTTTTTTTCTTGCTTGTCTTGTCTTTACAACAGTTACTTTCCTAAGCATCTGAATGAAATTCTGAAAACTTGTTAGATTCTTAGATTATTGGTGGTATTTAAAATTGAGACAAATATGCAGTCGCTGGTTCAGAAGAAGTGGGACAAAATAGTCCAGTTGACTTTATTAGTCTTTCTAGAACGAACTTTCGGCATCTACAAACAAACAATAACACTACTTTATCGAGGTAAAGTAATGTGGGCAATGCGGATTACCCGACTCCAATTACCTACATGGGCAAAGAGACGGAAAAAAAATCCTGACGAGAAATTTTAAGTTATAATAACAATATGGCTGCTGAATTGCAAGCTGCAATGCTATGCTCATTACGTATTACAAGTACAGAAATAAATATTTGTTACTTTCTGACTTACCTTCAGATTTATCAACTCGAAAAATTAGATGAAAATGGCATAAAAGCTTCACACGCCTATTACTCTGAAGCGCATCGCGCGAACTTAGCCAGTCACTGGTCGTGCAAGGGAATGACGTAATGCTAGCGTGTAAGTATAGTAGCATCGCTTAGTCGCGATCGGTTTTTATTATTTTAAGGTGATCACCATTGCCAACTGACCCCCATTGCCTACATCTCCCCTAACTTTAAGTTTACACGCCCTAATGTCACTACTTACTACTCTAAGAGGATTCGTCGCAGCGGTAACATTACAGTTACACTTTCAGTCAAAAAAATACTCACACATACGCCATATCTGCGCTAAACTACAAAATGATAAAAAAAATCATGAAAGTAAAATTGATTTTTTTGGTCAAAATTTTCGTTTTTCATGGATGATTTTTGGCATAACGTTAGCGGAGGTAAAGGCGAGTATGTGTTTTCATTTATTAATGCAATGTAAAAATAACCCTGTATGTATGCTTGAGTTTTAATTTCATTCAAGCCGATTATGACTTAATTTATTTCGGATTTTATATTCACCAAATGCGGGTGAAATTTTAAAAATCCATCGCTGAGTGAATATGAATACAAAGGAGATATCCGCTTTTTGTCTGGGTGGTGGGCCTACAAATCTAACCAAGCTGAAACCCTATATAATATATGGACGCGCCGGCGTCCGTCGCGGGGCTTGACGAGTCAAGTGTAGTTTTATTGTAAAAGGCAACTTTTTAAGAGTTCTATCCAAATATGTATAAACTGTCTTGGTTAGAATTTTAGGCCTGTATTTTGGACATGTCCTTTGATTTTTGAGGTAATTAATATGTAAAATTACGCTGGCTGCCGTGGATTATTTGCTGCGTCAAATTCTCACTAACTTCAAAATTACCCATGTACATACACACATGCCTAATGATTATTAATTATTGTTCGCCTGCAGATGAAGAGAAAATTTCGAAGTGACTAAAAATCTCCTTTCGTTCTTCATTGCAATCCTTTTTTATACCTTAAGATCGCCAATGCCCAAACAATCCTTTTGCATTATGGAAATGCTTGGACAATGGCTACTTGCTATCACGGAACCAACTTTACAGTCTGCTATAAAAAGAATATTCCAAAAAAGATCTCACCTCAGGCAGTGGGACAACTCTAAACGTAATAAACGTCGCACGACAGTTTGTTAAGGCATTAAGTTTCACAATTTGAAAGAAACAAGGCGGGAATTCAATAGTTTGGTTTATATTAGTTTTATTTTAAAGCGCCCGGGTAGTTTCAACAGGGCGCTTGCTAACTACAATAGGGCTGCCAGTATTTTAATATTAATATAATCCACATAATAAAAATGTGAAGGATTGTGAATTTTTTAATGTCCCTTGGTGCATCACACATAAATAGCTCGTTACCTATATGGAATTTGATAATTTTTATCCTTGATAGTGTTTCACTATGATGTTGCAATGAAATCAGCCTTGTTTTATAGCCCAACGCTGAACACGGGCCTCCTCTACTACTAAGAGGAGCCTAGTGCGGGTTTTTTTTATGACATTGAATGACAAGACGAGCATGCCGTTCGTCTGATGGTAAGCGATACGACCGCCCATAAGCAGTAGAAACGCCATACAGCACCTTGAGTTACAAAGTATTGTGTGGCATTCCACTGCGCTCGTTATCCTGAGACATAAGGTGTTAGGTCTCATTGTGTTCAGTAGTTACACTGGCTACAATGCCCTTCAAAACGAAACACAACAGTGCATGCACACTACTGCTTGGGTTGGCAGATTTCAAAAATACCCTCGAAATTCTTAAGGAGAATCAAGATGAGTGTAGGTTTCCTCGCGATGTTTTCCCCTCAATACTCACTATGAAGTTACTAAGACAATTCTAATATGATATTCTAACAATAGCTAAATATACAAAGGGGATAACTTGGTGATCATCATTGTCTATAATGAAAATGATTAGAGAATTATAGATGTACGAACGACTTTAATTCGATCAAATTAAACACTCTTCTTTACTTTCCGCCAGCACTTTGTTTTTCAACGTTAAATCCAAAATATCAATTTACGTCTACGATCCTCATTACTATTTTAGGGTTCAGTATCCAAAGGTTTAAAATAATAATAATCCATTTATTTCAGAAATTAAATATTCCATAGTGTAATATCAACAATAAGTATAGTTAGTAACAATGACACTTATTACCTATGTTAGTACCTAGGTGATGCAATCTGCTTAGAGAATGAACAAATAGGCAAATGACAAATAGGAGACTGTTCGTACTGCCCCATAGTCTACGCAGAAAAGATGCTGCACGCTTACGTCTGATCGCATTTTATTATGCCTGCCGTGTTTTGGCACCACAGCGGCGACAGGTTTATTTTACTATATCTACACCTTTCCAATTACCGCCTCGGTTGGCGTATTTGTATTAGGGTACGATTGCAGTGCTGAGGTATCCAGTTTGATTCCCAGGTCGGACAAAGTGATATTAGATTTTTGTAGTATCAGCCTGGAGTGTGGAATTTATGCCCGATATGGCGATATGCTCACCTCCTATCAGATCACTAGTTGCGCCTCTGCCTACTTCAGGGTTAAAAGGCGTGATTGTGTGTTAGTCCAATCACAAAGAGCCCTCTTTTTAATCATTATCATAATTACTAGGCTTTCATATAATAAAATTTTAAAATGTATCGAATTTCTTCATTAGATTCACTCATTTTTACAGAAAGAAAAATGAATGAAAAATAGCTGAACATTTTACTAATTTCTTTCTTTTTTTTAAATTTGCAAAACGTTGTGAACCCTTTTTAAATGTCGTCAAAACCAGCCACATACGAATAGTACAGCCAAAGAGATTTTATTACAACTTTATATATACTATATGCGAAGAGAGTTTTCCCCGGCCTATTAATTAAAGTATACGGAACTCTAAGAGCAAGATACGTAATTGAACTTGCCCGGTTTTTATAAAAACAGCCGCTTCGATATTAGTTCGACCTCCTTCACGTTGTTTTTATTAAATGTCGAAGTTTAGAGGGTCCTTGATAGTTTTTAGGTCAGGCCTGATAGGTGTTTTTTGTTAAAAGTAGACTAAGCAATAACCTGCATTAGTTTTAGAGATAAAATTAGTTTCATATAATCAGTTAGTATGGAGCTGTGCTAAAAACAAAGTAATGAATAAACATCAAAATCCTGAATCGTCCAGTGGCCATTATTTCAAAGAACAGTCTGCTCATCGTGTACTTTGGGAATATAGTCTTTGGCATGATGAGGGTAACATCATGTTGGATAGTATGCAAATAACATCCGGGGTTGTATACTACATGGACCTTGTAGAGACTAGACGGAATATCCGTGCTTTACGGCATTTTTGCCATGCCTATTACTGGAATCAAATTTGACAGCTCATATTATAGGACCCTTTCATTTAATTTTGATCTGGGGCTTTATAACTGGCTTAGCCAGCGTAATTACTGGGCATTAGACTTAACAACTTATGTCTCTGAGTGAGGAGCGCAGAGGAATGCCACGCAGTACTTTGTAGTTAAAAGTTCTGTACGGTGATACTGTTTCTGGGCGTTCGTATCGCTTACTAACAGGCGAGCGGTATGCTAGTCTCGTCATTCGACATTGTATGGTTTTGTGTTTTGTATGCCAACCCATTGGCGGTTGAAATAGACATTGCGGTGGTACCCACCCAGACGAACTCTTACATATATGAGACCTACCACCAGTACTGAACAGACAAACCCGATATCACATTACCCAAACTGGAATCTGAATCGAACCCGAGACCTTCTCAACCATACATGCTGCCATTAACAAGCCGTTAACGACCGTAACACAACGGACATAAAGGTTACATTGCAAAGACAAGTTTATCCAATCCCTAAATAACATCAGCACGTAAAAGCGTACAGATTTACAGTTGTTTTAAAACACGAAACGGTGAGTTTGTCGTATTTTTTTCTACAAATTGTTGCAGATAAAGGAATTCGCATTCGGAGTTTTATCTTTACGTTACTTTGTTTTTATCTCAAAGAAATATTTCTGTGTTGCTCTCTCGCTTTATTGGGTTGTGTAAAGGTTTTATACCCGATTCAACGACAGACATGTTTATTTTATTCGAAGTAAGCTTGAGCTTATGACGTCACACCGGCCAAGTCTAGCGTAAAGTAAAAAAATCTAAGCATAATTTAACAAATACACTTGAACTATTCATCAGTCAACAACGAAAATCCCAACAAATATTAAAGACCCCAGATAATTGTCATTGTAAAATACTCATTCAAAACTTACATACTAACACAATGTATTTTCCGTTTTTACCCTCTATCCCTGAGCCCGAAATTCAATGAAAAACATCCGAGACCCCAAAATAACTTTCTAAAATAAGTGTCGTCTATACCGGGCAGTCTCCTAGAGGTCAAGTTAAGGAGACTTGGAGACGAAAATACCTACGATATTTAAAAGACGTTTCCTGTAAGTAAATTTTCAGGAATATTTGACATTTGGTAATTAACTTGGGTTTATTTGCTATTAATTAAGTTTAATGGTTTAAAGAAAGTTTCTGCAATGCTTTATATTTTCTTGTGTGTATTTAAATTATTGTATTTTTATGTCAACTTCATCTGCCAAGGATATAATGTGTCACAAATTACTCTCTTTCAAATTGAAGGCACTTTAACCATTTTTTTGTGAAATAACAATGCTATAAAATAAGAAATATGATTCAAAATTGAATATTTCACCACTTGTCCATTGATGTTCACTTATCAGACATAAAAGTCTATCTACATATAACCACTATCATAAAACCGAGGGCAAAATTGAAAGAAGCAAGTCCGTGCCACTAAAACCGTGGGTAACATACGAAATCAGCCGTAACGTCTCGCGTTATGCTTTCTTTACTCCCTAATCACCCATTACGCGAATCTACCTCCGAAATCCACTTACAACTATTGCCATTCTAACCTGCGTACCTACCGCTCAATTCTGTGAAAATCGTGTTCGAATTCCAACCCTGTGTTCGACAGTTTAAAAGTTAAATTCGATTTGTCGAGCAATCGAGGTTAGGGTTGTCGATTTTAGACTCATTTTCAGTCTTAGTTTAATAGGTTGGTCTTGATATTAGAATTTACGATATGGGTATTATCGGTGTATGTACTTTTGACGCCAAGTATCATGCTAGTACTAGTAGTTTTTGTTTGAGACATAGTAATCACTACTCATTATGACAAAAGCCAACATCGTAGTTTTAGAAGCAGTGGAATGCCAGGCAATGATTTGTCGGTTGTGTTGTTACTGTAATTAGTTATCTGCAATTAATCGAGCGGTTACCTTAAAGCAATCGCATTGTTTTTCTCGTAATTAACTCACATATAAAAAAAGGAGGGAAAATTTTCATCTCGACTCCATAATACATATTTATTCATTCTTCGATCTATTTTCATACTGACAACCCTATATTTTACTACTTCGAGCCTCAAATGACTTTCTCCCTACGGGTCGAATGCGCAAACCTTATGCAAGTTGCGTAATTATATGGGGGAGAGTTTAATGTCGTCATTAAGGGGTATTTTTCCTTCTGTAATAGGGTAATGAGATCTCGAGAGGGAAGAGATATGAGATTCTGATAATAGGTTGCGGCTTAGATTTTTGCATTAATATGATGATATGCAAAAACTGGTCAGGAGTGGCAATAGGGTAGTTTCGTATGTCTGATTTTGTACATTATTTTATATGTAACGAATAGTAATACGAAAGAGAAATCAAAATTGGTTGAACAAAAAAAAAAACAAACAAAAATCCCGACTGCGTCAATATGTGCCATCTTTATTAAATTCATCGAAGAACTCAAAAGATAGCAACAACAGGCATAACACGCTCACTTCTCATAATTTGGTAGGTGATATAGGTAGAGCAACAAAAGCTCGGAGTGCGCAGATGCCTCCGACTGCGTTTGTGAACACTGTCAACTAATATTATTCAAAAACAAAGTAAAATATTCAAATTAAAATCTTGTTTCTATCTTTTCAGTTCTTCAATTAATTTAATAAAAATGGCACATGTTGACGCAATCGGGTTTTTTTGTTCGTTTTTAATAAAAAAAAATATTTCCATCTTTTTAGTTCTCGTTTTTTATAAACTACCTGTGTGCCAAATTTCAACCAAGCCGTTTTGCCGTGAAGAAATAACTAACTAACACAAACTTCGCATTTATATTATTAGTGTGAAGTGATTTTTAGCATATCCTTTTCCAAACTCCAATAAAACACATAAGTTACATATATATTCGTAATCACCTTTAAAAATCCTTTATTTTGATACCACCATTCGATGTATTTTGCGAACATAATTTTTTTTTTAGATTTCTTTTGCCCCCAAAATACCTCAATTTTTTTTTAAATATTTGATGTACCTATCCAATGTCTCGCGGCTAAGACGAATCTATTGACACCACTCACATAAAAATACGACAAGCCGTTTAGGCTCTAGGGCGTGCCAAAGAAATATATACATACATACACTCGAAAAACATAACCCTCCTTCTTTCGCAGTCGGGTAAAAAGCACACGCACGTAGCGTTATGGCTGGTAACTCTAGGTGAGGTCACAGTGCAGTGGTCTCGGATGACAAAATGTGAAATCAGTAGAGTTGCCAAGAAAAATCGGTATATTTGGAGCAAAAATCGGTATTACATATTAAAAAACAAGCAATATTAAATGAAAAACCCCTTAATTTTAAACTCTAGGGACTATTATTGTACCAAAAGAAGGTAATTTCAACAAACGAGAGTCACGCATACACAATCATGAAAGTAAAAATTTTAACATGCCGCCCCAAACAGCACCTTATTTAGCCAAGTAATCGCAAAATATGAAAGAAAAAGGGGATTTTAGCATCGAATCGCTGAAAATCGGGAGAATCTTATAGCTTTCAAAAAATCATTGAAAAATCATGTCATTTCGGTAGGACAGGCTCAAAATCTGTAGAAATACCGAGAAATCGGTAGGTTCGAGACCACTGTCACAGTGTACTATTACTGTTATTTGACAACTCCCCTTCTACCAAATTTCAAATCTTTATTATTGCGCCAATTTTGAAGCCAATTGCCAATATTTAAAGATAGAACGTTATAATAGAAGCCAGTCTTTTTTTGAATATATTAGATAGTAGTACCCCGGTCGAGCAGTTTTATCACTACCGTTTAAAGTACCGGTACTAAATAATAAAATCTGTATTTTTAAACCAATCCACGTCAATATACAACTGCTAAGTAGCCAATTACAAATCGACAAACTTTTTTAAATCTAACCACACTCCAAACCCAAATTCATACGAAAACTTCCAAGGCTCAAGTTCAATTTTAAGATCTCAAATGATAATAGAATCTGAACCATTCAGAACATAAACTTAATTATAATGTTTAAAACAAATGTTCCGTTATATTAGTGGTCTAATGGGCACCAAATACCCCCCAAAAATCTGTTTAACAGCCATTTATTTCGGAACTGCGTGAAATTAAAGGAAATCACAACGCGCCCCATTGATGCCGATATCAAATTCAATTATGATTGAATCTGTTACAGGGACGGCGGCAGGAGTCGGTGGGGGGTTCATTTTGTTTGCGGTTTTATGGAAACCATAGCTAATGATTTGCAATTTCACACTTTTTTGAGTAAAAATTCGTGCAAAATTAAAACAAACATAGAATCTCACTCCAGCTTTGGTTCCCGCCAAATCTGGCCCCCTAGCAAGCACTGAAATCGAAAGAAATAAATATAATATATTTGCTTTTTAGTTTGCAATATTTTTAAATGTTAGTATTTTTAACTAAGTGTTCTATATATTATACAGTCAATGTAAACATTAAAATTTAAAGTTTTCAGATCATTTATATTATTAACTAGCTTTTGCCCGCGGCTCCGCCCGCATTAAAAAGTTTTTCCGGGATAAAAGTCCCGGTTTATATTTTCCCGGGATAAAAAGTAGCCTATGTGTTAATCCAGGACATGATCTACCCGTGTGCCAAATTTCATCGAAATCCGTTCAGTAGTTTTTGCGTGAAAGAGGAACAAACATCCTTACATCCATACATTCAAACATCCAAACATCCATACATTCTTACAAACTTTCGCCTTTATAATATTAGTAGGATTGTAGCTTACTTGTGTCACTAATTAAATTTTACAAATATTGCATATTACTTTCCAACACTGATATGACTCATAAAATAATAATAAATGTATCTGGTTTGTCTATTTGCTGCCAATCAGCATACAAGTACCTACTGTTGTGTTTCCATTTAACAGGTTTTGTATGGTTATACACACTAAGTCTCAGATTGAAATGCGCATTTTCATGCTGTGCAAATTGCTGTACCGTACATACAAATTGGCTCTTTGTCGTTAAAAATTCTGTGCTGTGTCACTAAGTTTGTACCACTTACCATCAAATGAACTACTTGCTCTTCTAGCTACTATGGTATACATATAATATTACTCGCGTGATAAAGATAACAAGATTTACAACTCCCAAGTTTTGACGTGTCGAAAAATGAGCCGCAGAGCCAGCCTGATGTATAACGAAAACTTATTTAATTTAGTTTCAAACGCAATTTGTTTACAAAATGCCAGTTAGGCAAATTCCATAATTTATTTACGTGTCTAAACATTATAACTGTTTGTAAGTAGTTTTTGTTTATTTAATATGTTTTGGTTTGTAAACCAGTCGGCTGTTTTCTTTACGCTTTAATTTTGTTGCTGACGGTTTATATAAATTTGAAATCAGATGGGTATGGGTATTTTGTTGACTTAGGCCAAGCTGTTTCATTCGATCTCAGGTAAAATTAAGGCTCTTATCACACCAGCGAATTCAAAGTGAGGCGAAGGCAAGTGTAATACGACCGTTAGCTTTACTTGACATAGGATGGAACAACACAAATAACAGATAATATTACATTCTTATACCTAAAAAAATAGAAATTATTGAATTAAGTATAAAAGAGTCAATAAAATGCATTCGAAAATGGATAAGTTAAATGTAAGATGGAAGTGGTAACTATAAAATAACAGAAAAGAGGGGCACTTAGAAAAGGACCGCAACAGCGGTACGCGCAGGGGCGGCTGCGGACGACAACTTAGACGTGAGTCGGAGGAAGCCCGCAGCCGTCCCTAATGCGCCGAAGATGCCCATGAAAAAAAAAAAATCTTACTAAGCCGAAACGTCATTATTGACAGAAAAAATACCACATTGCGCTACAATAAACTGGCCATACTCCAGGCTAACCGAAATAATTAATTCACAAAACCGAATGTTATTTCGACTGGCTTAATATGATACCGTCCCGTGGGAGGTCTCGTCCACTCAATTTCATTTCAGATCCGTCCCAGTCGTCACGTATTGTTGAATTTTAATAGTGAATGTAAAGACGGGGTCACAAAAAGGAACATTGAGTTCTGAGTAGGTGTACCATTTGTTTGGGATTTGTCGGATTTGCCCTAAAAAAGTTTCAGATGCGTTCTTGCAGTGTATTCCAATAATGTTCTAATAAAAAAAAAATATGTAAGAGCACTCAATTGGATATATTGTGTCAACAAAATATGAGGGATTAAAAAAATAAACAAAAAAAAAATACATATGGCGCAATTACTCCCGAAGGGGTAGGCAGAGGAGAGGTGCACCTCTGCCTACCCCTTCCCTGTGGGAGCCCCGGTTGCAACCAGGACTCCCACTTTTCGCCGTGTGTATTCCATTCCATGATGTGATAGTAGGAGACGAGAGTTTTCACCATATTTTAATGATTAATCAAAATAAAATGAATACATTTTAATAACTATGATTAAAAGTAAGATAATACTATAAAATATATGCGTGCGTCCATGCTACACTGAAACATGAGCAATAACATTATGTAATAACATAAGTTACCAACCAGTTCACCTCTTGTCATGTCTATGTCAAAATATTAGTCCCCTTTATCCGGCATTGACTATTTTCATGGTAGTCCTTATTTTAGAGGGCGCCACGTCCCAAGGCAAACAGGCGTTTAAATTGTGCGTAATGGGCTCTCGTCTCAGGGCACATTTTATGTGACATCTTTTTTAATGTACCATCGCATAGATGGCGTTGTTAGGTATAATTTTAAGTTCATCAGACTTTCCCTTTCTTGATGTAAAGAGTAAAATAAAATGTTTGAAAAAAATTATTTCAAATGTAATACGAATTATATATTGTAGCAGTAAAATCCTCTTGATAATAGCGCATATTCGATTCCGATTCTTCGTACTTTTGGACTGAGAATGTTGACGAATATATAAATGTCACTCGATAATAGATAAAATCCGCTGGCCATAAACTGCAACATATCTAGAAAATCGTTAGCTCTTTCGCACGAAAGGAAATCAGAGTACTACTACTAAAAATACATTCTCTTACACCTTCGATTACTAATCGTCTGAGAATTGTAAGGAATTTTTATTCGGCCTCTGGTAATACTGTAATACAAGAGCAAAGCATTACAGAATTATCAACGTCTCAAACTCAAAGAAACAGCTAATAACGCAACTAGTGCATCTAGGGTATTTGTATTTACATATTTTACTACCAACCACTAAGCTGCAGGCTCGCTCTCACTGGTTTTACAACACAGTGACTAAACCAACAAGAAGTTCACATTATTAGCTTTTAAACCCAATATACTAAAACAGTTTTCTTATACCGAAAGTAATCGGTCATCTCTCCGATCTATTTTACATATGGGATCCTAACCCACCCTATAATTTACAAGGTCTATTGTGGTCCGAACAATGGCGTCATAGATTAAATTCTTTGAAAAGAATATTGAAAATGAGAATTATTCGTGGTGTAATCGAGGAGAGGTCAGCGTGGCTGTATCGACGTATTTGTCTATATTCTATATTCATCCCTATTCTATTCTATTTATGCAGATCGCTTCCAACAAATCGATGTGGAGATCTTGAGAGGCCTATGTTTACCGATAGACATTTAATAGCTGATGACGAAAATATTATACTAATTTTAAATTGCTTACACCATTCTTCTTTCTGTATTTAATCTAGGCTCGGTGACTACATAATATTAGCCAGGGTATATCCGGAGTCGGCATAATCATATCGACTGACGATGGATAATAGTTGCAGTTGAGGTTTGTTACATTTTTATTAACAAAAGTACGTTTTTGTTGCAGGTATCGGATGACATTGGGTACGTGGTCTACTCGGCGCTGGGCAGCTTCTACATACCGTCCTGTATCATGGTGTTTGTCTACATCAGGATATACTACGCAGCGAAGGCGCGGGCAAGGCGCGGGATCCGGAAGAACCCGCGGCCCAGGCCGGTGAGACACTTTATCAACTGATTACCATCACGGATTGACGTCACATCTTTTGTATCATTTCCTCTTTACCAAACTATGGGTGAATATAAATGATTGCGGAAATAAATCAATTAGATTATTCTAACTGGTTTATATTCTAGATCGACTGACTGTGCAAGAATTTGGACTCTTACACAGTCACTTTGATATATTTTTTCGCTGAATGGTATCTAAGTTAAGTAAATTTTCGTTTATAATACTCATCTTGTATAATTATTGTTTATGTACTTGACTGTATATTTTCTATAACATTCTTTTTTTGTCTTTATACTTCAAAACTACAAATGTATGGAAAGGTCGCGCCGTTTGTGCAAATTGGAAATACACAACAATATTGAATCTCCCATTATCGTACCGTTCGAACTAGATTAGAAAATGAGCTTGCAAGCTCAAAATGGAACAACGACATCTATTAACGAATATTGGAACTGTTTAAAATAAATCAAATTAATAAAAAACTATTATTATTTAAATGGTAATTAAATTCAGTAACAATTTAATACAATGCAAAGAGCATTATAATACTACTGGTACAACTTATTCATCAAAATAATATTACATTGCTAGAATATATTATGTCAATGACAGTATTATTTTAAAAATAAAACAACTGATTATTGTGACATCACGTCCTACTTGATAATTCTCTTGCATGGAAGAACGCCTTTCCTTGGTAAATTCACTACCTGATTGAGTATATTTCTGCCAAGAAGCCGTAAATGTTTCACTTTTATAAAGTTAATATTTTTGTTTCAGAACGAGCAACAAACAAGTTTTAGTAATCCGCCGAGGGGGACGCGGCCCATGCCTTCCACACACCCCATGCCCCAGGGGCATCTTAGTAGTACTAATAATAATGGGTAAATACTAAATAAGACTTTATCATCATCAAACCTACGAAAAAAGTAACACTGACATCTATCAACGAATATTGGAAGAAATTCTAAGTTAATAAAAAATATGCCTTATGCCCACTCTTGATCCACACCACGAAGAAAAGAAGAAGAGCGGAGGTGTGTCAAGCCAAAATCTCTTTAGAACGTAGCGTCGCTAAATGCGGGGGGTCGGGGGATGAAATATAACGATAGCTCCTCCCCCCAATCAAAATCCATCTAGCGGTGAATGGCATTATTACAACGTAACAGAGCTAACTTGTCAATAATTTAGTTCGTCTTTTCAACCCTACGGCGTAACAAGCAAAAGTGTTTGTTCCAGACGATTCTATGTGCGTTAGTATGGCGGACCACATTATTTATTATTCTACTGGCGCTTAACCGTTTTTTCAGCATATACATTACATAGGTGACACATATATGATAAAATAATTATATATGTCTATAATTATTTTATCATACATACAGGAAAATTAGGGAATAAAACAAAATAAAATAAGTTGTTAAAGTTCTTGATAAAAAATCTTTATTGATTAAAATTAATAATTACGATAATCTTACTAATATCTACTTCAGTATCCTGTGATAATATTATAAATGCGAAAGTTCATAAAAATATTTGGATATTTACATGCGTGTTAGAAGTAAACATAGAAATAACAAAACGGATTTAGATGAAATGGCACGCGAGTAGATCATGTCTTAGATTAACAAATAGTCTACTTGTTATCCCGGTAATTTACCCCCATGGAAATCTATACTAATATTATAAAGCTGAAGAGTTTGTTTGTTTGTTTGTTTGTTTGAACGCGCTAATCTCATGAACTACTGGTTCGAATTGAAAAATTATTTTTATGTTGAATAGACCATTTATCGAGGAAGGCTATAGGCTATATAACATCACGATGCAACTATTAGGAGCGAAGAAATAATGGAAAATGTGAAAAAAGCGGGGAAAATTATTCATCCTTGAGGGCTTTCATTGCGTGCGCTGTGAAAACGGTTCAAGGTACCAAAAATATATGTATGAAAGAATTATTCCTCTTGAAATGATCTAAAAAAATGTCCGCGACAGTATGTGTCTATCTTTTAAGATTAACTCACTAGAACCATTTTTATGGTAATCAAATTTGGTCGAAATTAATGCATTATTTGTTAAGAGTTGTATCAACGTCATAATATTAATCTTTATCCAAATAAGTGTGTTGGATAGAGTGATTCAACGGGAAGGTTTTTATGTACTTTTAGCCCGGAAAAACTTATTAACGCGGGCGAAGCTGTGGGCAAAAGCTAGTAATGCATATTTTTAATCTCTTCATAGGGACTTTTTTTAGCGGAAAGGCTTTACACGCGGATGAAGCCGCAAGAAACACCTAGTATTATGATAAAAATGAAGGTATTCCTTATTGGCCACAAATAAAAAGAACTAAAGTATTCTTTTAAATTTAATTTATTTCTAAACGATGGGACGAATATTAAACGTTGGACATTCAAAACCAAAACAAGAAGAATAAAACTCCACTTTTAGTGATATTTTAACTTGTAAATTTAATTGATTTCTAAACGAAGGGACGAACATCAAATGTTTGACAGGTAGGAATATTTTCTAAAGAAAAGCGAAATTGTTGTTTTTACTATATTCCAAGCATTTTTTTATAATTTCGAATATTTTGTTGGCGTCCAGTTGTTGCGTCTATTCATAACACGTATTCATGCATTTCTATTTTCTGTATTTACAGCATCGGTAGTAATAAGTTACTTTCTCCGCAAAAACAAAAAAAAAATGGGGAATCTAAAATGATAACAAATAACTCAATAACACGAAAAAAACTTACAAATACAACGAAATTAATAAAAATAATATCGACGCTTGAATGGCAATCATATCTAAGCGACATTTAGCAAATTTTTTCAGTAGAGCGTTTTAAAGTTTTGATTTTGACAAAAAAATCATAAAGAAACTATTTGCTGCACAAAAATAATTGTAACTGTTTTAGAAACTTCTTAATTTTTGACATTTTTTGACCTAAATCAACAGCCTTGACGATTATAAATTAAAAAGTTACCGTCGCTTAGTTAAAAATTACCTTAATTTACAAACAGGTAAAATCATCTAAATGGATAATTTTATGGATACCGTAACAAGTAAATTTAAAGAAATATCAAATATTTAAAAATGCGCAGTTGGTAAGAATCGTATAAGGATAACTAAACATATTAATAAAATCAATAAAAAATATCTATAGCTAAATTACTGGGTCACACGAATGTAGAAAAACATAAATATGTGCACAATATTGTAAATATTGTTATTCCCACCAACATTAAACTATTTAATAAACAGCAAACTTTAATGAAAATCAAATTTTATTGTTACATAAACATACTTACATCCAAAATATAGCATATTGATATAGAATTTGTTAATAGTTAACGAATTTCGTTAGAGGGAGGTTCTCGCCTCAAGCAGAACTAGAAAACAATAATATTATCATTTATTCATTGTGTTGGAAACTCGTAATTTTCACTCAAATTTTATTTTTGCTGAAAGCACACACATACAACCTCACGCCCTCATCCCATACGGGTAGTCAGAGACTATGGAGCACCACATTCTACGATTTTGACATACGTCTTCCACAAAGGATTTTCATAGTACTTTGCAAACACGAGAAAGAATGTGGGACGATGTAAAAGAGGCCATGGAATATAAGAAAAATACATGGCTAGATGAGAATAGCCAACGACACTTTTAAAACACTAGGTGGATCGCAAGCGAGTGTATTTTCTTTATTACGAACAGGTGAATATCTCCTAACAATAAGTATAACCACCTGAACATACCCGGTAAAATTAACTATGCGACATCATTGAAGTTAAAGGTTGACAAGTAAAAATATCTAAGCATAAAAAATAGAACTTATATTATTCAGGTAAAACTATCTAACCGATTAATCTCTTTTTATTTTGTTTTATGTAAAGTTGTATATATGTACTATTAACAAAATATTTTATTAAGCTGAAAATATCTAAGCACATCAATATGGTGAGTATGGGTGCAGGCAAATATATATCTACGCCAATGCTATAATTTTGTTGTGTAGGTAATAAACAACTAATTAAAGAGTGAGCATATTTTTATTTCAAGTAAACATATATTAATGCAAAACATGTAATATCACGATTTCAAGTAAGACACGAGAAGTTCAAAATCAATTTCGTTAAGTGTACCAACTTCTATAAATCCGAAAAGTCGTAAATTTCTTGTCGGTAAATGAGAAAAAAGATGTGAAATTTACCGGAATTATCTAATATCTAACCGCCAAAAAAGTTGTCCTAGAGCTACGAAACCCGGATCAATCGACGCAAAAAAATTTGGCGATTCCAAATATGTATATAACTCATTTTCGGTATATTTGTCGTTTAGATATTATTGCCTTTCAAGCGTCGAATTATATTCGATGTTGGGTGTCGCTCGCATGACGCACATGTTTTTCGCTATCCGTTATTTCTGAATACTTACCCACAGATGTCACTACATGTTTTAATATATTTTTTCACATTTCCTGTAACTAAATAATAAATGATTGAATAATGAATATATTTAGAGGCAAAATGAACTAAGTTTACTTATTTCTGCCGAAAAATTATTGTAATATGCGTTTATAATGTTAAAATCAAGATATCGGTGAGAAATATGTAGAATGCAACTTTTCGACGATAGATGTCTCTTGGTAATGCAACAAGAAAATATGTTTCAAAATGCAAATAAACATAAATTTAAACGACTTACACATAAAATGTTATGCCATCTTGTTTGATTTTTGATCCTGAGCAACTTCTACTCTCATCAATATCACATTTCATGGTTAAAAGAATTTAATACGTATTTAAACGTCAGATGAGGCCGAACCGAACGCACTGACGATTCACTCAGAACTACGGTTTTAGGCCCCGCCTACTGTGACGTCATGGCCTAATTGATGGTGACATGACCTATATGCCTTGCGGCACCTCCGCTCTTCTTCTTTTCTTCGTGATCCACACTTATCTTCAAAAAAATCTTGCTTATTTATAAAATTAACTTACAGTGCAAAACCATAAAGAGAATATTCCGCAATCTCTAGCCACATAAAAACTTTTTAACAAAAAAATAAACCGCCGAAAAATACGCGAACAAATATAATACGAAAACACTTAAATTAGGCATTGACTCCTAATATACATAATATATATTAGTTATTAAGGTTAAATAAATAATGTTGATTCCTTTATGCTTTTTAGTTTTTTCGGCGGTTTAATTTTATGCTAAAAGTTTTTATTTTATAATTTTTTGTGCCTGTAAACTACACGCTAATTTTTTTATTGATACACAACTCAGCGTTAAAATCTGTGAGTAAACAATAAATCACCCCTTTTTTTTTCACCCTTAGGGTAGATTTTTTCTCCAAATTTACAAGCTTTACTAGATAATTTGTTATTTGCCATGTATGTGTTAGATTTTAGGACATATATATATATTAATATATATGTTATACAGCAATCGCTTATATAAGCAAATTACATTTAAAAGAATATAATTATGTATTATTACATCGAATCGCTAATATACCATCAGGATACTAGCAAATAGAATGTTTTAAGGGTGGAAGGGCGGATGAGTTTGGTAAAATACAAGAACCACTATAATCTTTACATAATATATTTATTATATTTATTAGATACTATAATCCAATAAGCATAGCTCTATAATCAATAACACATCAATGTGTATATATAACTATTATGTACCTTATCATAGGTACCACTTCTAAATCACATGACCCTAAATTAAATGTTTATTTATACAAATACTTAACATTTATATACAAAGAAAATGAACATCAAATAAAATAAATTACTTAACTTGCCAGTGTCCTAGTACTGCTCAGCTCGGCGGCCCACGATAGAATGTTCGAATCTGCCGGCCTCCATCGAGCGACGGGTATTTATACCATTTCAAAAGTCAAAAACACTATCGTACTAATGACTCTTTATACAATTTAATATTGTTAGAAAGTTAGAAACAGAAGCGATTTTGATTTAAATAAAAACGATTTATTACTGATTTTACACAACACATTTATCACTCATTTTACATAAGCACTTTTTAACAGAAATACTTTTACAAATATAGGTATCAGCAACTAACCGACCCGTATGAAAATCAATGTTCAACTTACTCAATTGATATCGACTGTGAGACTGAGCGCGCACGAGAGTCTGAACACGAATCGCATCCAAATGGCGGTACGGCATCCTTTTTATACACACAACTGTCATTACTTTGACGTCTCGACTGATTTTCATAACTGGCAATACGCTACAAATACCGTTCCAAATACTTGTTACAAAACTTTTATCCTAACACGGCCTCTCCTGACAGGAGTCCGTCCTCGGGCTCCATCTTCTAGGTCTGAAGATCAGTCTCCAGAACTGACGATGAATCGCCAAAATTTCTTCACTCGCCATGACGCTGGATGATG
Source organism: Lapara coniferarum (assembly GCA_949316025.1). NCBI lineage: Eukaryota > Metazoa > Arthropoda > Insecta > Lepidoptera > Sphingidae > Lapara > Lapara coniferarum. Next base: position 1,978,348 of record OX438921.1, read on the forward strand.
CAGAAGGCTCTTCAATGCAGCTCTGCGTCCACGACGTGCTTGATTGATGCTCACCGTCGCCACCAGGTGTTTCTTTTTCAGAAAGCTGGGCGACGCTAGGAGAGTCAGCCTCCTCAAGTTCATCATTTGCATCTGCGTACAAAAATAAAACAAAGCACAAAAACATGTCCAAAAGATAACAAAATAAAGTAAGACAGCTCATATGACTTGAGAAAAAATTACTCAATAGTTCAATGTAATAAAATCTAAGCACCACGGATATAAAACACTTTGATATCTATACCGATCACCCGTGGCAGGTCTCGTCATAATAAAATCTAAGCACATGGGATATGAAAAATCTTGATATCTGTATCAATCACCCGTGGCAGTTCCCGTCGTAATAGAATCTAAGCACAGTGGATATGAAACATCTTGATATCTGTACCAATCACCCGTGTCAGTTCCCCTCATAATAAAATCTAAGCACATCGGATATGAAAAATCTTGATATCTGTACCAATCACCTGTGGCAGGTCCCCTCATAATAAAGTCTAAGCACATCGGATATGAAACATCTTGATATCTGTACCAATCACCCGTGGCAGTTCCCGTCGGGGGAGTGCCTCTCACGACTCGTTAGAGGTCTACGTGAGACATAGCTTTGCGTGTGTGAATCGGTCCCACATAAAAACATGTTTCCACCCAACCTCTCAATATAAGACAAATAATGTTTGCCAAACGAACACATCACACACCAGAAACCCGTCCATGATACAACCCTGCGTGTACTACGAGCTCCAGGACCACATGTCTGAGCAATCCTCGACAGTGTCCGAGCACACAACCACACAAAGTACGTCCCATATACTAGGATCGCATGCCCGAGCGCAGTCGAAAACAGCATCCAATAATATGAAACCGTACCTCACTTGAAGTGTATCCGTCGGTCAGGATAGCATGCCTGACATAAGACAAGAACTATACCGACCGCAAGACTAAACTTCCCTTAAACGTGTTCACCCCCTTAGGAAACCTTAACAAAATGTGTTCACCCCCTTAAGAAACTATAAAATGTGTTCACCCCCTTAAGAAACTAAAATGTGTTCACCCCCTTAAGAAACATTAAAATGTTTTCACCCCCTTAAGAAACTTTAAAATGTGTTCATCCCCTTAAGAAACATTAAAATGTTTTCACCCCCTTAAGAAACTTTAAAATGTGTTCACCTCCTTAAGAAACTTTTCCATAAAAACTTTAGCTTTACAAAATATACAGCACCCAATGCGCTTTTCCGCATTCACCTGATATCCATGCCACTTGAAGCATGATGGAGCGCGTGATTCCGCATTCGCGCAGTTCAGCAGCGCCAGGAGCGCGCAGTTCAGCAGCGCAAGGAGCGCGCAGTTCAGCAGCGCAAGGAGCGCGCAGTTCAGCAGCGCAAGGAGAGCGCAGTTCAGCAGCGCAAGGAGCGCGCAGTTCAGCAGCGCAAGGAGCGCGCAGTTCAGCAGCGCAAGGAGCGCGCAGTTCAGCAGCGCAAGGAGCGCGCAGTTCAGCAGCACAAGGAGCGCGCAGTTCAGCAGCGCAAGAAGCGCGCAGTTCGGCAGCGCACCGCATCGCCAGAAGCGCGCAGTTCAGCAGTGCACCTCGTCACCAGGAGCACGCAATTCAGCAGCGCACCGCGTCACCAGGAGCGCGCAATTCAGCAACGCACCGCATTACCGGGAGTGATTTTCAATTCCTGCTAACAGAAAATATACGCAGCAGCATCACATCGTTCAGCCATACCTGACCTAAACCAAACAAATTCAACAGAGGGATTTGCATACGAAATGCATAATGACAAAACTTGTTATATTAGGCGGTTAGCCAATAATTTTGTACTCTGATCAATCTTCTAAATTCGCAAAAAGAAAACATCGACTCTATAAAGGACTCATCGAATCATAATAACAAAATAATGGTAGAATGAAAACTTCTCACCAGAGTGTGCATGGATGTTACAGACAGCAGGTACAACTGCACACATAACACATGGCTTACTACTTCGTAAGGAGAAGAACGCGCTGATTCGCATTCGCGCAGCTAGGAGCGAGACATTCTGCACTCGTACAGCCTGGAGCGCGTCGTTCCGCGCCGTTCCGCATTGCGAAGACAGTGCACACACACTGCATAGATCTCCAATTTCTGCAAAAATTAAAACCACAACAGCAATACACCGTTCGGCCTATTCTGACCTTAAATTAAACCTACACTACTACAATTCACGTCATAAACTACCCATCACACTCTCAATAGTCCACATGTAAACCGCAATTATGGTTATAGATAATGGATGTGGTGTAACTACATCACTATGTTATGTGTATTCCCGCAGAGGCACTTCTTCCAATACCCTCAATATCAAATTAAAAATCACATACGTTTAATTAAGAAAGAATTTCACTCAAAGGCAACTTTTTATTAAGTATCGTTGCAACTATTGAAGTTAAGTTTTACCAATTAGAGCCATGAACAATAATTTTTACTTAAGCTGCCATGTAAAATATTTTTATTTTACTTAACTGAAAATATTTGGACCACATGAGTACCTCCTTAACTCGAAAACTACGGCTGTTACATCCGAACAAACATCTCATTGTTATTACAAGTAGGTCCACTTTCGAAGAGTAATATGTACCGGCCAGTTACAACACGAATAGTTAATAAATCAATGTCTACTCACTAAACAAGATCTCAATATTCGTTAAGATTACCAAAAAATAAAAGAACCCATAAGTTGAACTAAGGTAGAACTTCTCTTTAAGGAATCTTTGTGCTAAGTAGTTGAAACTATTTAGTATCATTCATTAAAATTAAAAGTTTTTTAAACTGCCATTTAACGGAAAATATTTAAACCCCGTAAGTATTCAACTCAAAAGTCAAATATCACTGCCATTATATCTGGTCAGCATTCTCATTGCCACAAACACACATCCACTATGCGAATTACACATGAAAATGGCTATACTTTTCTTTTTACACTATACGGTACTTGACTTATATCCACAAATTGATTATTACGTCCAAAATCTAGGTACATGACTAGTAAACAAAATCCCCAATATTTTTAGAGATCACCAGAAATAATAAAGGAAACCATAACCTTCAAATAAGGATTATGGGTCATACGATACCAAACTTCCTTTACAGTCACCGATGAACATTCTCTGTGCTGGAGCAGTTTGCTTCAACCGCCAGTTGCCACCCGCGCAGTCACTTTGCCCAGGACATCAACTGACACCATAAGCGGCACATCTACCGGAACATTTGCACACCAACAGGAACGTTTGCACATCAACAGGAACGTTTGCACACCAACAGGAACGTATGCACGCCAACAGGAACACCAAAAACAACGCTTGAGCACGAACAGTTCAATCGTGGTACACGTAAACACTTATTGTTCATTTGAAGTCGTATACACATGACGTCATCACAAACGTATATACGATGGCTATGCTGTACACCACACAACTACTTTCATTTCACATTGCAGTCTTATTCTTATCCCAATATTACTCAGCGCAATTTGTTTTTCTTCACGTAAATTGCGGGTAGTCAAATATCTCGATCGTACCATGTATGGATTCCACATAGCGTACATATGTACTGAACACAGTCCACTTCTATGGACATCGATTAATTATTCCGGTATTCTTCAGTGCACTTAATTGTTCTCCGAGTTATATACATACGGGTACGAAATATCCATGCAGTAGTAGCACATAGCGTAGGTATGTAATGCACACAATCCACTTTTATGGACATCGATTGCTTATCCAGGTATTTTTCAGTGCAATCAATTGTTCGCCGCGTTTTATGCGGGTAATGAAATATCTCCACAGTCGTATTGATGGCACATAGCGTAGGTACCTATGTAATTCACACAATCCACTTGTATGGGCATAGATTACGATCCCACTTCTGATGTTAGAAAGTTAGAAACAGAAGCGATTTTGATTTAAATAAAAACGATTTATTACTGATTTTACACAACACATTTATCACTCATTTTACATAAGCACTTTTTAACAGAAATACTTTTACAAATATAGGTATCAGCAACTAACCGACCCGTATGAAAATCAATGTTCAACTTACTCAATTGATATCGACTGTGAGACTGAGCGCGCACGAGAGTCTGAACACGAATCGCATCCAAATGGCGGTACGGCATCCTTTTTATACACACAACTGTCATTACCTGATTTTCATAACTGGCAATACGCTACAAATACCGTTCCAAATACTTGTTACAAAACTTTTATCCTAACAATATAATAATTACCTAAGTGAGTTTGTCTACAATTATTTTCACAAATAATCACGTGTTATGAAGAATAACAACTTTTTATAATTTATAATCTTATATTCTACGCTAATACGGCCATACTGACACTACTTCGTCCTCGAAGTACCACAAGTAGTGTCTTCCACTAATGAAGGTTTGGTAGTGAGATGCCTCTATCTTCTAGGTAATATTAAATTTATTTGCCAAACGCCTAGACATGCCAGTCACATTCACCAGCTGCAGGTGAGACCGACTGACACCAAACGTGTGGCTAGCAGCTAATAACATAGTACTTGCATAGCCATGTTGGTCCCTTTCAATTGCTGCTTTGAGATAGACCAACACCAAACAAGTACAACAGCATTTATTTAAATTTATTTGCCAAACGCCTAGACATGCCAGTCACATTCACCAGCTGCAGGTGAGACCGACTGACACCAAACGTGTGGCTAGCAGCTAATAACATAGTACTTACATAGCCATGTTGGTCCCTTTCAATTGCTGCTTTGAGATAGACCAACCAAACAAGTACAACAGCATTTATTATAATTATCAGATACCTCATTTATTTTCATCAGACTACTTTTGATGTTTTGCTAATTGCCTAGACATATTAGGTTATTATTTATATTACGACGAGTAGTGTCTAAGCGTTTTTTGAATTTGACTGAGACTTGAAAAAGGTCTAGCTATCAGCTTATTGGATTATGCCCAACAAAATTTAAATAATTTATTAAGTAATTAGGCTGCTAAGGGCACTTTTGTATGTGATTTCTAATGTTTTTTATAAACTAAAAGATTCTACCAGTGCTTCGGAAATCCCACTGACCTGAGAAGAAGCACCAAGAAACTCAGCGTAGGTCTTTTATCATATTTTTTTTTTTAATATATTGTTTTTTTAATATTCGTGGAATATCTCGTGGATGCCTCGTGGAATATCTCGTGGATGCCTCGTGGAATATCTCGTGGATGCCTCGTGGAATATCTCGTGGAAACGACATGGTAACCTCGTGGGATCCCCACAGAATCCTTGAAGAAACCTCGTAGAAACCTGCAAATAGAAAAATAACACAGCAGCATCACATAGCTCGGCTTATTCTGACAGTGATTGTGTTCCATAAAACGTTCGGCCAATCTGACCCCAGACCAAACATTTATCAACCAAGGAGACATTTTCCTAAAAAATATAGGTATAGCCCTTGATCAGTAGTTGGCGTCAAGCTAGCCCCTAGCTAGTTTGTTAGCAAATAGTTATTGTTGCTGCAACAGTACACAAAGACATCTCAAGTGTACTGCCTTATTAATTTAGAATCTGTGGTGTGTACATGTCTACCCATAGTTCCACAAGGCGTCCCTACGGTATCTCAAGGTTCACTTGTGGATGCATCAAGGATCCGTGGTTAGCTCAAGGGTAACACATAGGTTAGCTCAGAGGTACCACTCTCCAGACGTAAGTGTACTGCTTTATTAAAATCTCACCAGTCTGAACTCTGTTCATAATAGATAATATTCCAGGGTCACTTTGCTGTGCTACCTCTAACCAAGATTGGGGATTATTTATTACATTAACAGTTTTCTTAACAGTCCTGGGAAGGGTCTTAACAGAATTGTGGCTGAGGAAAACATGAATAAAAGTAATTTTAAAATGGAAATCTTGCATATGTGTCTTCTAGCGATAAACCCATAAATCTTTTTAATATATTTCAACTCTACGGGTGTCGGTCTTCTACTAAAATAAGAGAAATACCTGAATTAAAATGGCATCATGTCCTGGCATCGGTGTAAAGCTCCTTTTTCGAATAAGGGCCAAAAATCAATTTGGAATGAATTTCCCAAAATAAGAAGCCAGCGCCATAACCTGACGGACTTGTTTGATGTTACACAGGAATGGGTGTATTTACCAGTGTAGAAACTTTGGATGCACTGGGCCTGCCACCTTATGATATTTCCAATATACAAATAGTAAATATTATTCACAAAAAAAATACACTTAAGTAAGTTAAATATGCAACGGCTTTTGAAATAGCCCTTTGAAATACGGATGGTCCATTGCCAATACGGAACGACATTTTTTTTTATAAATTTAATGGCCATTATGGGTTGAGAAAGCTGTATACTTATATGACATCAGAGACTGTTATTTGACAAAACCCATTTTTCATGTCTATTGAAATAAAGAAAGAGCCTTACCTAATTTATCAATTTGGTCTTAAATGAGAGAGAAGGGGTGTGTGTTCACTATGCTCTGACCAGCATTTTTTTTTTTTTTTTTTTTTTAGAATCGGAGGTATACATTACCGCTTTTGAAAATTTTCTTCCGTACGGAAGTTATTCCAGGTTCCAGATAGTTCCCAGGATTCAAGCCATGATAACACTGACCCCTTAAAAGCCTTGCCGGCTTTTGCATTGGTTTAGATACTGCTCCATCCAGGTCCTCGATACTGTGGCACCAGCCGCCGCGTCGGCATCATTGTTGCTAGGTCGAAGACAGGGAGCACCACGTCGTCGTCTAAGCGATGACGTCCCGAGGCAGCCTCACTGATTGCATTGAGTAGACCTTCGAAGATAATAGGATCCATTCTGAAACAGACTTCATGGTATTAGTATATAAGGCGATAGTGAATCCCACTTCTGATGTTAGATTTTAGGACATATATATATATTAATATATATGTTATACAGCAATCGCTTATATAAGCAAATTACATTTAAAAGAATATAATTATGTATTATTACATCGAATCGCTAATATACCATCAGGATACTAGCAAATAGAATGTTTTAAGGGTGGAAGGGCGGATGAGTTTGGTAAAATACAAGAACCACTATAATCTTTACATAATATATTTATTATATTTATTAGATACTATAATCCAATAAGCATAGCTCTATAATCAATAACACATCAATGTGTATATATAACTATTATGTACCTTATCATAGGTACCACTTCTAAATCACATGACCCTAAATTAAATGTTTATTTATACAAATACTTAACATTTATATACAAAGAAAATGAACATCAAATAAAATAAATTACTTAACTTGCCAGTGTCCTAGTACTGCTCAGCTCGGCGGCCCACGATAGAATGTTCGAATCTGCCGGCCTCCATCGAGCGACGGGTATTTATACCATTTCAAAAGTCAAAAACACTATCGTACTAATGACTCTTTATACAATTTAATATAATAATTACCTAAGTGAGTTTGTCTACAATTATTTTCACAAATAATCACGTGTTATGAAGAATAACAACTTTTTATAATTTATAATCTTATATTCTACGCTAATATATGCAAGTATTTGTATGGACACAATCACTGCTTCTATTTCTCCTACCAAGCTTTAAACAAATATTCTTGTTGTAGAAAACGATATTGCACTGATACCTATCCAGACTAAATCTCGTATACGAGATACCTACCATCTAGTCTAAAGGTAACAAGTTCAATGACATGCATTTGAAATTCAAAGTTCTTGGTGTTGTATGAACAAACGTTTTACACAAAAGACGACCAACTACACTCACTAGTGCAAATAAAATCAATAGCACAATAGAATAAATGCTAACGTACAAAGTTTACAAATCTTCCAATAGCATTCAATTGAAGTCCTAAAAGATTTTCATTTTATCTCGCAATTCTTACATAAATTTAAAGAAACTATCGCTTGGCTTAGACCGCTAGCCATTGTGTAGTAAAAACAGATAATCTAGACTCCGGAACCGGAAGATCATTTAAGATAAGCCCTACCTTCCCAGATTTCATTTTGATTTTTTCAGTTCTTTTCGTTTACATTTCTATTGTCTTTTAAAATCGTAACTCATTTAAAATCTGCAAAATTTAAATTTCAACATCTTTATTTGGTTTTATTAGTTTGTTTAAATAAGATTTAAGTGTTATTTTATATGATCTCTCTTTTCCGGAATAGATATCACGGAAACCGTGAATTTTCCGAGATAAACAAGGCAAAATTTAAAAAGGGATATCTTTTTACATATTTTTAGGACCTCCCAATTATTACAAAATACTATTCAAATTGAAAAGTTGGCACGGATTTATATCTTCACATTCAGTTACATTCTGTTCCGCAATATCACATAAGGTAAAAAAATACAAGAAAAACACGTATAAAATACCAAACAGAATAAAACAAAACCCCACAAAGGTCATACAATCAGGCTCACAGAGGTCTAAACGCAAACTCTTAACGAGCCGGCTCCCAAGGCACTAATAGGGGCAGGAAAACCCCTTTCAACCTTATTGCCCTTGTAATTTCATTGAAGCACCGGCATGCGGTGGGTATTCTTAGCAGGCAGATAACTTTTAATATTGAAGACCACGTCTCATCTGTCATAGGGTAGTTTCCTTTGTCTTATTTTGTAAATTATTTTATATGTAACAGAAAATAATACAAAAGATAAATGATTCTGTGAAGTCAGCATCAAAATTGGTTGAAAATTAAGCAGTTATTCATATTTTAAATATTGTTGTCAACAAGAGTGGGAGCGTGGCGGGGATATCGGACTATCTCTTTCGCACGCACGCAGAGTTATGGCCGATGACATTTGGTGACGTCACAGTCTGATATTACTGTTATTTTACAAGTTCCCCTTCCACCAAATTTTAAAGCCTTATATATTACTTTTTATTGCGCTAATGTTGTAAATTCTTTTTCTGTTAGATTTTTAATAGCATACGTTTTTGATAAATGTATTTTAAAAAGGTAGTCACCTACCTTGCTGTGAAGTATAGTGCGGATTTAACTGATTGAATAGCCACCAGGCTTTATTAGGCACATTGGAAGTATGGAATTGTGCATAGTACTAGGCTTTCCTGCCACTGGTGCTTTTACACCTCCACCTATCCTTCGATAACACAAGTGTGCCCTTATAATCAAATCAGCAACAAATCATCAATTTCTTTTCTAATCTACGGGCTCTTATCACACCGGTTAAGTCTAATCTTACCATTTATAATAATTTGTTCTTTCCAGTGAGAGTCAAATATCGACAATAGAGACGCCCCAGGTGCAAATACCAACGGTGACTTGCGACCTGGCGTCCGACATATCGACCAGCGAAGCAGGAGACACTGCACCTCCGCCACCTGACGAGAGGAAAGACACTCTCAAGGTAAAGACATAAAGATCATTTCACTACTAAATGTGTAGATGTTAGAGCTTTTGTTGGCTTCCATAGGCATGGAAACTTTATCAATTGCTGTTTACAACTTTGTATTGTAGTTTGAATGTTGCCACAATTTATATAAAGACCAGACTTAACACTATTTGTCAATTCGTAATGAACCTCCTTCCTTCCAGGTGGTGACAGCGGCGCAAGTAACTAAAAACCCTCTCGCCGCATGCCCTCTCAGGAGTTCAACCCTCTCCGTCAACGGAGAACTAGCTCTCCAGCAGTCACGAGGTAGAGCGCCTAGTGTTGCCATCGACGCCGACATGGTTTCCGAGCTAGAGCCTTCATCGTCAGACTCGGGCGTCGTCAGCCGCTGCGGCGGCGTCAAACCATTAAAACTTAGGATATTCAAGAAAACAGATAGGAGACAAGAGAAATCTCAACCTAATAAATCAGAGTTAGAGCCAGCGTTGCCTAAACAGCACAAACCTCGCGACCCTGAGAGGGAAAAGAAGAGGCTAGCGAGAAAGAAAGAGAAGCGAGCGACACTCATCCTAGGGTTAATCATGGGCAGTTTTATAGCGTGCTGGTTGCCTTTCTTCTTCCTTTATATCCTTAAGGCAGCGTGTAGGAGATGCGTGATACCCTCAAGCGCGTTCGCGATAGCCTTCTGGCTGGGGTATATGAACTCGGTGCTGAATCCGGTCATCTACACGATCTTCAACAAGGATTTTAGGAGAGCGTTCAGGAGGATACTGTTCAAGTGATGTTTGGCCTACGTGTGTTGCTACCGTTGCGTCGCCAACAGGATTCTGGTGGCGCAGCAGCGGGCAACACCGGCTCTTTACAATGTGCGTTGATCATTCATTCATAGACTCTGGTGGTTCGGGTACAGTGATACAGTGCTTGGTTGGTCGATTTCCAGAATGTTTTTTTCAAGACACTAATTATGCAACTAAAATTTTACGGGACTTTCTTTGTCTTTGATAAATTAAAGAGTAGAGGTAATAAATAAAGTGTTGGAACTCTTGAAGTATTGTGTTTCTTTTTGCACATTGAAAAATATTGCATCCAGTACGTATTTTGGAAATCGATTAATCAGAATGCTAAAATAATTGTGACTCAGTGCAATACCATTAATAATCCCACAGTATTAGATTCCTTATAAATATTTTAGGCTTATTATTAAAGGTCACTTCGTGTTTATCAAAGAATTAACTTTACAACTATGGGAACAATTGATTTTTAGTTGTGCGCTGTGACACAGCATAGTTGATGACTGAAAAAGGTTAAGTTATCAGGGTTTCTGAATAATCTTACTATATCAACTAAAAGCATTTTTGTGTCTAAAAAGCGCAATAAAGGGATATAGTCTGTCTGTCACTGTCTCCCCTTTTTTTCATATCTGGTGCTAAAAGTTATGTTGTTTTTAGAATTCTTGACTTTTTTTTAAATATGGAGTGATCTTAAACTAGTATTATTTGCAAATAAAATGGAATTGTAAAAAATATAAATATTTTCCGTTATTGTAGAAAGTTTTTAATATTGGTAGCGGCAATTAGTAAATATAGTATATGGTATTATACATTGAAACGGAAAGAACGGAAAAATTGTTGCGTATATAGATAAACTAAAAACAAAATTGTTTCGTAAATTATTAATAAAAATTTGGTAAACATGTATTAACCAAACATGTTAACATGTATTATTATTTGAGAGCTGATGGATGGCGAGGACGAGGACGACCAAGAAAGAGGTGGATAGATTGTGAATGACTTGATGACGAAAGATAGAGGAGAATGGAAGAGAAAAACATGTTGCGCCGACCCCAAGTAATTTGGGACCAGGGCAGGAAGATGATGATGATGTATTAACCAAAATAGGTAATATTGCTTTAGACATGACTTTTAATACATCTTGTGAAATATTTTAAATTGGTCACCTTCAGAAATGAAATTAATTTACGGGCTTTTCGCCGCTTTACGATCGTTTTTTTTTTTTTCAATTTTTAAATAACTGCTACTTTTTTTTCTTCATTGTCTATAAGTCGCTGTCGATAAGTTATTCTTATTACGAATATAAAAAAAAGCAAATTTAATGAGTACTTAATTTTCTGCTAATCTCCGTTTCAATGGATAATCGAATCAAAGCTGCAAACACTAAAGGATTTGAAAATTGTAATACTTATGAATAAAATTCCTCAGAGAACTGTACAATATAGAGAAGGAATTAATATTTGATGTTATCTCGGTTAGCCTCTAGTATTTTTTAGAGGTTCATAAAATTGCTAAACTTTTTTGAATATGATTTTGTAAAAGAGCAGCTATAGTTGACGAAGTCTAAATGTAACAAAATAAAACGGTGTTATATGTTATTTGCAGTGTAACTATTGTCTACATCGGCGATGGTAGTGATTAAATTATCTTGATATAAAGAAAAAATATAAAAACACTGCCAAATATGATCATTACATAGGTTCTGGTACTAAAACGTAAGAGCTTACACTTCCTGTAAACTGTAGCATAAATTATAAATCGTCGATATTTTTAATGTATGAAGTCACTGTTGCTGCTCTTTACCAGAATATGTAAATAATACCCTTGCATAAATACTCATACGCTTAAATACGTACAAAGTATGCATATTGAATACATTTCTTATAATTATCTAAATCAATTAATATAACTCCTATTCAAACACTACATTAAATGTCTACTTCAAAAGTACATGTTAAAAAACAAGGTTTTTGCAAAAATCTATTAAGAAAAAATTTTATGCTATTTTATGCTAAAAGTAACTTTTATTTTACTACTTCAATAAGAATCTTATAATTAGCCTATATTATAAACGTATCAATATCAGTCCTTTAAGTATTAAATTAACAATAAATTATTAACTAATTTGTTCCAAAGTAAATAGTGATTGAATTTTGCAAAAACATGAAAGATCACGTTTCATATAAATTCATGAATTAAATAATCATTGTAAAGATACGGTGTAATACCTACGTAGTGTCGAACTTGTTGTGAATGGAGTTGCAAAACTGGCATTCTTAAATTCCAAACCAACGGTTTTTTTTTATCTGAAATTATGCATATACCGGATTTTTTATCAGAAAATAAACTCTTATATTTTGAAATTTAAAGAATAAAAAAAAATAATTTTCAATTCAATTTTATTCACAACGAGTTCAAATGTCTGTAGAATTATATTATAATAAATTAATGACTGCGCCTCTGTGCCTATCAAACGAGCACTCGACAACATTACAATGCACTTAATTTATAAAAATGTAAATATACTTTAATATTTAAATGTTTACTTAATAAAACTTTTTTAATAGCAAAGACTAGTTTGATGTAGTATTTTATTTATTTCAAGCGCTGGACGCTTTATGTATAATTTGAATATATGTAAATATTGTACTTAGAACTAGTGTATAGTAGGTTATATACATTTTAAATTACAACCAAAAAGGATAACACCAAAATACTTCCTGTAAATTTTTTCTAATCTTATGATATAAAATTTTATTCGATAAAGTTTTATCCACATAGAGTAATCGTATACGTGATCGTTAATTTTAGATACTGTATAAAGTTCCTTCGATAATGTATAGTCTTCTACGACATAACATAAAATGTACTGAATATTTCTTGATTTTTGCATATACTACATATATTTGAAACTTTATTTTCCCTGCTTTCAAAATGTAATACTCAATATGGATATTTGTTTTCAGAAGAGTTATGTTTCATCTGCAATAGTGCACATACTATTTCTCTGTAAAAACTTATGATTAGGTTTTAAAACGTTATTTTTAAATAAGTTCTCAACTGTACCTACGACTGATGATAGTTTTTAAACCTATTCACAATTGTAAATAAATTTCTGAATTTACGCAAAAATATATTGTATACTTATAATATTGAACAACAACGACAACTTAATTCTAAATCGACGTAACTAGATTCTTGGAATAGTGTATTTTACATCGTATAAGATAGTGAATAATGGATAAGTTTGCAACACCATTGCTGTAACTATAACGTAAGAATTGTACTGAATTCAAGAGCAATAGAAAACTTAGAGATTATTTTCTTTCGTGTTTTTCTCTGAAAAACCTTCTCATATAGTCTTCCAACGTGTGTGTGGTTGATTTTGTTTTGATGTCTGTGAATAATGCGGAGTAACGAACCTTTGTTGAATCTAGAACTGCATAATCGAGCACTGAGCCCTAGCTGGTTGTGTGGTTCTATTTGATTACGATAAATCGATTCATAATCGATTTTTCTAGAATCGATCGTGCCATATATTGCTATTTGCAAAATTTGTGCGATTGATACAATTGTTAATATTACGTGTCTAAGAATGGCTGTCTTGCGACGTTTCGAGTGAGATTAAAGGAATTGCAATATAGTAGAAAACTTTCTTTCATTTTAAGGACTATGAACTGAATAACAGGAACACTTTATGTAAATATATCGTTTTGAAATTCGAATCGTTTTCTAAAAACCTCTCAAGTCAGCCAATCACGTGCAATAATTATTCGTTTTATCTAGTTAAAAATGAGTATTATGTACATGAAATGTCTAAAGTTACGATATTTCTAAATGTTTCCGTTATACATCCTACCAAAGTGTATAAACACCATTCTTCTTTAGTGAAAAAAAAAAATATATATTTAGAACATTTTTTAAATCTAAATTAATGACTACGGCGTCCGATTCTTAAAGCTGACATGATTTTAATTTTTTGTCCCTTCCAGGATCGTACCCCGTACATAGGCTAATTCTGTACTGTATAACAAAAACCTTGTTCAATAAAAATTGTTCTAAAATTGATATTTACATATACTTATAGATTCTGTAACCATTATATATAATAGCTAATATGTTGAATAATTTAATTTAATATATATAAATGAACGTTACGTTTTTATTGTACTTTGTATAAATTATTATAGCTATAATCGACGGATTATACGATAATTACATTCTTATCAAACTCAAATGTAAATGAAAAAAATACGAAATACCGAATATACAAATTTTAATCTTTACGAGATGTTTTATTTTTTATTACATATTTAATTCTCTCCCTATTTTTAAAATAATTATTTTATTGGTAGAAAGTTTAAAATCCAATATTTATTATGTACGCAACTGTTAAATGAATGCTCTAAGGGAACTGGAGACCTGTGTAGCTAGCACGAGTTTACGCGTTTCGCATAGTAATCGTAGATTAAGGAATCGTCTGCCACCAAGTTCCATAAATTAGTTTAAGATACGATGAACAGAAACCGGTGGAGACAAATAATCCGCTCTAAATACATCCAACGATGACCACGATCCTCAGCCATGAGGGACCGACTACAGAAAGTGATAATAATATTGACGTGTTCGTGTGGAGTAAGTTATAGCCCGTCCAACCATTTATTTAACTTTTGACAGTTTGGTTTCTAATCAATTGGGGATCTACTAATACGTTACCGATTCGATTTCTTGTAGCAATCGATTTAATTTATGAAGAAGTTTTTATCGATAGCCTAGTTTTAATCTAGTTGCCACTAGACTTAAAATTGCAATGGATACCTCGACTAAAGTGTAGAAATATCTGGAGGTAACAACCCCCCTGGTATGATTTAGGCGGCAATCAAATGAGAGCTCGCGATTTCCACGAGAAAAATATTATTTATTTATTTATAACTTTATTGTACATCACAACGTAATATAGTATTTTACATAATATGGGCAAAAGGGTGGTACAATTGGCGGTCTTATCGCTCGAGGCAATCTCTTACAGACAACCATGGGATGGAGATAAGAGAAGTAACGAAAAGGGGTAATTCATGACGTACATGCTAGTTATTAATTATTGAAGAAGCATAAAGAAAACAAATCAAGAATATACGAAAGCACATAAAATATATCTCTACATACATACGAACATAATGTACACACACACACACACATAAATATATATATACAGTACATATATACATAATATATAATATGATTATTACATAAAGTGATATACTTACATATGAAATATGTAATACTCAATGTCGTACACGAGTTAGTTTTTATAGGGTGAGATAGTGTTCTTTAACCCGTTTTTTAAAGATTATGCCAATCCAATATTTTTTTTTGAGTTTATTGGTTTATCAGCAGTTGTTACAACATTACATGCTTTTTATGTACTATTTCGTCATATATAAAATATATATACTTATTATATCTATTTGCACAACTATTTAAGATAAACACAACATGCTTAATGTGTGGGATGCTTTTGAGCTAATCTTTGTAATATGTATAATTCATCTTCATTGAATGACGAGATGAGCATGCCGTTCCCCTGATGGTAAGCGATACGACCACCCATAGACAGTAGAAATACCATCCAGAACCTTGATTTACAAAGTACTGTGTGGCATTCCACTGCGCTCGTCATCCTGAGACATAAGATGTCAGAAAGAAAGAAAGAAAGAAAGAAAGAAACTTTATTTGCAACAAACGCACACACAACTAAAACATAAAACACTTAAAACTACATAATATGTTTGTTGCAAACAGGCTCAACTCAGCAAAAAAGTTGGCAATACAGCCAACGCTGGTCTTCCGTTGAGCCGTTTGTAGTGCGTGTCACGGAAGACAAAAAAACTCTTTGTGACATACTTAAACAATAAATGAAAAAAAATAAAATAAACATAAACAAAGAAAAAAAACAAGTAAAAGTAAAACATATTATCTATAAACAACACCACAAAACAATATACAAAGATTTGTCAATAGTACTGCAAAGGTCGTCGGTTGATTTCCTCTGTCAAGTCTCGTTATGTCCAGTAGTTACACTGGCTACAATGTCCTTCGAACCGAAACACAACAGTGCTTGCACACTGCTGCTTGGCGGTAGAAATAGATATTGCGGTGATACCCACCCAGATGAACGTATGAGAGGCCTATCAGCATTTCACAGACTTGAGTATATTTTACAATTTTGTTTCACCTTTGGTATCGCAGAGGGGCGACGCGACGTTCCAATTTTTTTGGTACATAGCTCGCCTCTTCCGGGGCAACGTAGCTAGGCGATTTGAGCTGGTACACACATCACAGTTACCCGGGAATTGTAATTTGTGCCTGATATGACAAGCCCCCTATCACATAATGGGACAGACACAAATTGCGAAGTGTTGATGCACTAGTTACACTTCTGTTTATCCCTTCAGGAATACTACACATTTGAAGTTAATTTACAAATTGTAACAAAATAAGAGAAGTTTACATTCAAGTTAAGGGTAGTTACAATTAGTTACGAAGTATTGACAGAGACACACGAGCTTGTCGTTCGGACAACAATAAGATCTCATATATATTACGCTTGAGTACAATGTGCGAGATTTTTCTGATGCTAAGCGTTATGACTCTCTAGAAGCAATAGTAACAGATCCAGAACCTTCAATTACAAAGCATAACACAAGAGAAAGGGCTTCTACACGAGAGGAACTGCGTGTAAAACCAAGTAAAGTAAACACACGAACATTAAAAATTGATTAACTATATTAAAGTACTGTAGACAGGTAGTCCTATCGCGTGTTTACGTACCGCGTGACTGTAGGTAATTATTTCAAGGACACGGCCGAGTCAGAGTACTTGTAGATAGCTTTACTTTACCAAAGACGATGCCGTAGCCGTAATTAATGTTCAAGCTAGTTAAACTCCTGGCCCGTGTGTCTCCCCTCGAGGGAAATGAGGTATCTTCCACCTATCCGATTGAAGATTTTAAATTTATGTTTATCTCACAATAATAAAGTTTTGCTGTTATGGGACTTGGGCACAAATTAGCGCGAAAGTGGGAAGGGATATATGATGTGCCGAAAGAAATCCGCCCTAGTTTCCAACCTATGCTAGGCTGCCACAGGCCCAGTGACCAATATAGGGTACTACAGTGCGGTGCTTTGCAATCCGAAATTCCACATGAAATTCCAGTCATGCTGCTAATCGAGCATCAATAAAACGATTAATTTTTACTAAACACACATAAAACAATGGCATACAGTTAACAATACTAAATGTGGTAGAAGGGTTACCAGCTATTATAATAACTAACCCACTGTCGGGTCTGCAAAACTGAAATGTTACTCTATGATCAGGGTCGGGTATAGATTAGGCCACTCTGTAAGGCACAGATTAGATCTTCGATGACTACGCCCACCGGCGTGTGCCTGTCTAAATTGCCACCTAATTCATTTAGCGTTTACTAATCCCTGACCTGTACGCAATCAAGATACATTTTTAATGTGTTGGTTTCTAGGTTTCATATAGGGTCATTCGGGGTAACAGCACGCAGTGGGTAAAATTTCGCATGGTCAATATCTCGGAACCTATTGAGGGGGCTCAGACACTTTTTCGGCAAAATTAGGGGTGCGTCAGGGATGATGTCAGAGCCCACAAGCTATTTTACCAAGCCTCACTTGTTTAGCGAAAAACGGCGATCAACGTGATTTTGTTGATTAGTTATCAACTATTTTGTGCTGGGAAAAGTTTATGGACAGATGGTGCATCTGTTTACAAAAGACCGTTGATTATGTTAAGTTTACTCGATTAGTATAGTATTTATTTTAGCTATTAATTCTGTCCTAAAAAATAACTGCATATCAACTGACGTGTGATTGTTTAAAATATTCCCTGTTGGGTAAGAGTACGGGATTAAAAGTACGCACGCTGTTATAACTTCATTACAATGAAAAGTAACATCAAGCGTTCCTAAAATTACAGTGATTATTAAATTACAAAAAGAACTAAAGTTTGTTATAAATACAGTCTAATTAATTATGTTCCTGGTGCCTACAATAGGTGTACATTTAATGTTTATTTTTACAATGTTTGTACCAAGAATAAAGGAAGTTTAAAAAGATATTCCATATGATTCCATATGTACTTATACAATTTGTAATTATATGCCTGTAGTTTACCTGCGTGTGAAGCTTACCGAGTATGCGAACTATTAACCGCATCTCTGCGTAGTTTTACCCACATGACGGGTCAAGAGTACGAATTTCTCCCGCTGCACTTAAACATGTATTGCAAAAAAACCGATGAAGCAATGTACAAAAACTCATTAAATAATGAAAGTAGAATAAATTTCCTTTAAATAAAGTGTTAAAACGTTTATCAGGACCCTATATTTTTGAGTGTGTAGACGATAGAAAAAAAAGTGCGTACTTTTGAGCTGAATGACCCTAGTATCTTTTTCTGGGATAGAATTTAGCTTAGATGGTTATTATGTCTTCGGGATCTTAAAAAATCCAGTTAAAATACATCTTTTTTTTAAGGTAAGCAGGATGTTATGGCATAACATATTGAGTACCTAATGGAGTCATCGTCCGACCCGCTGTTATCAATAGACGATCGTGCAAAATCAATAGCGAAAAGGATCAATCAAAACATTTTTTTTCGTCATTCTTACAAATGACTTATTTTGTATACAGGTTCATTTTGACATTGCGTTAATAAATGAAACCACATTCTTATCTTGTTGAAAATAACATTTTCCATTAAGTTATTTTAACCATAGATGTAAAATAAACAAGTGTAAGTTTCGAACAAAATAAATACCAATAAAAAGTAACTTTAAGTTTACACGCCCTAATGCCACTACGACTGCTCTAGGAGAAGTCTTCGCAGCAGCAACATTACACTTTTAATCAGAAATACACTTGCGCACACATCACATTCGCACTAAACTACAAAATGATAAAAAAAATGGAATACTGCAACCGGGATTTTTGGCGAAAGTATTCGTTATGATTATGATTTTTAGCACGCTGTTAGCAGAGGTATAGACGAATATGTGGTTTTGTTTAGTAACGCAATGTAAAAATGACCCTGTTTATTTTATCCTCGTGATCGGATTAAAGATTAAGATTGGGGTCCTGTAGTGAAAACTGCCTTCTTATGTTTTCTAATCGAATAAAGTACCTAAGTATTGTATATTTCCAAAATTCAAACAGTAATTAATATCTACATCATAATCTATTTACCGCAACTCTAACCAAAACAATGTCTGTAATACCCGTAAACATTAAATCAAATTCCATAAACAATTAGTCTGTTGTCTGAATAATCCAAGAATTACGAACTGTTTCGTCCACTCGCCACGTACAAACCGAATTTAAAACTTCGCGGCGGTCTGTTTGCCGACTTTGGATTTTGTTTGTCCCGGTTGTCTTAGTTGATTCGGATTATTGGGATCTAATTAAATATTTACACGAGTTAATGTTTACTGGGTATTAAGTCTAGATATCTGCAATGGATGTTTCTGTCGCCATGTTGTGTAAGCATTGTGGATTCAAAGAACAATGTAGCCAGTGTTTTATTGGGTTTTAGGAGACGGTATATCTAATATTTTAAATTCATGACCCCAGTGCAGTCATTGTTAAGCCTCATTTAGTTGGATCAATTATTGCTAGCAATAATCGTATGCAATTATTAGACCCCGTCTGAACATACGCAATGGCGAGGCAATTAAATAATTGCTCTGTCTAAATGAGGCTTTATATTATAAAGTGAGAAATATGGACTTGCGGATACATAAGAAACAAAAATTAAATAATATTAGATCAAATCTTTATTCCCAAAATAAAATGTATACTATAAGTCGTCTTCATCTGTCGCGCAGCAACCCATCAGGCTGGGGCAAATTACAGGCAGACAAGATATAAATGGACTCAAAAGAAAAGGACATACCGCTGCACACAGCGGAAAACAGCAACACATTTGAAACTAAGCATGATTTATTATTCACATAACCATTTATTCAAACAAAGCTCGCTTGTGTATCTAGCTTAGTTCTTGTTACGTGTTTCAGGGTGCTTAATCTTTGTTACTTTTATTATCTTTGGTCGTTTTCGTCCGCTACAATGCTGTTCATACAACAATCGAAGCACGGTATACACGAGACGAAAGGACTCACAATTAAAGGCAGAATGTATACAAGAAGGCACATTTGACTGTCTGATTCTTCTTTATTGTTGAACGTTCATTTGAAAAACTATTGTTATTTCTTTTTATAATTTCATCTGATCCTTTTCGTGTCTATATTTTGGAAGTAATTGAAGAAGCTTCTGTGATTAGTTACTGTGAACAAAAGTATGATCAATATTAATTTAAACACAATAATTATCGATTTCATTCATCACAATTTGTTGAAGTCAGAAGGCTTTTCATAGCATTATAATGCTCTTTGGAAAAGGCACTTCACACTTTCTTTATTATTTTTCGAGGTAATGTCAAAACATCATAATGGAAATCTGACTCATAGTACAGTATGACTCCTATTAGGCTAGCGTGATTGATGTAAATGAAGAAGTATGAGGAAAGCAGTGGGGAATTTTTATAGAAGTACTAATGATACAATTTTATATTCCAAAGAATACTTCTTCTTCTTCAGAAGTCTACTGCTGAACATAGGCTTCCTCCAAAGATTTCCAGATCGAAAAAATTTAAACAATAATTAGCACTACCTTTGGAATATGTGGTCCAATATTGGTCAATAATATGATCAAAACTAAGCTCAATTAAATTATTTAGTCTATAAAATCAAATTCACTGTATTTCGCTTGCCACCCTAAACACCAGCCGGGGATTATGGGCAAACAGGAAGGGCATAACGGTACACACAAGATCCAAGGGCAAACTATAAACAGCGGAAGCCAGCAAATCCAACCACAAAACGGAAAAATACAAAAACACATGGAAACTAGAATTTAGATTTTTTTGAAAGACATCTGTTTTGACAGAATTTAGAATCAATGCATTGAAGCAAAAATTCCAATAAGGATTTTTGCGAAGGAGTATTCGTGACTGACAGACGATTTAGAGACGATTTAGCTCTTAGACTCAAGAACCTTTTAGATATAATATTATAATCTTGCTTAGACTAGTATAACTAATGGATACACATTTTTTTCTACCAATCCTGACGGGGGGCGAGTTAGACATGGATAACACACATTTAATTAAAAAAAATCGACACATGCAGGGCTGAATATAAGGTCGCTTAACGCTTTTTACACAATAACACAACAATAATCAAAATTTCTGTGGAGCACCGCAAAGAGCATTATAAATTTCCGTAGTATTATAATGCTCTTTGATTATAATACTACGGAAAGAGCACCGCTTAATGTCATTATCATAAAATATAACGACAGCGATCGCAAGTCACATAGGTTTTGATAAGAGTTTATGACCAGCAGCGCATGTATGACCAACGAACCATACTCAAAGATCTTAGCCCGGCATCAAATTCAATTGGATGACCATAGGATAACCACCATACATAGGAAAACGAACTTATCTCCATTTCAAGAATGAGTAATCTAATAAAAATGGCAATGGCATAATCCTACGACCCAGGAGTGTGCCTTATCGTCTTTACTCAACGCATTTGGATTGAATAAACCAAGCACAATGTTACCAGCTAGGTTCCAAAAACACTTTAAACTCCCAAATCAAGAGGCACACCTGGCCGGCGTCCAAATCCGCACCGGCGGTAACTTTTAATTTTTTCATCGCCCAATCTCGAACTTTCCACATTGAACGCCTAAGTGTAAATTTTAAAATGTTATAAAAGTTCGGTCATAAAATGGAGCTTTGGGTCGATAGGACGATAGTTTCGTGGACAAGTGTGATAACTTTATGGTTTATGGACCATATAATTTTGAGAATAAGGGACGGTCCGTGGGCTGTAAGTTATTGTTGCGATAGGTGAGGAAATGGTTATTTTCTCGTAATAACGACCTTTAGGATATAAATGAATAAGCACAGTTTTGATATCAACGTTTTATCACCTCGTGGTGGTATACGTGGCATTCTAAACGGGTGGCAATCTGGCAATAGACCCTTTGTCTTAGTCTTGCTCTCGTAGTTTTATGATTTGACCGTTTCTTTGAGTAGGCGTGCTTTTTTCATTTAAAAACGTACACATATGTTAATATTATGGGTACTTAGGTGCTACACTTCAAAATGTTATTACTTAGAATCACTCTACACGACTCACCGCAACTGTTATAGCGAATGGTGTAACTAATTATGTGTACTTACTTACTTATATTTTGTATACAATAGCTAGTTGACCGATAGCTCATTTTAATAACACACAGAAAATACACGTTCCGTGTCTCGTGATGCATTTCACATTATCAAGTTTCCACATAAGTTACCTCGTCACTGCATATCGCTACCGCATTAATAGTTTAATGATAAAGCGCACACCTTACCGAAGTGTTTGACTAGCAAACGTTATCTTTCGAGTTGCGACTGCTTTGCAATTATCTCTGTAGTCGTAGTGACGTGAGCAGACTTAATAATGTAATATTTATAATTATTAACGGTGAGATATTATGAAATTTTTGAGTGATAAAAATCGCAGGAACTCATTGAATGCTGTACGGTAACAGTTTGGTTTGAAAATCTTTATGGAAGGCTGCGGGCTTCCTGAAGCTGATAATGATGAGACCTGCATAATAATAAGCACTACGGCCTATAAACAAGTAGTTGTTTTAATGAATTGTGAATTCTACGAAGTTTTAAGAGAAGGAGATGAATTTGTTATGCTTTCGATTATAATGGCTGTAATAAAGTGAGGGGAGACATGTGAGGAAACCTAGGCACCTAGGAATTCTCCATAAGAATTAACCCGCACTAGACCAGCGTGGTGGACTAAGGCCTAAACCCTCCCAACTGTAGAGGAGGCCCATGCCCAGCAGTGGGACAGCATATAATACAAGACTAGTATAATATATGTTATACCGATGCCCTAATAAATCCTATCTAACAATGGCTGACGACAGCCAAGTTAATTGAAGAAGCAATAATATTGTTTTACACCACGGCTATAAGTTTCCAATGGTGCCTGGTTGGAAGACAATCGCTGGCCGTAACTTGGCCATTCCGATAAAATTGAGAACTGTTTGATAGATCATTAAGAAACAACAGTTTATATTGTCAGCTTTAAAATGAGACTAGGTACCTTATTTTATAGGTAACTAGACTTTGGCCGCTGCTTCGTCGACCAAAAATAAAGTTGTCCTTTGCATACTGTGCATTTATTTGGAATAAGTATCTTGATAAATTTAGCAAAATACATCATGGTACAATGTCTTCTGTCAAGCCCTAATAATAATTAGTTATAAAATACATCTATAACTTCACAAACTGCGAACACTCACACAATACTTACCGACTCGCAACTCCGAAATTTATTTAGTTATTGAATTAACGTTATTTGTAGACTAGTTGATTTATTTGTAATTATTGATTGGAACTGTAATTTTTTTAATTCATTTAATTTATATTCTTTCTATTTCTATGTAGGTACAAACTGTTAAAAATATTATGGCCAATAATATCAGGGCATTTCTTCCAAGTGTTGCTCATTCAAAAATTCCTATGTCCTACAGGTTTAAATGGACTAAATTTGTGTTTCTAAAGGTTTAGTGTAAGAAATTGTTATCCCTGCTGAAATAAATGAAGTTAGGCACAGTAAATAATCATTATTAATGCATTTTTTTAGTTTAAATTTACTTAAATGATATAATCAAATAACTAATTGTGCTGTTTTTTCAGTGTCCCCCTTCACAACAGCTGAATTAAATGTGCAATTACAGATTTTTTTTCCACTATGGCTCACACTATTTATATCTTTAAATGTTGTAAATTTTGTTAAAATTGGAATTTCTGTCTCTTTTTTAATTTAACTTACAATATATTGAATATAAAAGCAAAATTATCCGAGGACACGTATTGCACTCAAAGGAAAATTCATATTGAGTTACGGTCATATCTCTAAAATCGCTTGTATTTTATACCAAACAGCAATAAATTATTTTACCTAGCAACATTACAAAGTTCATGTATCGGCCATGTGTAATCTTTCGTAACTCAGTTCTCCAAGAATTGCAGTTTAAAAAGGACGTGTTTGGAGGTTCGGTGCATTTATCCATTGAGTGACTGAGTTTTCTAAGGTAAGTGACATTCTAATGCAAAGTGCTAGTGACTAATTCGTTAAAATACAATGTCTTTTTCCTAAACTAATTAAACTCAGGCAATAAAACACGCGCTAAAACTAATAAAATTTAAAAGTTTTTGATAACAAGAAAACCGTTACGCTCCTATGAGAAATTTCGTAACGCATTGGAATGAATAGTCACTCATAGTAACGCTAAGGCCGCGTTATAGGTACAGGTTTTGAGCGAATATACTTTTGTTTCTAAAAGTGTTGTGGCTAGAAAGAGTCAGGTCTTTGTCCACCAGGGGGCGAAAATTATAATTGACCAAACACGCAGTGTCTCAGGATTTGCTATCCAAGATTTTGCTTGTCCGCATATATGTATATTATATATTGGTATATATGTATGTTGGTACTCGTGTTTGTCATAATTTTGAACCGATTTTAGCGAAACTCAGTAAATGGATTTTATTATTCAATAGATTTTTGTCGTTGGTGATTTTTGATAGAGAAGGTGGTAGATATTGATAAAAAGGAGATGTTATTATTGCGTATTTCTCAATTTCTTTTTTATTATCTTACTTAATCGTTATTTACCTTAGTAATTGTGCATACAATAATTTTGTTTTAGGAGTGAAGTATATCATGGCTTTAACAGCTGCTGAAAGAATGAAAAAATATAGGGAGCGATTAAAACAAAATCCAGAAAAATACAATGAGGTAAAAAAGAAACACGCGGAATACGTTAAATCGAAAAGCAAGAAGGTTCAAGAACTATCTGAAACAGAGAAAGAAAAACAAAGAAAACATTGGCGTGATCAAGAAAGGAAACAGAAACAAAGAAAAAAACAAGAACTCCAAGAAGAAAAAAAGACCCCAGCTAAAAAGAATGTTAAAACAGAGAAGAAAAAAGAACAAAGAATTAAACAACTTACAAGAAGCTACAAAGCTCAGGTTGATAAAAATGAAAAATTAGCAAGAATAATATTTAAATACAGGAAAAGACTATACCGCCAAAAAAAAGAAACTGAGGTGAAAGTAAAAAAACTTGAAGATCAAATAGAAAGATTAAAAGCACGAGAAGAAGTACTGGAAGCGACTTTGAAAAAATCCTATCAGGCGTGTACTACAATTAAAGAAAAGCAAAAAATGAAGCAAATTGTTTTAAGTGAAGATGTACAGAAAAACAATAAAAAAGCCTTCGTGGCCAAGTTATTTGGATTAAAAGGACCGGCAAGAATAAAAAATAAAAAATGTGGCAATAACAAAGTTAAAGACGAAATTGAAACATTTCATATTAGAGACGACATCAGTCGGATGACAGCTGGTAAGAGACAATGCCGTACTTCTAATAAAAGAAAAGAGCAGATCAGGTATTTAACTGACACAGTGACCAATTTACACAAAATTTATCGGGAAGAGGGTGGAAAGTATAGCTTGGCCACTTTTTTTAAATATAAACCGTTTTTCGTATTATGCCCTACTATCCAAAATAGGGAAACTTGCTTGTGCATTAAGCACAACAACATGGAAATGCTATTTATCGCATTGAAGAAGTGCAAAGTCTTGAAAAATTACAACACTATCCTAGATGTAGTAAAAGCTCAATGTTGTGATACAAATTCAAAAGAATGTATGTACGCCGAATGTAAAGATTGCCGTGAAAAAGAAATTATATATGAGTCTCTGGAAGAAAATTTAACAGCGATAGTTGAATGGAGTCAATGGGAGATGATCGATCACAAATATACAAAGACGGAAAACAAAATATCAAAAGAAATAACTACAAAGAAAACAGTTAAAGTGAAAAAAGTTGGAACCATAAAAGATCTCAAAAGTACATTCGAAAAATACTTAAAAACGTTTAAAATACACCATTTTAATTGGATTTACCAGCAAAAGCAGTCACATACACACACACGCACAACTGTATCATTTACGTTTATTTTTTATTTCATTTGTATGTAATAACTTTATAGCCTAAAATCGATATTTGAAATTGTTCAAGTAGGTGAACACATCCTTATCTATATGTTACGTTCCATTGAGTGACAGTCCTACCTCATGAGATTGATATTTTTTAAGTTTTTTGCATTTTTTAAACGCTTGTGTACCATATTTTGATGTTATTTAGTTCTATAAACGATTTTGTATAATAGTGCAAGATTACATATTACAACATAATCGTAATTTCAGTTTGATATTAATGTACAAGTTCCTACTTACCAGAAATGTAACTCAAAGGATTTACCAAACTGAATATTATTTGGTCATCTAGTATTTTGTTTAGAGTTTTGTATTATTTTTATAAAGACTGTCTAATTTTTCAATAATAAACTAAAAAATATTATATTTTGCATTTTATTTATTGTACTCGTACCTAAAACCTTTCGTAACTCAATGGATCACATTCTTCTATCCTAACACAGTTACAGCTAAATATTTAGTCAACCAATTTAAAATATGCAGCTTTAATGTTTTTTTTTAGATAGTTTACAAGCCTAGACCCTAAACTATGTTACAATATATTAGAAAATACAAAGTTATTTTTTGGTCAACTTTATTCAAAAAGTGACAACGCTAGGAAGAAATGCTCATCAATAAACCACTCTTTTCCGTCCTCCGTGATAAACCGTTTCAAAGGAAGTCAGGTTTTTCCTGATAGAGGATCATCTAAATCATAAAATCATTCCATGCATATTTATTTATGAATAGGCTTTTTCTTGCGGCTCCGCCTGCGTGAAATGGCTTTTCCGGGATAATAGTCACGCTTTATATTTTTTTGCGGAGACCGTGACATCAGTACCGCCCAGCGTTCAAGAGGAACGACTGAGCGGTTAAGTTGGGTTCACTTGGCCTTACGAACCGACGTTGAGCCGCCCGGAGAGATGGAAAACCGCCGCCGGGCCGAGTCCCTAACCTATATACAACGCACGGCATACCAACCAAAACTCCGCGGTGGCCATCTTCGGCGCATTAGGGGCGGCTGCGGGCTTACTCCGACTCACATCTAAGTTGTCGTCCGCAACCGCCCCTAGCCTATGTAACTTTATATTGTTGAAAGAATTTCTAAAATTGGTCCAGTAGTTTTTGAGTTTATTCTTTAAGAAAATACAAAAGCACAAATCTTTCCTCTTTATAATATTAGTTTAGATAAGACGAGACATTTCTCAAAAACTACTCTCTCGAAAAAGGACAAAGTTCAATCTAGCGTTACTGATAACTCTTACTTTGGCAAGTTCCCTCCAAACACCCGGAAACAATATTTACCGTATGCTAAAATACTGATAAAAGAAAAAAACAAAATACAGGGACGCCAAAGAGTTGTTTTATTTTGAAATTTTTGGATTCAGGGCAGTTTTTAGCGCTCAGTATTGAAATAAGTTTTGTTTAATTGTGCTCCGTAATGTTCTTAAATACCTACTGCAATGGATTTTAATGTTATCATATGTATTTGTTACAAGTTAATTGTTCCGACGTCTTTGTTAGTACCTATTCCTTGTTTTACTGATCTGTGGATGATACAGTTGTTCCTGAGTAGGCAGTTTTAACAAACAACTATACCTAGTACCTTTACATTTACTTCAAAACACTTGCATAATTACCAAAATATTTCCCAATTTTATTAGCAATTGATCGATACAGCAAATATAGCTGATTTTTCTCATAACTTATTACTCATGTAAGTATCAAGCAACCGTGTGTAATTAAGGAAAGGTGCGCCTCGGTGGCGTAATTGTATTACGGTACGACTGCAGTGCTGAGGTTTCGGGTTCGATCCCTGGGTCGGGCAAAATGATATTGGGTTGTTCTACTCAGTATCAGCCCGGAGTATGAAATTTCGTGCCCGATATAGCGATGGGCTCGCCCCCTATCACATCATGGGACGGAATACGCACGGCGAAAAGTGGGTGCACTAGTTGCACGTCTGCCTACCCCTTCGGGGATAACGGGCGTGATTGTGTGTGTGTATGTGTGTGTGTGTGTGTAATTCATACTTAAACCGGTGCACATTATAGCCTAGACTACAGCTACCCATAATAATTCACCTAGATATTCTCAAGCAACTTAAGAACCTGGATAGTTACATTAAATAGCTCGTAAACTTGCGATTCTCTTGAAATTATGTCGTAACCATTCTACAGTGAGCTTTAATAAAGTTTAAATTTTTCATAGCAAATTGCGATCGCCTCGTGATGTTTTGTTCTGTGAGGAAGCCTTTACGACATTACTTTTATCTGGCGCTCAATCTCGGCGAAGCTCCAACGCAGTTGTTATTGTTTCATTTTATCACTGCGTTCAGAAGTTATGTAACACTAAGTGTTGGTCCATTTGCTTGCGGCTTCGCTTTTTTCCGCGATAAAAGTCCTTACTTTAGTGTAAACTTCCGGGATAGGTAAATAATGTTTGGGACTAACTTACATCGGCATTGGTGATTGTTCGATTTTATTTTGAATACAAAATATCATAAAATGTTGGCGATCTGCGGGGCTATAGACTAATTTTGACGTTTCGAGGCAAAAAAGTGTTTTTGCCTCGGAAAAAAAATGTACAGGTACGCAGTCTCCTTTAGCGAGGCTTACTACCACATATAATAGTTGGCACAAACTGCTTGATCTTGATATTTTTCATGACCAGTCCACGTCATTTAGAAAAAAAATCTTAGCAGTGTGATCTAGATTGGAAATAATCTTCACATTAATGTTGAATTTGTTTTCTTTCTCTATTTTTGTTTGTTTTTCTTCTTATTCTTTTCTTTCTCTCTTGTGATTTAGACTTCTCTCTGAGTCGTATTGAATTTGAATAGGAGAGAGGGAAAGGGATTGGTAAGGAGAAAAACTTAGTTATTACTTTAGTTTATTAAAAATGTTGTGTACATCTGTCAAAAATGTAAGCACTAGTTAAACGGATGTCATTGTATAGTTAATTTATATTATGTTTGTGTTCACATTGTTGATGTGCCTTAATAAATAAAATAAAAAAATAAAATATAGTGCACAAGTGTGTGCGCAATACACAGGTGCACTCGCTATTCCTTCACTCTCATAGTCCGGTGAGACGGCAATCCGACATGACCGGAGAAAGATCAGGCGCAGGACCAACGGCTTTACGTGCTTTCCGAGGCACGGGGGTATCACACCGCCAACTTCCTGACTCCGAGCTGCGACTGAGTAATTTTTTTAAGATGGAAAAACCCAGTCACAAAGTTTTTTTTGGCCCGACCCGGGATTCGAACCCAGGACCTCAGCGCGCAAATCGTACTCGTAACGCGTACGCAATACAACTACGCCAACGAGGCAGTCATCCAATATAGTTCTATTAAAGGGCTCAAATGAAGTGAATCGATATAACTGTACCTACAAGTGTTTTTTTGTTGCCGCCAAAAGTCCTAGAGAAAGTCTTGGTAAGGTAGCCACTGCTTTACTACAACATAGTACGTAGGAAAAAAAAAGACAACCAAAAATATCACTTAAGACGAGGCTGTATGGGCTTGAACCCTTTGCCTTCCCTATAAGGGAAAATTATTAAAAAAACATTAAACAAACTGTCAATTAGTGCTGCCAGATTAGGCGACTTTTCGCCATTTAGGCTATCTTGAAGAGTGTCGGGGCGACCAAAAATTGCGAATGGCGACTGGTCGCCGTTTAGGCTACGCGAATGGTGATTAGTCGCCAATTTAAGCTACTTCGGAAAGTTCGTGTTTTATGCATTGTTTTTGTCGAATTTGAGGATATTTATAGCTTACCCTTGAGGGCACAAAACATGTACTCAGATCCCCTTACACACATTTTTTTTTTTGCTCTCCGCGTCCCCACACATGTGGGCGACTTTAGGCTACTTCCGCGCGTTGGACCACTATAGATTAGAAATTAGGGAGGTTTTTTTTTTTTGCTCCTTCACCTTTTCGTATACGAAGAGGCGACTTTAGGCTACTTCACAGTGAATTTACGGCGACGTCAACCGTCAAACATCTGGCAACACTGCTGTCTATTGTCAAATTATAAATGCCAAACTGGAACAGTGAATTGTAAATTTTGCAGTAATTGTTTGAATTGGGTACAAATAAGACAATTTTGAATCAAAATGCCTGCCGGACCTTCCGCGGTGGATACGCCGAGAGAAAAGGCGTTCCAAGATTACAGAAAGAAGTTGATGGAACACAAAGAAGTAGAGTCGCGGCTCAAAGCAAGTAAGTTTGTATAAATGGCCGAAAATTGTCAAATCATCAACATCATTATGATATAAACTATTTATTTGTCTATTTGTAGTCTTAACATCAATATAAGACGGTGTTTTAGTATATATCTTTTATTGTATCCGTAAATAAAAAAGCTGAAAGTAAAATAGGTTAAGTTGTTCAGACTACTCTTCCAAAAGATTATTTTTGTGTAAATTGGTTCATAAAAAAATAAATAATTTACACCTAAGGAAATTCTTTCAGTAATAATGCAACAAGTTATGGCATTATACTCCTAAAGTAGGCATATTAGTAGGTTAAAAGATATCTCATTCAGGAGACAGTGGATTGTATGCAGCAGTGGAATGCATAGTCCTCATTTCATCTCCAAAATACAGGGTAATTTTTACATCGTTACTAAATGAAACCACATATTCGTCTATACCTCTGCTGCCACTGTGCCAAAATTCATCAATCAATAACGAATACTTTCGCTAAAAATCCCGGTTGTTGTATTCCAAATTTTTGATAATTTTGTAGTTTAGTGCGAATAAGGTGTGTGCGTAAGTGTATTTCTGACTGAAAGTGTAATGTTGCTGCTGCAAGGACTACTCCTAGAGCAGTCATAGTGGCATTAGGGCGTGTAAACTTAAAGTTACTTTTTATGGATATTTATTTTGTTTAAAACATGCACTTTTTTATTTTACATCTAAGGTTAAAATAACTGAATGGAAAACATTATTTTCAACAAGATAAGTATGTGGTTTCATTTATTAACGCAATGTCAAAATGACCCTGTATTTGTACAATGCATTGTCTTAATAATACAGAACTGGCAATATTGTGTGGACGATAGCCTAGTTGGGAATGGAATGGTCTGCCGAGACAA
This sequence comes from Lapara coniferarum, assembly GCA_949316025.1. Lineage (NCBI taxonomy): Eukaryota > Metazoa > Arthropoda > Insecta > Lepidoptera > Sphingidae > Lapara > Lapara coniferarum. Next base: position 2,009,878 of record OX438921.1, read on the forward strand.
TGTCCGGAGGTTCAAACCCAAGGCACACACATCTGACTTTTCGAAGTTATGTGTGTATTGTTTATCAATGATCTTTCACTTTATCGGTGATGGAAAACATCATGAGGAAACCTACATACCTGAGAAGTTCTCTGAATTTAAAAGGTATGTGAAGTCTGCCAACCCGCACTATGCTAGCGCGGTAGACTAAGGCCTAAAACCCTCTTAGTAGTAGAAGAGGCTCGTGCTCAGCAGTGGGCAGTATGTAATACAGGTCTGGTATTATATTATTATAATATTGTTGACTAACCAACACCTGCTTCCTTCACTTTAACCACATAGATATTCTAATATATAATTTGTTACAGTGAGAGATCAGCTAAAAGATTTAACAAAACAATATGACAAGAGTGAAAATGACCTGAAAGCTCTACAAAGTGTTGGTCAGATTGTTGGAGAGGTGCTCAAACAACTTACTGAAGAGAAATGTAAGGATTTTTTATTATTTCCTTTTATTTTCACCACCTAAATCTATTCATTATAAAAATTAAATATGTTTTGCTATTCACATAATATTTACCTGACTTTTATGAACTAAGTATGAAAAATCTGTAATTTTTCTTAAGCAACAAAGGCAGTTCAACTGGTTTGTTGGAGAATCCCTTTCTCTTTGTTGCTTAAAAACGCAGCACTTTATCTGGCCAATAAATTTCCCTTTTTTTGAGTCAGTTTTATAATTTATTGGATCACTATGGCCAATAAATTATAAAACTGACTCAAAGAAAGGAATATCTCAGTGGGAAGTAATGACCTACATAACAATTTATGAAACATAATATTACACTCTGCTTATGACCAAATATGTTACCAATTTATAATATGAAACATAGACAGAATTTATGCACTTGCCCCTTATCACATTATTTATTTCCAGTCATAGTAAAAGCAACAAACGGTCCTCGATATGTGGTGGGTTGCCGTCGCCAGCTGGACAAGAACAAGCTGAAGGGAGGCACCAGGGTGGCTCTGGACATGACAACACTGACTATCATGCGTCACCTGCCCAGAGAGGTAACATATAAAGCATTATACTTTACCTAGGTGTTGCTTGTGACTAAGTCTGCGTGAAAATCGTTTCTCACTACTTCTTCTTCTTCTTCTTTTCCTTTTGTGGCTTCCATCGTTTATCAGTGATTTCACCAATGTCAAGTGCCAGACTTTCCAGTTTCCGTTGCAATCTTCAGAGACAAATTTCAAGAGTATATTTAAAAAAAAAATATTATGAAAACTATATAATTTCGGTCCGAAGTTACCTATCCAGAAGAACGAATATAATACACCATGGAGTTAATAAGTAGTACAGAACACATAAATTTATATAATTAATCCTTTCCCACTATAAAAGTCCTTAAAACAATACGATGCCAGCACCACCTACTTAAAGAATCATATTTAAAAATATCCATTATTCCCCTTGGGACCAAATTACCAGGATAAAAGTACACTGTAACACAGGGTATGATCCAGGATATGACCTACCAGTATGCCAAATTGCATCCAAATCTGTTGTTTACTTCTAACAAACATCCAAACATTTTTGCAAACTTTCACATTATAATATTAGTAAGAGTAAGATAAGATTTATGCCACATTTTATATTGTGACTAGTAGTGCTCGCGGCTCCGCCCGCGTGAAATAGTTTTTCCGGGACAAAAATATTTTCCCAGGATAAAAAGTAGCCTATAGCACTCAGGAGTTATGTAGCTTCCTATTAATGAAAGAATTTTCAAAATCGGTTCAGTAGTTCCTGAGATTAGCGCGTTCAAACAAACAAACAAACTCTTCAGCTTTATAATATTAGTATAGATTGACAACCCTAGATTTTTTTCTGGTCATGGTTGAGTAAACTATTGTACACACACACACACACACACTCACGCCTGTTATCCCCGAAGGGGTAAGCAGAGGCGCAACTAGTGCACCCACTTTTCGCCGTTATTCCGTCCCATGATGTGATAGGGGGCGAGCCTATCGCCATATCGGGCACAAATTCCAGACTCCGAGCTGATACTGAATAGAAAAACTCAATATCACTTTGCCCGACCCGGGGATCGAACCCGGTAAACTATTGTGAATGTACACAAAAAGAAATGTTATTTACATTATACTATTTTTTATTCTGAATATGTGATTTATATCTGAACATAGCTCCATAACTTTCATGCATCTGATAGATATAGGATAATTTATTTAGTAATCACTTTTCATTACTTATTATATATTTGCCAGGTGGATCCCCTAGTATACAACATGAGCCATGAGGACCCTGGAGATGTCACATATGCTGCCATTGGTGGTCTGCAAGAGCAAATCAGACAGCTGAGAGAGGTGAGTAACCTACAATTACTTTGATTAAGCAGAACAGCTGTACCAAATCCTCTGACTTATTAAAATAATTTAGTTTGCCATTTGTATAATATAAAAGAATAAAGAAAGAAATGTTTTTGAGAATATCTAGTACACAAAAGTATTCAAAAAGTTTATAGTGCACTTATTGAAGAGAAATCCAAGCAGAAGTTCCTAAAAATAAATATCATAGTTTGCCTGACATGCTTGCAAATAACTCATTTTACTTTATTTGTGGTGTTACTTTATTTTATCACATACTCCCAAGTGACTGCTTGGTTCAGTTCAAGACCATCATGCTTTGATTTGCGCCATTCTATGATATCATAATTTGTCACCAGGTGATTGAGCTGCCCCTGATGAACCCAGAATTATTCGTACGCGTCGGTATCACTCCACCAAAGGGCTGCTTGCTGTATGGTCCACCTGGTACAGGCAAAACTCTGCTGGCCAGAGCGGTCGCTTCACAATTGGACGCTAACTTCTTGAAGGTATGTCATTTGGGTAGGCGTTACTAGCTGTAGCAGTTTTCTCTCTAGCACTGTTTCTAGATTTTACAAACTACATACTCAATTTCACAATATCGTCAGATCTACAAAAGAGTTTTTCTGTAAATGAAACATATTTAACAAACAAAACTTGCAATTTCCAGGTGGTATCATCAGCCATAGTAGACAAGTATATAGGCGAGTCGGCGCGTCTGATTCGCGAGATGTTCAACTACGCGCGTGACCACCAGCCCTGCATCATATTCATGGACGAGATCGACGCCATAGGTGACGTTATTATCTACTGAATGCCTTGTTTAGTACTAACTTTTGCCCGCGGCTTCGTCCGCGTTAATAAGTTTTTCCGGGCTAAAAGTACATAAAAACCTTCCCGTTGAATCACTCTATTAAATTTTGACTGACTGACTAGCACACACACCTGTGTTTTTAAACGCGTAATGCTACTGCGGCATCACACACCAGGCGTGTTATTATAAGCGCTACAGTAGTGCAGCAAAACACATGTGCTGTGTTCTGTGTAGCCAATACGAACACACTTATTCTGTAAGCTGCATACTCGTAGCCATAATTTTTACACACTAAGTGTGTGGAGCGGCACTAGCGTTTGAATTCGCTACGCGAGTACAATTGTTTTCAGTTTTGGCCTCCAACAGATATCATGTTCATACTTTTGTTCTAAATATACTAATTAACACATTATTTCCATATGCAGGAGGCAGACGTTTCTCTGAAGGCACCAGCGCTGACCGTGAGATCCAGCGCACGCTCATGGAACTCCTGAACCAGATGGACGGTTTCGATTCCCTAGGGCAGGTGAAGATCATCATGGCGACCAACCGGCCCGACACCCTGGACCCCGCACTGCTCAGACCTGGACGTCTTGACAGGAAGATTGAGATTCCGCTGCCTAATGAACAGGCTAGGTGAGGTTTTAGGTCTTTATTCTAAGTTTTGCTTGTAATGGCTATAAATGTGTATAAAGCTTTATATAGCTTTAATGTTGTGCATACATATGTATGTATTCGAATAATTGAATAATCCTGTAAACATCTGAGTGTTCATAGATTGATTGACCTACAAATATGATATCAAATAATCTAAACTAATAACAATACCACCATTCCAGGCTGGAGATCCTGAAGATCCACGCGGCTCCCATAGCCAAGCACGGTGAGATGGACTACGAGGCTGTAGTCAAACTATCTGATACATTCAATGGTGCTGATCTCAGGAATGTGTGCACTGAAGCTGGCCTGTTCGCGATCAGGGCTGAGAGAGAGTACATTATACAGGTACTGTTAGTTTAAACTGACTGTAGACTGCCTCGGTGGCGTAGTTGTATTACAGTAAGGCTGCAAAGCTGAGGTCTCGGGTTCGATCCCCAGGTCGGGCAAAAGTGATATTGAGTTTTTCTATTCAGTATCAGCCCGGAGTCTGGAATTTGTGCCCGATATGGCGATACGCTCGCCCCCTATCACATCATGGGACGGAATAACGGCGAAAAGTGGGTGCGCTAGTTGCGCCTCTGCCTACCCCTTCGGGGATAACAGGCGTGAGTGTGTGTGTGTTAGTTTAAAATTTGCGACTCACGCAATATTTGTTTTTTTAGCGCAGCACATTCACAGTACAGTCACCAGCATAAGTATCTGAACAAATTGATGTTTCAAATTATCTTTTTTTTCTCTTCATAAAAATAAAAGAGATTTATTTTACTTCAACGGAGAAAAAAATGTTTCAGTGGGGCTAGGATGTAAAAAGAAAACACGATGCGTCTCCGCTTCGTTTTACAGTGATTGGTTGAGAGACTGACGTATTGGTCTCTCGATCGATTACAAACATCAAAATACCGATAAGTCAGTCACTCAACCGATCAAAATAAAACGAAGCGGAGACGCATCGTGATTTTTTTTCACGTCCTAGCCCCACAGTTTAAGTTAACGCGTATATAGGCGATTTGAAATTTTAATTTTGTACAGATACTTATGCTGCTCACTGTACACTACCACACTTGCATCGTGGTGCGCCGCATTAATGAATCCATTGTTACGACGCTGCAGTCAATGTGTTAATACTGTTAAATCTGTCAGTTGACTGCAGATGATAGTATATTATAGTCTCATGGGGTAAATAGGGCTACGAGGAGTTAGTACAGTTCAAATTAAAAAATATTAAAGCTTTCAATAACGTTAATTTGGTCGAACAATCTGTAATAATCGCCAAACAAGTATCTATTCGTCCAATTTTATCGTATTTGTGCAATCTATCGATGGAGAATGTCTATGTATTTTTATATGCATATGGCGTGGGCGCCATAACTTCGCGTCTTCAGCGTTTTTTAAAACGTTGTCCAATTCAAATATAATTTTATTTTTATTTTAGTCTTTTTCACAGCTCTCTTAAATTGTCATTAATCTTTATCGTAGGTATAGTAGGACATATCGTCTGGATAGTGCATAACCGCGTAACTAGCACTGTTAAATACCGCGTAAGTGACAAAAAAAAGAATCTAAATTGATACTTATGACACTAAACTTATGATTAATAATAGTACACTTTTTTTATTTCACTTACGCGGTATTTACCTATGCTAGTTACGCGGCATTGCACTATTCCTGACGATATAGGCCCTTCATAATGCAGTAATATTTTAATACTAGCTTTTGCTCGCGACTGCGCCCGCGTGAAAGTTTTTCCGGGATAAAAGTCCCGCTTTATATTACCCCTAGTTTTCTAATTATTGTTATATTTCCAGGAGGATCTGATGAAGGCGGTCCGTAAGGTGGCCGACAACAAGAAACTCGAGAGCAAGTTGGACTACAAGCCTGTTTAATACATTATAATTATAGTCAGTGTTTATTAAACCATTTTATTAACAATACATAAGTACATTTATTTTACAACACTTATTATAAGGCATTTATGAACCCTGTAATTTAGAATCATCCTTTTGGCGAGACCAAATGGACAAAGCAATACGTAAAAGTAAATCGGCGGTAAATAGTGGACGTTTGACAAGACAGCTTATGGATTCCTGCTCAGATATAAACATGCATTTATTACGTATTTGTTATGGAAATGTGTAAACATTTATTTGCACGACTAATCTAAAAATTAATCAAAATTATGGACGTAATAAAATCGAACAAGAATATTTGTAGGCAAGTTGCTATTTCATGTACACGTTATGCGTACCTTCATTAATTAAATCGGAGGGTAGTTACAAAAACTACGCCTTCAGCATACCGCATCCCGGACGTCTTGTTATTTGTCGTGTATAAACGCATTTTCGTGCATATAAACAAAATTATTTAATAAAATCCGGCAAGTTCCCATTCCTACGCGCCTTCGCTACATTCTCATAATAACAAGAAAAATCAACATAACCCTTTATTTTCTTATCTTTCTCGTACAAACGACCGCTCGGATAAATATCCGACGTCGACTCGATCGAACGATTCGTATCCGCCATTGAATCATTCGTTTCCTCATTCGTTCCGGAGGAGTAAACTTCCGAATCGATCTCATTCAGTAGCGTATGAGATTTGGACTGAACTATCGGATTGAAGCGGACTGACGGATTTTTTGGTATCGGATTAGTATCCTCAGCTGGTGGAAGGAAATTGAAATTTCTTATTAGCAAAGACACGTGGGTATTCGATTTCGGTGTTAGGCTATTTTTGACGCAGTACGAGACGAATTCTTCTTCAATCTCTTCGAGGACTGACTGACTGACTTTCCTGAAGTCTGTTTGCTTCCTAAAGTTCTCTACTATGATCTGAGCGAGCTCTTTGTTGGTCTGTTCGCTGCTGCCTTTCGTCTCTTGGATTCGCTTGAACACACCAGCACTGACTAGGACGAGGAATCTGGAATTGATAAATACATTTTTTACCATACAACGACGTTACTAGGTAGGTATTTGGCTGATATTAAAAACCATAACTGCTATAATATTATAATAATATATAATATTATATTTTGACAAAATTTTAACGATTTCATTATGTGTAATTTGCCTGCGGCTCCGCCCGCGATAACAATTTTTTCCGGGATAAAAGACACGCTTTATATTTTTTAACCCGGATTAGCATCCAGGACATGATCTACCCGTGTGCCAAATTTCATCGAAATCCGTTCAGTAGTTTTTGCATGAAAGAGTAACAAACATACATCCATACATACATTCTTACAAACTTTTGCGTTTATATGAGTAGGATTATTACACAATACATCAGAAATGAGTATAAAGTTTTGTAAATCCATTTATGCTAGTGCACTCCTTATTTTTTAGAAAAATTAGAGTTCAAGACTTGTTATGCCCTATAATTACACTGGCTTCAATGTCCTTCAAATGGGATTACAAAAGTAAGATCTTATAAGTACTTATTTAATATCTATTCATAAAGATTACCCTACACTGGCAATGATAACGATTGAATTAAACAAAAGCGGAAATTGATAAAATATTTGCATACATTCCTTTATTAAATTTATTATCAAAAAATATCTCAACACGCCTGTAGCATATGCAATATTTTAATACTAGCTTTTGCCCGCGGCTCCGACCATGTGCAAAAATTTTTCCGGGATAAAAGTCACACTTTATATTTTCCCGGGATAAAAAGTAGCCTGTGTGTAAATCCAGGATATGATCTACCCGTCTGCTAAATTGCTTCGAAATCTGTTCAGTAATTTTGGAGCTGTGCAGTAACAAACACATAGAAAATCAGACGGCCAAAAAAGAATTCCAAAAATCCTTGATTTGTGTTCCATTACTCCTCTTTAGTCGCCCCCTTTCTTTTTTATCACGGGTTTACTACTTTATTATATGTATAGATAGGCAATATACCGGCCACTTGTAAAATTTGCAGTAAAAAGATTGTTTAGCGAAGTCTATAAATATTCTACATGCTGCCGTTTTATTTACCTGCAGCTATCATCCAGTGTGATGGGTCCATGTATCTCAGGAGCTGCCACTACTGGCTCGGAGGCTGCTGGACTTATGTTAGGAAACGCCTTATAAAGCCCCTTGACTAGATAGTTACCCAGGCATCTAGTACCCGTCTGATTGCCTAGATATTGCGCTGTGGAATAATAAAAAACAATAATTGAGTTTTATCCATACTACTATTCAAATAAATATAATTTGATTCCTAGGCCAAGGAGCAATGTATAGGCTATATTGAAAGTCTTCGGTGTGATTCCCAGTTAACACTTTACTCAATAAAATTTGCCCTAGCTTCATCACTCAGAAGGATTTATATTTAACAGGCAACTGTCACTAAAGCTCATCCAAATCTGCATGAGCGACAAAGTGTGTTCCTCTGATGCACGCCGTAATGAGATAGGGGTAGATAGAAGACTTGCCAGACTAGCATACTATGAAACTAGAATCATCAGCTACTAACGTACCATTCCTCAATTTGTTGACGTCCACTCCAAGTTGCGACAGCCTGAGCAGTTCATCCTCATTGTTGAGGCTGTGGTCTACCGTCAGCTGCACCACCCTTAGCACGGAGTTGTCATCAGTCCTGCACAGCAGTGCTCGAGTCTCGCCTAAATTTTTTTTTTTTTATCATTGTTGGATGTTTCAAAATTTGACTTATGGTAGGAGCTTCTTGTTAAATGCGAGAAATAAAAGGAGTAAACATGAGTAACTATGCAATTAAATTGAACGAACTCAAATTTTTTATCAAAAGACATAAAAAAGAACTCTCTAACATTAAAGCCTGATTTCCGCATAACACCTTAGGAAATAATTAGCAGAGACTGAAAACCAGCGCTGCTCGGAACTACTATCCCGGTCAGCACGAGCTGAGCCGCTTGCTTTTGTGTTTATTATAGTTTAAGTATAAGAGTCTTGTATGTTATTATTAGTATAAACTGATTTTATTATTATAATACTACCAACACTGAGGCTTAGGCCCATAGGGGCGGTTGCGGACGACAACTTAGACGTGAGTCGGAGGAAGCCCGCAGCCGTCCCTAATGAGTTTTGGTTGGTAAGCCGTGCGGTGTACATAGGTTAGAGACTCGGCCCAGCGGTCGCCCGACGTTTTCCATCTCTCCGGGCGGCTCAACGTCGGGTCGTAAGGCACGGTGAACCCAACATAACCGCTCAGTCGTTCCCCTTGAACACTGGGCGGTAGTAATAAGTCACTTTCTCCGCGTCAACAAAAAAAAAAAAAGCTTAAGCCCATGATTGCTGGCACTTACTGATCTTACAGTTGATATACTTAATAAAATAATAATAATATCAGCACTGTATTAAATTATACTGTACTGTGCTAGACACAGGCCAGTCTATGGCTACTGAGGAGGTCAAGACCTTAGTGCAACATGCTGTCCTTAAGTGCGGACTTAAGACTATTATGGCTTAAGACTATTATGGCCGAGCCATGAGCCTTACCCTCGAAGCAAATGAGTTTTATTCAGGTTTTCGGGTTATACTCACCGACATTAGCGACAAATAATTTATTATTGTGAACCAGAGCAATGACCACTGTAGCGCCGCCAGACAAATGTTGATCGATCTCCTTTAAACGAGCCAGTATTGTGTCTCGGTTCTGTAAAAGGTGTACAACCACATCAAATTTGGTCTAGTCTGAAGTTTCCACCAAATGCGGATAAAAATATTGTTTTTATTTATCAATTTAATTCCTTTTAATCTCTAAAAACAGTTGCTTGGAACTTGTAACTAAATTGAGGTTGTTCAACAAATGTACTATAATAACCATAAGATCAACAACTCTGTATACTAATTGTATTAATAAACAAAGATTATTCTAAATCTCTTCAATACTTTGTGATACAGCATTACAAATTTTACATCAACATACCTGTAGCGTATGCAATATTTTAACACTAGCTTTTGTTCACGGCTGCGACTGAGTGAAAAGTTTCTGGGATAAAAGCTTTAATAACAAAATCTCTTGACCAGATAAGAGTTGCATGACTCATGAAAAATAAGTGTTTATTATATCAAATTTTACTTTAAAATCAAACTTATTTACATAATATAACACCCAAGTGTAATTTGAAATTACTAGCTCAGTGGTAAGATATTTATAAAATAGCGGACTTTGTAAAGACCACACTCACTTGAGCTTCATTTAAAGTCTGCAGTTGGTATTGGAGGCTGGTTCTCTCTGCTATCATCCCATCATAGTTCTCTATGTACGCCTTCTCCACTGACACAAATGCATTTCTGGAATGTTTAATTCTTTGTTATACTGATTTCAGTAAAAAACCACTTAGTTCCTTGCAGTAGTCGAAGTCTTTACATTTAGGACATTCCTGTATTTTTCATGAAATGCACCAGAAATCTACATTATATAAAATAATCACCATCAGCCACATAGGCCCCCCAAAAAGATTTCCAGACAGACTTGACAAAAGTGGCCTGCATCAAGCATAAATGATATAGCATAGAATATCCATAACATACAATGCAAGATACATATTATATTTTAATGTTCAGGTGTTATGCCAAAACTCAGTTTTAACGACATTGTTACATAATTAGTAGACACCCTATCCTGCCATGTATATAAATTTCTGGCAGTCAGCATACTTGTGTTGGAAAGAGGTTTATCAATTTGCAGCACCACAGTTTGTGAAATTTCAATTCTAATAAATGCAGTCAGGTATGTGTGCATATTTGTAATGCTAAGTTTAGACTTGTTACTGCATATAATATAATGCACAGGAACTTCCATTCGCCTAACACTAGTGGCTATATTACAACAGTTTATACACATATGACTTTCCACAAGTTCTGCAAGCTGCAAGATTTGCAGACATCCGTCTATGATTGTTTACAAGGTAACGAATTGCTTGTTGACATCTGGAAGTCTTCTTGCTTAACACTTTGGGCATAAAGATAATCTCACCTTAGCCTATCCCGTATTTCTTCATCACTATAAATGATTGTGGTGGCCATGAGGTTGTGCTGGTCTGCAGAGGGTGGCGGGAACAGGATTTCTGCAGCCATTCTCTGCATGATGAACCGAGCTGCCTCCAGCCCATTGTGCGGCTCAAACACTCCATATAGACAGCTGAGGGTCACATATTTGCAGATTATAATTTCATGGGCTTTTTGCTACTACTACTAGCCCTGTATTATAAGTTGCAAGTGAGCAGTAGCCCACTGCTGAGCACGGGCTTCCTTTACAACTGAGAGGGTTTAGGCCGGCCTTAGTCCACCATACTGGCCTAGTGCACATTGGAGAACTTCACAATTTTGCAATTCATATAATATTTTTTCACATACATACATACATATACACTCACGCCTGTTATCCCCGAAGGGGTAGGCAGAGGCGCAACTAGTGCACCCACTTTTCGCCATTATTCCGTCCCATGATGTGATAGGGGGCGAGCCTATCGCCATATCGGGCACAAATTCCAGACTCCGAGCTGATACTGAATAGAAAAACTCAATATCACTTTGCCCAACCCGGGGATCGAACCCGAGACCTCAGCTTTGCAGTCGTACTGTAATACAACTACGCCACTGAGGCAGTCCATATTTTTTCACACTGCAATTAATATGTCAAAATTTATTTTATTTCATTTAATAAAGCACAATGACACAGTATCACACAACTATACATTATTATATGGACAAGTAATGAAGCTAATAAAAGCATGTTAAAAAGGGCATTATTACATTTGTCACCACAGTCATAATATACAACTACTAATTATTTTCGATTAGGTTAATGGAATTATAATATTTACAAGCCTAATGTGTACTTATAAGAATTATCAAAATTGTCTGCAAATTTAATAAATGCGCAATTCAACCCAGAGAATTTAAAGTCTAGACGAAACCAAGTTCTAGATAGTTTTTGGTAATCTATTTTTTTCTGTAAACATTCCATTTTTATTTATTACAAAATACTCCTATAAAGAGTAAGAATATAATTGAGGACGAACCACTCTTGTTAATTGAGCTATTAATGAAAAGTACTGGATAATAATATTATTATGAATACTTAGTAGTCATAATGATAATGGTGTGTCTTCATAAATAAAAGAAAATTTTTGAAGAGCTGACATCTTAAACAAAATATTACATGTTATCTAATGAATGCTAGGGAAAATTTCGTTTACTACTCACAAATTGTCTTCAGTTTGGCAATAAAAACACAGATAATCATCTGTGTTATTTAAACTTCCTCCCAGTCGCGAAAAATATGATGCAACGCACGTATTCCTGCATTTTGGTAGATCATCAGTCCACGGACGCGCTATCATAATAATTTATAAACAAAACCGTTGCAATTTTATACAGAATTCGTCGCACTTCCTCTGGAGCAAGTGTTTTGGAAAAGTTATTTTTGTATTCGCATGCAGTGTGACCAGATTTAAATTGAAGATTATGCTAGCTGCTCGGTAAAGTTCTGCTAGATCTACAAAATCTTTATTTTTGTTATAAATGCCAAAATTCTGCTAATAATTTTTAGGTCCCAAGTGTATGTGTATGGTGTGTTTGAAAGGTTTTATTTTGCCGGGCTAAAATACCACCCACTCCTTAAAAGTCTGTTAACTTGCAAATGTCTAATCTTGCAAATTTTCTGCAGGATTTTATAAGATTCTGCTAAATACTGCAAACTTTAATCAACGACACAATCTGCCAAGCCCAAAATTGGGAACCTAATTCTCTGAAATTGCAGAATTCCGATAAATCTGGTCACACTGTTCACATGACAGGTGACTTTGACGTTTGCATATCGTTCATTAATCATGCATCGGCAAATTATAACATATTTATAAGACTTAAACATCTTATGCCTAAAGCTGAAGTTATACAACAAGAGTATTTCGCACATAAGCGGCAGTTTCTTGCTATGCGATAATCTATCGCCTAGGGTAAACAAACAGTGCGATTGTTGCCTCTCGAAAGCAAGTATCGCCCTATAAACTCTCCTTGGTCACCGTGTCTGTAAACAAATCGTAAAAATTTGGCAATTAAAATTTCGAATGGCGAGTCTCGTACAAAAAGATTAATTCGTTCGAGCCTCGCATCAACACATGCGAATCTCGCCCAAGTAGTGTTTATACTAGGCGAGAAACGTATGCGAGTATTACCCTACGAATACTTGCCTGTAGTGTAGGTAAACAGTATAAGAAGAGCGAGTCTCGCCTTGGACACTCGAATCCGAGTATCGCTTTACTGCTTGGTTCAAGTTTTTAATCTAATGTAAACAACCACAAGAGAGAATCGCATGGAGAGTTCTCGCATACGATTTTTCGCCACTCGCATTCGAGAACTCTTCTTGTGTAAATGACGCCTTAGGATGACGAGCGCATGGAATGCCACGCAGTGCTTTGTAATTCAAAATTCTCTATCATGCTGGTACTTGGTGATTATTTTTTTCGCAGTCATGATCCAAAAGGCATTAAAAATCAGGCAAAAGTATTGCGTGCCTTGTCCTGGTGATTAATTGCTAGCAATGCTCACCTCCAAGCGGGCTAGAAAGTTGCTCCATTTAAATTAGACTTTTGTTTTATTTTCAAATTTCATTCGGATTATCTTGAATGTCGCGAGTCTTATACGTAAGTATAATTCTTTTCCTCTTTTTGAACTCCAGCCAGCGTGGCATGTGGATTTTAAATTATGTTCATGTTTTTTTTTCTCTTTGGCAAGGCGCGGTTTGCGCATCTGCCAGTGTCAAAGTTTTAAATAAGACATTTTTTTTAAGTATAAGTTGCAGTTGCATTGTTTCTTTGTTATATTCAGTACTAACTACTATGTCGAAGTAAAGCAGTGGCTACCTTACCAAGACTTTGTCGAGAAGTTTTGGCAGCAACAAAAAAAGCACTTGATTAGCACTGTTATTTCAATTCAGTTCATTTGAGCCCTTTATTAGAACTATATTGGACAATATACCACCATAATTATGCAATATAACAATAAGTATCACCAAAATAGGTAATGAATTAAAACAAGACCACCTCATGACACTTCCACGTTCCCGCCAAAACTTCTATGTTCATGTATGTAGATATTATGTATTTCTATATTATAAATTATATTAATAACCACATTTATATCCGTTCACATGGATAGACCGCAATATGATAATTTTTTACCCAATGCTTTTATGTTCATAACTTTTTATATAAGTAGGTAAGTAATAAATATGTTATTATCAGTTCATTTATTCAGGTAGGTACAGGGCGCAGTTACCGCCGTATCAGCCTTATCAATGATACGGGGCCCCGGAGCATCAGGAGCCCCTCTTAGCCCATACATACATTAAACTTAAGCGGGAAACCAAAAAGTCGCACTGCCCTACTGGGCCCCCGATATTTTTTGAAATAGAGCCCCTCTATGGCAAGCTACGCCAATAGGTAGGTACTATTTTTTATCTATCTTCATTATAAGGGCAAATATTTATATGAGTAGGTGCATACGGGTTATAGGTACCTACAGTATTTATTTATTTATTTTATTTATGTATGTAGGTATACGGTGGCATCGCGTTGTTGGAGGGGGTCCGCTCCGGGCGGCACTTTTAGGAGGGCGGTAAAATGAGTAAAACTAAACTAAAATTAAACTAAAATCGGGCGGCAAGCTCCCACGCTATGCTTTTGAGTATACGCCTACTACACACAGTACAGCGTACCAGTGCGGGATTTATACTTTCTAGTGCTTAGTAGGCCAGTCAGTTCGTTTGCTGTGCCTATTTTTGCAGGCAATAAGGAAAAATCCTAGGTTTAATTTTGTACATTATTTTATATGCCACGGTATATCGCACGCAAAAGAAGCCCTCCTATGAAAACTGCATTAACATTGGTTAAGAAATGGGGTTGTAATTCATATTTCAAATATTCAGTCTTTTGCATGCGTCGTAGTACCCGATGACGTCATATCCACATGATATTTATATGACGTAAATCGCACCTTTAGGATGAAAACGACACAATTCAAAAAGATAGAAAATTGAGTTGTCATAAAATTACTTAAAACGAAGTTCTCAATACAATAGTTCAAACAGAAAAAGGACAAAACTTTTAGATCGGTCCCTTTTTTATTATATTTTTATAAATAAGGGCCTAGTTTTTAGTTATTTAAAAATGACAACTCAATTTTCTATTTTTGGAATTGTGTCGTTTTCGTTCTAAAGGTGCGAAATATTTAATGAAAATAAAAATTAGTATTAAATTAATTTTGTAGGTAGGTGTAACTCACGGCTCACGGCATTGACCAACAAAGCAAATTACCATGTTACTATTTGCCTACCATTTATAGTGTGGTACACGGTTTAAGTAAATGTATTATGGATTTAGTTTGAGGAAATACAAAATCACCATCGTCATTATTTGAAGATAATATACAAATATATATACACTCACGCCTTTTATCCCCTAAGGGGTAGGCAGAGGCGCAACCAGTGCACCCAGTTTTCGCCATTATTCCGTCCCATGATGTGGTAGGGGGCGAGCCTATCGCCATGTCGGGCACAAATTCCAGACTCCGCGCTGATACTGAATAGAAAAACTCAATATCACTTTGCCCGACCCGGGGATCGAACCCGAGACCTCAGCATTGCAGTCGTACCGTAACACAACTACGCCACCGAAGCAGTCTCAGTTTCTAAATATTAGAAAATATAGGTACTTACTAAACTTTTGCTTCCATTACCGCTTGCGAGTCATTTTCCGGAAAAAGTTAGTACCATTTACATTGTTACAGTTCAGGTTTTACTGATTTACTATTATTATTTTTTTAAGATTTCAATACCAACTGCAGTAGGTAGGTATTTTTATATTTTCGTTAGTAAGGGAATCTAATAAGAGGTAGGTACTCCATGACCACCCTGACCTTTAGAATGACACAGATGCTTTCAGGTCACGGCTGCTTCGGGAAGTATCTGTGTCGGATTCGTCGAAAGTCAACATCAGGATGCCATCATTGTGATTGCGCCGAAGACGCGGCGCAGCACTTTGGCCGTTTGTCCCGCATGGAACGCATCGCGCCAAAATTTAATCTCGACCATGGGCAGCAACTTGTTCCTTGCGACAGTTGTGGCAGTCATGGTCGAGAGTGACGATGGGTGGAACTCCGTTGCCTCGTTTTGCGAACAAGTCATGTCCGCAAAAGAGGCAGCGGAGAGAGAGAGGGAGCGGTCCACTGGACTTCCCTCCCGTAGCAGACGTCGGAGAGATGACCTCCGGCCTCCCTAAGCATGCCTGCGGTGGCAGGCATCCAACTACGGGAAAAAAAATATATATTAATAATACTGCCCACGAAGCTGACGTGTAGTATTACACGCCTATGATATCACCGAGGTCTTGTTCCTCGGACTGCGAGAGGCTCTGTCCAGAGCCGACTCCTGCGAGGGTTGCGGCTGCATGCTCATGCGCACCCCGCGACCTCCGATATAAGGGAGAGAGGGTAGAATGGCGGGGTTTTAGTTGGTAGAACGGTTTCGACCGGTGAGTCCGACAGAAATCCGTAAATGGATTTCCCCGTGTTATGGTCTAGTTTTTTTTATTACCTAATATAATAATAGTTGACTCCCCATTAGGTGTGTACAAGTTTTAGTATGCTACTGCCAACTGCCAAAAAAGCAGTCTTAAGTTTTAAAATACAAAAGAAATGTTGATTCATCAGCCGTAGCAAAAATAACAAATACTAATAACTCCAATCATACTTTATGAGCATTCTTAAAGTCTAAACCTCAGCTTTATCAGGACCCTTAAAACTACGTCTTAGATTTGGTTCCCAGTAAATATTTTAAACAGATGTTAATCTTATACCCTAGACTTTGACACATTTGTTTAATGGTACCATAAAAGGAAATGATGTAATTATAGAATGACTTATTTTTTTGGGCTTTACATTAATTGATGACAGCATGAATTTCATTAAATAAAGTTAATTCTTAACATTACAAGTAGCTTAATTTAGATTTGCTGTTGACTCGGTGTGAAAAAAAGGCTACAGGTTGTATTCCCATGTATGGTGTTATTTGTAGTAGCAGCAAGCCACTTGCTAATGATATCCGTATGATTTGGTAGGTACCGTAGTGCATCAGAATCATGTGTGTGTGTGCAAGGTAAATCAAATACAGTACTTTGTAGATGGTTGTCTATAAAATAAAAGCCAAATTCCTTAGATCAAAGTTTTAATGTTTTCACATACCAAAACTTTAACCGTGCATATTTTTACATTTTTTTGTTGTATTATACAATCAGCTCTTGTAACCTACAGAGCTACCAGTGACTAATATAAACCTATTTCATTAAACTTCTTTTGAAATGAGAAAGCATGACTGGACATGAATCAACAACTTTAGAAAATACCATTATTTAAAAAATACAAGGTGCATACACCTTACTTTACTATATATATCATATATTCCTATAATTTGTCAGGTGCTGTCACGAAATCATTTACCAAATGTACCTTGCCAATCTCAACAACAGGTTCATTAACACTTAACTAGGTCCTATTTAAGAGAATCGACATTCTGCATCCCATCATAAATTATAGTGCATATAATGGTAGCTTCAGAAAAAGTGGCTGTATACAAGGTTTCCAAAGCCATTTTCATAGAACTAATAAAAAAGTTAAATTAATAAGTGCCCCTGTACCAACACAAACACGATTTATACAATAAATGCTAAAACAATTCGAAAATACATTTATTTAGGAACACATGATGTCTAAATTATAAAAAAACCACGTTGAGACACGCTCGGCTTTGGAAACCCATCACTGTGGGGTGAGCATAATTAAAAACTAAACCATTCTGTTGTCGGCTATTTAATCGGTTTTTTTGTCAGCTTTGGTTTCTGATTCTGGTTTTTTCTCCTTTTCCTTGTCGTTGGTGATTACCTCCTTCGCCTCCTGCTTGGAAGCCTCGTCGAAGTTGCCGACGAGGTTAGGCACTTCATCGTCCTCCTCGAGCGGTTTTGGCGCGGCAACGCTCGACGCGAGCCTTTTCAGTTGGTTCAGACCCTCCGGACCAAGCTGGCTCAGGATGCCGGGCAGCATCTCTGCGATTTGCTTGTTTTCGCCATGGCCTGTGATCGCGAAAGTGTTCGCCGCCAGCGATGCCTGCGCCTTTGGGTTGTTGAAATGTATCACTGTTCCGTCATCTTTTATCATATTCACTTCCTCGATGCCGGGAATGGTGTTCACCGACAGCTTTTTGAGTGATGATTGGAGTTTCTTGTCATCTGTCGCCGCGGTAACGTGCACAACCTTCTTCTTGCGCCTAGGTGTTCCCTTGCCGCCGATGCGGACTTGCGACTGTAGTTTTTTAAGCTTTTCCGTGTTCATTCTGTTGTTTTTTTATGTGTTATTTGTCGTCGGAGACGCGGGGCACTTTTTAGTAATATGTAATGGTTAATATCAATCCCGATCGTACGAGTTTTCCATGTAACTTGATCGTAAGCACGTGTTTTGAACACCGGTTAGTTACAAAGGGAAAATGGAGGATTTGAGACAAGTTATTTCTGATTTCCCGTTTTTGTTACTGGCAGCACCGACATTGACATTTCATCATTTTTTATTTCTATCGTAGAGCCAATATTCACAATTTAAGCGTTATTACAATAATTTTATATTATTAGTCCATTTTGCATATTTGATTTAATTACAATTAAATGTAATAAAATAAAATTACATACTTTATTAAAATTATTTGTTAAAAGTGTGTTGCTACTTTCCAAACAGTTACACAATACATTATTATCAGGAACTTACGCTTTGGTAGTACTATATTGTCTACTAGATGTCACTGCTACAAGTTATTTGACAGTTGTACTGAACTATTTTTATGACCTACTAATAGATGTCACTATATTACCGAAAAAATATTTATGAATAAGTTCCTCTAATGGTTACTAGATGACGCTACTTACCACAAAGTAAAATAAAACGAATAAAATGAAACAAAAATAATTTAAAACTATGTGTTACTATTATGCATCATTGTAACAGTATTACTTTATTGATTTATTTACTTTGCGAATTAAAAATAATATCATTTACAACTATTATATTTTTTATCTTTTTACCTGTGTAGTATGTATATAAAGAAGGTTTTTTTTAAATACCTAACAGTGATTTGCAATCGTCAAAGGTTGGATATAGTTCAATTTGTAGACAAATTGCAAATTCGACTTTGCAAAAAAAAATCTAATAAAAGTTACTTATTCAATTTTAACTAAGTAGTTACAGTATTACTTTACTATTTCTTAATAAACTTCACCTATCTTATTTTACACGTATAATTCGTAGACCGTTAAATTACAATACAATTATAGTATTATGTAACCATACTTAGCAAAAATTTAATTTTAATTTGCAATTTGAGGTAAATACTTAGTACTAGGTACTTCTTGTAAACTAATTAAGTATATTATATAAGTACCTACATTCGTTCATCGGAATTACTTATAATTTCCATTTTATTGTAATAATTATATTTTATAATATTCAGTTTTGGATTAACTTATTTTCAAAAATTTTTTTTCTATACTGCCGATACTTTCATGAAGTGGGTAGAATACTTTGGTAAGTATTACATTCAGGTAGCTTTTGTCCACGGTTCCGCCCGCGTTAATAAGTTGTTCCGGTGTTATGTGTGCACCCTCCTCTTGTCATATATTATCCATGTTCATGTTGTCTTAGTATATAAGCGTAGTTCGTAAGCATCACATTCATTCCATTCTTCGACTTCATTCTGAACATTTCTATATTTTATTATTATTGTAAACAAATTCTAATAAAGTTTTTTTAAAATCAAGTTGTTGCTTACTGCGTAACAAATTTGGCGCAGTCGGTAGGATAGCCTAGGGCAGTCAGACAGGGATAACGTACCTGTTAGGTTGTGAATATTGTTATTTGCGAACAAACAGTGCGGTACCTGAAGGGTTTTGAACTCCCTGCCGAACCGATGTCTATCCACACATTTATTGTGTTACTGTGGTAAGTGGCTTAGATTGATTTGCTCTGTCTCCTTTATTTTTACAATATCGACTCAATCTTTATATTATTTCTATATCCTAAATCCCATCCCTATAAAACGTATTAACTCGTATTTTTGCAAATTATAATCTAATTTTCACCATGTCGAAAACAGATTGCAAAACAGAAATAGGAAGTTGCTCAATCATTGACTTGAACACATTACTAAAACTTATATCCGATTTTGATACAACACAACCTGCTCAATTAAATCGATTCATTCGATCATGCGACTCCGCATTTCAAATAGCATCTATTTCACAACAGAGTGTATTGATGACCTTTGCATTGAACCATATAACAGGGCCCGGATCTTCTGATGTTCATTCAAAGCAATTCGCGTCATGGACAGAAAACATTTCTAATACAAAAGTTTTCTCAGACCAAAACATTAGCTCACCTACATCTGGAACTTCAGTCCATGTTTCAAAAACCAACAGAATCCATTACGGATTACTATCTTAGGGTTGATCTCTGTAGGAGCAAAATTTTAGAAAAACTTACAACAGAAGTTCAAGACCTCACACTAGAAGGTAGGAAAGCTACGATGGAAGAAACTGCTCTGAATGTGTTCACTAACGGTATCCATTCAGACATTGGTATAATGCTCCGCGTGAACGCATTTAAGCAGTTGTCCGACGCCGGAAGTTTTGCCATACAAGAGAAAAAAATTAGGAACATGAATGCTGCTAGACAGAGACTATATACAAATAATATTAGCTCCTCTGTAACGACCCAATCCCGTAGGCAACCTATCCAGCGTCCAATAATACAAACCAATAAATTTTGCAATTGTTGTAAAAATCCCGGCCATCTAATAATAGAATGTCGCAAAAGGTCACATAACAGTATAAAAAATTTACCACGCCAACCTTATTCTCAGCCTCAAACTTCCATACCACCACAGACATCTAGAGTTAATAATTTAAACTCACAAGCGGCCGAAGACTTGAGCACGTCTCTGGAAACCGCATTAGCTTATTGCTCAACCACCCCAACACAGGAAGCGAATCCTATGATCCATCGCCTGGACAAAGACCAAGAAGACCTACAAATGTAAAACTCGGTCCTCTCGGTCATAAGAATACTTGTAGCGACGCATTAAATTCAGTCCATCAGGGACGAATGCTCGCTTCCAACGCTTCGAATATTAAGTTTGATGCCAACACGCAAACATATCCAGTCTATCGGAGACAATGTCGTGATGTTGGCACACAAACAGATAGTATTCAAATTCCTGCATCCACAAATTCATCAAAAAATTCGAATATCACTACTAAATCTATGCCAATTCCTACCAAATCTCTACGAACTCCAAATTCCACTGAATCGTTACTAATTTCTGGTAGGAATTCATTACCGAATTCTAAATCTCCTAACTCTTTACAAACTTACTTAATGCCATTGTAAATATCAGGGATAACAAATTCCTTATAACGCGTATGAACTCTAGTGACAAAGATACATATATTTCCATGCCCACAGTTCACGCTGAGATATTTAACGAATCCACTGACTCATCTCAATTTCAAATTATTTCTATTAATTCATCTCATCAAATTTCGACAGATAAGATTAGTAGTATCATAAGACAAGATCATCTGAACAAAGAAGAACGTGAATCCCTTGAAAAAATCATATATGAATTTGCAGACATATTTTACACCGAAGGTGATCCACTCACATTTACTAATCATACGAAACATTCAATTCCAACAACATCCGATACACCAATCAACACAAAAACATATAGATTTCCCTATATACACCAACAAGAAGTAAAATCGCAAATTGACAAAATGTAACAACAAAATATCATACGTCCCAGTACTTCACCATGGAGTAGCCCGATTTGGGTAGTACCTAAGAAACTAGATGCCTCCGGAAAACAAAAATGGCGAGTAGTCATAGATTATCGTAAACTCAACGATATTACCGTAGGAGATAGTTACCCTTTACCTAACATCACTGATATATTAGACAAACTAGGTCACCCAGTTTACTTCACAACAATAGATCTTGTTTCTGGTTTCCATCAGATAGAATTAGATATACATTAGATATCGTTAACAAGATATACATCTTTCGGTTCTAATTCTAGTTTCTAAGTTTTAGGTATCTAAAACCGCATTCAATACACAATATGGACACTTCGAATTTTTAAGAATGCCTTTCGGCCTCAAAAACGCGCCAGCCACTTTTCAACGTGCCATGGATAGTGCCCTTTACGGATTACAAGGCGAACGATGTTTTGTGTATCTAGATGACATTGTAGTATTTGCTTCCAGTCTTCAGGAACACGAATCAAAACTTAGAGAAGTTTTTAGCCGTCTGAAGAAATATGGACTTAAGATCCAACCAGACAAATGTGAGTAGCATACTTAGGTCATATCATATCAAGTGACGGAGTAAAACCTAACCCAGACAAGGTTAAAGCCGTTAAGGAATTTCCAATCCCGAAATCATGCAAGGATATTAAATGATTCTTAGGTCTAGCAGGCTACTACCGTCGGTTTATTGCCAATTTCAGTAAAATTACCAAACCCCTAACTAGCCTTTTAAAGAAAGACGTTCCCTTTATCTGGGGCACAGAGCAACAACGTGCCTTTGTTACTTGTAAAGATATTCTTACTTCAACTCCGCTATTACAGTACCCAGACTTTAGTAAAGAATTTGTTCTCACTACCGATGCTTCCATTCACGCTATTGGAGCTATGTTATCGCAAGGTGAGATCGGAAAAGGTTTACTTGTCGCATATGCATCCCGTACGCTCAACAAAGCCGAGACAAACTACTCGACAATAGAACGCGAATTGTTAGCAATCGTCTGGGCAGTGAAACACTTTCGCCCATATTTATTTGGTAGAAAATTTAAAATTGTCACAGATCATAAACCCCTTACTTGGTTGTTTTCCATCAAAGATCCCGGTAGTCGTCTCGTTCGATGGAGGTTAAAATTAGAAGAATACGATTACGAAATCATATACAAAGCCGGTAAAACAAATACAAATGCTGATGCGTTATCTCGTCCACCAATTATGGATTCCAACGTAATCGACTTAACTTCAAATTCTGACAAGAGTAATGATTACTTGCAAATAAATTATGAACACTTTCTCTCTCAGGAACGATCATATGATACTCCAAAGCTTAAAGGCATACCAGATAGACTTCTAGTTCCTAGACATAAGAACATATTTATACCAACTTCATGTGAACAGCCAGATCGATGTAATATTTTTAACGAAGCCATAGAATCGTGCTCTCAAACCGAACCCCATATTAATAAACAAAAAGTTCTTTATGATGTGCATCTTTTAGTTTCCAATCTACACCAAAATCTCTTCTTTAGTTGCACTAGACCTTCACATTTCGACCCATGGGACTCGGAAAGTTATTTTAAATCTCTTTTGAGTTGCTTACAAGAAAATCAGATCGAAGAACTATATGTACTAGACGTTAAACTTGATCAAACCTGTAGAATTAGGGGCAATGAGCAATTATGAATAAGTGCTTATCTAGCTGAAATGTATAACTGCGAAATCATTATATGCCAAAATCAGGTAGAACATCCAGAACCAGAAGAAATCCCTCACATACTGAAAAAGTATCATGACGAGCCACTTTCTGGACATCGTGGTATTATAGAAACAACAAAAAAAATCGCGAAGATTACTTCTGGAAGGGCATGACGCACGACATTAAAAACTACATCGAATCATGTGTTATCTGTTAAAGGAACAAAATTCAAAGAAAATCTTTTCAGGCCCCTATGGTCATCACTTCACAATCTACAGAACCTTTTGAGAGAGTCTCCATAGATTTAGTTTCCTATTCTGAAATTAGCGATACTATTATAAATATGTGTTGACCTTTCAAGACGAATTGACCAGATACGTTCAAGCTTACGCCATTCCAAATAAGGAAACTACAACAGTTGCTACTCAATTACTGCATTTCTGCCAACATTTTGGAGTACCAAAACGGTTTCATTCAGATCAGGGCAAAGAATTTATGAATAGTCTGATGAAACAATTCGTGAAATTTTTAGGCTCTAGCCAAACATTTAATACCGCTTATCACCCACAAACTAATGGTGCGCTCGAAAGATTCCATGCGACCCTACTTGATCACATTCGTATGTATCACAGTCGCCGTCTTAAAAATTGGGATCAAATTCCTTTTGCTATCATGTGCCATAACACTTCAATTAATAACTCGACTGGTTATACTCCACACGAATTACTTTTCGGATATAAACCACGTCCTTTCTACTCTATTAAAACCATTCCTGAATACACTGCCTCCGATTACCTTAAAGATTTAAATGAACGTCTCAGAATAGCTAGGGACTCGGCATTACAAAAAGTCGAGCTGATGAAAGAAAAAGCCAAAGAAAGATATGACGCTCAAATAAAGAATGTCGCAGATTTTTCTATAGGCGACAAAGTAATGTTAAAAGTTCCCACTCCAAACAATTTAGATTCTAAATGGGATGGACCCTACGAAGTAGTTAGAGTTGGATTCAATGAAAACTATTTAATAAGGAAATCCGGTAAAAGCCAGACTGTGCATGCAAATAGACCTCGCCCATATCCCACTTCTAACCTTACGATTAATAAATAGAATATAGGACAAGATATTTATATATTTAACGGTATTTTATTAACATTTTACATCTTAATTTACAGGGTCTGTCGTTATACAACAGCCCAAAACACTACCATGTCCCTTATCCAAATATTTAGTGATCCTCATTACATATACAACTATACAATTTGTTCCATTATAAAAGTAGTAATATGTATCATTTTATACAAAATATATACTCTTATTAAAGACCTCATTAAATCTAGAATTCTAAATAAAAATATTCTTTCCATTACACGGCAACCACGGGAGCCCTTACCCATATAAATATCTCCCAACCTCTACATTCCCATTGCGGCATATTTTACAAAGAAGAAGGAATAATACTTATTTCCGACGAATCCTGGAAATTCATTATATATAAACAACTAAAACCACTATTTATCGCACATGAATCCCTTCTTCGTCTTTCTGACAAATTTTATTCTATGTCCTCTAAGTTCATGAAATTTCCCATGACCAAATCTACCAAGGCCTTTCTGAATATTAACCTTAACAAAATTGAAAATCGACTCTCAGAACTAAGTATGTATCTAGGCAGAAACTCACGTAAAAAATGAGAAGTATTAGACGGTCTTGGCTATGTCTTAAAATGGCTCATCGGTACACCTGACGCATTAGACGCAAAAAGGTACGATGAATGCATCGATAAACTTGAAAAGCAGGAAATTGATTTAACAGAACTAATGCAAAAACAAGCCCAAATAACCTCATCGACTATTAAGAATTTTAACGAAACCATTTTAAAATTTCCTTAGATGAAGAAATAATCAATGAAAATATTGATCGATTAAACCATTATATTAATAAAACTGATAATCTCATTTTCGATATTAAAGTTAGCGAAGACATCTCGTCGATATCACTCCAAATTTTAGAATTAGTCACCAGTTTAGAAAATGAAATCAATGATTGCCTAACGAGTATCCTTTTTCCAAATCAAATATTTTGCACCCATCAATAATAACACTTATAAACGTTATGAACAACTTTTAAAATCTAATAAAATAAGAAGTAACAAACAATTTGTAGCATCTGTTTCTATCGAAAATATCTACACTCTGTTAGATTCTTCTTCCTTCTCAGCATACGTCTATTCCAACAGACTCGTATATATTTTAGAATTTCTTTTAGTCCAAAATAACCCATTAACACTTTATCATATGTATTCAATTCCCATTCAACATCCCAACTCCTCACTTCATACCACTATCCTCGCAGAGCACATCTATTTAGCCACCAACGCTAGTGGGCAATATTACCTATGTGTCGACAAGTTCGCTAGACGGATGCACCGCCTTCGCACCACGAAAAGGTGTCTACAGAGATCTTGTAGTCTACGAGTCTTCAACACGTCCAATCTGCGAGTTAAGCATCTTAACAATCAAATCAACAACGCTACCGACGAATTGTACGACGACTATATTTCCGGCAAATATCAACACATTTCAACCATTGAGACAAAACAACTGGCTCTACGTGCTTACCAACAAAATAAGCACTGTTCTACAATGCAACAACGATTTGTCGAACCGTAAGTTACAAGGCTCGAGATTACTTGAGATTACCTCGAAACTGCAAATTATATACAGGATATAGCACCCTAACAGCTTTTCACACCACCGAAGATAATATCACCATACCTATTACTGTTCCTGACATCAGAAATGAAGATTGTTTTGATATTCCGAAGGACTACGAATCAAGGACTTTATTACCAATCACCCTAAATGAAACACCGTTGGACGCTCTACAAAACATTCAGTCTCACCTAATAAAATACTCGGAAGAACTCAAGAAAATAGCTGACTCCAGGCAACGATCATTCATGAAGAGAAACCTTCAGTTGGATCTACTTCACTATTGGACTCATTATGCCGATGTACATAACGTTCAAAATATACAGCAGATGTTCAAACACAATCATCGGGACTAACAACAGGAATTGTATCCAAATATTCAACAACTGTTTCGATAATTCGTCTAGACGACGTAACACACAAATATAAATTCCGATGAGGAATATCCACGAAACCTCATGCATTTCAGAAGATGAAGACCATCACGCTTCGACTTCTCATAATCACCAAAGATTAGGCGTTAACGCCCAATCTTTATTCTAAGGGGGGAGGTGTTACGTGTTGGTCTGCGTGCAGCCTCCGCTTGTCACATACATATTCATGTTCATATTATATTGTTTACATTGTTATCGTAGTCCTTAAGTGGTTTATACATATTTACTATTTAAGGTTCCCACATCATTTTTCTTGTCTATTTACATTAAAGTTACCATATCAATTGGGTCCCCCATTGAAAACCAGCGCTGCAGTGTCAGTCAGGCTGACGCTGCAGCACGAAGCTGAATGGGGGTTCCCGTTGTTGGCACAATATTTATAATTATGTTATAATTTCTTTGTATTTAGTTCTTTTTTTTTTGTGCCAATAATAAATAAATATTCCTTCCTTCCTTTCAATTCTAAATAAACTCATTACAATATTTAAGTCATTAGAGTGTCGCCTTATATCCACCCTAATAATGTTTGTAAGTCCCACATTGTCTTAGTATATATAAGAGTAGTTCGTAAGCATCATAATCATCAATCAATCTGACCATTTCTATATTTCAAAATTATTGTAAATCAAATTCTAATAAAGCTTTTTTTTAAATCAAGTCGTTGCGTAACACAAGAAAGTGAAAGAGATCGCCCCCATATACTTTATTAAAAGCTTTTCCCAAATAAAAAAATCACGGAACAGGAGAATGAAACACAAAGAATGGAATAGGTTAAAAAATATATAGGAAAAATTTTGGCCGATATTAACTATATCTTTATCCAAATACAACATGATCGTAAGAGAAACTGTCATCAAATATGATAAAGCTTCGCATCTCTCCAATGGAGAAATCATAGTAAAGAAAAACGAAGTAAAAAATTAAATAGATTTAAATAATCTAGGAAACATCTTGGTGAACAGTATTACTATGTTTGTTGAAATGGAACAAAACCCTGAAGGAAAAATCATCAAATATATTTTATTAAATGATGCGCATCTATCCAATGGAAAATCATGGAACAGGACAGCGCAATAAAAAATATAAAATCGATAAAAAAATCTTAGTCAAAAGTATCATCGTATTTAGCCCAGCGACTATATTTAGCGAAACGAAATAAGACAGTAAAAGAAAGCGCCGTCAAATATATTTTAATAAAAGCCTTTCTCCAAAGAAAAATATCACGGAAAAAAAGGCCATGAGCGCAAACCCTCAGAAAAGAAAAAGCGCAAAAAATAAATGAAAAAATCACGGAACACGAAAGGGAAAGAAAAATAATATAAAATAGATTAAAAAATCTAGGAAATAATAGAACAAATCATTACGATTGATTTATCAGTATCTTCATCCTAATTAAGGGTGAAAGAAACTGCCATCAAATATTGACAGCCTCAGTCATCCATCAATTAGAAATATCCCTGAAAGTACTTCATTCCTTTCCGCAAGGGATTACTAAAATTCGTTTTTTCATAAACAAAGAAAATTATAGTCCTGTCTTGGTCTTAAAGAAGGGAAAAGCGAGCGAATGAAGTCAAGCAAATCACCTACAATTATTGTGCTTGGTACTCTTTCCTTTAAAAGTGGAATATTATTTACCATCTTTGGTTTATTTGCAATATTAAAAACTATCTTTTGCCCGCGGCTCCACCCGCGTTAATAAGTTTTTCCAGGATAAAAGTCCCGCTATATATTTTCCCGGTATAAAAGAAGCCTGTGTGTTAATTCAGGACATGATCTACCCGTGTGCCAAATTTCATTGAAATCCGCTCAGCAGTTTTTGCGTGAAAGAGTAACAAACATCCATACATCCATTTTTACAAACTTTCGTATTTATAATATTAGTAGGATTCTCAAAATTGACTTGGACCTGTCTTGAGAGATGTAATTATTAACTACTTTTGAATTTGAATCCAAGGAAACAGAAAATAGAGCGTATATTAGAGCCACTTACCAAAATTGTGGATATCGTTTCAGCTTATACCTTTTGACACCGTGTATTAATTACCTAAAGGGTTCCTTGACCTATCCTAGACTATTATGCTTCAAAATTAAACATTGACTGAAAACGTCTATTAGGCTTATTTAACCAATAGGTACACCCTTCAAATACTAACGTTAACACTCAGTTGTAAAAATAAACACGATTTTATTCATAAACAGTTTATAAACATATTTTAGTTACCGAATGTTTAGTCTTCTTCGAACGAATTTTGAATTGAGTTTGAAAAAGAAGACAAAATGTTCGATATTTAAAATACGTTTATAAACGGTTTATGAATAAACCCTTTAGAATACAATAAAATAGATTACGTCTGCTCCTGATGAACGAATGTAATGTAGTTCTTACGAACTTAGCTTATATAGGGCAGGGAAAATTATTAATTACCTCATTAAGAACTGCAAACAAATCTTATCTAATTAGCTAAAGTCATTGGGAAGGATGATAAAGATAATAAATAAACAACTTAAGAAAGTACTTAGTGTAATAATGTAAATGAAAGTAAATTAATGAAATAAAATAATATATAATTAAATAATTGAATATAATGTCCCAGGGTCGAATTTAGAGACATATCTGTTGCAATTGACCCTTGATTAAACTAAATTATTTTATTATAGGAGAAATACCCTTCTGCATGGAAAAACAAAAATAATCCTTCTTTGTTAAATTTAAACTTGTCTTCTCATCTTGGTGAATTCGTGTGCCAATTTTCGATGCCTCACACGAATTTAACAACTAGAAGCACTTAAGCAGGCCGGCATAATTCTTGCAATCGTTCAGTGAAATATCTAGCCTATTTATTTAATAGGTTTATTGATACATAAAGATAGTTGTCCAATGAAATACTTTCAACTAAATTGATCAAAAGCTTTTAAATAACACACTGAACTGTATTATGAGTATTACTGAATTTCATTGAAAATAACGTGATGTACGAAAATAAACATTTCGTATTATTGATAATAAATATTTACCCGCATTCACTAAATGGAGTTTGGTATGGGCCGCTGTAAAGCTGTCGTCGATGGATCTCTTCGCGCTGTGGCGATATGATGGCAGGCAGGGAGGTAGTCAAGGGTGTTTTACACGTTTATGTTACGTTATTTTTTTATTATGGTATATACTTTGGAGTGTAATAATAATTATAGCTATGATTATGTGTAAGATGGTTTGATTCTATCCTAAAAAAAATTGTCACTACACCATTTACAAGAGTCTAGATACAACAAAGGGGCTAAAGTAAGATATACGGTTGAAAAAAAAACGCCAAACCCTTTCTACAGTACTTGAGTAACTATATAAAAACCTAGACCGGAAGTCAGGAGTGTCGTAAGTATATAAAATTGATATTTTGCCATAAAAAGGTCTGAATATAAACGTAAGAACAACTATACAAGGTATTGTAGGTATTTATTCGTGTTGGCATGCTGTTACTTGGCGCCAGAAAACCTTCAGACTCTGGAAAAAAAAATACAAAATTATAATTAAATGATTTCTTGACATCTAATAAAAACTTTTTAATTTACTTTATTGGACCTAACCTACCTAATAAACATGGAATATAATATAGACCAAAGTTCATTACTGAAAAGATTTTATTAATACTATAATCGATCAGTTCGGCACCGAGTGCGCCACTGGGGGCCGCGTCCCCCAAGGCCGCGCGCTGAGTGCCCAAGTTATTAATATTTGGTGAGCACATCCGTTGCAGCGTTCTCGGTCTATTATCGCCCGTTTCGCTAAAACCCGGTCGCACTTACGCTTCGTGCTGACAGATGTACTGACGCGGACTAAATTGTTGGGAGTTTATAATATACAGCTTTTGTCACATAATTCTACCATAGCGTTTTGCAATGCAGTCAAATGCAGTGAGTCCTGTATTATATACTGCCCACTGCTGAGCATGGGCCTTCTCTACTACTGAGAGGGGTTAGACCTTAGTTCATAACGATGGTCATAGTGTTTTATCGCCCATAAATACCTAAAATTCCTGCACTTTCCAAAACCCGTTCATAAAAGACAGATAGAGGAATTATAGAGTGTGTTTGGCGTCTGTGATACTTGTATTAATGAATAATTAATAGGAATTTAACCCCTTATATGTTGTGATTCATAGGGACTAATATCATAGAAATATACTGTAAATAACATTTTCAAAGAATAATAATTAACAATTTTAAGTATAGAGAGACACACACTTGCGCAGCTATGTAAGTGCACGTACGTGCATACATACACACAAGCTCTACATTAAGGATCAATGATTATAATGGATTTAAAATTGCATGAACAAAAATTTAATCCAGCACTATCGTGCACGACTGTCCCTTTGTGAGTAATAAACTAATGCACTTAATTTTAGATACCTTTACGCGTTTATTGGTTTTTTATAATCATATTTTAGTGTTGTTACGATGATTTCGTGTTTGAGTGGGGCTTTCGTTTTTGACTAACGATCTTATGATTTAAAATATTATGCTGAGAGTACTGTGGTAATGGTTTCTGAGTTTCACTGAGAAACTGAATTGTCTGTCAATATTGAGCTGTGAATTCTGTTGAATATAATATCACTGATATACAGTCCCACTGGAGGAAAGCTTCTATTACTGAAGGGTTAGGCCTTAGTCCACCACTTTGACTTAGTGCTTGGTAGGCATCTCATAGGAAATTTTCATTGAAAATTGTTTGGTTGGATTGAAATTGCGAATTATTTGCACTAGGTACAATTTTTAGCAGGTAATTTAAACACAGGCCTCTCCCAAAGAGTTTCAAATAGACTTGGCAGAAGTTTACTGTATATAACGAATTCCTGCAACTTGTGCTGTTTGCCTTACCAATATATAAATCTATTATTCAAAGAAACGCTCCATTAATCGATACTATTTATTATTACCATATTTAATCACATTTACTATTCGATTCAGCTATAGTCAATAACCATTAATAATTATAAGTATTAGTTGAACAACAATTTTGGAGCTTTCGCCATACCTAAGTTAATTTAGGTACTTAGGTTGTTATACGCTAAACGCTGCCGCTCTTGCACAGCTTATGACCACACCACATACCTTACAGTTTGAGTAATGACACGATGAACTGAGAAATAAACTCACAAATCGAAACTTATCGATTCTGTGAGTGCATCGCGTTAATCATATTGTCCGTTTGTTTAAAACGTTTAACTACACTAACTGTTGTACACGATTTCACTCGATTAAGGTGCTAGGAAAATATTTTAGGTTAGGAAAACGAGACAATCAAATATTTATCGTTAATGTTAAAACTATTGGATCCTAGGCGTCTCTTGTTGTTCAGTAGCGCATTAATATAATTCGAAAAATACTATAGCTCATTTAAAATGGTGCGTATGAGATAGAGGCCTATGTCCAGCGATGGGCTAAAATATGGGCTGATATAATACTTATTTAGTGATATTGAGTTTTTCTATTCAGTATGAGCTCGGAGTCTGGAATTTGTGCCCGATATGGCGATAGGCTCGCCCCCTATCACATCATGGGACGGAATAACGACGAAAAGTGGGTGCACTCGTTGCGCCTCTGCCTACCCCTTCGGGGATAACAGGCGTGAGTGTATATGTATATGTATGTATGTACTTATTTAGTTCTCTAAGTGCTTAAGTACTTTTATTTAGGTATGTTGGACATTGTAACCAGTTTAAATACTGAGCATCATGAGGCTTAACATCTCATGAGTCAGGATGACGAGGGCAGCGGAGAACCAGGCTTTGTAATACAAAGTTCTGGATGGTGTTGGCGTTATTTCAAAGTGATTTTGCTACTTACCATCAAGGGATGGGCTTGCTCATTTTGTTCTTCAATTTACTGGTGGTAGGTCTCTAATATGTAAGAGTCCGTCTGGGTGGGTACCATCGCAATGTCTATTTCTACCGCTAAGCAGCAGTGTGTATGTACTGTTGTGTTTCGGTTTGAAGGACACTGTAGCTGGTATAACTACGGGACATAATGAGACTTAACATCTTATGTCTCAGGATGACGAGCGCAGTGGAATGCCACACAGTACCTACCTACTTTGTAACTCAAGGTGCTGAATGGTGTTGCTACTGTTTGTGAGTGGTCGTATCGCTTACCATCAGGCGAACGGCATGCTCGTCTCGGCATTCAATGGTATAAAAAAATGTGACAAATCTTTCTAAGCCGACTATGGCCTAAACATTTTCATAAGTTGAGGAAGCCCGTGTCTAGCACTATATAGACAAATAATATTACAACGTTAATGTTGTTATTATATATCCTACTTGCATAAATAAAACGAAAATCATATTTATTATTATTTAGTTCAATTACTTGGCTGTCACCCACAAACACTTAAATAAAAAAATAACACTGGCGATAATTTCCGAATGTGTTAAGAAAAAGTTGCGTCAAATTAAAAATAGCATAGACAAAAAGTCAAGCGTGTGTCGTAACAATCGTCGATTCCCGCTTTTTTGGGATGTTTTTTTATCCGTTTCCCGTTAAACTATTTATGAGGACTCCATTTTGGTTGGTTTCTGTCGTTTAAGCAATTATTAAGGCTCGTTATCATTCTGTAGGTGTGCATCGTAAATAGATTTATTAATAGGAGTTTATATTTCGGTGACAATTCAGTAATTGTGTTGAATTAGTTGGTTAATTTTGTAGAAATGTTAATTTTATTGTAATAGGAATACAGCACACACATCGCCCCTTAATCCTCAGAGGGGTAGGCAGAGGTGCAGTTAGGGTAGGTAGACACTTTTCGCCATATTATCCTATCGCTATACCGGGCATAAATTCTAGATCTCGGTCTGATACTAAGAAGCAAAAGCGAATACTTTGCTTAACCCGGGATTCAAATCCGGGACATCACAGCGGTGTAATCATAGGTAGTCAGATTTTAATAGACAGACGTATTTTTTTGAGTTCCTATTGCACCCTCACACCCGTCACGAATTCCTGTAAGAATCGGCAGGCATGTATTTTATGACAGTCAGCTAAGATTTGCAAGTTTCTGAGCACACTAATCCGTCTATTTGAGAAATATATTGGTTACTTTTTTTGCAAATAAATGGAGAGACGAGTAAATTGCTTTTTTTGATGCTACTATGGTATATATTATGACCACTATGTAAAATTACCATCTAAAATACTACCATGTAGATTTATATCTCTGGTGATAGTCTATTATTTGATTTCAGTCGCCAAGCAGCGGTACACATACAATTAGTTTTCCCACAAAAATTAATTCCATAACGAGTACCTACAAAATTATACGCATAGTCAAATAACAATAAATTGGAGATACGCCCCCTCATCCACTTCACTTAAGATGTCTCAAATAATTTATGGTTCAAACTGTCACATTACACGGTTTAACTAGTTTAATCCCCGGTTTTTGCTCATTTTTTGCTAAAATAGCTCATTAGTCGAGATTTTGAATGGATTAAGTGGGATTGGAAGACCACCTTGGAGTCGCAGATGGTTATATTTTTTCAGGATCGCTTGAGGATTTAGTCAAGTATTTGCGCATAAGTTTACATAGATTTATTGCATATAGAGACACGCTACAGTTAATGTCTAACGTACTTTATTGCAACAAATAAGGGGTGAAAATACTATAAAAAATATTTCGACAAATTATACATTAAAATATATACACACACTCACGCCTTATAGTAGGCAGAGGCGCAACTAGTGCACCCACTTTTCGCCTTACGTATTCCGTCCCATGATATGATAGGGGGCGAGCCTATCGCCATATCGGGTACAAATTCCACACTCCGGGCTGATACTGAATGGAAAAATCCGATCCCACGTTGTACCCAGCGATCGATCCCGCGACCTCAGTATTGCATGGTATGGTAATTCAGTATTGCATCGACTGCAAAGCTGAGGTCTCGGGTTTGATCCCCTGGTCGGGCAAAGTGATATTGAGTTTTTCTATTCAGTATCAGCCCGGAGTCTGGAATTTGTGCCCGATATGGCGATAGGCTCGCCCCCTATCACATCATGGGACGGAATAACGGCGAAAAGTGGGTGCACAAGTTGCGCCTCTGCCTACCCCTTCGGGGATAACAGGCGTGGGTGTATATGTATGTATGTATGTATGGTAATTCAACGTCGACACCGAGGCAGTCATATAAATGCGATAATTAACGCAATAAGATTATAGCGAGGATATAGCGTGTAGCATTAGATCGCTTAGTATTCAATTGTGAAAATCAAACTAAACGTGAATACTTTTGAATAAATACATATTATTTGGAATTGTTTACGCGAATTAAAATATGTATTACAGTAATAATATGTTCTACGCTGCATTTTTCAAGTACTTATAACACGAATTCGTAAGCAGCCTTCAAATTTCCCATAAATAATTCTATATTTTTAATCTGAATTCTCAAGATAGGTATACCTACAGATACTTTTGTAATTTTATAATGCAGCGGTGAAACAGTGATTCATAAAAAAACTTGGTTATAGAAAAATTTCATCTTTGTGTTTCAAGAAATTCCTGATATATTTTGAAGAATATCTCTTGGTATGTATTTTTTCTCAGTATCATAGTGTAGATAGATAACCTTTTATGATAATATAAATGTCTTCTTGAAATATACAAGAAATAATCTATTCCAAAAACTGAAATCGACTAGTTGGAACGAATCTGAAATGGTTTCCATATTGTTCAACAAAAACTTTGACTAATAGCGGTTTTTGTTAACGAATGTTTGATGTTGAAGCGACAAATTAGTTTGGGTTCGAATTCCGTGCAAAAAATACAGTAAAAAAATTGGGAAGTTATAAATGATTTCTCTCTTTACATTAGTAAACTAATTAGATGCTATTTAACGAAATTTATTGTTTTAATTTTTATTTGACTGTTGTAGATTGTTCATTGGTGTATGATTTATTATGTAAACTAAGATTCATGTTTCATTTTGTTGTTTTCTATATATTTTTAGAAGTTATTACAACTCATGAGTGTACACGTGTATAATGTTTTAACCGAGCTTAGTTATTTTATTTTATTATTGTAGGTGCATGTCTCTAGCTTCTGACAGGTCCATCTGGAATTCTTTGGGGGAGCCCTATGTTCAGCAGTGGACGTCATGTGGCTGATGATGATGATGATGATTAGCCTGAATTAGTGATCGTTACGTCACTTAAGGCGGCCACTGAACCAGCGCTGTGTTGCGGCTCACGTCACCACACATCATGCCATGGTAAACCTATTTATACTGTGATTATGCTGAGTTGGCCATCTTAGGGCACCTACCTAATTGTTGCATCGCAGACGTGCAACACTGCCCTGATTGAAAGGATTTTTTTTTATTATAACCCACATTTAATATCTATTAAATGTATGAGATGTTAACAATAAACTCGCCATTATCGAGAGTTCACAGAGATAAAACATACAATCTCGTTATACCAGTGACGTCATTGCCTCAATAACTTGATATAATTTTATCCACCCCATAAGAAAAACATGGGCACGTGACCACAGCAATTTCACAACAAATTGAAACGAATATGGACACGGAAAGCCCTTCGAAAAAAAGTT
Organism: Lapara coniferarum; assembly: GCA_949316025.1. Lineage (NCBI taxonomy): Eukaryota > Metazoa > Arthropoda > Insecta > Lepidoptera > Sphingidae > Lapara > Lapara coniferarum. Next base: position 2,046,030 of record OX438921.1, read on the forward strand.
GAACAAACGCGCCAACACGAACTCTGTATTGTATTGAACGATCAAATAAAATAAACTCAAAATCGTATCGGAACAAATTTCAATCTATCGTCGGAGTGGCCAGCCAATTTGCAAAAACAATATACTGGCTGTACCTTTTTAACGCGCCGCCAGTGTAACTTGAACTGTAGGGCGAGAGCTGGGGACGGTTTTTGTGTTCTTAGTTTGTGGGAAAGGTTTTGTCACTTATTACAGTTTGGTCTTGAACCTTACGCTTCGGATGAGATATAACCAAATAATTCACATTGGTATTATTTGAATAAATGTTGGTGTCAAAGTTGCGTAAGCCATTGCCCATTCATATTATAATTCTATATATAAGTTATTACGTATGACTCTACCAGACTCCATTATGGGTGTTTACAATAACGAGTTGTAACTACTACAATAATTTGTATGTAAAATTAAATCTTCAGAAAAAATACAGATATATATTTTACATATCAGTAGAAATTAATGCACTTTTTTGAGTCACATCATTGCACAATGCCCTGTATCCTGATAAGTTGATGTTAAATCATTAATGAATAGTAATGACATCGGCGGGTCTTTCAAACTGGTATATAACTTTACTTGACAGTAGAAATAGACTAACCTATCCCGACCATCGTAAACGAGAGACGTAATATGTACTTAAATACTGATGAAGGACGAAAAATATTGTATCAGTTTATTAGTTCTCCATTAGATAATACTAATTTAATACTTAAGAAGGGAGTGACTTAACCTATAATATAGCTGCATTAAATTCAACATATTATAATTATTTAACATACAATTCACAACATCAAGCTCCTGGTCTCGCTCGGTCCCCAGATTTCCACCGCACCTCGGCGTGTCTCCCAAAATTGGTCGCGTTATTTTTTTGCGAGACGAAAATCTTTTTGTCGCGGATCGATCCGTGGGGAGCAATGTACAGCCTCTGGAATATAAGGATCAAGACTTAACAGATTTAGTCGGGTCTTACTGGTTGGCTATGTGTTACTTGTTGTTCTTTAAAGAGTTGTGTATTGCTTATTTTGTATGCACTTGTGTTTGAAGATCTTTGGGAAATTACAGAAAGTAAGGGTGGAGAAGAAATTGTAGACAAAATTGATTAACTGACTATGATGAAATGAAGGCATCTAGTATTTACATGCTACCAGCGAGGTGATACCAACTGCTTCTTTACATATGTAATTGACTTATAGTCACGATTTTTAACCAATATCTATTATAATTTGGTAAGTAGTGACACTGAAACGAATTAAATACAGATAACTTCAGTCTATGGTTATGCACTACAACTCCAAGCGGCTTCTGATAAGCATAAAACTATTTGTCCTCATTCAGTATGGAGACTTTGTATAATTTGGGTGATGTGTATAATAATACCATCCCTATATTATGTATTGTGTCAGTATAGGGCACGGGCCTCTTCTACTACTAAGGCGATTTAGGCCTTAGTCCACCACGCTGGCCTAGTGCGGGTTGGCAGACTTCACATACCTCTGAAATTTGATTTGTAGCATATCTAGGTAAACCTGTACCTTGATGTTAGCACTATATAATAAACCACATCAGATTTTCATGAAATTTAGTACGAAGCAAATTTGAACCCCAATTAAAAATGAATATTTTCTAATATTTGTCACAAAAGAAATTCCACAAAAGCGAAGACGCAAACTTAGTGGACAATAAGTAAATACAGTACGCGAAAGTGGTGCAGTCCGAAGTCGATTTGATTCCCCATCCGCTCTCTATTTGAGAATATGGTTATAAACTATTTATTGTGGAAATTTTATAGTTTTCCTTTGAACACAATTTTCTTTTTACTGTCTACTGTGTATTGAATCGAATTGTAGTTGTGAGTTCCACACGGCTCCTTCGAGATCTACCCTTATTTGCATTGGAATATTATTGGAATCTGTATGGATTATATTATATTGGTTGTATCTATGTTTTCAGTCTGTTAAGCGGTGATAGCTTAGTTGGGAGTGGAATTGGGAGTGGATTATGGAGACGAATGTTCGCAGGTTCAAAAAGGGCAAGCTCCTCTGACTTTTCTAAAAAGTCATGTGTGTATTTTTTGTGCAGTATCGCTCGCCTTAACGAAAGAATAACATCGTGAGAAAACCTGCATACCTGAGAAGTTCTCTATAAGAATTTCGAAGGCATGTGAAGTCTGCCAATCCGCACTAGGCCGGCATGGTTTAAGATGTTTGTCCTCTTTAATATAATCTCGTATTCTTGAGTTTTTCACAATATTTATTATAATCAGATGATTGCATCTCATATTTATAAAGAGAAAAGAGAGAATATACTATTATGAAGATAGTTATTTATTAATTCTTTATTAAGCATTATTTACGCATTAAAGTAACAGTTAAATTACCGTTGCTCCTGAAATGCATCACATGAGTAACAAGACAAACGATGTGAGTGGGAGAACGATAAATAAACTCAATAATATTATATGAAAGGTACACACGCCCAAATAAGATGAAATATGATTGAATAAAATTAATGAAATACATTAGTTCGAGAAATGTATAAATAATGTTTATAATAATTTATTTGGTATTAATGAAATTAGCTTGGGCAACATTTGGATATATTACCGAGACATGTTTAATTGGACATGACATGGGTAATAGGATTTTTTCCCAAAATACCCAGTAGCGCTATCCTATAGAATATAAATCACATTACGCATTTTTTTTGGCATAAAAAACATACACACACACACACTCTTCTTCTTCTTAGTCGTTACACTCTTGGCAGAGTGGTCGTGGTCGTCGTCAGGTTTGTGGCTCGCTTAACAATTCTGCGCCACTCCTCTCTGATTGCTGCTTTCCTGGTGCACGTATATAGTGAACCATCCAGTAGCGCTTTGACCTGGTCCGTCCATCGCATCGGCGCACTCCCTCACGCCCGTGTGCCTTCGACCACACACACACACACACACACACATATAAATATATACACTCAGGCCGTTTATCCCCGAAGGGGTAGAGGCATAACTAGTGCACCCACCTTTCGCCATGCATATTCCCTCCAATGACGTGATAGGGCCTATTGCCATATCGGGCACAAATTACAAAGTTTCCGGGATGATACTGAGTAGTAAAACCCAATTTCACTTTACCCGACCCGGGGATCGAACCCGAGACCTTGACATTGCAGCCGTACCGTAATACAACTACGTCACCAAGGCAGCATAAAAAGTATCCTACTTATTAATCTGAGACTTGTTCTATACGTTTGTCAAACGATACGGTTTTTGTTTTTATATCTAACAAAGGCTACTAATATTATAAACGCGATTTTTGTAAGAATGTATGGAATATGGATGTATGGATGTTTGTTCTTCTTCCACACAAAAACTACTAAACGGATTTCAATGAAATTTGGCACACAGGTAGTTCATGTCCTGGATTAACACATAGGCTA